>CAJQUN010000183.1:0-1236733 GCA_907163345.1 Haberlea rhodopensis
TGTACTGGACAGACCCACTATGAGAATGCTACTACATGGATAGTTATATGACGTCATAAGCAATTCTCATAGTGATAATGATGTATGTAATCCTTACGACTTGAGATCACCAGATATCCCAACATAAGGGTCATGTATCTCTTGATATTGTCAAACGTTACCTGTAACAGGGGTAACTATAAAAGACAATCATTGGATACACCACGAATTATATAGAGGGATGATGAGTGATCAAGAAAGGATTTGTCCCTATATAACAGGAGAAGTTTGGGCTCTGTGGCAAGATCAAGTAAGACTAAATTGCAGGGCCGTGCTCGAATGAGTCGATATGTGATATACGAGCTTATCGTTTATTCTAGTTCTACTTGGGGATCAGAAATAAAGATTGAATATACGTGTATGACTATTCCATGACTCGTGTTCAATCTAAAAATATTGGACAAGGGATTAAGTACATGGTTAATATTATCGTAGTTCGTAGTAGGTTATGTCGAGTCAATGACATTCTTGTAATTTGGGTAGCCTTGATGTGTTGCTAGATATCGCTCATTGCTTGTGACATAAAATTAGATTTTATGTCGCTGCCAACATTGCAAGATCCTATCGGGTCGCACAAAAGATTAAATCGATAAGGGGAATTAAATTCATTGGATGAATTAATTAATTAAGAAGAGTCTTAATTACATGATTATAAGGATTTAATTAAATCATGGGTTTGGGCCCATGAGGCTTTGAGAAAGCCTTTAATTAAATCCAACATATATCATGCTAACAAGTTTTGAGGGAGTTAATTAATTCACAAAACCTAATAGCCACTCCATAAGAGCTCTCGGCCGCCGCCTCATCCTCACACCTCACGCCGCCGTGTCGCCATGACGTGGTGGTTTGACGGTCGTCGTTGATCGATTTGAACCGTGAGTTCAGTTTGGTTTAAGAACAAGTCTAGCAACTTGTTTTTGAACAACCTCTTCGATTTGATCGTGTGGATACCGTAGAGGCAAGATCTTGGAGGTTTTGCTCGTGACTCGTGGTTTGCATCGCTTCTGCATCAAACACGCTACAAGGGTAAGACTCCTTTACATTCCGATATGAATACTTTGTATAGGTCCTTGGTTAGGAATCCAAAATTTTATTTTCCACTGCGCACTTGCATGTTGGATTCCTTACAGCTTTCACCTCTCCAATTTGCTCCAAATTAGAAAATTCTTGATGGGTTCTTCTTCCCTAGCCTTGTAGCTTCTAAATCCTTAATTGCATGTAACATGCACTCAAGATTTCAAGAGAATTTTGGTGGGAGAAGGCTGATTATTTTCGAAATATGGAGGAGAGAAGGTGGAGGATTTTGGTGATTGAAGAAGAGAGAGAAATGATCTTGCATGGTAATTTTTTTTTTTCAAAATCAAATCTGAAATGAGGGTTATGGGTGTGGCTTACCATGCCATTTTGCATGGTTTTTAATGTAATTGATGTATTGTGGAATCCATGTGTCAATACATCACTATCTTGCAAGATTAATGGTCCAAAATCATGTATTAAACATGAGTTAAATTAATTAGTGGCGTGTGTTCTCCAAGTGCCATGTGATCATGAACATGCTCATGCACTAAAAACATGTTCCACTAGTTGGTTGACTCATCGTAATTCAGGACACCTTAATTCAAAGTTTGAACTTTTAATTATCGGGTTTGCTTAATCATCGTTAATCCGGATTTATCAGCATCGGGCCTTACAATTACCATATACCATGTATTCCCTATCCATTTATTACAAGTACCACATACCATGCATTTCAACATCCATTTGTTGCAAATACCATATACCATGTATTTCAACATCCATTTATTGCAAATACCACATACCATGCATTTCAAAGTTGCAACATTATAACAGGCTATGCTCGTACGTACGTACCTTATAATTCCGTAGTTCGAGTCCGATCTCGCCTGAGTCCCACGCCCCAATGAATTTTGTGCTAACACATAAATAACTCACAATCAAACATAAGCATGCAACCTAGTGCCCAAGCACGTTTACATCCCCACATATATCGTCAATTCATGACGATTTACCATTTTAAAAGACCCGCTTAAGCATGCATAATACCCAAATATACCATTTTATAAGTTCAATAGATAGCCAAAAAAACTCAAATGAGAATTCCGTTTTATTAAATTTTGGCTCCAACCAATCCATTTTAAAAGTATAGCATTCCCATTGGAATGTAGACAGTGCCCCGGAAACCGGCTATTTAAACCCCAAGTCCAAAATTACAAGTTTTAAAACAAATAAAATCACTATCAGCAAGGCGCGATCGACCATGTTGGCGATCGATTGCCAAACCTTGCGATCGATCGCCAAGAAGTCGCGATCGATCGGCGCACTGTTTATCTTCCACAAATTTCCAGCTGCTCGTCGCGATCGATCGGCGCTCCTCGGCGATCGATCGCGACCTGCGATTTTCCAAAAAACTCGAGCTTACATGGTGTTTTTCACACCCAAACTCAAAACCAACACCCCATACACCTTCAACACCTCCAATACTCCATTTAAAACCAATAAAAATTCCAAAAACTCAACTTTGGATTTTAACCAAAAATCCCTAAATTCAAACCAACCCAACTCAACCAAAATCTATAATACTACTACCAAATCGAAGACAATGATGAGGGGAAGATGAATACCTAATTATCTTCGAGAAATCCAGCTCCCGAGCCAAGCTACCAATAAAAACTCCTCCGTCGCTATCATATGACAGCGGAAAGCTCATCGCTACGCCATATTAGCGGTATAATATCACTCGCTTCAGCGGCAAATATTCTTCATCGAGGTGGTATGACAGCGGCGCCACTACTCCTCGTTTTATCATGACAGCGGAAATACCCCTCACGTTACATGACAGCGGAAATACCCCTCGCTTAGACAATACCAGCGGAAAATAATATCACTCGCTATGATATGACAGCGGTCGTGTTCTTCGCTTCATATCAGCGGCAAATATTCTCTCATCGCTACGGTATGACAGGGGCAAGTATTCACATCGCTACGCCATGAAGCGGCAAGTATTCACATCGCTACGCCATGTATGCAACCGCAATGCATAACCCATATTCCAATAAACATCACTATGAGTGTATTTTAATGCACCTCGCTTCAAATGTGACATGCGGAGTTCACCATCGCTTCAACATTTAGCGGCAAAGCATTAAAATCATCACTCCAATATGCAACCGTAATGCATGATCCATGTCCCATATGACCCTGCAATCACCATGGTTAGCAACAACATATTCCAATTATGAACACATATCATAAACGCACATAAGCAATATAGTTGTGCCACACAACACTAACTATCATCATGCATAAGTATGTGCTACTCATTCCTATCAGCATGTTCATAGGCCCTCAACAGCCCCAAAGAGCAAACCACTGCTCTGATACCACTAATGTAAGGACCCCCGTACCCTTAACCTGTTATTAGTGTTTTAATCCATAACAATAGTGCATACAATCATATTATCATGGGGGAAAAGCCATATGCAAGTATAACATCATATACTATCCAGAAAATTTCTTGCATTTGATCCACATAATATTCAAATTCCCCAACCAAGATCACTTACATAGCATGCACCCCATAATACACTAACACACTCTCAGTTCATTTAGCGATTCCGTATTCAATTGCATGCAAACAATAAATCTAGAGAGCAAAACCATTGCCCATTTATGCATTCCATATACACGTAAAAACGTACTCACATGAGAGCACCCAATGAATAAACGTGTATCTAATGTATAAGATACTCTACCGAATGCGGTTATTGGTACTTCGATCCTGGAAGCACCTCCCATGCACCGCTCGATCTCAACTCTGGAGCTACGTACTCAATCAACCAGCTCTGGTACTTCAATCCTGGAAGTACCTCAAATCAACAGCCCGAGCTCAACTCCAAGCTACCGCTACACATGTATTACCTGCCCCAACAGAGACAGCCCCCACGGGGTGAGCATACCAATACCACCAATCACTATAATAATAATATTACAGTTCATAATTTATAAAATGTAAATGTCAGGAATTTAAATGATACTCTCTGGATGGTATCATCCTCATCCGGGATCCCCTGTATTGTCCCTGTTCTAAAAATAACCAAACCATTAAATTCTCAAAAGCCAGTTGATCATCTCATTGATCAACTAAAGCCATTCCTACTATACCAGTTCCATAATCAAATATGATTAAATCACCAAATAATATCACAGATATCACATGTATCTAGCCAATGATTCCATATTTTCATTTCATAGCTCGCTCCACAATAGCGGCATTTTAACCCAACGCAAGCTCAACAATAGCGGCATTATAACCGATGGTCGCTCAACGGCGACCACAGCCAATCATTGCTCGCTCAAAAGCGGTACCATATGATTCCCAATGTATGTCCATTTATCACGATTATCATATACCATGTATTTCCCTATCCATTTATTACAAGTACCACATACCATGCATTTCAACTTCCATTTGTTGCAAATACCATATACCATGTATTTCAACATCCATTTATTGCAAATACCACATACCATGCATTTCAAAGTTGCAACATTATAACAGGCTATGCTCGTACGTCATACGTACCTTATAATTCCGTAGTTCGAGTCCGATCTCGCCTGAGTCCCACGACCCGATGAATTTTGTGCTAACACATAAATAACTCACAATCAAACATAAGCATGCAACCTCGTGCCCAAGCACGTTTATATCCCCACATATATCGTCAATTCATGACGGTTAAGCATGCATAATACCCAAAATATACAATTTTATAAGTTTAAAAGATAGCCAAAAAACTCAACTAGAATTTCGTTTTATTAAATTTTGGCTCCAACCAATCCATTTTAAAAGTATAGCATTCCCATTGGAATGTAAACAGTGCCCCGAAAAACGGCTATTTAAACCACAAGTCCAAAATTCCAAGTTTTAAAACAAATAGTGAAAAATCACTATTCAGCAAGCCGCGGTCGATCGCCATTTACGCGCGATCGATCGCCGTTCCTTACTGCCGGGCAGAGAACTAGCTCGCGATCGATCGCCATGTATCGATCGCCAAACACCTCGCAATCGATCGCCAAGAAGTCGCGATCGATCGGCGCACTGTTTATCTTCCACAAATTTCCAGCTGCTCGTCGCGATTGATCGACGCTGTGTGAGACCCCGTTATCTAAACAAGATATTAAGGTGCAATTAAGAGAACTAATCATATATAATCAGAGTATTAATACGTGTTGACATCTTGAGCTTAATGGTCACATGCGCCAATAAAAATTTCAAAGGAAATTAATTACATTCATCAAAACAATAGGAGTGACACTATAGTTCTACTTACTACTTGTAGAGACTACAAAAAGAACTCTGTCTTGCTATCGTTGTATCACTCCTTACAGCTCAATGTATCAACCCCGACCCTGGTTCTCCTTAGCAAAAGCACCTACAAAGACAACCCCCAACATGAGCACATCATAATTCATATTTCAACACAATATGAATGTAAAGCATAATGCACAATCATAGATATAAAATACTTCCTGTATTTCAATGCATTTAAAACGCCCATTGGTTGTCCCTGTACCATAACTCATAATCAAATCATTATATGTAATTATGGCTTTTAAATAAATGTCATGACATAACTTCACTTCTTAATCTTAAATCTTTCTTAGTCAGTTTATCATCAGTGTATTTTAATGCTTCTTACTACTTAACTTCATAATTGAGCGGTACCATCTTCCCCGCTTCATTATTTCATAACAAGCGGTACATTCTTCCCCGCTAGCGGTACATTCTTCCCCGTCTTCTTCATACTAGCGGTACCTTCTTCCCCGCTTAGTATGGTATACCCCCGCCTCCATGTGCAAGCCTTACTCCACATTTTTAGCGGTATAAGCGTAAGCATTAAAATCATCACAGGGATAACCCTGACTCGTGGAATACACACTCTTATTTCCACAACATAAACATGCAACAACAATGCATATCAACATGTATAATACTCTTAATGCACAACTTTGCATCTATAATGTGTCAAATAGACAAAATAAAATACATGTTACTGTTGGGATGCCCGTACGTCACTTACGTACCTTTCCAAAATATAGTGTGTTGCAGGACTCTATCACCTGCGTTGTGTAGCTATCTGTGAAGGCTCTACACAAGTGCACAACACAATATTAGATGCCAATAATAGTCTCATACCAAAATCTCATCAAATTACAAAATTCCATATTTTTCAACATTCTGTGACCTTCGATCGATCGGCACTTCAAGCTCGATCGATCGAGAAGACACTTAATTCGATGCCCAAGTTCTGCCTCACTCGATCGATCGAAATGGTTATCGCCGATCGATCGAGGACCTTCAGCGATCGATCGAGAAATCTTCCGATCGATCGAACCCCTTCTTAAAAATATTTTGCCCGCTCGATCGACCGAGAAGGGAATTCGATGCGATCGAGCTACCCTGTAAAAACGCGATTTCCAGAATTTCTTGAACACTCATATCCATACCATCAAATCTAGCATATATGGCACACCTCATGCTTGAACAAACATGCTAGAGTTACTAGGTACTACCATGAATGTATTCATATCAAAGTTACACCCAAACTTAAACCCCACATGCTTGAAAATCACCCAACAACATCAATGCTCGCTCAAGTTTTTCTGAAAATAGAGTAACCCATTTCTTTACACAGATTTTCGAACACATATAATCAAGCTAACAAATCTACCACATAACACATATAACATGCTCAAGTAAACAGCTAGGAACATCACAAAAAATGCCATAAACGTACTCGAATAGAAGGTTATGAAAACCTAAGCTAGCATGCCATTTTTACACCAAGTAAGAACTTGAACTCATACAAAACTTAACCAAAACCAGAGCATGTGTGATGCCCCGAAATTAATTAATTGCAAGTAAGGCATTAATTATGTTTATATGATGTATCATGTGTTGATGGATTTCTGTGTGGGTCTTAAGATGTTAACATGACTTTAATTGTTGTTAATTATTCAATTCTGAGGAGGATGTGATTTTAGATGATAGTTTGGAGCATTTTTGTACAATGCTTTTAAAACTACTATGTTGGAGCATTTTATCCATCATGTTAAGTTTGGGGTACAATTTTAATTAAGTTAAAGTAACCCCTTTTTAAATCCTCTACCCATCACTTTAACCCGTTTACCTTTCACTTTATTAAAAAATCCCCAAATCACTTCCCAAACCCCAAACCCTACCCATTTTCGAGTTCCACCAAAAGAGGAGAAGAAAAGTTCCACAAAACTTTGTTTGTGTGATCTTTGCTAGGATTTGGAGCCTACAAGAGGTATGGAACCATTCCTATAAGTTTTATGATGTTTGGTGTTGAAATGGGTTAAGTTTTTGATGTTTTATGTGGGTTTGTTTGGGTATGTGTTGTTTATGGTTGGGGTATGATTTTTGAAGTGTTTTATGTTGGTTTTCGTGGGTTATGATGTTATTGAAGTTGTTAAGAAGTTTGGTTTTGGGTGGCTTGAGGAAGAGCTTGAAAATGAGCATTAATGGCGAAATTTCGGAGCACAGCACTCGGCGATCGATCGCCCGTTCTTGGCGATCGATCGCGAGCCTCCAGTGCCCGCCAGTAGCATTTGGCGATCGATCGCCACTCTTGGGCGATCGATCGGCGAGGCTGGCGATCGATCGCGCCAAAAAGTGGCGATCGATCGCCAAGAAGTGAATTTTGCCCCTCGTCCAGTGCGATCTCGCGATCGATCGCGCCTGGGCAGCGATCGATCGCGAGCTGTAAAAAAATGGATTTTTGATATTTATGTGGGATTTTTGGATATTGGAATATATTTAGCTTCTAATATCAATTTGTATGGTTATGTAGAACCGTCCCAGGTACCCACGACTTCAAGGAGATAAAGTCTACGATTTCTCGTTCTTTTGGAATTAAGGTACGTAAGAGACGTACGAGCATCGGACGGTTAAACCATACCCTTACATATTATGATGATGTTTAAGATGATGTTATGATGATGATGTTTATGATGATATTATGATGATGATGTTTATGATGATATTTATGATGATGATGTCTATGATGATATTTCTGATGATGATGCTTATGATGATGTTACGATGATGATGCTTACGATGATGTTACGATGATGATGCTTATGATGATGTTACGATGATGATGCTTATGATGATGTTTATGATAATGATGTTTATGAGGACGTCTATAATGACGAAGTTTATGATAAGGTCATACGACGTGTATGATTGGGTAAGACGCCCATGTGGTAAGATGTCACCCAAAGTATGCGAGTGGGTAAGATGCCCCCGTGGTAAGATGCCACGCAATGTATAATATGGTAAGACGCCATATGATTGGGTAAGATGCCACGTGGTAAGATGCCATACGATGATGATGATATGGCAAGATGCCATACAATGGGGTAAGACGCCCTAATATATGAATAAGAGTCAGGGATAACAAGGAAGTCGAAGGACGACCAATAACCTTTACTTAACTAAGATGTTATGCATTATTGTATGCTTTTATATAATGTTAAGTAAATATGTGTATGCTCACGATGTGTTATCCCTGTAGGTACACTTTTGGACCAAGGGCCTAGGGTCGGGTTGAGGAAGTGAGCTAAAGGGAGCATGATGAATGTAGGATGCAGGATTTTGATAGTCTCTACTCTAGGAGTAGTGTAAATCTATAGCTTTAACATTCTTTATTGGGAATGTAATTAAATAGCTTTTGGAAACTTTATTTTGGCCTGTAATCTCCTTAGCTCAAGCTACAACCGGAACCCTTAAGAGGTTATAAATGCATGTTCTGTCCAATTTACGTGTACTAAATGATATTAAGGTAGGAAGACCTACATTAGTGGTATCAGAGCAGTGGTTAGATAACCCGGGAATGAGTGAAGGGTTAGCCTTAGCAATAAGTTAGCTAGGTGCTTACTTTCGAACATGTTTTGTGCATAAGTTGCATATGACGTATATGATGTTATGCTAACATGTTTTGTTTATCTAACGAAGTATTATACGAACTGCTTTTGGATCTTGTTGTTAACCCTTGTGTTGCAGTATGGCAGCAAATGTGGAGGTAGGTGACACAGTGAGCGTCAATGCAAGCGCGGGGCGTACGAATCCCCTACCCCCCGCCAGCTTTTGATGATGAGCCGGCCGAACAACAGTTGATGCCAGGGGAGTTAAGCTTAACTCAGTTTCTCGCTTACCGACCCCCAACCTTTGAAGGAACCGAAACTGGGGAACGAGCTGAGGAATGGTTAGAAAGAATAGAGCAGATCTTTGTGGCAGCCCCATGTGCGAAGACAGCATTGATACGGTTAGCAGAGTTCCAGTTGGCCAAGAAGGCGCTAATGTGGTGGAAGACCACCGTGGTAGAGCAAGAGGCTCAAGGTCATGAGTTAACTGGAAAATGTTTCGAACTCGCTTTCTGAACCGTTATTTCTCGGCTGCGGCACGACAGGCTAAGGAAGATGAATTCACTCACCTCAAGCAAGGTAATATGTCAGTATCAGATTATGCTCTTCAGTTTAGTTCCTTGCTCAGATATGTGCCTCACATTGCCACGAGCACGCAAGCAAAGATGAGGAATTTCATGAAAGGTTTGAGGCCGGAGCTGTACGATAGGGTGATCACTTATGGCCCTACTTGCTTTGACGATGCACTCTCACGTGCCGAGCTGGCCGAACTAGGAGTGGGTGCATACCCTGATGTTGTACCATCGTCGGCACCCTCTCAGAAATCCACTCCGGATAATTTGAAGCCAAGGAATGATCAGTTCAAGTCAAGGGGGAACTCATCGGCGTCAAGGTTCAGTGGTAAGAGGTCTGACAATAGATGGAAAGGGAACCGAAGGAGTGATGCCCCATCTGGAAGGGGGCAGTCTCAGGGAGACAGATCCGGGAAGATCCAATGCACTCTTTGTGGGTAACCACATCCGACGAAAGATTGTGTGGGATGCTATGTTTGTGGCGACAAGGGCCACTTTGCTAGACAGTGTCCCAACAGGGGAAGTCAACAGGTTCTGCGGGGAGGCCTGCGGATAGGACAACACAGCACAGACCCCCATTTGTGCCGCGTCAACATGGAGGTCAGCCCATGGGGCCACCTCAAGGACAAGTCTATGCACTGACAAGGGAGCAGGCTTCAGCGGCTCCGGAGGAGGTTATAGCGGGTACGTGTCTTTTATTTACGCACCCTGCTTTTATATTGATCGACACAGGTGCGTCACACTCTTTTGTGTCAACAAGTTTTGTGGAAAGACACCACATATGCACTTCTCCGTCGCCCACGCCTCTTATAGTCTCGACCCCCGCTGGAAGAAGTATGATTACTGATCGGATCGTCTACAATGGCCTCATTTATTTTGAGGATAAAGAACTAAGGTCAGATTTGATTGTTCTGGGAATGTCAGATTTTGACTGCATTCTGGGCATCGACGTTCTGAATAGGTATCAGGCAGTTGTGAACTGCAGGCAGAGGACAGTACGGTTCAAATCCGATATGGGAATTCCATGGACGTTCTATGGGGATGGTTCTCGCTCAAAGATTCCATTGATATCTGCTGTCAAGATGGCACAGTTATTGGAAAGAGGCCACACAGGATATCTCATATATGCCGTTGATGTTACGGAAAGAAAGAAGAAGTAAAAGTTGAGGATGTGCCCGTAGTGGCGGAATTTCCCGATGTCTTTCCGGAGGAGATTCCCGGATTCCCACCGACGAGAGAAGTCGAGTTTGGGATTGAGTTATTACCGGGGACGTCGGCCATTTCTCGTGCCCTTTATAGGATGGCACCAGCGGAGCTAAGGGAATTAAAGATTCAGTTGCAAGAGCTCCTTGATAAGGGCTATATACGCCCTAGCGTATCGCCCTGGGGAGCACCGGTATTATTTGTGAAGAAGAAAGATGGTTCGATGCGTTTGTGCATCGATTACAGACAACTGAACAAAGCTACGGTGAAGAATAAGTACCCACTCCCGAGGATCGATGATTTGTTTGATCAGTTGCAGGGTACGAGGCTCTACAGTAAGATCGATCTGAGGTCGGGGTACCATCAGATTCGGGTAAGAGAAGAGGATGTCCAGAAGACAGCCTTCAGGACTAGGTATGGGCACTATGAATTCCTAGTCATGCCTTTTGGGGTGACAAATGCCCCGGCTGTTTTCATGAGTTTGATGAACAAGGTGTTCCAGCCATTTTTGGACCAATTCGTCATAGTTTTCATTGACGATATACTCATCTACTCTCGGACCGAAGAAGATCATGTACGGCACTTGAGGACAGTACTTCAGATCCTCAGGGATCATCAGTTGTATGCAAAGCTTAGCAAGTGCGAATTCTGGTTGGACAGCGTGGTATTCCTAGGCCATGTCATATCTAGCCAAGGGATATCTCTGGATCCCAGGAAGATTGAAGCTGTGATGGAGTGGGCAGCACCCACTTCTGTACCCGAGATACGGAGTTTTCTTGGCTTAGCAGGTTATTACCGACGTTTTGTCGAGGGATTTTCTAAGATCGCTAAGCCATTGACACAGCTGACTCAGAAAGGAGTCCCATTCTTTTGGTCCGAAGCTTGTGAGGAAAGCTTCCAAGAATTGAAACGTCGTTTGACGACAGCGCCAGTATTGGTGATTCCGTCCGAGGATAAGAGGTTTGCCTTGTACACGGATGCATCATTGCAGGGTTTGGGCTGCGTATTGATGCAAGACAGACAAGTGGTAGCCTATGCTTCGAGACAGTTGAAGCCTCATGAGACCAGATACCCAGTCCATGATCTGGAACTGGCGGCTATCATTTTCGCCTTGAAGATTTGGCGTCATTACCTTTATGGTACTACGTTTACCATCTTTACGGACCATAAGAGCCTAAAGTTTCTATTCACTCAGGCTGAACTAAATATGCGCCAAAGAAGATGGATGGATTTGCTCAAGGATTATGACTGTGAAGTTGAGTACCATCCTGGTAAAGCTAATTTAATAGCAGACGCCTTAAGTCGGAAGGTGAAGAGCACTGCTGAGGATGTTATGTGTTTATCAGCTTTGATGACTTCCTATTGCCATCTGGGCTATGACTTCGATGTGGACACGTCGCCGGTGCGAGTGTCGACCTTATTGGCCGAGCCAGATGTATTTGAGGCTATCAGGAAAGCCCAGAGGGTCGGATGATGAAGTGCAGAGATGGTCATCGATAGCACTTCGAGGTCAGCCAACGAAGTTTAGAGTGGCTGAAGATGATTCATTAAGACTGGGCAACCGATGGGTAGTCCCAGATACACCAGAGTTACGTAAAGGAATTTTAGAACGGGCTCATAGTAGCCGATTCAGTATCCACCCCGGAGGAAGAAAGATGTATAAGGACCTGAGTGGTCAATTCTGGTGGAGACGCATGAAGCGTGATGTGATCAGTTTTGTTAAGAGATGTTTAATCTGCCAACAAGTAAAGGCAGAAAGACAGAGGCCTGGTGGCGAGCTGAAGAGCTTGGAGGTACCTAAGTGGAAGTGGGAGCTTATATCTATGGACTTCGTGACCCACTTGCCAAGGTCGGCCTCTGGAATTGATGCGATCTGGGTGATCGTGGATAGGCTGACGAAGGTAGCTCATTTCATCCCTTACAGTATGACTTTCACGTATCTAAAGATGGCCCAATTATATGTACGGGATGTAGTGAGGTTGCATGGGATTCCAGTCTCGATCGTGTCTGACAGTGTAAGGACCCCGTATACTTAACCCTTGATTAGTGTATTAACCACTATGTGTGGTACATGCTTTCTATACAAAGTCAATCGGGAAGCTCAGATGATACTTTACCATTGAATGTCAATTACAAAACTTCCTTTAATACTCAATGTTGTAAGATCATCATCCTAACAATAAAAGACTCATATGATTGCCCTTTACCAACCTCTTGGTGCCATTTTTCACATTGTGAACTTTTATAAAAATTTGGGCAGAGTTTCCCCATAAATAGAGCTATTCCCGGCCAGGGAACACATAATACTCATCAGAAAGCAGTAATACAAGTAAATTCCCAGCCAGGGAAGACACGACACATATGACGACAAAAGTGGGTTTCAACACCCACATAATACACCAATGACTCTCTTAACATTTAGCAATTCTACCCCTAATTGCATGCAACATAGAATGAAAGAGAGAAAGGCTCATGCCTTTACATACAACCCATATACAAGTATAATCGTGCTCACATGCGAGCATCATGAATATGTATAAAATCATCATGGGTATATAGGTACTCTATACGATACCGTGCTCCATCAAGCCCTGGTACCACGATCCTGGGAGTACATCCAATCAACAGCTCGAGCTCATCTCCAAAGCCATCGATGTACCTGTTCACCTGCCCCAACAGAGACAGCCCCCAACGGGGTGAGCATACCAATTCCACAATTTCATAATCATAATGACATAATACATAATTTACGAAAATATAAATATTGTGGAACATATGTGATACTTCCTGGATGGTATCATCCTCATCATAGCGTACCCCTGTAATAACCCTGTTCTCAAAACAGATAAATCATCAAATCCTGAATATGCAGTTAATCATCACATTGGTTAACCCTAGCCAGTTTCAAATTAACAACATTTCATAACATCTTACTTTAACTAGCAATGATTAGCAACATTTCATAATATCATTTCATAACATCATTTCATAACATCTTTTCATAACATCTTTTCATAACATCATTTCATAATCATTTCATAACATCATTTCATAACATCATTTCATAACATCATTTCATAACATCTTTTCATAACATCTTTTCATAACATCGTTTCATAACATCTTATCATAACATCGTTTCATAACATCTTACTTTATCTAGCAATTATCATAATTCTAGATATCATATTGGTATTTCCTTAGCTTCCGATACTGGTTAATCACTTCTCTGATTAACTACGTCTCTGTTCCTATTATTACCAATAGGGAATAAAATACAGATATCCTAGATATCTAATCAAATACCACATTTTCATTTCTTACTTCAAGGTAACGTCATACTATGGGTGTTTGCTCCGTAGCAACCACACCTCATCATTGGCTCGCTTCATAGCGGCACTGAACATTCCACTATGTGAATCAACATATCGTAACCGAGTCCCGATACCATCATAGTAAAACATTTCATATATCTTAAATCATGCATCATACTTGTAAAACATCATTTAAACTATGCTCGTACGTTAAACGTACCTTAAATCTTCGAAGTCCGAGCCAAACCTTGCTCGAGTTCCATGCCCCGAGAAACGATGTGCCAAACGAAATCTGTAGGGTCTTCCTACCTTAATATCATTTAGTACACATAGATGGAACAGAACATGCATTTATAACCTCTTAAGGGTTCCGGTTGTAGTTTGAGCTAGGGAGATTACAGGCCAAAAATAACGTTTTCAAAGCTATTTAATTACATTCCCAATAAAGAATGTTAAAGCTATAGATTTACACTACTCCTAGAGTAGAGACTATCAAAAATTCCTGCATCCTATGTTCATCATGCTCCCTTTAGCTCACTTCCTCAACCCGACCCTAGGCCCTTGGTCCAAAAGTGTACCTACAGGGATAACACATCATGAGCATTCATATATTTACTTAACATTATATAAAAGCATACAATAATGCATAACATCTTAGTTAAGTAAAAGTTATTGGTCGTCCTCCGACCTCCTTGGTTATCCCTGACTCTTATTCATATATTGGGGTGTCTTACCCCATTGTATGGCATCTTACCATATCATAATCATTGCGTGGCATCTTACCACGTGGGCATCTTTCCCAATCATATGGCGTCTTACCATATTCTAAACATTACGTGGCATCTTACCACGTGGGCATCTTACCCAATCATATGGCGTCTTACCATATTATAAACATTGCGTGGCATCTTACCACATGGGCATCTTACCCAATCATCTGGCGTCTTACCATATTATAAACATTGCGTGGCATCTTACCACGAGGGCATCTTACCCAATCCTATACTTTGGGTGGTGTCTTACCACATGGGCGTCTTACCCAATCATACACGTCGTATGACCTTATCATAAACTTCGTCATTATAGACGTCCTCATAACATCGTTATCATAAACATCATCTTAAGCATCATCATCGTAACATCATCATGAACATCATCATAATATGTAAGGGCATGGTTTACCGTCCGATGCTCGTACGTCTCTTACGTACCTTAATTCCCAAAAGTGGAGAATTTGGAGAGCTTTATCTCCTGGATGTTGTGGGCACCTGGGATGGTTCTACACGACCATACAAATTGATATTAGAAGCTAAACATAGTCCAATATCCAAAAATCCCACAAAAAATCAAAAAATCCACTTTTCTTCAGCTCGCGATCGATCGCCACCCAGGCGCGATCGATCGCGAGATCGCACTGGACGAGGGGCCAAAATCTCCTTCTTGGCGATCGATCGCCACTTTTGGCGCGATCGATCGCCAGGCCCGCCGATCGATCGCCCAAAAGTGGCGATCGATCGCCAAATGCTTCTGGCTGGTACTGGACGCTCGCGATCGATCGCCAAGGACGGGCGATCGATCGCCGAGTGCTGTACATCGAATTTTCGCCATTGATGCTCATTTTTCAAGCTCTTTCACATACCACCCCAAAACCAAACTTCCTCATAACTTCAATAACAACATAACCCACTAAAACCAACATAAACACTTCAAAAATCATACCCCAACCATTAACAACACATACCCAAAATAAACCCACATAAAACATCAAAAACTTAACCCATTTCAACACCAAACATCATAAAACTTATAGGAATGGTTCCATACCTCTTGTAGGCTCCAAATCCTAGCAAAGATCACACAAACAAGGTTTTTGTGGAACTTTCCTTCTTCCTTTTTGGTGGATTTCGAAAATGGGTAGGGTTTGGGATTGGGAAGTGATTTGGGGATTTTTAAAAGGTGAAAGTAAAGTGGGGGGTTTAAAGTGATGGGTAGGGGATTTAAAAGGGGTTGTAATAACATAATAAAAATTGTACCCCAAACTTAACATGATGTATAAAATACCCAACTTGGTATTTTAAAAGCATTTTACAACAATGCTCTAAACTTCATTTAAAATCATATCTTCCTCATATTTGATAATTTAACACAATTAATCATGTTAACATCTTAATACCCAACACATAAATCCATGAAACCATGATCCAACATATAAACATAATTAATGTCCAAGTTACCATTAATTAATTTCGGGGCATCACATTACTCCCCTACTTATAAGATTTCGTCCCCGAAATCGCATGCACTTACCCAAAAGAACTAAACATAAATCATACCAGAAAATAGTTCCGGGTAATGTTGCATCATATGCCGCTCCGTCTCCCACGTAGCCTCCTCGACACCCCGACGATCCCACTGAACTTTGACCATTGGTATAACTTTACTTCGTAGTCTGCGATCTTCACGATCCAGAATTCTGACCGGTCGTTCAACGTAGGATACATCTGAGTCTAACTGCACTTCAGTAGGCTGTAAAACATGAGACGGATCTGGCTCATACTTTCTCAACATAGAAACATGGAAGACATCATGAATTCCAGATAAGGACGGTGGTAGCGCCAATCGGTAAGCCAAAGTGCCGATACGCTGTAATACCTCATACGGTCCAACATACCTCGGGGATAACTTCCCCCGCATACCAAATCGAACAACACCCCTGAAGGGTGAGATTTTCAAGAAGACCTTGTCTCCCACTTGAAATTCTAGCGGCCGTCGCCGCTTATTTGCATAGGCTGCTTGCCTATCTTGGGCCGCTTTCATCTTTAAGCGTATCATCTTAATCTTTTCCTCCATGTCCTTAATCATATCCGGTCCTCCGACCGCTTTACTCGTCAAGTCCTCCCAATACAGCGGTGACCTACATCGTCGTCCGTAAAGAGCTTCAAAAGGGGCCATTTGAATGCTCGCCTGATAGCTGTTATTGTAGGAGAACTCCACCAGAGGTATAGACTCTTGCCACGGAGTATCAAACTCCAAAACACATGCCCTCAGTATATCTTCGAGCGTCTGTATAGTACGCTCCGTTTGGCCATCAGTCTGAGGGTGATAAGCTGTACTTAGTCTCACCTCGGTGCCCAAAGCTGTCTGGAGACCCTCCCAGAAATGAGAAGTAAACCTTGGGTCTCTGTCAGACACGATCGAGACTGGAATCCCATGCAATCTCACTACATCCCGTACATATAATTGGGCCATCTTTAAATACGTGAAAGTCATACTGTAAGGGATGAAATGAGCTACCTTCGTTAGCCTATCCACGATCACCCAGATCGCATCAAATCCAGAGGCCGATCTTGGCAAGTGGGTCACGAAGTCCATAGATATATGCTCCCACTTCCATTTAGGTACCTCCAAGCTCTTCAGCTCGCCACCAGGCCTCTGCCTTTCTGCCTTTACTTGTTGGCAGATCAAACATCTCTTAACGAAGCTGATCACATCACGCTTCATGCGTCTCCACCAGAATTGACCACTTAGGTCCTTATACATCTTTCTTCCTCCAGGGTGGATACTGAACCGGCTACTATGAGCCCGTTCTAAAATTCCTTTACGTAATCCTGGCGCATCTGGGACCACCCATCGGTTGCCCAATCTTAAAGAGTCATCTTCAGCCACACTAAACTTTGTTGGCTGACCTCGAAGTACTATTGATGACCATCTCTGAACTTCATCATCCAACCTCTGGGCTTTCCTGATTGCCTCAAATACGTCTGGCTCGGCCAATAAGGTCGACACTCGCACCGGCGACGTGTCTACATCGAAATCATAGCCCAGATGGCAGTAAGAAGTCATCAAAGCTGATAAACACATAACGTCCTCAGCAGTACTCTTCACCTTCCTACTTAAGGCGTCTGCTATCAAATTTGCCTTACCAGGATGGTACTCAATTTCACAGTCATAATCCTTGAGTAAATCCATCCACCTCCTTTGCCTCATATTCAATTCTGCCTGAGTGAATAAGAACTTTAGGCTCTTATGGTCCGTAAAAATGGTAAACGTAGTACCATAAAGGTAATGACGCCAAATCTTCAAGGCGAAAATGATAGCTGCCAGTTCCAGATCATGGACTGGGTACTTGGTCTCATGAGGCTTCAACTGTCTCGAAGCATAGGCTACCACTTGTCTGTCTTGCATCAATACGCAGCCCAAACCCTGCAGTGACGCATCCGTGTACAAGGCAAACCTCTTATCCTCAGACGGAATCACCAATACTGGCGCTGTCGTCAAACGACGCTTCAATTCTTGGAAGCTTTCCTCACAAGCTTCGGACCAAAAGAATGGGACTCCTTTCTGAGTCAGCTGTGTCAATGGCTTAGCGATCTTGGAAAACCCCTCGACAAAACGTCGGTAATAACCTGCTAAGCCCAGAAAACTCCGTATTTCGGGTACAGAAGTGGGTGCTGCCCACTCCATCACAGCTTCAATCTTCCTCGGATCCACAGATATCCCTTGGCTAGATATGACATGGCCTAGGAACACCACGCTGTCTAACCAGAATTCGCACTTGCTCAGCTTTGCATACAACTGATGATCCCTAAGGATCTGAAGTACTGTCCTCAAGTGCCGTACATGATCTTCTTCGGTCCTAGAGTAGATGAGTATGTCGTCAATGAAAACTATGACGAATTGGTCCAAATATGGCTGGAACACCTTGTTCATCAAACTCATGAAAACAGCCGGGGCATTTGTCACCCCAAAAGGCATAACTAGGAATTCATAATGCCCATACCTAGTCCTGAAGGCTGTCTTCTGGACATCCTCTTCTCTTACTCGAATCTGATGGTACCCCGACCTCAGATCGATCTTACTGTAGAGCCTCGTACCCTGCAACTGATCAAATAAATCATCGATCCTCGGAAGTGGGTACTTATTCTTCACCGTAGCTTTGTTCAGTTGTCTGTAATCGATGCACAAACGCATCGAACCATCTTTCTTCTTCACAAATAAAACTGGTGCTCCCCAGGGCGATACGCTAGGGCGTATATAGCCCTTATCAAGGAGCTCTTGCAACTGAATCTTTAATTCCCTTAGCTCCGCTGGTGCCATCCTATAAGGGGCACGAGAAATGGCCGACGTCCCTGGTAATAACTCAATCCCAAACTCGACCTCTCTCGTCGGTGGGAATCCGGGAATCTCCTCCGGAAAGACATCAGGGAACTCCGCCACTACGGGCACATCCTCAACTTTCACTTCTCCTTTCTTTTCCGTAACATCGACGGCATAAATGAGATATCCTGAATGACCTCGTTCCAACAACTGCGCCATCTTGACAGCAGATATCAACGGAATCTTAGAGCGAGAACCATCCCCATAGAACGTCCATGGAACTCCCATATCGGATTTAAACCGTACAGTTCTCTGCCTGCAGTTCACAACTGCCTGATACCTATTCAGAACATCAATGCCCAGAATGCAATCAAAATCTGACATTCCCAGAACAATCAAGTCTGACCTTAGTTCCTTATCCTCAAAATAAATGAGGCCATTGTAGACGATCCGATCAGTAATCATACTTCTTCCAGCGGGGGTCGTGACTATAAGAGGCGTGGGCGACGGAGAAGTGCATAAGTGGTACCTTTCCACAAAACTTGTCGACACAAAAGAGTGTGACGCACCTGTGTCGATCAATATAAAAGCAGGGTGCGTAAATAAAAGACACGTACCCGCTATAACCTCCTCCGGAGCCGCTGAAGCCTGCTCCTTTGTCAGTGCATAGACTTGTCCTTGAGGTGGCCCCATGGGCTGACCTCCATGCTGACGCGGCACAAATGGTGGTCGGTGCTGCGCTGTCCTATCTGCAGGCCTCCCCGCAGAACCCTGTTGACTTCCCCTGTTGGGACACTGTCTAGCAAAGTGGCCCTTGTCGCCACAAACATAGCACCCTATACAGTCTTTTGCCAAATGTGGTTGCCCACAAAGGGTGCATTGGATCCTCCCGGATCTGTCTCCCTGAGACTGCCCCCTTCCAGATGGGGCATCACCTCTTCGGTTTCCTTTCCACCTATTGTCGGACTTCTTACCACTAAACCTTGACGCTGAGGAGTTCCCCCGTGACTTGAACTGATCATTCCTCGGCTTCAAATTATCCGGAGTGGATTTCTGAGAGGGTGCCGACGGTGGTACAACATCAGGGTATGCACCCACTCCTAGTTCGGCTAGCTCAGCCCTTGAGAGTGCATCATCAAAACAAGTAGGGCCATAAGTGATCACCCTATCGTATAGCTCCGGCCTCAGACCCTTCATGAAATTCCTCATCTTCGCTTGCGTGCTTGTGGCAATGTGAGGTACATATCGGAGCAAGGAGCAAAACTGAAGAGCATAATCCGATACCGACATATTACCTTGCTTGAGGTGAGTGAATTCATCTTCCTTAGCCTGTCGTGCTGCAGCCGAGAAATAACGGTTCAGGAAGCGAGTTCGAAACATTTTCCAGTTAACTTCATGACCTTGAGCCTCTTGCTCTACCACAGTGGTCTTCCACCACATTAACGCCTTCTTGGCCAATTGGAACTCCGCTAACCGTATCCAAGCTGTCTTCGCACATGGGGCTGCCACAAAGATTTGTTCTATTCTTTCTAACCATTCCTCAGCTCGTTCCCCAGTTTCGGTTCCTTCAAAGGTTGGGGGTCGATAAGCAAGAAACTGAGTTAAGCTTAGCTCCCCTGGCAATAACCGCTGTTCGGCCGGTTCATCATCAAAAGCTGGCGGGGGTAGGGGATTCGTACGCCCCGCACTTGCATTGACGCTCACTGCGTCACCTACCTCCACGTTTGCTGCCATACTGCAACACAAGGGTTAACAACAAGATCCAAAAGCAGTTCGTATAATACTTCGTTAGATAAACAAAACATGTTAGCATAACATCATATACTCCATATGCAACTTATGCAACAAACATGCTTGAAAGTAAGCACCTAGCTAACTTATTGCTAAGGCTACCCTTCACTCCTTCCCGGGTTATCTAACCACTGCTCTGATACCACTAATGTAGGGTCTTCCTACCTTAATATCATTTAGTACACATAGATGGAACAGAACATGCATTTATAACCTCTTAAGGGTTCCGGTTGTAGTTTGAGCTAGGGAGATTACAGGCCAAAAATAACGTTTTCAAAGCTATTTAATTACATTCCCAATAAAGAATGTTAAAGCTATAGATTTACACTACTCCTAGAGTAGAGACTATCAAAAATTCCTGCATCCTATGTTCATCATGCTCCCTTTAGCTCACTTCCTCAACCCGACCCTAGGCCCTTGGTCCAAAAGTGTACCTACAGGGATAACACATCATGAGCATTCATATATTTACTTAACATTATATAAAAGCATACAATAATGCATAACATCTTAGTTAAGTAAAAGTTATTGGTCGTCCTCCGACCTCCTTGGTTATCCCTGACTCTTATTCATATATTGGGGTGTCTTACCCCATTGTATGGCATCTTACCATATCATAATCATTGCGTGGCATCTTACCACGTGGGCATCTTTCCCAATCATATGGCGTCTTACCATATTCTAAACATTACGTGGCATCTTACCACGTGGGCATCTTACCCAATCATATGGCGTCTTACCATATTATAAACATTGCGTGGCATCTTACCACATGGGCATCTTACCCAATCATCTGGCGTCTTACCATATTATAAACATTGCGTGGCATCTTACCACGAGGGCATCTTACCCAATCCTATACTTTGGGTGGTGTCTTACCACATGGGCGTCTTACCCAATCATACACGTCGTATGACCTTATCATAAACTTCGTCATTATAGACGTCCTCATAACATCGTTATCATAAACATCATCTTAAGCATCATCATCGTAACATCATCATGAACATCATCATAATATGTAAGGGCATGGTTTACCGTCCGATGCTCGTACGTCTCTTACGTACCTTAATTCCCAAAAGTGGAGAATTTGGAGAGCTTTATCTCCTGGATGTTGTGGGCACCTGGGATGGTTCTACACGACCATACAAATTGATATTAGAAGCTAAACATAGTCCAATATCCAAAAATCCCACAAAAAATCAAAAATCCACTTTTCTTCAGCTCGCGATCGATCGCCACCCAGGCGCGATCGCTCGCGAGATCGCACTGGACGAGGGGCCAAAATCTCCTTCTTGGCGATCGATCGCCACTTTTGGCGCGATCGATCGCCAGGCCCGCCGATCGATCGCCCAAAAGTGGCGATCGATCGCCAAATGCTTCTGGCTGGTACTGGACGCTCGCGATCGATCGCCAAGGACGGGCGATCGATCGCCGAGTGCTGTACATCGAATTTTCGCCATTGATGCTCATTTTTCAAGCTCTTTCACATACCACCCCAAAACCAAACTTCCTCATAACTTCAATAACAACATAACCCACTAAAACCAACATAAACACTTCAAAAATCATACCCCAACCATTAACAACACATACCCAAAATAAACCCACATAAAACATCAAAAACTTAACCCATTTCAACACCAAACATCATAAAACTTATAGGAATGGTTCCATACCTCTTGTAGGCTCCAAATCCTAGCAAAGATCACACAAACAAGGTTTTTGTGGAACTTTCCTTCTTCCTTTTTGGTGGATTTCGAAAATGGGTAGGGTTTGGGATTGGGAAGTGATTTGGGGATTTTTAAAAGGCGAAAGTAAAGTGGGGGGTTTAAAGTGATGGGTAGGGGATTTAAAAGGGGTTGTAATAACATAATAAAAATTGTACCCCAAACTTAACATGATGTATAAAATACCCAACTTGGTATTTTAAAAGCATTTTACAACAATGCTCTAAACTTCATTTAAAATCATATCTTCCTCATATTTGATAATTTAACACAATTAATCATGTTAACATCTTAATACCCAACACATAAATCCATGAAACCATGATCCAACATATAAACATAATTAATGTCCAAGTTACCATTAATTAATTTCGGGGCATCACAAAATCGGAAGAAAAACGACCAAAATCCGATGAACCCTAGAAATTGGGGATCGCCGCTCTTTCTCAAAATTCGACCTCAAATCGCGATGAAACTTTCAATTGCCGGAGGGGAAATGAGCGCCTGGACGAGACGAAGCCGTGGGTAGGTCGGACGCGCCGATCGGCGGCGGGACGGCGGCGGCCGAAGCGCTTTTGCGCGCGGGCAGGGGCTGGCAGACGGGAAAGGGTCGCGGGAGAGGAGAGAGGAAATGAAGGGGTTGAAATGAAATTTTCTTTAAAATTTTGGGTTCAATTGGTATTTATAGCAAAAATACCCCGAAAAATTAATAGCCCCACAAATACATCATGATTCCTTAAAAATCATCTGTTTTCAAAAACTCTCTCTCTAACTCCAAAACCCTCTACCGGTGCTCACATAGCACCCGAGATCCCGAGACACATCAAAAACCCAACTCTTAGGTTTTTCACCGTAATGTGAATACAATCTCAACCTCTGGATCCAACGATCCCAACTACCCAAATAAACGAGCCCAGAAGGCCCAACATCGCGATTAAACTCCAAATCGCTACGTAAAACCACTTTAGGGATTATTAACATTACGGGATTAACATCTATAATCCCTGGTCATCACAATATCCCCCACTAAAAGAATTTCGTCCTCGAAATTAGCACTGGTGTATCGCGTCACACCCGGGCTACACAACAACATGAAGCCACAACCTCGATTCTTAACCATAACAGAATCGTATTAATAAACGTGAGGATACTTACTTCTCTTCAAACTCTGAAACAGAGCGACATACCAAAACCAACATATCACCTAAGAGGCAAAACGTACCTCGATGCGGGTCATCCCAAAAGTCAGCCTCTCATGACTGCAAAACAACCAATACTTACGGCTGTAGATCGGACAGTCATCCTTCGTTCTAATACAACCAGTAAGAACGCATCCTGAATGACACATCAACCGTGAGAACGTTGACCTCGTGTCAAACTCTGGAGTGGAACAGACTTCCAAATCCATCATAACGTCAAAGAGCGTCAGCACAGCTCAACGCTAATAATCCAAAAGCAGTTAGTCAACTGAAACTGTAAGGATTCGAATCGCTCCTGATTCCATCGTAGATTTCATTCCTTAACATCTCTTATCATGACTCACGATGTCCAACATACATCGTTACGAGGGAAACACTAGTATTCCACGGTGTACACATAACAAACCTGGTTTCCACTTTCAAACCTCCTCTATCGAAGGAGCAGTCGCATCATTGCAACTCAAATACATGGATTCTCAGATCGAATCAACGACGACTTGACGACTCTCTCGTTGGTACTTCACATCATGAGCTGTCCCAGACAAGTCTCCCCAAGATTAAACATAAACATATATACGTTTCAGTGAGGCATACTCAACCTCAACTTCAAATGACGTGGTGACTACCAGAGTCCACCACAATCCACCTCGTATCACCTTACGATTTGCCAAACTTGGTTCCAACGAGCAGTATAACGGCTCTAGCAAGCCCATCATGGTGCTGCACACACGCGGCAGACAAACTAGTCGCTGCCTCACTAGGTTCACCTCAAACCTACCAATCAGATGGACGTTTCCGCACGGCATACCATACCATGGGAAGAACAATCGATAGAGTAGTGGGTCTTTACCCAACATTCCTCCAATACCGACATACCCTGGACACTTCAATGTCCCCATGTACTTAACATAACCTGATCCTATTCCCTTAGGACCCATCTTACACCCTCATGGGTGGTGTGACCATGTCTACCACATGTCATATCAATGGAAGCGAGAAATTCCTCCACGATTACTCCTGTCGTCAAATAAACATGGCCAAAAAGCCATTCCAACGAGCATACCCCAAGGGTATCACCACTCGAAATATGATTACCTCAAACAATATCTGCGGTACAATCACATGTACAACGCGTCCATCCATTCCTCGAGCGACCCGCTCGGTATAAGGGTCACGTCAATCGGTGACGCACACACCACCTGGTGCCCGACACCTGGCACCCAAGGCATACAACTGAAAACGTATACTTAACGCATTGCTCATCGTAACGATGATGCATGTCTAATAAGACATCTCCTGCACTATCGTCATCGCCATCCCGTGACGACACATGCCCACTCATGGCATCTAAGGTATCGTCAACTAGTGACGATACAAGTCAACAATGACATCTAAATGACCTAGTCAACTCGTGACGGTCCATGTACATCAACATATGTCATCCATCATCATGCTAGTAAATAGTCATAATAAAACATGCATATCAACGCATACCAGCAATAATAATGCTAATAAAATAGCAATATCTCATACCTCATCGCTGACAAGATAGCGGCATACCTATCTCCGTCGCTCCATAATAATACGTAATCAGCACCCATCGCTCGAAGGCGGCCAAAATCCTGTGCTGAATATATAGCGGTACAGTCCATCGCTATAGAATCGACGGCATGATACCTCGTCATATAATAGGTGGCATGAAACCTCGCTATACACCTGAGCATGAATCATCGTCCACATAATAGCGGAAAGAGGCATCGCTATCAATACATCTGGCGGAAAGAACCATCGCCAATCAATATAGCGGAATGAGGCATCGCTATCATACATCTGGCGGAAAGAACCATCGCCAATCAATATAGCGGAATGAGGCATCGCTATCATACATCTGGCGGAAAGAACCATCGCCAATCAATATAGCGGAATGAGGCATCGCTATCATACATCTGGCGGAAAGAACCATCGCCAGTCCTCATAAAAGAACGAGTCATCGTAAATCCTCATAATAATATCGTATGGCCTCTTACCATATGGGGCACCTTACCCCGTGGCACCTTACCACCATAACATCGCATGGCTACTTACCATGTGGGGCACCTTACCCCGTGGCACCTTACCACAATAACATCGCATGGCTACTTACCATGTGGGGCACCTTACCCCGTGGCCCCTTACCACAATAACATCGCATGGCTACTTACCATGTGGGGCACCTTACCCCGTGGCACCTTACCACAATAACATCGCATGGCTACTTACCATGTGGGGCACCTTACCCCGTGGCACCTTACCACAATAACATCGCATAAACATCATCATATAAACATCGTATGCACATCATCATATAAACATCGTATGCACATCATCATATAAACATCTTATGCACATCATCATATAAACATCGTATGCACATCATCATACATCGTATAAACATCATTATTCCTCATAATCATCATCATAATCATTATCATAAACATCATATCATCTTTACTTATCATAAGCATTATCATAACTTACTTATCATTATCATCATCATAAACATCTTATCATCTTTACTCATCGTAAACATCATCATAAACTTACTTATCATAATCATCATCATAAACATCTTATCATCTTTACTCATCGTAAACATCATCATAAACTTACTTATCATAATCATCATCATAAACATCATATCATCTTTACTTATCATAAACATTATCATAACTTACTTATCATTATCACCATAAACTTATTTGTAATAACATCATCGCAAACATCTTGTCATCTTTATTCATCATAGACATCATCATCATAAACATCGTAATTACTTCTGTAATCATAGCATAGTCATAGTGTAAGAATATGTTACCGTCCGATGCCCGTACGCCTCTTACGTACCTTCCTCGCTTGAACATTACATGAACAAACGCATTAGTATATTCAATAATAATTGAGACCATACCGAAGTATTCCACTGTCGGTTGTCTACCCAGTCTGTCCTCAGACAATACATCATATCTTTCTTTTCCCTGATTTTCTTCCAAAATCAGATTCCTTGGCACGTAGCATATAGAGTGTTAGACATCGCTATTAATGCCATCCTATCGTGTTCCACACGATTCCTGCAACCACAATGGTTAGCAATACCACTTTTCATATCATATAAGCACATAAACAATTAGTCATGTCGTATAACATTAATGCCATCATGCATAAATATGTGCTATCAATAACTTCCTAGGCCCTCAACAGCCCCAATGAGCAACCACTGCTCTGATACCACTAATGTAAGGACCCCGTATACTTAACCCTTGATTAGTGTATTAACCATTATGTGTGGTACATGCTTTCTATACAAAGTCAATCGGGAAGCTCAGATGATACTTTACCATTGAATGTCAATTACAAAACTTCCTTTAATACTCAATGTTGTAAGATCATCATCCTAACAATAAAAGACTCATATGATTGCCCTTTACCAACCTCTTGGTGCCATTTTTCACATTGTGAACTTTTATAAAAATTTGGGCAGAGTCTCCCCATAAATAGAGCTATCCCAAAAAAAAAGCACAGCACATAACATAATTCCCGGCCAGGGAACACATAATACTCATCAGAAAGCAGTAATACAAGTAAATTCCCAGCCAGGGAAGACACCACACATATGACGACAAAAGTGGGTTTCAACACCCACATAATACACCAATGACTCTCTTAACATTTAGCAATTCTACCCCTAATTGCATGCAACATAGAATGAAAGAGAGAAAGGCTCATGCCTTTACATACAACCCATATACAAGTATAATCGTGCTCACATGCGAGCATCATGAATATGTATAAAATCATCATGGGTATATAGGTACTCTATACGATACCGTGCTCCATCAAGCCCTGGTACCACGATCCTGGGAGTACATCCAATCAACAGCTCGAGCTCATCTCCAAAGCCATCGATGTACCTGTTCACCTGCCCCAACAGAGACAGCCCCCAACGGGGTGAGCATACCAATTCCACAATTTCATAATCATAATGACATAATACATAATTTACGAAAATGTAAATATTGTGGAACATATGTGATACTTCCTGGATGGTATCATCCTCATCATAGCGTACCCCTGTAATAACCCTGTTCTCAAAACAGATAAATCATCAAATCCTGAATATGCAGTTAATCATCACATTGTCAAATTAACAACATTTCATAACATCTTACTTTAACTAGCAATGATTAGCAACATTTCATAACATCATTTCATAACATCATTTCATAACATCATTTCATAACATCTTTTCATAACATCATTTCATAACATCATTTCATAACATCATTTCATAACATCATTTCATAACATCTTTTCATAACATCTTTTCATAACATCTTTCCATAACATCGTTTCATAACATCTTATCATAACATCGTTTCATAACATCTTACTTTATCTAGCAATTATCATAATTCTAGATATCATATTGGTATTTCCTTAACTTCCGATACTGGTTAATCACTTCTCTGATTAACTACGTCTATGTTCCTATTATTACCAATAGGGAATAAAATACAGATATCCTAGTATCTAATCAAATACCACATTTTCATTTCTTACTTCAAGGTAACGTCATACTATGGGTGTTTGCTCCGTAGCAACCACACCTCATCATTGGCTCGCTTCATAGCGGCACTGAACATTCCACTATGTGAATCAACATATCGTAACCAAGTCCCGATACCATCATAGTAAAACATTTCATATATCTTAAATCATGCATCATACTTGTAAAACATCATTTAAACTATGCTCGTACGTTAAACGTACCTTAAATCTTCGAAGTCCGAGCCAAACCTTGCTCGAGTTCCATGCCCCGAGAAACGATGTGCCAAACGAAATCGGAAGCAAAACGACCAAAATCCGATGAACCCTAGAAATTGGGGATCGCCGCTCTTTCTCAAAATTCGACCTCAAATCGCGATGAAACTTTCAATTGCCGGAGGGGAAATGAGCGCCTGGACGAGACGAAGCCGTGGGTAGGTCGGACGCGCCGATCGGCGGCGGGACGGCGGCGGCCGAAGCGCTTTTGCGCGCGGGCAGGGGCTGGCAGACGGGAAAGGGTCGCGGGAGAGGAGAGAGGAAATGAAGGGGTTGAAATGAAATTTTCTTTAAAATTTTGGGTTCAATTGGTATTTATAGCAAAAATACCCCGAAAAATTAATAGCCCCACAAATACATCATGATTCCTTAAAAATCATCTGTTTTCAAAAACTCTCTCTCTAACTCCAAAACCCTCTACCGGTGCTCACATAGCACCCGAGATCCCGAGACACATCAAAAACCCAACTCTTAGGTTTTTCACCGTAATGTGAATACAATCTCAACCTCTGGATCCAACGATCCCAACTACCCAAATAAACGAGCCCAGAAGGCCCAACATCGCGATTAAACTCCAAATCGCTACGTAAAACCACTTTAGGGATTATTAACATTACGGGATTAACATCTATAATCCCTGGTCATCACAGACAGAGACCCAAGGTTTACTTCTCATTTCTGGGAGGGTCTCCAGACAGCTTTGGGCACCGAGGTGAGACTAAGTACAGCTTATCACCCTCAGACTGATGGCCAAATGGAGCGTACTATACAGACGCTCGAAGATATGCTGAGGGCATGTGTTTTGGAGTTTGATACTCCGTGGCAAGAATCTATACCACTGGTAGAGTTCTCCTATAATAACAGCTATCAGGCGAGCATTCAAATGGCCCCTTTTGAAGCTCTTTACGGACGACGATGTAGGTCACCGCTGTATTGGGAGGACTTGACGAGTAAAGCGGTCGGAGGACCGGTTATGATTAAGGACATGGAGGAAAAGATTAAGATGATACGCTTAAAGATGAAAGCGGCCCAAGATAGGCAAGCAGCCTATGCAAATAAGCGGCGACGGCCGCTAGAATTTCAAGTGGGAGACAAGGTCTTCTTGAAAATCTCACCCTTCAGGGGTGTTGTTCGTTTTGGTATGCGGGGGAAGTTATCCCCGAGGTATGTTGGACCGTATGAGGTATTACAGCGTATCGGCACTTTGGCTTACCGATTGGCTCTACCGCCGTCTTTATCTGGGATTCATGATGTTTTCCATGTTTCTATGCTACGGAAGTATGAGCCAGACCCGTCTCATGTTTTACAGCCTACTGAAGTGCAGTTAGACTCAGATGTATCCTACGTTGAACGACCGGTCAGAATTCTGGATCGTGAGGATCGCAGACTACGAAGTAAAGTTATACCGATGGTCAAAGTTCAGTGGGATCGTCGGGGTGTCGAGGAGGCTACGTGGGAGACGGAGCGGCATATGATGCAGCATTACCCGGAACTATTTTCTGGTATGATTTATGTTTAGTTTATTTTGGGTAAGTGCATGCGATTTCGAGGACGAAATCTTGTAAGTAGGGGAGTAATGTGATGCCCCGAAATTAATTAATTGCAAGTAAGGCATTAATTATGTTTATGTGATGTATCATGTGTTGATGGATTTATGTGTTGGGTATTAAGATGTTAACATGATTTAATTGTGTTAATTATTAAATATGAGGAGGATGTGATTTTAGATGAAGTTTGGAGCATTTTTGTAAAATGCTTTTAAAATACTATGTTGGAGCATTTTATACATCATGTTAAGTTTGGGGTACAATTTTTAATTAAGTTAAAGTAACCCCTTTTTAAATCCTCTACCCATCACTTTAACCCCTTTACCTTTCACTTTATTAAAAATCCCCAAATCACTTCCCAAACCCCAAACCCTACCCATTTTCGAGTTCCACCAAAAGAGGAGAAGAAAAGTTCCACAAAAATTTTGTTTGTGTGATCTTTGCTAGGATTTGGAGCCTACAAGAGGTATGGAACCATTCCTATAAGTTTTATGATGTTTGGTGTTGAAATGGGTTAAGTTTTTGATGTTTTATGTGGCTTTGTTTGGGTATGTGTTGTTTATGGTTGGGGTATGATTTTTGAAGTGTTTTATGTTGGTTTTAGTGGGTTATGATGTTATTGAACTTTTAAGAAGTTTGGTTTTGGGTGGCTTGAGGAAGAGCTTGAAAAATGAGCATTAATGGCGAAATTTCGGAGCACAGCACTCGGCGATCGATCGCCCGTTCTTGGCGATCGATCGCGAGCCTCCAGTGCCCGCCAGTAGCATTTGGCGATCGATCGCCACTCTTGGGCGATCGATCGGCGAGGCTGGCGATCGATCGCGCCAAAAGTGGCGATCGATCGCAAGAAGTGAATTTTTGCCCCTCGTCCAGTGCGATCTCGCGATCGATCGCGCCTGGGCAGCGATCGATCGCGAGCTGTAAAAAAATGGATTTTTGATATTTATGTGGGATTTTTGGATATTGGACTATATTTAGCTTCTAATATCAATTTGTATGGTTATGTAGAACCGTCCCAGGTACCCACGACTTCAAGGAGATAAAGTCTACGATTTCTCCTTCTTTTGGAATTAAGGTACGTAAGAGACGTACGAGCATCGAACGGTAAACCATACCCTTACATATTATGATGATGTTTAAGATGATGTTATGATGATGATGTTTATGATGATATTTATGATGATGATGTTTATGATGATATTTATGATGATGATGTCTATGATGATATTTATGATGATGATGCTTATGATGATGTTACGATGATGATGCTTACGATGATGTTACGATGATGATGCTTATGATGATGTTACGATGATGATGCTTATGATGATGTTTATGATAATGATGTTTATGAGGACGTCTATAATGACGAAGTTTATGATAAGGTCATACGACGTGTATGATTGGGTAAGACGCCCATGTGGTAAGATGCCACCCAAAGTATGCGAGTGGGTAAGATGCCCCGTGGTAAGATGCCACGCAATGTTTATAATATGGTAAGACGCCATATGATTGGGTAAGATGCCCACGTGGTAAGATGCCATACGATGATGATGATATGGCAAGATGCCATACAATGGGGTAAGACGCCCTAATATATGAATAAGAGTCAGGGATAACAAGGAAGTCGAAGGACGACCAATAACCTTTACTTAACTAAGATGTTATGCATTATTGTATGCTTTTATATAATGTTAAGTAAATATGTGTATGCTCACGATGTGTTATCCCTGTAGGTACACTTTTGGACCAAGGGCCTAGGGTCGGGTTGAGGAAGTGAGCTAAAGGGAGCATGATGAATGTAGGATGCAGGATTTTGATAGTCTCTACTCTAGGAGTAGTGTAAATCTATAGCTTTAAGATTCTTTATTGGGAATGTAATTAAATAGCTTTTGGAAACTTTATTTTGGCCTGTAATCTCCTTAGCTCAAGCTACAACCGGAACCCTTAAGAGGTTATAAATGCATGTTCTGTCCAATTTACGTGTACTAAATGATATTAAGGTAGGAAGACCCTACAGCATGATTCCTCTATCTGTTGTCTGAATGTGGGTCGAGTTTTAGGAGAGAAATGGAGGAGATTGGAGTGGATGAGATGGATTGAATTATGAGGGCAAGTGGGTTGCATAGCCAGCTGTGGCAGGCATGGGTTGGGGGGGTGGTTGGGTGTTGGGTGGTGTGATGTGTTATGTTTTGGTCCCGGTATTTAGCACGATGTATTAAAATATCCCCCCATGATATTTTTAGTATTTAAACAATAAAATACTTCAATTACCAATTAAACATGCTATACCACAATGACCAACACATACCCCAAATAATCATACCACAACCCAAATTCCCAACATATATCACATGCACCCTGAAATAAATTTCCCCAAAATAATTAATTCAACCCTAATGAATTAATACCATAATCTTCATAACATGATTAATGTTTAAAAAACACATAATCATTTCGGGGATATCACAGACGCTCCTCTGCGAACGGTCGTGACCTGCGATTTTCCGAAAAACTCGAGCTTCCATGGTGTTTTTCACACCCAAACTCAAAACCAACACCCCATACACCTCCAACACCTCCAATACTCCATTTAAAACCAATAAAAACTCCAAAAACTCAACTTTGGATTTTTAACCAAAAATCCCTAAATTCAAAACCAACCCAAACTCAACCAAAATCTACAATACTACTACCAAATCGAAGACAATGATGAGGGGAAGATGAATACCTGATTATCTTTCTAGAAATCCGGCTCCCGAGCCAAGCTACGAACGATTTTTCCTCCAAGGGAAAAAAGAGGGGAAATGGGGGAAAGGTTTTGAGCGTAGAGAGAGAGGAGAGAGGGAAGGGATCCGTGCCAAATGACGGAATACCGAGTCTACTTGGTATATATAGTACCAAAACTCGAAAATACCAATCCTTCAACAAATACATCATGACTCATTAAAAATCATCTGTTTTCAATAAATACCTCCCAATCTCTATTTTCATTACAAGCCCAAGTACAAAGTACTCCGGACCCCAAATCCCACCAAAGACCAAATTCCAAGGTTATCACCACGACGAGAATACAATCTCATCCCTTAGGTCCAATGACTCCAAAATCCGGATTTAAAACCCCCGGGAGTCCCAAACCCGCAATTAATTCGTAATTGTCACAACTAAAATCCATTAAGGATTATTACCACACCGGGATTAACACCATTAATCCCCGGGCATCACAGTCACAATCAACCGGCCGCCAATCTATCGATGAGAATTGAGACTTAAATGTTAAGTGCTCAAATTGAGTGATTTAGAAGAGATGAATTTAATTTTTTGAATGCTCCTCGATTTAGTGAAGTTTGTATATTTGAAAATGTTTCATTTATAGAAAGTTCTAAAATTAAAAAAGTTTGATATATTTATGTCTCATAATTATGTACATTGGTAGTACATCAAGTTATTCAATTGGATTGAGTTACTTTGGTTATGAGTTTATAGTTTTGTTTTGGCTTTTGGGCAAGTGGGAGATTGTAGAATAAATGTCCAACAAGCCAAACATTGGCCCGATGGGCTTTTTGGACCCTAGCCCAATTAGCTAACTAATTGCAATTATTAACACAATTCAATACACTCTCATAAGCCGTCATCACACTAGCACTGGTGCCGGGCTTGTATATTTGGTCAGGTTGGTTGGACTCGAAGGTCACAACATACAGATTGATTTCGCTGTTATCGGTAATTCTCTTTTCATGCATTTATTTGATAATTCTTGCATGCTTATATATGAATCAGACGCGATCGATCCGTCCCTAGGTCAGATCTTTTTATGTTTCTTTTCCCTTGCGTTTGGATCTGGCGCCGGAGTATGGAAAACCCAACAGTTACTGCCATAGTTTTGTGTGAAAATGGAACTTTCTCATTGTTAATTTTGATCTTTTGTATTATTTAGTAATATCTTACCGAGGACATTAAATACAACTGAATTTTTTTTTACTCTAATAGTGTATTTGATAGTGTATTTGGATTGAAAGATTTGAAATCAAAGAACTCAATCCATCACAGTAATTACTCGGGTACTTTTAAAGTTTATGAATTTGGAATTATCCCCCTTCCATTTTATATTGTTTACGAGTGATGTGTCTAGAAATAGACACGTTTTATGCGTTTAACTGTCAATGATTACACATGATTTAATGGTTAACGAGATATTTATAGTTCTTAATCATATATTTGGTCATATGTAGGAAAATGTGAAGAAATCGAACTAAAACGATGGAAGAAGGAAGAAAGTTGAAAAAAAGAGAAAAAAATCGGAATCCAAGACACGTGTCATTTCTTTCTCCGAGAGTTTCTTCATGTTCGAGCTATATTTTGGAAATATGGTGAACATAAAAGTTGTAGAACTTTATGTTAACTTCGTGTGGACATCTAATTTATTTAATTCGGAGATCATGTGAAGAAATTATGCCCAATACTAAAATGTAATGCATCAGGCAGAAGACCAGGCGCCTATGCACCACTCCTTATGCGCCTGGGACGCCTGTCAGGCCAACTTTCAGATTTTTGACAGAAACATAGGTGCATAGGCACCGATATACAAGAGCCTAGGTGCCAAAGACTCTGAAAAAATAAAGAAACTTGATTGTTTTTCTTTTTCTTGTTTTTATTATGCTTTATAGAATAGTTTTTGATTGTTTTATTGTATTATGAGTAGGGGGAGGAAGACAACACCATCGATTTATTAATCTTAGGGAGATTCATGTTCTTTAACTATCAATTTTGATTGAGCAATGTTTTTCTAAGTTTATTGATATGATTCTTGTTTGATTATTGGTTTGATAACCTAATAACTTACATTCAATCTATTGCTAAATAGATATTCGAATAAGATATTGTTTGAGTGATCTACTTGAAGAAGCAACTAAGACTAATATTTTCTGCTGTTGAATTACTTAAGTTCTTAGGAAAAAACAATTGACTAGATTAATATAAACCGCGTGTGTTTATGCTATTTAGATTGATCACTCACTTAGTTTTGAAAACTATCATGATCTCAATCTTGATTACGCGTATATAGATTGATTGAGTGATGTATAAGGGTTAAATTAGAACGTGTGTGCTAATTGACTAGGAATAAGGTGGGGGAAGAATTGAATTTCCAATTGATGAATATTCAAATAAAATTGAATATTTTCAAAACCGATGAAATAGATAATAATATCTAATGCAGAGTTGATCGATATCAAGAATTGTTTTTGATAGTTTCATCAATTTGCTTTTAATCTCATTAGTATAATTCAACCGCACAACCTCATCTTTCTGTTACTGTTTTGTTTTTGACTTCGTTAACACAAATATTCACACCTACTCATGTGATCTATTCTTACTTACAATACTACAATATCGTTATCAATCTTTTGGATTGAATTTGGTTAATTTGGGCGTACACGATAAGCACACACCAACGAGTCAATACAACGCATCCAAAAGGTAATTCTATGCGTATTGGAATTTATATAAAACACGATCTTTATTTCTGATTAGATATCTATAAATTCAAGTTAACGAAATCATATATAGAATGATTTCCCAAAAATTCATTTGTAGGTGATTTTTTTTTATGAATAAAACATCCGTTTGTTGATCAAATAGCATTGAACATGCGCAGACAGTTTATAACAATAACAAACTCTGCAACTATATCCCAAAGAGAAACATAACTAGGAAATAGAGAATTTATTATAATTGAATCCAAGCACAGCCTTGGTTGGTATTAAAAATCTTAGATATTGAGTTAAAAGTTAGTCACAAGAAAACTTACAACAGTTTATTCTTATTCTGATACTAATTCAAGACATGACATTATGAACATTTATTTCCTATGTAAAATAATATTTTCCCAGTTTAGAGTAATGCCACGTGAGGATTCTATCCTTCCTCCCTTTTTTTTTCCCGGACACTAAGTTTCCCGGTACTGATCCTCATTTGCATGTCCAGCTTTGATGCAACAATAAAGTTGTTATCATATGATCTTTTACGGATTTGAGTCGTGTAAACAATATTTCCAATAGGCGCAAAATGACTCGATCTCCTCCTGAATCGCCCACGTAGCAGCAGGATATTCGTGAACCGGATTTGCCCATTTTTTAAGGCCCATCAACTAAATCCTTGGCCCACACCAATCGATGGACTCATTCCAAACAACACCATATTCAGCGGAACGACATCACGGGCTTATTGCCTTTGTAAAATAATGCACCAACAGCCGCCATGGTTGTACCTCTATCTTCCTGTAGCAATTCCTCTTTCATCATTCCAGATCTATTCTTCCTCGTGAAGATTTGGCAGCTCAGTTTTCGAACTGTAGCCTCTCCTCCCTTGTCCACTCTGTTGTGGTGGTTTTCCAAGTTTCTCTCCCACTCCTTTGCTGTTTTCATTGCCTTCCATGGCTTCCAGAGCCGAGTTTCGGCTGCCGCTGCTCCTCGTTCCTCCGTCCCGCTTATATTAAGGGCTTTTCAGGTGGGCATGCTTGTTTCACTGCCTGTGTCTCGTGGTATGCTGCAGCGTTTCGTGGCATCTGCTGTGATGCTGCTCCGCTGGGCCACCTTCCGAGATGGTTATTTCTGTTGGGATTAATAATAATAATAGTTGGGTTTAATAGATAAAAACCCAATAATTATATATAATTTTGTTAATGAAAACAAAAATTATGATAAGTTAATTATGAATAGTCAATTAAGCTAAATAAATTCTTTATTTAAAAGTTGAGACACTTATGATTTGTTTATAATGAGAAACAAATCAATAGAGTGTAGCTAAGTAGAAAAGATGGGTGCCCCTCGCACGCCGTCCATCTATCCGCTAGGCTCGGCTCGCCTCGCCTCGCTAGCCCTATCTTTTTACTACTCGGATTTCTGAAACGACTCTTCATCTACCTGACTTTTCATTCAGATTTAAGTGTGAGACTTAAATCCGTATTAATCTGATGTTAAGTGTTGAGACTTTTCATCTACCCCACTAAACATTACACTTTTTCTGAGACCTTTGAAGTGGTCTGCTGCTCAGCTATATAACCTGCTCCAGCCCTATGTTTTCAAAAATCCTAAATCATTCTTCATTCATACATTTCATACTGTTTGAGAGTACTGCACACTACTAGTGTTCGAAGTTGTCTGCTCGGAGTTCTGCTTCAATCCGACAGAGGAGATTGGACGTTGTACCTTGGAACTCAATTGTCCAGGAGGCCAGAAGCTAAGACGGGCAAATTTGAGTTTACAAGCACATGGATTGTTGTGCCCTCGTCCAGAATCGTTTCAAGATTCTTATTCTTAAGTCTTCTATTTATCACTGCTGCTGTAAGTTTACTATTTTCGTAGTTCGATTTATTTGTTGTGTTAAGTATACTGTTTCTCTATTTACAGTATAATTCATTTTTATCCATTTGTTTAAACTGATTCAATTTTTCGATCTAAGTAAACAGAACCAACAATCGTAAACTCAAATCTTTTGTTTCTGTTTTTTATTTTATTTTTTGGAACTTAATCAGTTTGGAAAATCCTACTTTGATAATTACAAAATTGTTGAATTTTCAACACATCACTATTTGTGCATTATCAAAACATTTATAAAGTTGTTTTCAAAACTAATTTGATATTATTTGTCCTGTGTGTTCCGTTTTAGCTTATGGCTAACCAGATTCCAAACCGAAATGCTGAGAATACTGAGATTCCAGTGGTGAAAGCTAGTGACGCTGAGGTCGTTATTCCAGTTCTGAGAAACCCAATGCCGTTATCTCAATTTGAGAAACCAGAAAAGTTCAAAGGTTCCAACTTTAAACGTTGGCAGTAGAAGATGATGATCTTCTTGACCACATTGAACTTGACCAGGTTTCTCAAAGAGGAGAAACCAGTGGAGGACAAAGAGGATCCTCAATCTGCTATGATAGTCGAATCGTGGCTTAGTGCCGACTACCTCTGTCGTAACTATGTACTGAGTTCTCCTGACGCACTTTTTAATGTATATTCCCCCAAAGAAACTGCGAAGGATCTTTGGGAATCGTCAGAAATGAAGTACAAAGTTGACGACGCAGGTGCAAAGAAATTTGTAGCCAGTCGATTCCATGACTATCGAATGGTAGATGACATGTGATGCCTGGGAATTAATGGTGTAAATCCCGGTGTGGTAATGATCCTTAATGGATTTTTAATTGTGGCAATTATGAATTAATTGCGGTATTGGGACTCCCGATGATTTTAAATCCGATATTTGGGGTCGTTGGATCCAAAGGTTGAGATTGTATTCTTCGTGGTATTAAACATTGGAATTGGGTTTTTGGTGGGATCTGGGGTCTGTGGTGCTTTGTGTTGGGGTTGGTAATGGAATTTGAGATTGAGAGGTAATTATTGAACACAATGATTTTTAATGAGTCATGATGTATTTGTGGAGGACTCGGGATTTTTGAGCTTTGGTATTATATATATCAAGTGGACTCGATGTTCAGTCATTGCACGGACTTTCTCCTCTCTCTCTCCTCTCTCTCGCGCCCCCTTCTTCCCCAAACCCTTCTCTTTTCTCCATTGGAAGAAAATGGAGGCTCGACTTGGGAGCCGAATTTCTCGAAGATAATTTGGCAATACGCTTCCCCTCTTCTTTATTTTCGATTTGATTGTAGTATTGTGGTATTTGGTTTTGGTTTTGAGTTGGAGGAAATTTATAGATTTTGGGAAAATCTTGCTTCTTGTTTTAAAATGTAATTTAACCCTTGTTGAGCGTACTAAGGTGTTTATTTGTGGTTAAAATCAAGTTGGAGGGAGTTGTGGTTGGTTGGTTGAGGTTTTGGAAGCTTTTAAAAATGGTGGTTTTCGGGTTTGTGCAGCGACCGATCGATCGGTAGCATCTTACCGATCGATCGATGCAAGTGCGTAGCGATGGGTTAAATTCTGAGGTTTTACCGATCGATCGGTGGCAATTAACGATCGATCGGTAGAGGCGAGCGATCGATCGGTAGAGGTTACCGATCGATCGGTGCAATGCCATAGCCAAATTGTAATTTTGGGTTTTTACCGATCGATCGGTAGGTCGGGGATTTTGGTAAATTATTTTGTGGTGTCGGTGCATGCTTCGTCCGGGGTCTTTTAAAATGGTTAATCGTCAGGGATTGACGATATACTTGGGGATTGTGAAAGTGCTTGGGCACGTGGTTGCATGGTCATTAATGATTGTGAGTTATTTTTATGTGTTAGCACATGATTCATTGGGTCACGGGACTAAAGCAAGGTTTGATTCGGACTACGGAGTTCTAAGGTACGTATAACGTACGAGCGTAGCCTTTTTTATTATTGCAACGGTGAAATGCATGTTATAATGTTAATGCAATAAATTGGTAAGTATTGCAAATCATATGGTGCCGCTATGGAGCGAGCAATGGGTGGGATGTTGTCGCTATGGAGCGAACGTCGGTTGTGATGCCGCCACTATTGGGCGTGCGAGGTAATAAACAGTGGAATCAGTGGTTAGATAAATGGGATATCGGTAATCATTATTTAATGATTTGATTCTATTGATTATGGTATTGGTATATGGGGAACGAATTAGTTAATCAATGTAAGGCTTTTGAAAATTTAATGGTTTCGGTTATTTTGAGAACATGAACAGCACATGGGATCCCGTATAAGGATGACAATATCCAGGGAGTGTCTTTTAAATTCACCACTTTACGTTCTGTAAATTATGTAATGTGATATTGTGATTATTGGATCGGTAGTATTGGTATGCTCACCCCGTGTGGGGGCTGTCTCTGTTGGGACAGGTGGAACAGGTACAGCGGTAGCTCCGGAGTTGATATCGAGCTATGGATTAGAGGTGCTTCCAGAACTGAAGTACCAGTGCCGGTATTGAGTCGGGTACTTTATACGTTAAATACACATTCACTCATTTGATGCTCGCATGTGAGTACAGTTATATGTGTATATGGGTTGTATAAAGGGTATGTGCCTTTCTCTTTTCATTTATGGGTTGCATGCAATTAATTAAGGAATTGCTAAATGAATTGAGAACACGTTAGTGTATTATAAGATGCATACTTAAGGGTTGTATGGTATGGGGGATTTGAACATTATATGGGATAATGTAAGGAATTTTATTGATGGTATATTATGCTATGGTTGCATGTGGTTTTTCACCCTGATTACATGATTGTATGCACTAATTATGTAAGACCCCGTTATCTCAACATACTATAAGGTGCAATTAAGAGAACTAATCATATCAAATCAGAGTTGTAAGTCGTGTTGACAATTGAGCTTAAGGTTTACATGTATGTATGACATGCCAAAAGAAATTTGTTACATTCTTTAACTAATTTGGGTAAGGCTACTTCTACTGCACTCCTAGTAGAAACTATACAAAATAAGTCTTTATCTTCCTATCTTGTAGCACCCCTTACAGCTCAGCTTATCAACCTGACCCTGGTTCTCCTTAGCAAAAGCACCTACAAGGACAAACCCCATCACATGAGCATATCGTAATTCATATCAAACATAATATGAATGTAAAGCATAAATGCATAATCATAGTCATAAAATACTTCCTGTATTTCCAATGCATTTAAAACGCTCATTAGTTGTCCCTGTACCATAAATCATGATAAACATTATATGATATTATGGTTCCTTAATAATGTCATGACATGTCTTTACTTCTTAAATCCTTACTTCAATCTTGAGTCATTTTATCATTAATGTATTGCAATGCTTCTTACTTTTCCACATAAGCGTAAGCCGTATTCTTCCTCGCTTCTTATGGAAATTCACGCCTCCATTTGCGAACGGTCCTCTACCTCTCGCTCCACATTTTCAGCGGAATTATAGTGTAAGCATTAAAATCCTCACTGGGATAACCTTGACTCGTGGAATACACCTCTTATATTCCACAACATTCTTATGCAAAAAACAATGCATGTCAACATGTATCATATCATAATGCACCATCTTATGCATACTTTACTTTATCTTGTGTTAAATAAATAAACACGAATACATGTTACCGTTGGGATGCCTGTACGTCACTTACGTACCTTTCCAAAATGTAGAGGAGTCAACATACTTTATCTCCTCGACTGTGCTGGTACCTGGGATGGTTTACTTTTGCTCTTCGATTTTTGTTAAATTCCGATCAACAAAACACCAAATATCTTCTCCTATAATCAGTTCATATGTTGGACGATAGTTTCTGGAAAGAAGGGAGAGGAAACCGAGAGAAGAGTGTGGGAAAGAAGTGATGGAAGAGGCATGGTTGATCAATCTGCATGCCTGAAAACAGGGGGGGTATGGGCGTGATTCAGCCACTTGGGGGGGGGGGGGGGGGGGAGGGTGGTTGCTTGTAGGGTGGCCTTGTGGTGTTTAATTATGTCCCGGTATTTCGTACGATGTATAAAAATATCCCTCCTTGATATTTTATAATTTTACCACATCAATACATCATCAAAAACACCTAACATGCCTCCTAAACCATATCATCAAAATAAATATAACACCAACCACATAAATTAATTCCCCAACTTAATGACATGCTTTTACCACATAAAGCATAACCCATAAACCCCAAATTAAATCACCTCAATACATAATTATCAACACTTTGATAGCATGTAAACACATAATCCTTTCGGGGATATCACAAATTACATGGGACACTAAAAGCGGATTAAGGGCACGGGGTCCTTACATTACTGGTATCAGAGCAGTGGTTAGCTCTTTGAGATGTCTAAGGCATAAGGGTGTTGATGTGACTAGAAATAGACACATTTATTGCGTTTAATTGTCTACGATTTGGTAGGTTTTGATGGATAATTTGATACGTATGCTACCAAATCGTATATTTGTGTAATTGTAGGTACAATCGAAGAAAACGAGCTAAAAATGATGTATAAAGACAAAGAAAAGACATGGACATGACAAGGACTCAAAGTTGATCAAGAAAAGGGCAAAAACGTAATTTTGGAGGTGGCGATCGATCGCATGGAAAAGGCAATCGATCGCCTATGGACAGAAACTTTTGCAACAAAATCAACGAATCAGCGATCGATCGCCACTCTATAGCGATCGATCGCCACTTGTGATGACCAGAGATTATAGATGTTAATCCCGGAGTGTTATTAACCCCTAAAGTTGTTTTACGTGGCGATTTGGAGTTTAATCGAGGTGTTGGGCCTTCCGGGCTCGTCTATTTGAGTAGTTGGGATCGTTGGATCCCGAGGTTGAGATCGTATTCTCATTTCGGTGAAAACCTATGAGTTGGGTTTTTAGTGTGACTCGGAATCTCGGGTGCTTTGTGTGGGCACCGGTAGGGGGTTTTTGAGTTAGAGAGAGAATTTTTGAAAACAGATGACTTTTAATGAATCATGGTGTATTTGTGGGGCTATTAGTATTTCGGGGTATTTTTGCTATAAATACCAGTTGAACCCGAGATTTTAATTATTGGAACCATTTTCCCCACTTTCCCTCTCTCTCCTCGCGCGCGCTGCCCCTCCCGTTTTTCCCCAACCCCCGCCGCTTCCAGGCGTGCGCCCGCCGCCGTCCGGCCGCCGTTCGGCGCGTCCGACCCGCCGCCGGCTTTGTCTCTTCCAGGCGCACCTCTCCATACCATCATTCGAAGTTTGGTCGCGATTTGAGTTCGGATTTCTGCAGAAAGCGCTAGGGTTCGAAACTGGAATTTGTCCGATTTGGGGCTCGATTTTTGGTACGTTTTTGGGGCTTTTCATCCGGTGTTTTTGGGGCGTTTTTGTGCTATTGTTGAGTCAAAAATTTCAGACTTTTATGGTTCGAAAATTTGTGGCTTATGGTTCGAATTTTTCCAATTTGTTTGAGGGGTTTGAGTTCGAAATTTGGGGGTTTTTGGCAGGGGATGATGATTCTTGTTGTTGATCGATTAATCATGTTTAGATGAATTATGGTGTTTAATTGGGTTCGATTTGTGAGAATAGGGTTCGAAAATTGAAGGGTGTTCTTGAACAATTTTCGATATTGTCTCATTCGTTTTCCCTCCCTGCATGTACCCTGCCCCGGGTCTTTTAAATGGTTAATTGTCGTGTGTTGACAATATTTTGAGGGTTATGAGTGTGCTTGAGCATGGGTTGCATGTTCGTAAATAATTGTGTATTATTTATCGTGTTAGCACGTTCCTCGGGGCATGGAACTCGAGCAAGGTTTGGCTCGGACTTCGGAGATTTAAGGTACGTGCGACGTACGAGCATTACTTTATATGAGAGCATTTGTGAAATGCATAATGTATTTTAATTGTATTGATGGTTGTGCGTATGGTTATATATATGTGTTGATATAGTTATGGAACGACCCAACCTTGACATCGACGCCACAAGCGTGCGTGATACTAGAGTAGTATGACCTTATAAGAGATATGGGGTACTGGGTTTATATGACTATTGTAGGGCATTTGAGATGCCTGAGAATGATCGTGGAATCATATATTCATTATAAGACATGTGAGATGTCTAAGTATAATGGAGAATTGGTAAAATAAATGCTAGGCATTTGAGCTATCTGTGATTGGTAGCAAAGTTGAAAATCAGTATTAGATATCGAGATATCTATATTTGTATGTATAATGAATTTGGAATCATTAATTATTGATACTTGAGAATCAGGCATGCTATGAGTTAAATCAATGTGTTGATTTACTGATTTTTGAGATTTGATGAGTTTGACGATTGTGAGAACAGGGACAGTACACGGAATCCCGGATGAGGACGTTGCCATCCAGGGAGTATCGTTTAAAATTCATTAGTATTTACTTTTGTTGTAAATTATGAATTTCATTATTGTGATTATGGGATTTTGTGTATTGGTATGCTCACCCCGTTGGGGGCTGTCTCTGTTGGGGCAGGTGAACAGGTACATCGATGGCTGTGGAGCTGAGCTCGAGCTGTTGATTGGATGTACTCCCAGGATCGTGGTACCAGGGCTTGATGGAGCACGGTATCGTATAGAGTACTTATATACACCCGAAGGTTATATACATATTTATGATGCTCGCATGTGAGCACGGTTATGCTTGTATATGGGTTGTATATAAAGGCATGAGCCTTTCTCTCTTTCATTCTATGTTGCATGCAATTAAGAGTAGAATTGCTAATGATATGAGAGTCATGGGTGTATTATGTGGGTGTTGAAACCCATTTATGTTGTCTTATGTGTGGTGTCTTCCCTGGCTGGGAATTTACTTAGCGTTGCTGTATTCTGTTGAGTATGTGTTTTCCCTGGCTGGGAACTATATATTATGATGTGCTTTTATTTCGGGATGACTCTATTTATGGGGAGACTCTGCCCAAATTTTTATAAAAGTCCAACATGTAAAAAGTGGTGTAATGGGGATGGAAATGGGCGGAATCCATGAGTCTATTGTTGGTAGAGATGATCTTAATGTTGAATATTAAAGAAATTTTGTAATTGCCATTCAATGGTAAAGTATCATCTGTGTTTCCCGATTGATTTTATTGAAAGCATGTGCGACACATAATGATTAATACATTAATCAAGGGTAAGGGCTTGGGGTCCTTACACCACTCTATAGCGATCGATCGCCTGAGGCTACTGGAGGGAAGCGATCGATCGCCACTTTATAGCGATCGATCGCCTCAAGTTTTCTGCTAAAAAAAATAACGTAGCGATCGATCGCCACAGTCATAGCAATCGATCGCCGAAGAGTCCGAGAATTAGAAAATTAGGTCTTTTTACCATGTTTAAAAGATTGTAACCTATTTTATCAGCCATCAACCTCATATACTCGTTTTTATCACCTCTTTTTGGACAAGAATTCCAGACTTTAGAATATTGTTAGATTTTAGAAGATTTTTCTTTCAAGTTTTATCAAGAACAACGCGAAGAACGGAACCGGAATCGACAAGCCGGGATCGTGATTCGTCTTAGTAATTTCTTTCTTTTGTTTATTTAATGATTTTGAACCATATTTTGCTATTTTTAGATTCAATTATGCTAGGCTAAATTCTTAGATTCGTTGTTTAAGGAAAACTTGCTTTTGGATTTGAATCTCTTGTGAGAATTTTGGTTTGCTTATAGAATTTAATTTCGATTTCAATTCTGTTTCTTGGTATCGATTTCAATGATTATTGTGTTTGTTTATTAGATTGATCACCTAGTATTCATATGCATAATCGATAGCTAATTAAGAAGCAACTAAGATTAATAATTACCGGCTGTAGGTGTTATCGAATTCTTAGGAGAAACGATTGGGTAATCAATAGATAATGGCTGTAGTTTTTATTGATTAGATTTATCGAACTCGCTAGTTTTGAAATCTATCATTGATTTAATCATTAACGGCTGTAGTTTTGATTAGAGATTTGATAAGAGTCGAATTGAATGCTGTTTTCTCTTTGACTACGATTAAGGTGGGTAGGAATTCAATTTCCAATCGATGAATAATTGAAGGAATTCGAATGTTCGTGATTTAATGATCAAGAGAGAATTTTCCAAAAGTAAAGTTGACCGACAACCAAGAATCGCTTTACTCTCATACGTTTAAATCATCTTAGTTAATCTCGTTAATTTAGTTTAGTTCTTAAAATTTGTTTAGTAGTAATCACTCAACCCAAAACCCCTTTTTACTATTCATTTTTAAATTGACACGAAAAAGTACTACCTTCCCTGTGGGATCGATCCCTACTCTCGCTACTACATACTTTTGCTATTAACTTGAGGAGGGTTAATTTGGGCGTACGCGATAAACGCTACCAGGTGTGTCGAGAGAATTGACTAGCACATAATTTACAGATGATTGTGATTTGTGTCAGAGTGATATGACATTTATATGCTTATGTGCATGACATGAGATAATGAAAATTTGCATTGTTATTGCTAATCGTGGTGGTTACAGGTTTGTGAATAGAATACGAAGTGTACGGTAGTGAGGAATACCGTTGATTAATATGTATACACTGTTGGTCGTACTTAGTAAGAAGTACAATGACAGAAATGGGGGACGATATTGTGCTGCCAATACGTGATAATGCACAATGTGACAATCGGGTATGTGTATGTCATTTACATGATGACACAGGTATGTGGCAATGTATTAGCTCTGACTCAATCGTTCCCGTTTATTGTATAATGTGTTGATGATTGATGATCCTTGTGGAGGGTGATTTATGATTGAGTTACAGTGATAGGGTCACCGCCGAACAACGAGTGATGTGATAGGGTCACCGCCGATGAGCGAGTGATGTGATGGGGTCACCGTCGATGAGCGAGTGATGTGACAGGGTCACCGCCAATGAGAGCGATGTGATTGGGTCACCACTGACGAGTGTGCGATGTGTTAATATGATTTGTGGGTCGCCGCTGGAGCGTGCGATGTGTTAATGTGAATTGTGGGTCGCCGCTGGAGCGTGCGATGTGTTAATGTGAATTGTGGGTGGCCGCTCGAGCGTGTGATGTGTTAATGGGATTTGTGGGTCGTCGTTGGAGCGTGCGATGTGTTAATATGATATGTGGGCCGCCACTGATGAGCGAGCGATGTGATAGGATCGCCGTTGACGAGCGTGCGATGTTACAGGGTCTCCTCCGACGAGCGAGCGATTGTTATTGGGTCGATGCTAGAGAAAGCATACAATGTGTCTATTGTTATTGGGTCGATACTAGAGAGAGCATGCAACGTGTGTATTGTTATTGGGTCGATGCTAGAGAGAGCATGCGACGTGTGTATTGTTATTGGGTCGATGCCAGAGGGAGCATGCGATGTGTATATTGTTAATGGGTCGATGCCAGAGGGAGCATGTGACGTGTATATTGTTATTGGGTCGATTCCAGAGGGAGCATGCGACGTGTATATTGTTAATGGGTCGATGCCAGAGGGAGCATGCAACGTGTATATTGTTATTGGGTCGATGCCAGAGGGAGCATGCGACGTGTGTATTGTTAATGGGTCGATGCCAGAGGGAGCATGCGACGTGTATATTGTTATTGGATCGGTGCTAGGGAGAGCATGCGATGCGATTATTGTCGGGATCGACACTATTGAGAGTGTGCAATGTATTTTATGTGTCTTCACTATAGAGGGTGGGTGATGGATATATGTTGATTTAATTGACCTTGTTGATTTGACATATTGTGATGATCAAATGCACAGGTGAAAGCGATCATGGAGAGAGTGGATGAAGGGATAATATTATTTTCTTTCTTTTTATTGCAGTGATGATGCAACAACTGAGTGTATTGACACCGATATATCGATGACATCTACTAGCGAGATGATGGTATGATTATGTGGTGGATATTATGATGCATGTAATGTATAAACATGGATTGATATTTGTCTTGTGATGATATATGGGAATATAATACTTGCCGCTCATATGGCGAAACGATGATTATGCCACTGTCATACCGAAGCGAGGGGTATTGATTGTGTACCGGCATTGGGCGATGAGTATTGTGTATCGCGTGGGGGTGATGAGTATTATATACCATCGTAGTGAAATGAACGTTGTGTTATTGTTGTTCCTTGGGTACATGATATGTAGGCCAAGAGGATATTGGAATGTTCCAGGGGAACGAGGAATTGAGTGACGAGACAGGGTGTGGTGTAACCGCTGTGGTGATACCATCATATCTATGGTATGCATCGGGTAATGATATCGTTTTATGATAATGCCAAAGCATGATAGTCTTTTATATATTTTTGGAGTAATAATTGATTAATCACTTGTGATATTGTGGATGTTATGTATTGACATGTACCGTCACAGGTTGGCGATGATATTGTGGATGTTATGTATTGACATGTACCGTCACAAGTTGACGATGGTGTTGTGGATGTCATGTATTGACATGTACCGTCACGAGTTGACGATGATATTGTGAATGCCATATGTTGACATGTACCCTCACAGGATGATGATGAAATGGTGGATGTTCTATGTAGACGTGTGCCGTCGTTACGATGAAAAATACATTTAGGTATATGTATTTAGTCGTATGGTTGGAGTGCCAATGGTGGGCACATAGTAGTTTTGAGTCACCGGTTGACGAGACAATTATGCCGAGCAGGTTTGCTCGATGAATTATTGGATGCGCCGTACAAGTAAGTGTACCGCAGCACGCATTTGAGGTAAATATTTTACGAGTAGTGGTACCTTTGGGTCTACTCGTTGGGATGGCTATGACCAAGTGACTAGTGGTAGGAGTGGTTATTGAGGAACTACTTTCATATACCGATGTGACGTATGGTGGACATGGTCACACCCACACATGAAGGTGTGGAATAAGTCCTAATGGATTAGGATTGCATTGTGGTTGGATAAGGACATCGGGATGTCCGTTGTACTTTGGTATTAGAGAAATGTTGGGTGATGACCCACTACTCTAATGGATGGTACGGTTTATGGTATACGGGGTAGGTTTGGTATAACCTAAGGAGGCAGCGAATCTGCTAGCCAGGTATTGTTGCAGTATTATAGTGAACTTGTTGTAGCCATTATACGACTCGTTGGAACCGAGTTTGGTAAATCGTATGATAATACGATGAGGGTTTATAGTGGACTCTTGTAGTCACTATGTGGCATGAGGATTGAGGCTGGGAATACCTCACGAGAACGTTTGCACGTTGTATGTTTTGAGAGACTTATACTGTGACAGTTCAATTTTTTTGTGAATACCAACGTGAGTGTCAACAAGTCGTTGTTAGCTCTGATTGAGAATCCTTGCATATGGAATGCAATGGGGGTCACAATCAGAATTATGGGATATAGTCAGTGGGGTGATACTACTATATTGATTGTATCTCTTGGAGAGATTTGGAACATACTGTCATGGGGACAACTGGTATTGGCCGAGGGTTGATTGTGAATCATCCACGGTAAGCATTGCTGGTGTTGGACTGGGTAATGACTTCGCGTTACTGGTGAGACGTACGAGGAGACGTCTCTGGGGAGATGCTCGAGAGTGTGGAGTACTATGGTATTAGTACATAGCATCGTTAGAATGGGTATACTGATTTGATTTGGTAATAGTAGCAATGATGCACTATTCTGAACCGGTTATGTATTTATTGGTTCCAGGATATATTTTGGTATAATTATATCCAGGTTTTCCAAACGGTGGTTCAAGGTTGGAGGATCATGGGTTCATGACACTTTCCTTGTGCGGAAAGGCGGTATTGATATACCTACTTATTGGGAATCTTTAATAGATTTGTTGAGTCGGTTTGGGTGGTGTTGATATTGGAATCACACCATTGGTCGTTGGTTCGTCAATCATCATTCTCCACTATGTGAGAATAATTGAGGATTGACAGTTGTATTTGGGGCTTATGGGTATGATTGGAGATACCCGAGCCGAGTGCAGTGAGTATGCATGTGGTGTTGGTACTTAGGCATGTATATCGGTGTGTGTATACTTTTGGTACTTGTCGAGCATCAGATTAATATGCTTGTATGGATGAATCTCTGGTGAGAGAATGTGGCACCTTGAGATTGGTAATCTCAATGACACGATGTATTCTGAAGAATGATCGTGAGGCCTGGTTGACTTCCTCTAAGTAGGGATTGTCGTATTGGGATCGTGATAGTTCATTACTGAGTAATTTGATAGCATCCATGTGTTAGGATTGTTGAATCCTAGGGTAAACGAGGGATGACCGGGGTTCAACATGTTGGGTGTCGTTGACACGTGGAGTGAGAATACAATCAATTTCTTGCATGTTCTCTATGGAATTGGAGACCTTGTGTAGTCCAAGGTATGATTTCTTGGAACACACATATATTGATATCTGTGGATATGTGTTTTGTGTTGATCGGTGGCCGTCAGTTGCCCGATCCGAGTTGCAAATGGTGCAACTACTCCCTCGACGGAGATGGATTTGGAGAGCGGAAACCGGGTTCAGTATGTGTATACTGTGGTATACTAGTGGTCTCCGTCGTAACGATGTGTGTTTTACATCGTAGACTAAGTGGCAGAAATGTCATGGAAGTGATATCTACGTTGGAATCATGGATGATTAGAATAGCTAGCAGTTACGGTTGACTGACTGCTTTTGGGTGGTTAGTATCGAGGTATGCTGGCGTCTTTTTAAGATTGTAATAGTTTGGGAGGTTTACTTTATTCCAGAGATTGGTGCGAGGTTGGTGTCCTCGCAGTTGATGTGTCGTTCATGATGTGTTCATGATTCGACGATGTGGATCCGATTGGATTATGTGGTCTTGGCAGTACGTGGGGTACGTCTTTGCAAATTTCGAGGACGAAATTTTATTAGTAATTGTGATGCCCGGGAATTAATGGTGTAAATCCCGGTGTGGTAATGATCCTTAATGGTTTTTTAATTGTGGCAATTATGAATTAATTGCGGTATTGGGACTCCCGAGGATTTTAAATCCGGTATTTGGGGTCGTTGGGTCCAAGGAATGGTGGGTGGACACTGGGGCTACGCGCCACATTTGCGCCAACACATGGATGTTTAGACCTATCTACCGGTAAATGATGAGCACTGCCACATTGGAAATTCAGCAGTCTCAAAGTTGAAGGCAAGTGGATGGTTTGTGCTAATGATGACTTCCGGTAAAGAGTTGACTCTTACCGAGGTTCTCCACGTGCCAGAGATCCGAAAGAATCTCATCTCCAGAGCAGTGCTGAAGAAGAAAGGCTTTCGACTCGTGTTTGAACCCGACAAAGTCATTCTGTCCAAGGGTGGTATGTTCGTGGGAAAAAGGCTACTTGGTCAATAACCTCTTCAAGATGACTGTAATGACGCTCCTAAGGCTAAGTCTAGTGTAGAGGTAGAGGTTGATGTTAATGCAGCATATGAGGCTAGCATAAGCAAAAATAATGTAATGACTGTTGTCAATGTGGCTAATAAAACTTTTGATTATTCTTGTGAGTCTTTACATTTGTGGCATGGTAGGTTAGGACATGTGAATTATAAGTCCTAACAAAGGCTAATGTCTCTTAATCTATTACCTAAATTTAACATCAATCATAAACACAAGTGTGAGACTTGTGTAGAAGCCAAATTAACCAAGTCTTCATTCCACTCAAGTGAGCGAAGCATGAACCGTTAAACTTGATCCATACGGATGTATGCGATCTAAAGTATGAACAATCTAGAGGCGGTAAAAATTATGGTTAAACTTGATCCATGCGGATGTATGCGATCTAAAGTATGTACAATCTAGAGGCGGTAAAAAGTTATTTCATAACCTTTATCGATGATTGTGCAAGATATTGTATGTCTACTTAATGAGAAGTAAAGACGAAGCAATTGATATGTTCATTCACTACAAGAATGAAGTTGAGAATCAAATAGATAAAAAGATTAAAATTCTTCCAAGTGACCGAGGCGGTGAATATGAGTCACCATTTGCACAAATATGTGCTGAGATTTGCATTATCATCAAACCACTGCGCCTTATTCTCCCGAGCAAAATATCGCTGGAAGAATAGAACGCTTAAGGAAATAATAAATGCAATGCTTATAAGTTCTGACTTACCTCGGAACTTGTGGGGGAGAAGCTCTGCTTTCCGCTAACTATGTGCTAAACAGAGTACCACATAAAAGGTTGGATAAAATGCCTTATGAATTGTGGAGAAGACGCGCACCTAGCTACAAGTTTGTAAGGGTTTGGGGGCTGCCTAGCAAATGTACCAATTCCTCCTCCTAAACGGATTATGATAGGACCTAAGACAATGGATTTGTATTTATCGGATATGCGCTAGTGCTTATCGATTTCTGGTACACAAGTCAGATAATAGAGAAATGCATGTAAATACTATCATTGAGGCTAGGGATGCTTCGTTCTTTGATGAAATCTTTCCCCACAAAACTCCGACAGTGCCTGAAACCAATGTTGAGAGAAATGTGGGGGATAGAGAATCTCAAGAGAATGTAGAATCGTCTAGACGAAGCAAAAGAGCTAGAAGAGAGATGTATTTTAGCTCGGATTTCCTAACATATCTGTTAGAAAAGGATCTGGCTACTTTCAAAAAAGCAATGTGTGATATCCGAAAATTAATTGCATTAATCCCAGAGTGATTATAAATCCTAATGGATTTAATTGGAGTAATTATTTGATAAATACGGTGTGGAGATTACCGAGGATTTTAATATGATATCGGGGTTGTTGGATCCAAGGGTTGAGATTTTATTCTCATTGAGGTGAAAACCTTGGAATGGTATTGGTAGTGGGATCTAGAGTCTGTGGAGCTTTGGATTGAGGTTGGTAATGTAATTAGTGAGTGGGAGATAATTATTGAACACATATGATTTTTAATGAGTCAGGGTGCGAGTATTTGAGACTCGGGTTTTTGGAGCCTTGGTAGTATATATACACCAAGTGGACTCGGTGTTCAATAATTGCTTTTGTTATTCTCCCTCTCCTCTCTCTCTCCTCTCCCGCGTTATCTTCTCCCCTTTTTCCCCCTTTTCTCCTCCCATGGAAGAATCGAGCTAGGCTCGATCTCGGAGCGAAGTTTCTCGAAGATAATTTGGTAATCTTCTTCCCCTTGTTATTATCTTTGATTTGGTAGTATTTTTACTGTATTTGGTTAAGCATGGTAATGAGATTGGGTTTTGGGAGATTTTGGTAAATCATGGTTCTTGATTTAAAAAAAAAGGTGTTTTAACCCTTATTGAGTGTCTTATGGTGTTTATTTATTGTTAAAACGAGTTGGAGGGAGTTGGGTTGGTTGGTTGAGGTTTTGGAAGCTTTTAAAATGGTGTTTTTTGGGTTTGTGCAGCGACCGATCGATCGGTAGCATCTTACCAATGATCGGTGCAAATGCGTAGCGATGGGTAAATTTTCGACGTTTTACCGATCGATCTGTAGCACCGAGCAATCGATTGGTAGAGGCAAGCGATCGATCGGTAGAGGCTCCCGATCGATCGGTGCAATGCTGTAACCAAAATGCAATTTTTGGGTTTTCACCGATCGATATGGTAGGTCGACCGATCGATCGGTAGGTCGGAGATTTTGGAAATTATTTTGTGTTGTGTTTTTGACGTATGCTTTGTCCGAGTCTTTTAAATGGTTAATTATAGTGGTTAATGATGTAGTTGGAGGTTATATGCGTGTTGGGTATGTGTTTGAGGACGCGAAATTAATTGTGAGTTATTAACTGTATTTAACAATTAATTCACGGGATCTCGGGCAGAGGCTTGTTTGGCTCTTGCTATTGGATCATAAGGTACGTGTAACGTACGAGCGTACCTAGATATGTTATTGTCATGTGCATGAATAATATATGGTTGTTGCAATCACTTGATAAGTATTGGGAATTATGTGGAGCCGCTATTGAGCGAGCAATGATTGGGATGTTGTCGCTGTTGAGCGAACATCAGTTATGATGCCGCCATTGTTGATCGTGCGTGATTTAAGGACCCCCGTGCCCTTAACCCATTATTAGTGTATTAACTCATGCAATTAGTGCATACAATCATGTTATTAGGGGGAGACGACTACATGCAACCATGTCATAAAATACCATGTATAAAATTTCTTTAATTAAACTACTTAATGTTCAAATCCCCCATACCACTCGCACCATAAGTATGCATGCACCATAATACACTATCACGTTCTCAATTCATTTTGCAATTCCTAATTAATTGCATGCAACACATAAATGAAAAGAGAAAGACTCTTGCCTTTTTATACAAGCCATATACAAATAATAGTGCTCACATACGATCATCGACTAAGTATATGTGTATCTAATGTATAAATATCATACTCAATACCAGCTCTGGTACTTCGATCCTGGAAGTACCTCCAATCAACAGCTCGAAGCTCAACTCCAAAGCCATAGATGTTCCTTGTCCCAACAGAGACAGCCCACCACACGGGGTGAGCATACCAATACTACCAATCCAATAATCATAATATTACAGTTCATAATTTACATATTGTAAATACCATGAATTTTTAAATGATACTCCCTGGATGGTATCATCCTCATCCGGGATCCCATGTGCTGTTCATGTTCTCAAAATAACCGATCAAATTTCCAAATGCCAGTTAATCATTACATTGATTAACTAATCCGTTTCCTATATGCCGATACCATAATCTATAAAATCAAATCATTAAACAATGATTATAGATATTCCATATATCTCACTAATGGTTCCATAGTTCTATTTCATCGCTCGCTCCATAGCGGCATTTTAATCTCATGCACGCTCAACAGCGGCGGCATCATAACCGATGTTCGCTCAACAGCGACATCATCCATTCATTGCTCGCTCAAAAACGGCACATATAATTCCCAATGCATATCAAGTGATTGCAACAACCATATATTATTCATGCACAACAATTGCAATAATATATACGTACCTTAGAATTCCGTAGTCCGAATTAAACTTGCCTTGGTCCCGTGACTCGATGAATTACGTGCTAAACACATTAAATAATTCACAATTATTTATGAGCATGCAACCACGTGCCTAAGCACGTTCACAATCCCCAAATATATCATCAATCAATGACGATTAACCATTTAAAAGACCGCGGGTGAATCATGCATCGATCCCATAACAATAAAACCATATTATCCACAAAATAGGGCATCTCGATCGATCGGCCAAATGGGCTCGATCGATCGAGAGCCCCAACAAATATTGCCCGAAATTCCCCTTGCTCTATCAATCGAGCATCACGCTAGAACGATCGACCGACCATCTCGATCGATCGAGTGTTTAGCTCGATTGATCGAGCCTACTGCTCATCGTCTTCCAATTTTGGAAATACGCGCGATCGCTATGATCGGAAAGCACTGGAATGGCCTAAAATGGCGTTTTTGGCTTTAAAACTCCCAGAAAAATAATCCGAACACCATTATACCATTTATCCTCAAAATAAACATAATAAAACCCTTAAACATCCAACCCCAAAATCTTTAAAATTTTCAAAACTCAAACTCAACATAATACTAAACCATACTCCACAATACTACTATCAAACCGAAGATAAATGCGTGGGGAAGGATAATACCTTATTATCTTCGAGAAATCCGACTCCCAAGCCGAGCTTCCAACCAATTCTTCTGAGGGAAGAAAGGAGGGGTTTGGGGAGAGGGGAGGGGAAACGAGAAAGGGAGAGAGAGAGAGAGGAAATCCGTGCAATGCCGGAACACCGAGTCCACTTGGTATATATAGTACCAAGGCTCCAAAATACCAAGTCCTCCAAAAATACATCATGATTCATTAAAAATAATCTGTTTTCAATAATTATCTCTCAAACCTCAATTTCCAACACCAGCCCCAATACAAAGCACCCCGGACCCCAGATCCCACCAAAAACCAAATTCCAAGGTTTATCACCACGATGAGAATACAATCTCAACCCTTGAATCCAACGACCCCAAATACAGGATTTAAAATCCTCGGGAGTCCCAATACAACAATTAATTAATAATTGCCATAATTAAAATCCATTAAGGATCATTACCACACCGAGATTTACACCAATAATTCTCGAGCATCACAATTATCCCCCACTAATAAAATTTTGTCCTCAAAATTTGCACGGGCGTACTCCACGTATCGCCGAGACCACACAATTCAAACGAATCTACACCGTCGAATCATGAACAACACACCAACCGCGAGGACACCGACCTCGCACCAAATCCTGGAATGGAGAAATCTCCCAAACCATCATAATCTCAAAAGAACGTCAGTATGCCTTGATGCTAATCACCCAAAAGCAGTCAGTCAACCTTAACTGCTAACCAAATGAATCATTCGTGATTCCAACATATATATCGCCTCAATGATATCTCTAGGACTTAGCCTACGATGTTACACATACATCGTTACCAAGGAATCCACCAGTACACAATAGTGTACTCACACTAAACTCGGTTTCCGTTCACCGAATCCATCTCCGTCGAGGGAGTAGCTGCACCACTTGCAACTCGGATCGGGCAACTCACGGCTACGATCAATGCAACCACATCTCCAAAGATGCCTATAATTCGTGTGTTCCAAGAAATCATATCTTGGTCCAAACACACCATCGAGACTCCACAAGGTCTCAAGTTCTCATAGAGAACATGCAAGAAAGATCGATTGCGTCCTCACCATACGTGTCAACAACGACACCCTACAGATTGAATCCTGGCCATCCCTCGATTATCCTAGGATTCAACAATCCTAACACAGGGATGCTACCAAATTACCCAGTAATGAATTAGCATGGCCTCAACACCGACCATCCCTCTTCAAGGGAGTCAATTCAGACCTCACGATCATTCTTCAGAATATATCGTGCCATTGAAACTACCAATCTAAAGGTGCCACAATCTCTCACCGGAGATTCATTCATCCAAGCATACTAACCCGATGCTCGATGAGTACCAAGAACATGCTGGCATTCGTATACACACACCGGTATACATGCCTAAGCACCAATACTACATGCATACGCAATGTGTGATATCCCCGAAATAATTAATTGCAATTTGGGCATTAATTATGTTTATGTGATTATTTATGGTGATAATTAAAATTATGTGTTGGAATTAATTATCTTGGTGAAATGCTTAGTCATATGGTATGTGTGACCCGTTAGTGCATTTCGGGATGCATGTTATGCATGTTGGGATATTGGGTATTATTATGGTTTAATTATGATGGTTGATTATTATTTGGTGAAGCATGGATTTAAATGGAATTTTGATGCATTTTGGTAAAATGCTTATAAAATATCATGTTGGGGTATTTTATACATCATGGTAATTGTTGGGGTACAATTTTAATTAAACCCTTTTTAACCCCACTATCCCCACTCTTCCCTCACTTTACCAAAATCCCCAACTCACTCTCCCCAACCCTAACCCTCACCATTTTTGAGTTTGACTTCAAGGTGGAGGAGAAATCCTTGCAAAAACTTGATTTGTGGGATTTATTGTGAGTTATGGAGTCCTCTAGAGGTATGGATACCTCCTTAATGTTTTTAATGGAGTTTGGTTTGGTTTTGGAAATGGTTTTGGTTGTTTTAAAATGGGTTTGTTGGGTTGGTATTATTTTTTGTTGGGTGTTGGATTTTTGGTAGTATTGAAGTGTGTTTTGAAGTTTTATGGTGTTTTGGTATTGTTGGTTTATTGGTTTTTGAATTGGTTTGGATTGGGGAGGAAGAAATGTGAATAGTGCCCTAAAATCGCGAGTTCAGACTTCCGCGATCAATCGGGACATTCTCCAGATCGATCGCGAGCACCATGGGAGGCACCAGTAAGCTTCCGCGATCGATCGCGAGTTTGGCGCGATCGATCGGCGAAGCCACGATCGATCAGCACAAACTCGGCGATCGATCGCGGATTGGAATTTTTTGTTGGGTTTGGCAGTGTAGTCTCGCGATCGATCGGGGCTTGATGGCGATCGATCGCGAGACACCAAAATTTGTGTTTTTGGTTAATTTTGTGGAATTTTTGATATTGGATTATTATTGGCTCCTAATATTGGTTTGTGTGAATGTGTAGAACCACCCCAGGTGGCCACACAGCTTAGGAGATAAAGTCCACGACAAAACACATTTTGGGACTAAGGTACGTAGTGAGACGTACGGACATCGGACGGTAAAACGTATTTATTACACTTTGAATTGGTTATGCATTATGGTTGCATACATGGTCTTAGTTATGCATTGTGGTTGCATACATGGTTTGGATATGCATTGTGGTTGCATGTGATTGTGAGTCGAGATTATATTCCAGTGATGAAGAATACTTGCCGCCTTCATGTCGAAGCGATGATAGAATACTTGCCGCTGTCATATTATAGCGATGAAGAATATTTGCCGCAAATATGTCGAAGCGAAGGATAATGCCGCTGTCATATTGTTGCGAGGGATATTATGCCGCTAATATGTCGAAGCGAGGGGTATTAATGCCGCTGTCATGTAAACGCGAGGGGTATTATGCCATTGATATAATAAGACTGGAACTGGCCATTGGTAGACATGGAATGGATGCATGTCATGACATACATTATTGGTTTTATAATCCATTGATTATGATTGTGGTACAGGGACAAACAAAGGGAGCTTTTAAATATATTAAATACAGGAAGTGAATCGTATTTACGGTTTATGCATTTGAATTGCAATCATATTATTGTGAATATGATTTATATACATGCTCATGGTTTTGGGGTTGTTCCTGTAGGTACTTTTGGGCGGACGGGCTAAGGCGGGTTGATGCGGTGAGCTAGTGAGGAGTGCTCTTGGTAGCAGGCACATTCTTTTGTACAGTCTCTACTCTAGGAGTAGTGTAAAGCTATATGATTAACATTCATTAGTGGGGAATGTAATTAATCCATTTTGGAACTTTATTTTGGCACTGTAATCTAATAGCTCAAGGCATCAACACAAATTTTTATACTCTGTTTATGCATGATAGCTCTATTTACGCATTTAATCCGCACTTAAGGAACTAGGGTCCTTACATTAGTGGTATCAGAGCAGTGGTTAGAGAACCCGGGAATGAGTGAAGGGTAGCCTTTGCATGGTTGGCTAGGTGTTTACATTTGGGCATGTTTATGCATGTGGTGCATATTGGTGTATAAACTGTTATACTAGCATGCTTATTATCGTTCATGTTATCTAACGGCATAACATATATATTGTTTGGAATTGTTGTTAACCCTTGTATTACAGCATGGCGGCTATGAATTTGGGGAACCTCAATGAAGAGGTGGGTGATATTGGGAGCGTGACTGCTAGCATTGGTCAGACAAATCCCTTACCTCCACCTGCTGTGGGCGTGGAGCCGGTTGCTCAGTTGCTATTGCCAGGGGAGCTTAGTCTGACTCTGTTTCTGACCTTCCACCCGCCCATGTTTGAGAGAACAGAGACAGGGGAAGAGGCCGAAGAGTGGCTAGAGATATTGGAACAGATATTTGTGTCCGCTCCTTGTGCTAGGATGGCATGGCTGAGGTTGGCGGAGTTCCAACTAGCGAAGAAGTCTTCTATGTGGTGGAAGACGACTGTAATGGAGTTGAGGGCCCAATGTATGGTAATTGACTGGACCTTATTTAGAACCCGGTTTCTAAACCGGTACTTCTCTGCTGCGGCTAGGCAAACTAAGGAGGATGAATTCACGAACTTTAAACAAGGGAGCATGACCGTCTCGGACTATGACATGCACTACTCATCACTATTGAGGTATGTTCCTCACATCGCTACAAATGGACATGCCAAGATGAGGCACTTTCTGAAGGGGCTACGACCAGAATTATTTGACCGGGTTATTTCCAACAACCCGACATCTTTTGATGATGCGCTTGTTAGAGCGGAGTTAGCAGAGATAGGGGTGAGTGCTTATCCTGAAGCCGTACCCCCACCAGTTCCATCACAAAGATCTACATCTGAGAATCTGAGGCCCCGGGGAGGATCTTTTAAGTCACGAGGGACTTCTTCTTTTTCCCGATTTAGCGGAAGGCGGCCGGATGGCCGGAAGCAAGGGGGCCGGAGGGGTGGTGTATCTACTTTTGGGGGACCAACTCAAGCTAGTAGAGTTGGAGATGTTAAGTGCCATTTTTGCGGAGGGCCGCATTTGATGCGTGATTGTTCTGCGTGCTATATATGTGGCAAGCCGGGCCACATTGCTCGGCGTTGTCCCAATCGGGAAGGACAGACGGATCTTAGGGAAGGTCGAGGGAGGTTTTCCAGTGGGACGGTACAACAGAGGCAACTGATGGTGCCTCGACTTATGGGAGGACAGTCGATGGGGCCACCTCAGGGACAGGTCTATGCACTAACTAGGGAGCAGACCGATGCAGCTCCAGAGAAGGTGATAGCTGGTACGTGCCTTTTATTTACATATTCCGCCTTTATTTTGATAGACACAGGTGCTTCGCACTCCTTTGTGTCTGCGGATTTTGTGGAGAGACATCATATGTGCACGTCTCCGTTACCCACGTCTCTATTGGTCTCGACACCCACGGGAAGAAACGTTGTTGCCGATCAGTTTCTGATGAACTGCCTCATTTATTTTTTGGGCAATGAGATAAAGGCAGATTTGATTGTCTTGGGTATGTCAGACTTCGACTGCATCGTGGGCATCGACATTCTGAACAGATATCAGGCAGTGGTAGATTGTCGGCAGAGGACAGTTCGGTTCAGATCTTATTTGGGAGTTTAGTGGACTTTCTATGACAACGGTTCTCGTGCGAAGATTCTGTTGATTTCGGCAATCAAAATGTCCCAATTATTGGAACGTGGACACACGGGCTATCTTATTTATGCCGTGGACACGACGGGGAAGAGCAAAGAGTTAAGAGTTGAGTATGTACCAGTGGTAGCGGAATTTGCTGATGTGTTCCCGGAGGAGATTCAAGAATTCCCACCGGCTAGGGAAGTCGAGTTTGGGATTGAGTTGTTACCGGGGACATCCGCTATTTCTCGTGCCCCTTACCGGATGGCACCGACAAAGTTAAGAGAATTGAAGGAGCAGTTGCAGGAGCTCCTTGATAAAGGATATATACGCCCTACCGTATCGCCTTGGGGTGCACCAGTTCTTTTTGTGAAGAAGAAAGATGGTTCGATGCGTTTGTGCATCGATTACTGGCAACTGAATAAGGCCACGGTAAAGAACAAGTATCCTCTCCCAAGGATTGATGATTTATTTGATCAGTTGCAAGGCACGAAGCTGTATAACAAGATTGATTTGAGATCCGGGTACCACCAGATACGGTTCAGGGAGGAGGATGTGCAGAATACAGCATTTCGGACTCGGTATGGGCACTACGAGTTCTTAGTGATGCCGTTCGGTGTGACGAACGCCCCGGCTTTCTTTATGATCTTGATGAACCGGGTGTTCCAACCCTATCTGGATCAGTTCGTCATTGTGTTTGTTGACGACATACTCATCTACTCCCGGAGTGAGGAAGAGCACGTGAAACACTTGAGGACAGTGCTCCAGATCCTCAGAGATCACCAGTTATATGCCAAGCTCAACAAGTGTGAGTTTTGGTTGAGCAGTGTAGTGTTTCTGGGGCATGTCATATCTAGCAGTGGGATATCAATGGACCCTAAGAAGATTGAGGCTGTGATGGAGTGGGTTGCACCCACTTCTGTGCCCAAGATACGGAGTTTTCTTGGTTTGGCAGGTTATTACCGACGCTTCGTCGAGGGATATTCTAAGATTGATAAGCCACTGACGCAGTTGACTTAAAAGGGAGTACCCTTCGTTTGGTCAGAGGCTTGCGAGGAGAGCTTCCAAGAGTTGAAGCATCGATTGACCACGACGCCTTTGTTGGTGATCCCCACGGAGAACAAGAGGTTTGTCTTTTACAATGACGCATCACTGCAGGGCTTGGGTTGTGTACTGATGCAAGATAAGCATGTGGTAGCTTATGCATCGAGGCAGTTGAAGCCGCATGAGGCTAGATACCAGTCCATGATTTGGAGTTGGCGGCTATTATCTTTGCCCTGAAGATTTTGAGGCATTATTTGTATGGTACGTCTTTACCATATATACGGATCATAAGAGCCTGAAATTCTTGTTCACTCAGGCGGAGTTGAATATGGATTTGCTCAAGGACTATGACTGTGAGATTGAGTACCATCGGGAAAAGCAAACTTGACGGCAGACGCCTTGAGTCGGAAGGTGAAGAGTACTGCGGAGGATGCCATGTACTTATCGGCTATGATGACTTCTTGCTGCCATCTGGGCTATGATTTCGATGTGGATGCATCGCCGGTATGAGTATCGACTTTATTGGCAGAGCCGGACATTTATGAGAATATCAGAAAAGCCTAGAAAACGGATGATGAGGTTCAGAGATTGTCATCATTGGCACTTCAGGGACAGCCATCAAAATTCAGAGTGGCTGAGGATGGTTCTTTGAGACTCGGTAACCGGTGGGTAGTTCCATGTATGCCGGAGTTGCGTAGAGGGATCTTGGAGCGAGCTCATAGTAGTCGATTTAGCATCCACCCAGGAGGAAGAAAAATGTATAACGACTTATGTGATCAGTTCTGGTGGAGACGAATGAAGCGTGATGCGATCGCTTTTGTTAAGAGGTGTTTGATTTGTCAGCAGGTTAAGGCAGAGAGGCAGAGACCTGGTGGCGAGCTAAGGAGCTTAGAGATACTGGAGTGGAAGTGGGAGCACATATCTATGGACTTCGTGACCCACTTGCCGAGGACTACTTCGGGTTGTGATTCCATTTGGGTGATGATTGATAGGCTGACGAAGGTAGATCACTTCATTCCCAACTGTATGACGTACACATACTTGAGGATGGCTCAGCTGTACGTCCGGGAAATAGTGAGACTGCATGGGATTCCCGTGTCCATTATATCTGACAGAGATCCTCGGCTCACATCTCATTTCTGGGGGGGGGGGGGGGGGGACTTCAGTCAGCTTTGGGTACTGAGGTGAGGTTGAGCACGGCATATCATCCCCAGATCGATCGCGAGCACCAGGGGAGGCACCAGTAAGCTTCCGCGATCGATCGCGAGTTTGGCGTGATCGATCGGCACAAACTCGGCGATCGATCGTGGATTGGAATTTTTCATTGGCTTTGGCAGTGTAGTCTCACGATCGATCGGGGCTTGGTGGCGATCGATCGCGAGACACCAAAATTTGTGTTTTTGGTTAATTTTGTGGAATTTTTGATATTGGACTATTATTGGCTCCTAATATTGGTTTGTGTGAATGTGTAGAACCACCCCAGGTGGCCACACAGCTTAGGATATAAAGTACACGACACAACAAATTTTGGGACTAAGGTACGTAGTGAGACGTACGTGCATCGGACGGTAAAACGTATTTATTACGATTTGAATTGGTTATGCATTATGGTTGCATACATGGTCTTAGTTATGCATTGTGGTTCCATACATGGTTTGGATATGCATTATGGTTGCATGTGATTGTGAGTCGAGATTATATTCCAGTGATGAAGAATACTTGCCGCCTTCATGTCGAAGCGATGATAGAATACTTGCCGCTGTCATATTATAGCGATGAAGAATATTTGCCGCAAATATGTCGAAGCGAAGGATAATGCCGCTGTCATATTGTTGCGAGGGATATTATGCCGCTAATATGTCGAAGCGAGGGGTATTAATGCCGCTGTCATGTAAACGCGAGGGGTATTATGCCATTGATATAATAAGACTGGAACTGGCCATTGGTAGACATGGAATGGATGCATGTCATGACATACATTATTGGTTTTATAATCCATTGATTATGATTGTGGTACAGGGACAAACAAAGGGAGCTTTTAAATATATTAAATACAGGAAGTGAATCGTATTTACGGTTTATGCATTTGAATTGCAATCATATTATTGTGAATATGATTTATATACATGCTCATGGTTTTGGGGTTGTTCCTGTAGGTACTTTTGGGCGGACGGGCTAAGGCGGGTTGATGCGGTGAGCTAGTGAGGAGTGCTCTTGGTAGCAGGCACATTCTTTTGTATAGTCTCTACTCTAGGAGTAGTGCAAAGCTATAGGATTAACATTCATTAGTCGGAAATGTAATTAATCCCTTTTGGAACTTTATTTTGGCACTGTAATCTAATAGTTCAAAGCATCAACACGAATTTTTATACTCTGTTTATGCATGATAGCTCTATTTACGCCTTTAATCCGCACTTCATGAACTAGGGTCCTTACACAATGCAATCGACTCGGGTATCACCAATCATACCCAAAAACCCCAAATATAATTGTAAATCCTCAGTTATTCTCCCATCGTGGAGAATGATGATTGACGAACCAACGATCAATGGTGCGATTATAACATCAACACCACCCAAACCAACTCAACGAATCTCCCAAGGATTCCCAATAGGTAGGCAATAGGTAGGTATATCAATACCACATTCCTCACAAGGAAGAATGCCATGAACCCATGACCCTCCAACCTCGAACCACCGTTCGGAAAATCTGGATATATTTATACCAAAATATATTCCGGAACCAACAAATACACAACTGTTTCAAGACAGTGCATCCTTGTCACTATTACCAAATCGAAATCCCTATACACAATGTATACACATCTAACGATGCTCTGTACTAATGCCATAGTACTCCATATCTCGAGCATCTCCCCAGAGACGTATCTTCGTACGTCTCAACGAAAATATAGAGCCATTACCTAGTCCAACACTGATAATGCTTACCGTGGTTGATTCACAATCAACCTTCGACCAATACCAGTTGTCTCCATGACAGTACGATCCAAATCCCTTCAAGAGATACTATCAATATATTATTGTCACCTCACTAACTATATCCCACAATTCCAATTGTGTCCCCCATTGCATTCCATATGCAAGGATGCTCAATTTGAGCTAACAACGACTTGTCGACACTCACGTTGGTATTCCCAACAAAATTGAGCTGTCCCGGTACAAGTCTCTCAAAATATTTGACGTACACACGTTCTTGTGAGATATTTCCTGCCTCAATCCTCATGCCACATAGTGACTACAAGAGTCCACCATAAACCCTCATCGTATCATCATATGATTCGCCAAACTCGGTTCCAACGAGTAGTATAATGGCTACAACAAGCACACTATATCACTGTAACATTACCTGGCTAGCAAATCGCTGCCACCTTAGGTTTATACCAAACCTACCAACGTATCATACGTTCCACCCGGTATACCATACCATAACATCCATTTAGAGTAGTGGGTCATCACCCAATATTTCTCTAAAATACCAAAGTACAATGGACATCCCAGTGTCCTCATTCAACCACAATGCAATCCTATCCATTAGGATTTATTTCCACACCATCACGGGTGGGTGTGACCATGTCTATCGCACGTCACATTGACAAAAGCGAGTAGGTTCCTCAACAACTACTCCCACTAACAGTCACTTGGCCAATAGCCATCTCAATAAGTATACCCAAGGGTACCACTACTAGTAAAATATTTACCTCAAATACATGATGCGGTATGATAGGCTTAGATTTTAAGTGTTTTTAGCTGTAATTTCTTCCCATTTTTCGTACTTTTTCATGGATGATATTATGCTTTTTGGTGTTTATTTGTTTGTTTCAGGAAATTAGGTCGGAAGTGGAAGAAATGAGCTAAAGTGAAGAAAACGGGCGAAATCGAGGCGAAAAAGAGATCAAAATGAAGAAGTTGGATTTTCGGAATCTCGATCGATCGAGAATATTTCTCGATCGATCGAGCCAGGCAGTGTGCTGAGCAGAAAATGAATCGAAGTCTCGATCGATCGAAAATAAGTCTCGATCGATCGACCTAGGCAGAAACTTCAGAGCCAATTTTATCGAAGAGTCGATCGATCGAAAATAATTCTCGATCGATCGAGCGAGGCAGTGAGTTTCAAAGACTGAAGTGAACAGTGCACCGATCGATCGAAGGCAAATCTCGATCGATCGATACGCAAATCCGGAAAAATCCTATCTTCCATTTTTGAATTGAATTTCGGTGATTTAAGGGGGATCTCTTCCATATCTCAAGATACATCATAACAGACCATATTTTTGGACGAAAAGAAGAACCCTAGCCGCCGCCAAGGAGATACGTTCTTCCGGTTCTTCGTTCGAGCCAAAGCCAATCAATTCCGGAGTGCAAGGAAGGAGCAAGAGAAGAGATTTCGGTGCTACGCACGGATTCATTCCGCCGTTTATCGTATTTCTAGACTATGATCTATTTCATATTAATTTTCAATTGATGTTTTTGAGGTCGAGAGACGATTAAACTTCTTTTGTATTTGATTTGAAATAACACTAGTTTATTTTATTGAGATTTAGTATCATTGTGTTTGATATATTGATTCAATTGTGTTTGAGTGTATTGATGTCTATTGTTCATGAATTAATTGCTTGTTAAGATCAAAGCCTAGCTAACTTTGATTGATTCTGAAAGTTATAACCGAGATCGAGAGATAACGTTGTAACACACTCTATTAATTCATGAAGTATGTTATGATTGAGATCGAGAGATGATATCGCATACGTGAGAACATGGAATCGAGAGATTTAGAGTAATAAGGTTTTGACGATTTATGCAATATTGAATTAGTAAATAGGTGCACGAGAGTGACTTGTTCTAATTTGATATTAGTTTCTTTACATCTCTAGAGAGTGTATTGAATATCGCGAAAACCTTTCACCTTTAGAATCAATTGGTTGATAATTTGTTTATTCAAATGAATCATTAAAGATAACACAGTTGAACGAAGAGCTTGATAAATTTCTCGAGCGAATTACCTTTGCATATCCGGAACCATTCATTTTATTGTTTCTTGGTTATTTGGCGTTCCATAGTTTAAGTTTGCATTAGTTAATCACCTTTGTTAATCGTAGGCTAAATATAATTTTATTAATCTTATTTGGTACTTATACGTTAGTCCCTGTGGATTCGACAACCCTTACTTAATTTTCACTATACTAAAATTTGACAACCGTGCACTTGCGGTAGAATCGCTTCACACTACTCTTTGAAATATCTTTTGTTTAAAAATAAAGCGGTCAAGTTTTTGGCGCCGTTGCCGGGGACTAATCTGTATAATATCATACGAGATTAGTTAATTGTAATTTAGCCAATTTTTATTATTGCGTATTTTATTTTTCTTTTTCTTTTTCATTTGTTGATTTTTGTTAATAATTTTGTATTTTTTTGTTGTTGTCTCCTTTTGTCTATTCAGTACAGGAAGCATTCGTTTTAGTGCATGCTTAGAAGAGAGGATCCCATTCTCGAGCCGTTCGATCCAGAGATAGAGAGAACTTTACAAAGAAGATTACGAGAAGCTCGAGAAATGACTGACAATAATGAAGCACATAACCCAAGATCAATGATGGACTTTGCACAACCGGCATTTCATGGATCTTCATCCAGTATCACAAGGCCGACGATTCAAGCAAACAACTTTGAGATCAAGCCGGCGATTATCCAAATGATACAGCATTCTGTAATGTTTGGGGGAGCTGCCACGGAAGATCCGAACAATCACATCTCCAACTTCTTGGAGATTTGTGACACGTTTAAACATAATGGTGTCTCCGACGACGCCATCAGGTTAAGGCTTTTTCCTTTTTCATTACGAGATAAGGCTAAATCATGGTTGAATTCACTACCTACAGGTTCAATAACAATATGGGAAGGGATGACAAAAGCATTTTTATCGAAGTACTTTCCCCCTTCCAAGACAGCAAAGATGCAGAACGATATCACGACATTTGGGCAGTTCGACCCTGAGACATTATATGAAGCGTGGGATCGTTTTAAAGAATTGTTGAGGAGATGCCCACACCATGGTCTACCCATATGGCTGTAGGTACAAACTTTCTATAATGGTTTGTTTTTTGCTAATCGTTCGATGATAGATGCAGCATCTGGAGGATCAATAATGAGGAAGACACCGGAAGAGGCATACAATTTGTTGGAGGAAATGGCGTGCAACAGCTACCAGTGGCAGTCAGAGAGGAGCACGCCACAGAAGCCAATAGGAGTCCATCAAGTGGACGAGATCACTGCTCTTTCGGCTCAGTTGGAAGCAATGAACCGAAAGATAGACAGCATGGGAGCAACAACAATGCAAGCTCAAGCTATCTTCTGTGAGCTGTGTGGAGGCGGTCATCCTAGCATCGAGTGCCAGGCAGGTAATCAATCTAACCAATCTATTGAGGCTGTGAATTTTGTGGGTAACAGGCAGCAGAACAATTCATATTCGAATTATAACCAACCATGGAGGAACCACCCGAATCTGAGATGGTCGAACCAGGAGAATGTGTTGAACCCACAACCACAGGCGGGGTTCACACAAAAACCGAGTATGGAGGAACTGATGGCAAAGCTGATTTCATCGACCGAGGTGAGGATGCAGAATCAGGATGCATCAATTAAAAATTTGGAAGTGCAGATAGGACAGTTGGCCACGTTGATATCTGGGAGGACGCAAGGTACGCTCCCGAGTGATTCTGTAAAGAATCCAAAGGAGCAATCGAATTGATAGACGAGGAGGTGACAGTCCAGCTTGGGACTATAAATTAAGAACTTTCTTTTCCTTCCTCGAGTTTTGTTTTTAATTCCTTGTTTTAGTTTGTTTTGTTGTTATTTGTGTTTCTAGTTTATCCGTGAATGAATTCCTGAAATTTTTATTGCAGGTGTGAAAACTAGAGCGATAAGGATGTAGGCGAGGCAACCCGAGAGAAAAGTTATTGAGAAAAATTAAATTTTTGGTTGCTGGTGCTGGCGATCGATCGAGACAAAATCTCGATCGATCGGCCGAAGCTTTTAAAATACGTTTTGAGCTACTGCCTCGCTCGATCGATCGAGAATTATTTTCGATCGATCGAGCGAGAGAAAATTTTGAAAAAAAATAGGGCACAGACGCAGCAGCCAGCAATTTATCAAACATATTTCCTCTCAACTCCAACAAAGAAAAAATCGCCTTTTTCAATTTCTCATCAATATTCCTTCCAATTGTCAAATTATTTCAAATCCTTGAAGTAAGTATTGATTCTGATGAGATATTCTTTGCAGATCTGAAATATTACGCACCGAATTGGGTAGAATTGCAGGCGAAAGGAAATTCCAAGTCAAGCACAAAGAGTCATCAAAGATCAGATTTTTACGTGGTACTTGGTTTCATAATTCATTTATTTTCATCCTTTGGTGCAATTACTTTGTTGAATTGAATTGGGTAGAGAAACATCAAAGTTTGGGGGAAGTATTATTGTGTTGAGGGGTATTGGCTTTGCAGTGTTTGTGGTGTGGTGTTTTAGATTGCATTTAAGCGAGATATTTGAGAATAATTTAGCAAGAAAATGTCTTCGAGAAAGAGGTCAAAGCAGGCGGAGGCTTCACAAAAGCAAAAGCAGGCGGAGGCCACAACTTCTGAGCCAGGGTATGACGAACAGAAGTTTGTCAATGCCACAGTTGTTGAGTTATATCCCACTTATCATAAGAAACCCCTTAGTCGTGAAAGGGGCATGAGCATGGAAAAAATTGACTGTCCGGTCATTAGGACAGCACGGCGACGAGGGTGGTTTCAATTTGTTCAGACACCTATTGATGCTGTGGTGCCACTGGTAAGGGAATTTTACACAAATCTTCGAGCTATTAAACCAGGGCACCAAGCAATTGTTTATGTTCGAGGGAAGGATGTGTTGGTAGATCGAGCCTCAATTAATAATATTCACCGGATGCCTTTCATACACAACTGTGCGTACCAATCTTTCCGCAAGAGTTTGATAAATTATGATGAGGTACTCACAGTCATTGGCATGCCGGGAGTAGATTGGCAGCGGAACGACAAGGGAGAGCCACAGTGGTTCTCAAGAAGCATTTGACACCAGAGGCCCAAGCATGGTTCTCATTTGTCGCCTCCCGGGTCATGCCTTCGACCCACACTTCTGAGGTGACGAAGGACAGAGCAGCCCTGGTTTTTGCCATTTTCACAGGGCAGGAGGTGGATTTGGGTGAGATCATTAGTGATCACATCCATGAGATCGGTAGCAGCCCACCTACCTCCGCACTACCGTTTCCATCTACCATCACGGCTTTATGCAAGCGATGCGGAGTGAAATGGGGAGAGGACGAGGAGCTACTCCCACCAAAGACCCCAATTATTGTTGACGGTCCACCACCACCTACAGGCCGAAGATGGGCTGCCCCACGACCCTCGGACACTACACAGGTTGGAGCATCATCATCCTCTGCTGCAGAGCGTACACGTGTTACATTGGACTCTCTTCACAGGGATCTCCAAGATATTCGCCTGGAGCAGCAGAGTATCCACAACATGCAGCGGGACATACATAGCATGCAGAGAGCATTGCAGATGGACCATGAGCAGGTAGCTCAGCGTCAGATCGAGTTCATGCACTACCAGAGTGCATGGAACACTGCCATGGCCCAGGGTTTCCCAAGTTTCCAGTTCCCGCCAGAGCCACACTTTGCACCATATCAGCCGCATGCACCTCCACCATCTGAATACCCACAATTTCCGCCATACCAGGGCGAGGAGCACCACTACCCAGTTCCCCCTCCGGAGCATGATGAGGACGATGATCAGTGACGATCGTCGTCATGGTATGTGTTTTGTCTTTGCGCTTATTTGTCTTGTACATTGAGGGCAATGCACATATTAAGTTTGGGGGGGTTTTGAGTATTTGTATATATCTTGTTTTTGCACATTCTGCTACTTGTCTTGCTTCTCTACTTGCATAACTGCACGATTTTGTGACTGATTCATCCTTGAGCATTACCAACAAAAAAAATTTTATTGATTGAGTTAGTCTTGAGAAATGAGGAATTAGATTTGCAACGGTAATACATGATGAAATTAATCCTCATCTAGATAGGAGTCATGAAAATTTTTAACTTGTTTGTATATATCCTGTGTTGAGCATATGTCAAAACTGAGGAATAGCTTGAGCACATTTTGAGTCATGATTGAGTGAAGTATGTATTGATTAAAGTGAAAATTTGTGTTAACTATGATTAGTCTTGAGCATCTTAGATAACTCTACAATTTATTTGAAAGCACTTTGAGGCGAAATTTATAATTAGGAACTTGACTTGGAGATGATTTAGGCGATCTTTGGACCGTTTGTGCCTTTCAAGCCTACCTTGTATTCATCATTCCTTAGTGTCCCCTCTTAAGCCTTATTGAAAAAGAATGGTATATGCATTGCATATGATTAGACCCCCATTCGACATTCTTGGCAAACTCATTATACCCACCTTGGTTTGAGCCTAAAAGAAAATTGTTATCCATCCCTAAGGGAGTATAATGAATCTCATTCTTTGCACGGAATTGTTATACGTAAATGAGTTCAGAATGAGCAAAGAAAAAGAAAAGATGTAGAGAAAAGCCTTGAAAAGAAAAATTCAAATAAGACCCAAAGTGGCCAAGGCTAGAAAAATGTGAAGGGAAGCTCAATGTATGCGAGAAGATGTTTGAACTGATTATGTTATACTCTCTTCTTTGCTTCTATCCTACCTTTTATTTGGAGTCGACACCAAAAGGCCTAACGTTATAAGCTTTTAAAGACCTTTTGATCCAAGTCTAGGGAATAATTTCATTAGTGGAGAAGTGCTGGATAGTATATTTGTAGAGTAATTCGAAGTATTCTTGGCTTTGAGTTTTCATGGCACATTTTGATCTTAAAGATATGTACATTATTCATGTTTGACAATAGCACACACGCACGTTCCAATGTTGCGATGTATTGTTTAACTTAGGAGAAATTGCTTCTTGTTGAATTTTGAATGACACTTATCGATGTGTAAGTATGATTTCTGAGTTTTTACGTATGTTGTAAAGATGATTCATGCATAGTATTACGTTTAACTCTTCTTTTTGAGCTTATTGCTTGCTCGAGGACGATCAAGTCTAAGTTTGGGGGAGTTGATAGGCTTAGATTTTAAGTGTTTTTAGCTGTAATTTCTTCCCATTTTTCGTACTTTTTCCTGGATGATATTATGTTTTTTGGTGTTTATTTGTTTGTTTCAGGAATTAGGTCAGAAGTGGAAGAAATGAGCTAAAGTGAAGAAAACGGGCGAAATCGAGGCGAAAAAGAGATCAAAATGAAGAAGTTGGATTTTTGGAATCTCGATCGATCGAGAATATTTCTCGATCGATCGAGCCAGACAGTGTGCTGAGCAGAAAATGAATCGAAGTCTCGATCGATCGAAAATAAGTCTCGATCGATCGACCCAGGCAGAAACTTCAGAGCCAATTTAACGAAGAGTCGATCGATCGAAAATAATTCTCGATCGATCGAGCGAGGCAGTGAGTTTCAAAGACTGAAGTGAACAGTGCACCGATCGATCGAAGGCAAATCTCGATCGATCGATACGCAAATCCGGAGAAATCCTATCTTCCATTTTTGAATTGATTTTCGGTGATTTAAGGGGGATCTCTTCCATATCTCAAGATACATCATATCAGACCATATTTTTGGACGAAAAGAAGAACCCTAGCCGCCGCCAAGGAGATCCGTTCTTCCGGTTCTTCGTCCGAGCCAAAGCCAATCAATTCCGGAGTGCAAGGAAGGAGCAGGAGAAGAGATTTCGGTGCTACGCATGGATTCATTCCGCCGTTTATCGTATTTCTAGACTCTGATCTATTTCATATTAATTTTCAATTGATGTTTTTGAGGTAGAGAGACGATTAAACTTCTTTTGTATTTGATTTGAAATAACTCTAGTTTATTTTATTGAGATTTAGTATCATTGTGTTTGATATATTGATTCAATTGTGTTTGAGTGTATTGATGTCTATTGTTCATGAATTAATTGCTTGTTAAGATCAAAGCCTAGCTAACTTTGATTGATTCTGAGAGTTATAACCGAGATCGAGAGATATCGTTGTAACACGCTCTATTAATTCATGAAGTATGTTATGATTGAGATCGAGAGATGATATCGCATACGTGAGAACTTGGAATCGAGAGATTTAGAGTAATAAGGTTTTGACGATTTATGCAATATTGAATTAGTAAATAGGTGCACGAGAGTGACTTGTTCTAATTTGATATTAGTTTCTTTACAGCTCGAGAGAGTGTATTGAATAATAGCGAAAACCTTTCACCTTTAGAATCAACTGGTTGATAATTTGTTTATTCAAATGAATCATTAAAGATAACACAGTTGAACGAAGAGCTTGATAAATTTCTTGAGCGAATTACCTTTGCATATCCGGAACCATTCATTTTATTGTTTCTTGGTTATTTTGCGTTCCATAGTTTAAGTTTGCATTAGTTAATCACCTTTGTTAATCGTAGGCTAAATATAATTTTATTAATCTTATTTGGTACTTATACGTTAGTCCCTGTGGATTCGACAACCCTTACTTAATTTTCACTATACTAAAACTTGACAACCGTGCACTTGCGGTAGAATCGCTTCACACTACTCTTTGAAATATCTTTTGTTTAAAAATAAAGGTACACTCTCCTGTACAGCGCATCCATCCATCCATCGAGCAAACCTGCTCGGCATAATGGTTGCATCAACCGGTGATGCAGACATCACCTTGTGCCCACCATTGGCACTCAAACCATAGGACTAAATACATACACCTAACTGTATTTTTCATCATAACGACGACATCCGTCCACATAGAACATTCTCTATGTCATCGTCATCATGTGACGGTACATGTCAACACATGACATCCACAATATCATAGTCAACTCGTGACAGTATATGTTAATACATGACATCCACAACCTCATCATCAACTCGTGACGGTATATGTCAATATAAGACATCCACAACCATGCTATCAAAATAGTAATCTACCATAACTCATCGCTAATAAGATAACGGCATACCTGTACCCATTGCCCAATAACGGTACGAAATCAGTACCCATCGTTCGAAGGCGGCACAATCCCGAACTATAAAATCAACGATATGAGCCCTCGCTATATAAAATCAGCGGCATGAAACATCGCTACATAATCAGCGGCATAAATCATCGCCATAGGATCAGCGGCATAAACCCTCGCTATAGAATCAGCGGAATAGATCATCGCTATAGATATCCGGCGGTATGAACCATTGCCATAGATGTAGTGGAATGTACCATAGCTATATAATACCCGGCGGCATGAACCATCACCAATAGAATATGGGAATGAACCATCGCTATATATACCCAGCGGCATGAACCATCGCCAATAGAATAGGGGAATGAATCATCGCTATATATACCCGGCGGCATGAACCATCGCCAATAGAATAGTGGAATGAACCATCGCTATACGACTAGCCAATCCCTAGCCTTGTTATAGCAGTGTATTTTAATGCACCTCGCTTGTCATGACCGCGGCACTAATATCCCTCGCTTCGACATACTAGCGGCATAGAATAACCTCGCTTCAAAATGCGACATGCGGCATTTTACCATCACTTCAACATTTAACGGCAAATATTCTTTCCTTGCTATAATATGACAGCGGCAAGTATTCTATCATCGCTTCAAATGACAGCAGCAAAGCATTCAAAATCATCACTCGCCTATAACAACGACTCATGGGATATTCACCAAGCATCCAATCTATACCTGCAACCACAATCCATAATCCAATATGTATACAAAGTACATGTGAATCACCAATGATAGTCTTGTTATAACAGTGTATTTTATTGCGCATCGCTAGTCATGACCGCGGCACTAATACCCCTCGCTTCGGCATATCAGCGGCATCGAATAACCTCGCTTTAAATGCGACATGCGGAATTTTACCACCGCTTCAACATTTTAGCGGCAAATATTCTTTCCTCGCTATGATATGACAGCGGCAAGTATTCTATCATCGCTTCAAATGACGTCGGCAAAACATTAAAATCATCACTCGAGTATAACAACTATACATGCTATGCACCAAACATCCAATACATATATGCAACCACAATGCGTAATCCATGATGTATATAAAATACATGTTACCGTTTGGTGCCCATCAACCTTGGCCTTAGCCCTCCATGCCAAAGCGTCCATACAGGAATGACCCCAAACCATGAGCATATAATAATCCATATTCACCACAATACGATTATAATGAGTAAATGCATAAACCATAAGTACAAAGTTCTTCCTGTATTCCAATGCATTTAAAGATGCTCCCCTTGGTTGTCCTTGTACCACAACTCCTACTCATAATCAACGGATTATATTACGGTTCTATAAATGTAATGCCATATAATTATCCCATTAACATGTTCCTAGGTCCTCAACAGCCCCAAAGAGCAAACCACTGCTCTGATACCACTAATGTAAGGACCCCGTGCCCTTAGCACATTATTAGTATATTAACCCATGCAATTAGTGCATACAATCATGTTATTAGGGGGAAAAGACTACATGCAACAATGGCATAAAATACCATGTATAAAATTTCTTTCATTAAACCACTTAATGTTCAAATCCCCCATACCACTCGCACCATAATACACTATCACATTCTCAATTCATTTTAAAATTCCTAATTAATTGCATGCAACACATAAATGAAAAGAGAAATGCCCTTGCCTTTTTATACAAACCATATACACATAATAGTGCTCACATGCGAGCATCGAATAAGTGTATGTGTATTTAATGCATAAATATCATACTCAATACCAGCTCTGGTACTTCGATCCTGGAAGTACCTCCAATCAACAACTCGAGCTCAACTCCAAAGCCATCGATGTACATGTTCACTTGTCCCAACAGAGACAACCCTTACACGGGGTGAGCATACCAATACCACCAATCCAATAATCATAATATTACAGTTCATAATTTATAGAATGTAAATGCCTTGAATTTTTAAATGATACTCGATGGATGGTATCATCCTCATCCGGGATCCCTTGTGCTGTTCCTATTCTCAAAATAATCGAAACCAACAAATTCCCAAATGCCAGTTAACCATTACATTGATTAACTAATCCGTTTCCCATATACCGATACCATAATCAATAAAATCAAATCATTAAACAATGATTACAGATATTCCATATATACTAATGGTTCCATAGTTCTATTTCATCGCTCGTTCCACAATAGCAACATTTTAATCTCACTCACGCTCAACAGTGGCGGCGTCATAACCGATGTTCGCTCAACAGCGACATCATCCCAATCATTGCTCGCTCAAAAGCGGCACCATATAATTCCCAATGCATAGCAAGTGATTGCAACAACCATATATTATTCATGCGCAACAATTGCAATAATATATTTAAAGCTATGCTCGTACGTTATACACACCTTGGAATTTCGTAGTCCGAATTAAACTTGCCTTGGTCCCGTGACCCGATGAATTACGCGCCAAACACATTAAATAATTTACAATTATTTAAGAGCATGCAACCACGTGCCTAAGCACGTTCACAATCCCCAAATATATCATCAATCAATGACGATTAACCATTTAAAAGACCCCAGGTGAAGCATGCATCGATCCCATAACAATAAAACCATATTATCCACAAAACAGGGCATCTCGATCGATCGGCCAAATGGGCTCGATCAATCGAGAGCCCCAGCAAATATTGCCCGAAATGCCCCCTTGCTCGATCGATCGAGCATCACGCTCGATCGATCGAGCTTACTGCTCATCGTCTTCCAATTTTTCGAAATACACGCGATCGATCGAGCCCCTATTGCCGATCGATCGGCGAGCACTGGAATGGCCTAAAAATGACGTTTTTGGGTTCAAAACTCCCAAAAAAATAATCCCAACACCCACTATACCATTTATCCTCAAAATAAACATCATAAAAACCCTTAAACATCTAACCCCAAAATCTTTAAAATTTTCAAAAACTCAAACTCAACATAATACTAAACCATACTCCACAATACTACTATCAAACCGAAGATAAATGCGAGGGGAAGGATAATACCTTATTACCTTCGAGAAATCCAACTCCCGAGCTGAGCTTCCAACCAATTCTTATAAGGGAAGAAATGAGGGGTTTGGGGAGAGGGGAGGGGAAACGAGAGAGGGAGAGAGAGAGGAAATCCGTGCAATGCCGGAACACCGAGTCCACTTGGTATATATAGTACCAAGGCTCCAAAATTCCAAGTCCTCCACAAATACATAATGATTCAATAAAAATCACCTGTTTTCAATAATTATCTCTCAAGCCTCAATTTCCAACACCAGCCCCAATACAAAGCACCCCGGACCCCAGATCCCATCAAAAACCAAATTCCAAGGTTTATCACCACGATGAGAATACAATCTCAACCCTTGAATCCAACGACCACACATACCGGATTTAAAATCCTCGGGAGTCCCAATACCGCAATTAATTACAATTAAAATCCATTAAGGATCATTAACACACCGGGATTTACACCAATAATTCCCGGGCATTACACGTGAGGTCAAAATGCCGCTATTGTGGAGCGAGCGATGAAATAGAACTATGGAATCATTGGTTAGATTTATGTAATATCTGTGGTCATTGGTATAATGATTTAATCATATTTGATTATGAAATTGGCATGGTAGGAATGGTCATAGTTAATCAATGTGGTGATTAACTAATTTTGAGAATTTGATGGTTTTGGTTATTGTGAGAACAAGAACAGCACGGGGAATCACATACCGGAATGATACTATACAGGGAGTATCTTTTACATTTACACCTTTATATTCTGTAAATTATGTTTTGTGTTGTTGTGGTTATTGTGATGGTGGATTGGTATGCTCATCCCGTGTGGGGGCTGTTTCTGTTGGGACAGGTGAACAAGTACAACATTGGCTCTGGTATTGAGTTCGGGCTGTGGATGGGGAATACTCCCAGGGCTGAGGTACCAATGCTGGTATTGAGTAGTATGCTTTATACATTAGATACACATTCATTTATTCAATGCTCGCATGTGAGCATTCTGATGTGTATATGGGTTGTATAAAGGGTCTTTTCATTTATGGCTGCATGCAATTAATTATGGTGTGTTGCATGATGGATTGAGAATATGTTAGTGTGTTATGAGGTGTATGCTTGTGCTAGTTGGATGGTATTGGGAATTGAACATTAAGTGGTTTAATGTTGAAAATTTTTATAGATGTCAAGTATGAGGATTCCCAATTGTTATAAAAGAATGCACCATTATTATGATAATACATTAATAGCGGTTAATGGCGCGGGGTCCTTACATTTGTGGTATCGGAGCAGTGGTTTGCTCTTTGGGGCTATTGAGGGCCAAAGGATGAGTTGATGGAAAAAGGATAGCACATGATATATGAATGATTGCAGTTAGTGTAGTGTGACACGACTATTATGCATATGTGCTAATTATGATATGTGATCATAAATGAAATGTATTGTTGTTAACCATCAGTGGTTGCAGGGTCGTACGGAATAATCGGGTATGATTACCTTATTATTATGAAAATACATGTATGTGTGGTGTACACATGAGCTGAGATTACTATTGTTGTTATGCATACAAATGTGTTGCAATAATTGTGCTGCTACGGGTATATCGTACAAGCGATGGATAAGAATATTTGCCGCTGTCTTATCAAGCGATGGATCAAGGTATTTGCCGCTGTCATATGGTAGCGCGAGTAGCTGATATGTCGAAGCGAGGGTACCATTGAGCCGCTGATAATTTGAAGCGAGGGATATTATTGAGCCGCTGATATAATATAGTAGGACTTGTGAACTGTTGTATTAACTGCGCATATTGATATCATTGTATTGATCCTTGTATGTTGAGATATCGATGAGACCGTGTGGAATGGGGGGTCACCTCTTGAGCCTACGAGGCAAAGTGGCACGTACATGGGAGTACCTCTTGAGCCTGCGGAGCAAAGTGATACATTCCTGATTATGACGCTGTCATGTCGAAGCAATGACGCCACTGTCGTGTCGAAGCGATGGTACATGCCGCTATCACGTCAAAGCGATGATGCTGATGTCATGTCGAAGCGATGATGCTGCTGTCATGTCGAAGCAATGATGCAGCTATCGTGTCGAAGCGATGGTACATGCCGCTGTCACGTTGAAACGATGATGCCGCTGTCGTGTCGAAGCGATGGTACATGCCGATGTCACATCAAAGCGATGATGCCACTGTCATGTCGAAGCGATGATAATGCCGCTGTCTTATCGCGTGATGAATCAAGGTATTTGCCGCTGTCATATCGTAGCACGGGTCGCTGGTATGTCGAAGTGAGGGAAATTCATGGAGCCGCCGATAATTCGAAGCGAGGAATATTATTGAGCCACCGGTATATGGAATAATTGCCGCTACACGAAGCGATGAGGATTATGACATGGAACATTTATGCCGCTGTCGTGTCAAAGCGAAGGTGCATGCCGCTGTCACATCGAAGCGATGAGTTTGGGAACAAAGTGCTACATGTGATGTGAGTCACCTCTTGAGTCCGAAAGGAACAAAGTGCTACATACATGTGAATAACCTCTTGAGTCCACATTTATGCCGCTGTATACGTAGCGATGGATTATGCCTCTGTATACGTAGCGATGGTTTATTCCGCTGTATACGTAGCAATGGTTTATGCCACTGTATACGTAGCGATGTATTATGCCGTTGTATACATAGCGATGGATTATGTCGTTGTATACGTAGCGATGGTTTATGCCGCTGTATAAGTAGCGATGGTTTATGCCGCTGTATACGTAGCGATGGTTTATGCCGCTGTATACGTAGCGATGGATTATGCCGTTGTATACGTAATGACGGATTATGCCACTGTATACGTAGCGAAGGAGTATACCACTGTATACGTAGCGATGGTTTATGCCTCTGTATACGTAGCGATGATTTATGCCTCTATATACGTAGCGATGGTTTATACAGCTATATACGTAGCGATGGATTATGCCGCTGTATACGTAGCGATGGTTTATGCCGTTGTATACGTAGTGTGATGTCCGGAAATTAATGATGATAATCCTGGTGTGATAATGATCCTTAATGGATTTTAATTGTGGCAATTAGGAATTAATTGCGGTGTTGGGACTCCCGATGTTTTTTAAATCCGGTATTTGGGGTCGTTGGAAACGTGGGTTGAGATTGTATTCCCCTCGTGGTGTTAAACCTTGGTATGGGGTGTTTGGTGGGATCTGAGTTCCGGGGTGTTTCGTGTTGGGGGTGGTAATGAAAATTGAGAATTGAGAGGTAATTATTGAACATAGATGATTTTTAATGAGTCGTGATGTATTTGTGGAAGACTCGGGATTTTGGAGTTTTGGTACTATATTTACCAAGTGGACTCGGTGTTCAGCCAGTTCTCTCATCTCTCTTCTCTCTCTCTCTCGCCCCCCCACCCATTTCCCCACTTTTTCTCCCATGGAAGGAAATCGATGGAGGCTCGACTTGGGAGCGGAATTTTTTGAAGAAAAGTTAGTAAAACCCTTCCCCTTACTTCTATCTTCGATTTGATTGTAGAATTGTAGTATTTGGTTGTGTTTTGAGTTGGGTTTGAGTTTATGGATTTTTGGAGATTTTTGGTTATTGTGTTTTGGGGAGGATTTATAGTCTCTTGTTAAGGAATTATGGTGTATGGGGTGTGGGGATTGTTATTTTGGAAAATTTTGTAAGAAAAACGCCATTTTTTGGCTGAAACAGGTCGGAGCGATCGATCGCTAGGGTCGGTGCGATCGATCGCTAGGGTCGGTGCGATCGATCGCCGCGTTGTTTGTAAAATTTTGAGGAAGATGAACAGTGAGGCGATCGACCGCCTCAAATGAAGCTATCGATCGCCAGGGGCAGTGGCCATTTTAACAGTGAAGCGATCGATCGCTTCAAATGTAGCGAGTGATCGCATGGATGCAGATTCTGAAAAGCGTTGAGAGGCGATCGATCGCCTGAAAGGCAGTGATCGATCGCCGATGCCTAAACTTTGAAAAATTATTTTGTGTTGTGATTTCAACGTACGCTTTGGCCGAGTCTTTTAAATGGTTAATCGTCATTGATTGATGATATAATTGGAGGTCGTGAACGTGCTTGGGCACGTGATTGCATGCTTGTAATTAATTATGAGTTATTAATTGTGTATAACATGTAATTCACTGGGTCTCGGGCCTTAGGCAAGGATTGGTTCGGACTACGGAATTATAAGGTACGTATAACGTACGAGCATAGTCTTTTATATTATTGCAATTGTGAAATGCATGATATATTGTTAATGCGATAAAATGGTAAGTATTGTATGGTGCCGCTATGGAGCGAGCAACGATGTGAAAAATTGTTTGACATACCAGCAGGTCAAGATAAAAAGACGAGACCTAATGAAATACTACAGATTATGTTTTTTTAAGTGCCACAATGAACTTGGTAAATTTCTAGCTTTGAGTTTTATAACTCAATTGTTTAAATCAAACGGAGATTGTAAACAAGTTGAATCAGAGTTGATTGACTATTCAACACAAGATACTGATTTTACACGATGTTTGTATGCCTATGAGAAAACGACATGTTTAAGATATGGATAATTTGGTTTAGTTACAGTGAGTTTATGTAAGGTCCCAGTGCCCATAACCCGCTATTAGGGCATTAACCCATGTATTAGTGCATACAAGCATGTCATCAGGGGAAAAACTACATGCTACCATAGCATAATATACCAACAATAAAATTTCTTGCATTATTCCATGTAATGTCCAATTTCCCTCAACCAAGTCCACTTACATAGCATGCACCATTCTAATACACTAACATGTTCTCAATTCATTTTGCAATTCCTTAATTAATTGCATACAACATATGAATGAAAAAAGAAAGGCCCTTGCCAATTTATACAAACCATATACACATATAGTAGTGCTCACATGCGAGTATCAAATGAGTGAATGTGTATTTAATGTATAAAGTACCCTACTCAATACCGGCACTGGTACCTCGATCCTGGAAGTACCTTCCATCCATAGCTTGATCTCAACTCCGGAGCTACCGCTGTACCTGTTCCACCTGCCCCAACAGAGACAGCCCCACATACGGGGTGAGCATCCCAATACCACCAATCCAATAATCACTCACATTACATAATTTACAGAATGTAAAGTGGTGAATTTAAAAGACACACCCTGAATAGTGTCATCCTCATACGGGATCCCCTGTGCTGTTCCTGTTCTCACATTACCGAAACCATCAAATTCCCAAAAGCCAGTTAATCATTTCATTGATTAACTAAATCCATTAACTAATTGTAAATTTCCATAATTAATAAAATCCAATCATTTACAATATTTATAGATATCACACGTATCTAAACAATAGTTCCACAATCCTATTTCATCGCTTGCTCAGTAGCAGCGGTATTCATAATCGATGTTCGCTCCGTAGCGACAACATCTCAACCGTTGCTCGCTTCATAGCGGCAACATATAGTTCACAATGCATATCCATTTATTGCAATTACAATATACCATGCATTCAACAATTGCGATAAGATATAAGGTTATGCTCGTACGTTATCCGTACCTTATAATTCCGTAGTCCGAATCAAACATTGCCTTAGTCCCATGACCCGATGGATTATGTGCTAAACACATTAAAAGAACTCACAATTATTTATGAGCATGCAACCACATGCCAAGCACGTTCACATACGCGAAACCACGACACAAAACAATTTTCCAAAAACTCAGACCTACCGATCGATCAGTCGATCTACCGATCGATCGGTAAAAACCAAAAAATTGCATTTTGGCTACGGCATTGTGCCGATCGATCGCTCTCCTCTACCGATCGATCGCTAGGTGCCACCGATCGATCGGTAAAACGTCGGAATTTTACCCATCGCTACACAATTACACCGATCGATCGATAAGATGCTACCGATCGATCGGTCGCTGCACAAACCCGAACACCACCATTTTTTAAAGCTTCCAAAACAACAAACAATCCAACCACAACTTCTCCAACTCGATTTTAACCACAAATAAACACCATAGGACACCCTATAAGGTTTAAAACACACTTTAAATCAAAAATAACAAGAATCCAAGATTCTTCAAAATCTCCCAAAATCCAAACCCAACTCTAAACATGCCCAAACTTAGCAATACCACAATCAAAACGAAGATAAATGCGAGGGGAATGAGATTATCAAGTTATCTCGGCCCAATCCGCTCCCAAGTCGAGCCTTGCTCGATTTTTGCTTCCAAGGAGAAAAAGAGGGGAAAATGGTTGGGGATTGGAGGGGGAGACGTGAGAGAGAGAGATAAATGCAAAGCCAAAATGATTGAACATCGAGTCCACTTGGTATATATAGTACGTAGGCTCAAAAATCCAGAGTCCTCCACAAATACATCATGACTCATTAAAAATCATCTGTGTTCAATAAATACCTCTCAATCTCAATTTCCATTACCAGTCCCAACACAAAGTATCCCAGACCCCAAATCCCACAAAAAACTCAATTCCAAGGTTTAACACCATGATGAGAATACAATCTCAACCCTTGGATCCAACGACCCCAAATATCGGATTTAAAATCCTCGGGAGTCCCAATACAGCAATTAATTCATAATTGCCACAATTAAAATCCATTAAGGATCATTACCACACCGAGATTTACACCATTAATTCCCGGGCATCACTGTTTCTGTAACAATTGTATCTGATAGAGATCCAAGGATAATATTGAATTCGAAAACTATTTTTAGAATGTCATGGGTACTAAGTTAGCAATGAGTATTGCTTATCATACCCAGGCTGACTGAGAGAATTATCCAGATTTTGGAAGTTATATCTCCATTAATAGTGATGAATTTAGTTGGTATTGACAGAAATCACTATTCACTAGTAGAATTTTCCTATAATTTAAGTTTCAGACAACTTTTGTGATGGCATCGATTCAGATTTTATAGAGACAGAATTGATGATCGTTGATATGCTGAGATGAAATTGATAAGGAATATTTGGCACAACTTGAGATTGTTGAGGAAATGCCAAGAACGATAAATGTTCTGCGAAAATGAATGAACTTGGCTTAAAGTAAGCAGATTTCTATGCCAGCAAGAGAAATATATCGTTATAATTTCAAGTTGGGAATCAGGTAAATCTGAAGATATTACCTTTACAATGATAGATACGATTCGTTAAGTGAGGTACGATGTTGCCTCGATATTTTGAACCTTTTGAAGTCATAGAGAAGTTTGGTTCAGTGGTATATCGTTGATACTACCACAACGGTTGTCACTGATACATGATGATTCTTATGTCTCTATGAATGAGATTGAGACATCTCATATGATTTAAATTGTTGAGTAATACTTAGTTTTGCGATTTGGAGGACGAAATCTTTTTAAGAGTGGAAGAAGTGTAAGGCCCCGATGCTAATTAATCCGGATTAACGCGGATAATTAAAAGTATAGACTTTGAATTAAGGTGTTCCGGACTACGATGAGTCAAGCAACTGTGGAACATGTTTTTAGTACATGAGCATGTGTATGATCACATGGCACTTGGAGAACACATGCCACTAATTAATTTAACTCATGTTTAATACATGATTTTGGACCATTAATCTTGCAAGAGAGTGATGTATTGACACATGGATTCCACAATACGTCAAATACATTAAAAACCATGCAAAATAACATGGAAAGCCACACCCTCAACCTCCATTTCAGATTTGATTTTTTTATTCTAGTGAATGTACTTTCTCTTTCTTCAATCCCCAACAAACACTCCACCTTCTCTCCTCTATATTTTCGAAAACTTCAGCCCTTCTCCCACCAAAATTCTCTTGAAATCTTGAGTGTATGTTACATGGAATTGAAGATTTAGAAGCTACATGACAAGGGTGATAGTTAGATGCAAGGATTTTCAAGTTTGAAGCAATTTTGGGGAAGTTCAAGCTAGGAAGGTGTAAGGACCCTAGTTCCTTAAGTGCGGATTAAAGGCATAATTAGAGCTAACATAAATTATCAGAGTAAAATGATCGTGTTGAGACTATGAGCTTTAAGAATTACATGCCAAAAAAATAAGGACTATCAACGGATTAATTACATTCCCAATCTAATGAATGTTATCAACTATAGTTTTACGCTACTCCTAGATTAGACACTATAGAAAAGCAATCCCGTCCTTCAATTCCCAAAAGTATTCTTCACAAGCTCACCACCTCAACCCGCTTTAGCCCCTTTTTATCATGCCAAAAGTACCTACAAGGACAACCACCCAAACATGAGCAATAATATCATTCATATTCAACACAATATGAATATAAGGCGTAAATGCATAAATCACAATAAAACACTTCCTGTTTTTCCCATGCATTTAAACGCTTCCAGTTTGGTTGTCCATGTACCATAACTCATGAGTATAATCAATAGATGTCATGACATAATACCATTTCTGTGATATCCCCGAAATGATTAATTGCAATTTGGGCACTGATTGTGTTTGTATGATTAATTATGATGGTAATTAACTGATTATGTGCTGGATTTAATTAATGTGTGGAAATGCATGGTCACATGGAAAGGATGACCCGGGAGTGCATTTCAGGGTGCATGTTGTGCATGTTGGGGAAAATTGTTTTTAGCATGATTTAATTGCCATGGTTAGCAATTGTTTGGAAATCATGAGTTAATTGATATTTTGGTGCATTTTGGATTAATGCTTTTAAAAATATCATGTTGAGGTGTTTTATACACCATGGGTTTGTGGATGCATTTTAATTTAAACTCAAACCCTTATACCCCAACCCCTACCTTTACCTCACTTTCATTTTACTTTACCAAACCACCCAAACCCTTCCTTTTCTCCCATTTCAAGTTGGAGCTTAAAGTGGAGAGAAACCCTTCCCAAAATCTTGTTTTGTGGAGTTTATTGGGAGATTTGAAGTCCCCAAGAGGTATGGATGCCTCATTGTTGATTTTGTAATGTTTTATTTGATTTTGGAAATGGTTTAAATGGGTTTGTGTTGGATTGTTGTGGTTTTGGTTTAATGTTGGATTTTTGAGGTGCTTTAAGTGTTTATGGAAGGATATATTGTATTTGTTGTTGTTGGTTTGTTGGTAGGGGAGTTGAAATGGGTTGGAATGAAGTTTTGGAGAATTAATGGCGATTTTTCGCGATACAGGGCTCGGCGATCGATAGCCGTTTTTGGCGATCGATCGCGAAGAGGCAGTGCGCTCCAGAAGCATTTGGCGATCGATCGCCACATTTGGGCGATCGATCGGCGAGGGTGGCGATCGATCGCGCCAAATGTGGCGATCGATCGCCGAAGGAACAAAAATTCATGTTCAGGCAATGCGATCTCGCGATCGATCGGCCCTTTGCCGCGATCGATCGCGAGTCATGAAATATTGTGTTTTTGGATTTTATTGTAGGATTTTTGGTATCGGACTATTATTGGGTTCTAATATTGATTTGTGTGAATATGTAGAACCATCCCAGGTGGCGACACAGCCAAGGAATTGAAGTCCTACCACACCTACTTTTTGGAAAGGTACGTAGAGGACGTACGGGCACCCAACGGTACATGTATCTAATATACTCATTGTTTATGCATTGTGGATGCGAGTATATATGTGATTATGCATTGTGGATGCAAATACATGTTGAATTATGCATGATGATTGTAGATGCATATGATTATTGGTGCACATCCCATGAGCCGTGGTCATTCCTTGATGATTTTAATGCTTGCCGCTATTTGTTTTGGTTCCGCTAAATGTGAAGCGAGGGGTGGGAGCGCCGCATGTCACATTTGAGCGTGGTTATCATATAGGGCGAGGAAATGATATTTGCCGCTCAATGTGAGGCGAGGGGTGGGAGTACCGCATGTCCATTGAAGCGAGGTTATTCTATGCCGCCTATATGTAAATAAGCGAGGGGCATTAAAATACATTGTGATGGACAGACTAGGGATTGGTGACCAGTATTTGGTTTTGATGAGATGGTATTATGTCATGACATGTGTAGACCATTAAAAATAATCTATTGATTATACTCATGAGTTATGGTACATGGACAACCAAACGGGAAGCGTTTGAAATGCATGGGAAAACAGAAAGTGTTTTATTATGATTATGCATTTACGCTTTATATTCATATTGTGTTGTATATGAATGATATCATTGCTCATGTTTGGGGGTTGTCCTTGTAGGTACTTTTGGCATGATATGAAGGGGGCTAAGACGGGTTGAGACCGTGAGCTTGAAGAGCACTTTTGGTAGATGAAGGACAGGATTATTTTGTATAGCGTCTACTCTAGGAGTAGTGTAAAACTATAATTAATAACATTCTTTTGATGGGGAATGTAATTAATCCATTGATAGTCCTCATTTTGGCATGTAACTTTTAGGCTCATAGCCTCAACACGATTAATTCACTCTGATCATTTATATTAGCTCTAATTATGCCTTTGATCCGCACTTAAGGATTAGGGTCCTTACATTAGTGGTATCAGAGCAGTGGTTAGAGAACCCGGGAACGAGTGAAGGGTAGCCTTAGCATGATTGGCTATGTGCTTACATTTGAAGCATGTTTATGCATGTGGTGCATATTGATGTATATTCTGTTATACTAACATGCTTATTATCATTCCTGTTATCTATCGGCATAACATGTATATTTGTTTTGGAATTGTTGTTAACCTTTGTGTTACAGCATGGCTGCTATGAATGCGGGGAACCTTAACGAAGAGGTTGGCGATGTTGGGAGCGTGAACGCTAGCGTTGGACAAGTGAACCCTCTACCTCCACCAGCAGTAGGCATGGAGCCAGTGGCTTAGTTATTACTACCCGGTGAGATTAGCTTGACTCAGTTTCTGTCTTACCACCCGCCCCGATTTGAGGGAACAGAATCAGGAGAGGAAGCTGAGGAATGGGTGGAAAGACTTGAGCAGATATTTGTGTCGGCTCCTTGTGCTGTTACAGCTTGGCTGAGACTGGCAGAGTTCCAGTTACCAAAGAAACCTCTAATGTGGTGGAGGAGCACTGTAATGGAGCTAAGAGCACTGGGTACTGTGATTGATTGGACACTCTTCAGGACTCGGTTTCTGAACCGGTACTTCTCCGCAGCGGCGAGACAGACGAAGGAGGACGAGTTTACAAGTTTGAAACAGGGGAACATGACAGTGTCAGACTATGCCATGCGGTACTCTTCGTTGCTGAGGTATGTTCCCCACATTGCCACCAATGGGCACGCAAAGATGAGGAATTTTATGAAGGGGTTGCGACCGGAGCTCTATGACCGGGTTATCACCAATAACCCAACTTCTTTTGATGATGCTCTCACAAGAGCGGAGCTTGCCGAGCTTGGACTGGGAGCTTATCCTAGTGTTGTGCCACCACAAGTACCACAACAGAGGCATACTAATGACAGCTTGAGGCCCCGGGGAGAGCCATTTAAACCTCGTGGTGCCTCTTCATCTTCACGGTTTGGTGGAAAGAAGTTCTTTGGTCAGAAACAGGAGAACAAGAAGAATTGGTCGGCCAATCGAGGGTCTTCACAAGGTAATAGGCCGGGAGAGCCGAGGTGCGACAATTGTGGAGGGCCACATTCTTCAAGTAAGTGCCCTGCCTGTTATAGCTGTGGCAAGATGGGCCACATCTCTCGGTATTGCCCCACCCGGGGAGGACAGTCAGAGTTTCAGGGCAACAAGCCGAGGTTTGATGACAGGACAGTACACCAGAGGCAGCAGTTTGGGCCTCGACCATCGGGAGGTCAGACATTGGGACCGCCCTAGGGACAGGTGTATGCGCTGACTAGAGAGCAGGCCCAGGCAGCCCCAGAGGAGGTGATCGCCGGTACGTGTCATTTATTTACGTACCCTGCTTTTATTTTGATAGATACAGGTGCCTCCCACTCTTTTGTATCTGTTGGCTTTGTGGAGAGACACCATATGCGCACGTCTTCTCTACCCACGCCTCTCCTTGTCTCGACACCCACTGGAAGAAATGTCGTTGCTGATCAGTTCATGGCAGATTGCCTCATTTATTTTGAGGGCAACGAGTTGAAGACAGACTTGATTGTGTTGGGTATGTCGGACTTCGACTGCATCTTGGGCATTGATATTCTGAACAGATATCAGGCAGTGGTAGATTGTCGGCAGAAGACAGTGAAGTTCAGACCTGATTTGGGTAGTCAGTGGACTTTCTATGGCAACGATTCTCGTGCGAAGATTCCGTTGATTTCAGCGATCAAGATGACTCAGCTGTTGGAACGTGGCCACACGGGCTATCTCATCTATGCCGTGGACATGTCTGGGAAGAATGAGGAATTGAGAGTTGGGGATGTACCAGTCGTGGCAGAATTTGCTGATGTATTCCCAGAAGAGATCCCAGGATTCCCACCGGCTAGGGAAGTTGAGTTTGGGATCGAGTTGTTGCCGGGGACATCCGCTATCTCTCGTGCACCTTACAGGATGGCACCGACGGAGTTGAGGGAATTGAAGGAACAATTGCAGGATCTCCTTGACAAGGGATATATACGCCCGAGCGTATCGCCATGGGGCGCACCGGTCCTCTTTGTGAAGAAGAAGGACGGTTCGATGCGGTTGTGCATCGATTACCGGCAACTGAATAAAGCCACAGTAAAGAACAAATATCCTCTCCCAAGGATTGATGATTTGTTTGATCAGTTGCAAGGTACCAGATTATATAGCAAGATTGATTTGAGGTCCGGGTATCACCAAATTCGAGTCAGGGAGGAAGATGTGCAGAAGACAGCATTCCAGACTCGATATGGACATTATGAGTTCTTAGTGATGCCGTTCGGTGTGACAAATGCTCCAGCGGTCTTTATGAGTCTGATGAACAGAGTGTTTCAGCCGTATCTTGATCAGTTCGTCATTGTATTTATTGACGACATTCTCATCTATTCCCGGAGCGAGGAAGAGCACGTGAAACACTTGAGGACAGTTCTCCAGATTCTCCGAGATCACCAGTTGTATGCCAAGCTCAGTAAGTGTGAGTTTTGGTTGAGCAGTGTAGTATTTCTGGGCCATGTCATATCGAGCAGCGGAATATCAGTGGATCCCAGGAAGATCAAAGCTGTGATGGAGTGGGCTGCCCCCACTTCTGTGCCTGAGATTCGGAGCTTCCTTGGTTTGGCCGGATATTATCGACGCTTCGTCGAGGGCTTTTCGAAGATTGCCAAGCCGTTGACACAGTTGACCCAGAAAGGAGTACCTTTCTTTTGGTCAGAAGCTTGTGAGGAGAGCTTCCAGGAGTTGAAGCACCGTTTGACGACGGCGCCAGTGTTAGTGATCCCTACCGAAGAACTCCAGATTTGTTTTGTATACCGATGCATCACTCCAGGGCCTTGGGTGTGTACTGATGCAAAATAGGCATGTGGTAGCTTATGCATCGAGGCAGTTGAAGCCGCATGAGACGAGATACCCAGTCCATGACTTGGAACTGGCGGCTATCATCTTCGCCCTGAAGATTTGGAGACATTACTTGTATGGTACTTCATTTACCATATACACGGATCACAAGAGCCTCAAGTTTTTATTCACTCAGGCAGAGCTGAACATGAGGCAGATGAGGTGGATGGACTTACTCAAAGACTATGATTGTGAGATTGAGTACCATCCCGGGAAAGCTAATTTGACAGCAGATGCTTTGAGCCGGAAAGTGAAGAGTTCTGCTGAGGACGTCATCCATTTGTCAGCCATGATGACCTCCTATTGCCATCTGGGCTATGACTTCGACATAGATGCATCACCTGTGTATGTATCGACCTTGTTAGCTGAGCCAGATATCTATGAGAACATCAGGAGAGCTCAGAGGTCAGATGATGAGGTCCAGAGATAGTTATCTTTAGTACATCTTGGTCAGCCAACAAAATTCAGAGTGGCCGATGATGGATCTTTGAGGTTGGGTAACCGTTGGGTGGTTCCTAGTACGCCGGAGTTGCATAGAGGGATCTTGGAGCGAGCTCATAGTAGCAGACTTAGCATCCACCCAGGCGGGAAGAAGATGTATAAAGATCTACGTGGTTAGTTTTGGTGGAAAAGGATGAAATCTGATGTCGTCGCTTTTGTTAAAAGGTGCTTGATCTGCCAGCAGGTTAAGGCAGAGAGGCAGAGACCTGGCGGTGAGTTGAAAAGCTTGGAGATACCGAAGTGGAAGTGGTTGATTGTGGATCGATTGACTAATGTAGCTCATTTTATCCCCAATAGCATGACTTTCACCTTTTTGAGGATGGCCCAACGGTATATTCGAGATGTAGTGAGATTGCATGGGATCCCCATTTCCATAGTGTCGGATCGAGATCCGCGATTCACATCTCATTTTTGGGAAGGTCTTCAGTCAGCCTTGGGAACTGAAGTTAGATTGAGCACTGCTTATCATCCTCAGAAGGATGGCCAGACCGAGCGTACTATTCAGACGCTCGAGGACATGTTGAGAGCTTGCGTTTTGGAGTTCGATGTTTCTTGGCAAGATTCAGTGCCTTTGGTAGAGTTCTCTTATAATAACAGCTATCAGGCGAGTATTCAGATGGCTCCTTTTGAAGCTCTTTATGGCAGATGGTGTAGATCACCCTTGTGTTGGGATGATTTGGACCGCAAATCGGTCGGAGGACCGGAGTTGATTCGGGAGATGGAAGAGAAGATAAAGATGATAAGGCAGAAAATGAAAGCAGCCCAGGACAGACAGGCAGCTTATGCGAATAAACGGCGGAGACCGTTGGAATTTCAGTTGGGAGATAAAGTCTTTTTGAAGATCTCGCCTTTCAGAGGCGTTGTGCGATTTGGGATGCGCGGGAAACTGTCTCCGAGGTATGTTGGACCGTACGAGATTTTGCAGCGCATTGGCACCTTAGCTTACCGACTAGCTCTGCCGCCTTCTTTATCTGGTATACATGACGTGTTTCATGTATCGATGTTGCGGAAGTATGAGCCGGATCCGTCGCCTGTATTACAACCTTCCGAAGTTCAGTTAGAGTCCGATGTGTCTTATGTGGAACGGCCTGTCAGAATTCTGGATCGAGCAGACCGTAGACTTCGGAACAAAGTGATACCTATGATCAAGGTTCAGTGGGATCGCAGGGGTGTCGAGGAGGCTACGTGGGAGACGGAGCGGCATATGATGCAGCACTACCCGGAACTATTCTCTGGTATGTGTTTATGTCTAGTTTCTTTTGGGGGTAAGTGCATGTGATTTCGAGGACGAAATCTTATAAGTAGGGGAGTATTGTGATATCCCCGAAATGATTAATTGGAATTTGGGCGCTGATTGTGTTTGTATGATTAATTATGATGGTAATTAATTGATTATGTGCTGGATTTAATTAATGTGTGGAAATGCATGGTCACATGGAAAGGATGACCCGGGAGTGCATTTCAGGGTGCATGTTGTGCATGTTGGGGAAAATTGTTTTTAGCATGATTTAATTGCCATGGTTAGCAATTATTTGGAAATCATGAGTTAATTGATATTTTGGTGCATTTTGGGTTAATGTTTTTAAAAATATCATGTTGAGGTGTTTTATACACCATGGGTTTGTGGATGCATTTTAATTTAAACTCAAACCCTTATACCCCAACCCCTACCTTTACCTCACTTTCATTTTACTATACCAAACCACCCAAACCCTTCATTTTCTCCCATTTTCGAGTTGGAGCTTAAAGGTGGAGAGAAACCCTTCCAAAAATCTTGTTTTGTGGAGTTTATTGGGAGATTTGAAGTCCCCAAGAGGTATGGATGCCTCATTGTTGATTTTGTAATGTTTTATTTGATTTTGGAAATGGTTTAAATGGGTTTGTGTTGGATTGTCGTGGTTTTGGTTTAATGTTGGATTTTTGAGGTGCTTTAAGTGTTTATGGAAGGATATATTGTATTTGTTGTTGTTGGTTTGTTGGTAGGGGAGTTGAAATGGTTGGAATGAAGTTTTGGAGCATTAATGGCGATTTTTTGCGATACAGGGCTCGGCGATCGATTGCCCGTTTTTGGCGATCGATCGCGAAGAGGCAAGTGCGCTCCAGAAGCATTTGGCGATCGATCGCCACATTTGGGCGATCGATCGGCGAGAGTGGCGATCGATCGCGCCAAATGTGGCGATCGATCGCCGAAGGAACAAAAATTCATGTTCGGGCAATGCGATCTCGCGATCGATCGGCCCTTTGCCGCGATCGATCGCGAGTCATGAAATATTGTGTTTTTGTATGGCGTCTTACCATATGGGCATCTTACCCTTTTTTAAACATTGTATGGCATATTACCATATGGGCATCTTACCCCGTTTATAAACATCGTATAACATTGTTACAACTTACTTATCATATCATCTTCATAAACATCATCATCATAAAAATCATCATCCTAAACATCATCATCTTAAACTTACTTATCACAATCATCATCATAAACATCATCATCTTAAACTTACTTATCACAATCATCATCATAAACATCATCATCATAAACATCATCGTCATAACATCATAAATACTTATGCAATCATAGCATGATCATAGTATAGGAGTATGGTTTACCGTCCGATGCCCGTACGTCTCTTACGTACCTTAATTCCAAAAGAAGGAGAAATTGCAGAACTTTATCTCCTTGAAGTTGTGGGTACCTGGGATGGTTCTACATAACCATACAAATTGATATTAGAAGCTAAACAATAACCCAATACCAAAAATTCAACAAAAATCATCATTTTCCAACTTTTGAACAGTGGCGATCGATCGCTCAAAACATGACGATCGATCGCCTGATTTTTCACTTCGCGGCGATCGATCGCTTAAAATGAGGCGATCGATCGCCTGATACACATTTCGCTACTGGGCATTGGCGATCGATCGCGCCATTTGAGGCGATCGATCGCCCACCTTCATTTTTGCCCACTGCCTCTCGGCGATCGATCGCTGCATTTGTAGCGATCGATCGCCACAACCAGTGGCCGCGATTTCACCATTTTTGTGTGCATTTTCCAAGCTCATCCTCATACCTTTCAAAACCAAACTTTCCTACAATATCAACATCATCATAACCCACTAAAACCCACATAAAACACTTCAAAAAATCATACCCCAACAACTTGCAACATACACCCAAAACAAACCCTCCTAAAACACTTCAAAATCATCCCATTTCAAAACCAAACATCATGGAAACTTAAGGAAGGGTTCCATACCTCTTGAAGACTCCAAATCTTAACCAAGATCACACAAACACAAGTTTTGTGGAGCTTCCTCCTTCCTCCTTTGAAGGATTTCGAAAATGGGGTGAGGTTAGGGCTTTGGGATGATTTGGGGATTTTAGAGTGGTGGGGAAGAAGTGAAGGGAAATGGAATAAAAGGGGGATATAATGGGGTTATTAAAATTGTACCCCAAATTAACATGATGTATAAAACATCCCAACATGGTATTTTAAAAGCATTTTTACAAAAATGCAACCAACTTCATTAAATCCATACTTTCCTCATAATTAAAATCAACACAATTAAATCATGTTAACACTTCATTTCCCACACATAACTTAATCATCGTAATAATTCATCATATAAACATAATTAATGTCCAGATTGCCATTAATTAATTTTGGGGCATCACAATGCATAATTCAACATGTATTTGCATCCACAATGCATAATCCCATATATACTCGCATCCACAATGCATAAACAATGAGTATATTAGATACATGTACCGTTGGGTGCCCGTACGTCTTCTACATACCTTTCCAAAATGTAGGATGTGGTAGGACTTCACTTCCTTGGCTGAGTTGCCACCTGGGATGGTTCTACATATTCACACAAATCAATATTAGAACCCAATAATAGTCCAATACCAAAAATCCCACAAAAACAATCAAAAACACCCATTTTGGTGTCTCGCGATCGATCTCCATGAAGTCCCGATCGATCGCGAGATCACACTGCCTCGTCCAACAAAATTTTTCAATGCGCGATCGATCGTCGAGTTTGCGCTGATCGATCGTGACCTCGCCGATCGATCGCGCCAAACTCGCGATCGATCGCTGAAGGCTACTGCCTTCACCCTTGCAACTCGCGATCGATCGGTGGAAAGCGCCGATCGATCGCCGAGTCCTGTACACCCGATTTTCGGGCACTATTCATCCTTCTCCTTCCCCAACTCAAACAAACTCAAATATCAAAACATCAACCATACCAAATCACTAAAAAACCTTCAATAAACATTCCCATATACTCATAAATCCAACACCCAACCAAAATAATACCAACCCCAACAAACCCATTTCAAACCCTTCAAAACCATTTCAAACTCAAATCAAACTCTACAAAAACAACAAGGAGGTATCCATACCTCTTGGGGAATCCAAATCTCCCAACAAATACCACAAATCAAGGTTTTTGGAAGGATTTCTCTCCACCTCTTTGGTCAAAAACGAAAATGAGAGGAGGAAGGGTTTGAGGAATGATTTTGGGGAATTTAGTAAAGTGATTTGGTAAAGGTGGGGGGTAGAGGTTTTAAAGCAAGTCAAATTGACTCCCCACAACTAACATGATGTATTAAACATCCCAACATGATATTTAAAAGGCATTCCACCAAAATGCACCAAAATTATAATTAAACTCATGCTTTCTATTTAATTGATAATCATAACAAATAAATCATGTTAATATACAATTCTCCCAACATGCACAACATGTACCCTGAAATGCACTCCCGGGTCACTCTTTCCATGTGACCTTGCATTTCCATAAGATAATTAAATCCAGCACATAATTAATTACCACCACAATTTAATCATATAAACACAATTAATGCCCAACTTGCATATAATTATTTCGGGGATATCACAGAAGGAATGATGGTGATGGTTTGGTGCTAAACCCTTGAAGCTAATGGAAGGTATAACATGATTTTTCAGTTTTATCAACATGAATTTATGTTTAGTGGTCGAATTATGGTGCAAACATATGAGAAATTTAGAGATAGTTGCTGAAACTAATAGTCTGCAGATTTTAACATCACATGCAGTAACTTATGTAGACTTGTGCTTTACTTAGAGTTCGATTTTGTAAATGTTTCCTCTAATAAAAGTTATATATTTTTGAGTTGTCGTTCTGTGGTTAAAGTTTGATGGGATATGCTCATTTGTTTAAGGAGTGCCAGAATTGACTCTGCATGTACTGTAAGTGCACATGCAGTGTATAAATCCGACATTTTGACAAAGTTTCTTTTCGAATTTGTTGACGGTTTTCAAATAGAAATTGTAGATCTTTTAATTGTATTGAATTTAAAAAAACAATAACACTTAATTTGGACTCATTGTCAATTAGTTATGAATTTTATACTTTAAGTGCTCAATCTATGTCCTGCATGTGGGCGAAGATATCAATGCAGTGTGTTCTTCGGGTTCCTGAGCATTTTTGGATAGGAATTCCTGAAAATATCTAGAGATGAGAATTGTAGTGCTTTGAGTTGGCTGTCATTGGCCACTAGAAACACCCAATTTGAATTTCAAATGGGAAAGTTATGACGATTTTACTAAAACCACTCAAGCTGGAAAATAGATTTTCAAAGGCTACGTTTTTAGTGTTTAAATTACTTTTAAATGGAGGAATCAGCTTGACATCATGAGATAAGAAATAAATTCCTTTGAGTTTTTGAACTTTCAGCACCAAAATCGGGTCATTTGGACGTCATATGAATTTATAGTGATTTTTCTACGAAAAAGGGTGAAGCTGAAAATTTAAGAAAAATGCTATGGGTTAATATTTAGATGTTGCATTTGATTCAATACATTACTTGAACACTTAGTGTCATTTGAAATTGATCGCTTTTATTTTAAACAATTATTTATCAGTGTAGCGATTCTACCGCAAGTGCACGGTGTCAATTTTTAGTATAGTGATATATAAGAAAGGATGTCGAACCCACAGGGACTAACGTATAAGTACCAAATAAAAATAGCAGAATTATATTTAACCTACGAAAAAGATGATTAATTAACTAATTAAACTAAAAAATTAAAAGCTCAAAACTAACACAACTCCTTTGAAGATGCGAAGGAATTCCGCACAAGAAATCTATCAAGATGTTTGTTCAACTGTGTATCGTCAGTGATTTGTTTGTTAAAACAATTACTTATCAATCAATTCTTAAGGTGACGGATTTCCGAATATAATCAATACACTCTCTCGAGCTGTATTGAAACTAGTAATAAATTGACACTAGTAACTCTCGTTCACTTAAACCAATTTAATACCGAATAAGTCTCTATGAAAACCGTTGATCTTTAAATCTTTCAATTTAAAGTGACCATGTATGTGATTTAATCTCTCGATCTAAATCTTAACATACGACATGAATAATTTAGCGTATTATAATTTTATCTCTCGATCTCAATTATAATTCACAATTTCAATCAAAGGGAGCTAGGCTTTGATAGCATGAAGCATACAATTCATGAACAAAAGATATTGATTCACTCAAACACAACCAAATCAAAGATTCAAACACAAAATTCCTTAAACTTGATAGAATAAACTCAATTAAATTCAAATCAAATTAATAAGATGCATAATCGTCTCTCAACCTCAAAAACATCAAATAAATATGAAAATCAAATTAATCTAGAGTTTAGAAATACGATAAACGTAGGAGCAACTCCGTGCGTTGACCGATCTTTCTTCTCTCGCTTCCTTCCTTGCACTTCAAAGGATTCTTCAACCTTCTCTTGTTCCGGGAAGAAGAAATGCGGCTAAAGAATTATTATTTAGGCCTGACTCTATTCAGAATTATGGATGCAATTTTCGTGCCTTTTTTCCTAATTTATAGAGGAGGGGGAATATGGAAGAGTTTCCAAAAATCAAACCAAATCAAGACTTTTATTTTCAAAAAATTCTGCATCTCGATCGATCGAGCGCCTTCAGCTTCCGAACATGAGTTTCTCTGCCTTGCTCGATTGATCGAGATGAAGCTTCCGATCGATCGAGCTTTCTTTCACATTTTCTTGCCAAATCTCTGCCTCTCTCGATCGATCGAGCTGGTGATTCCGATCGATCGAGCTCTAAAATTTAATGTTGGCCAAAACCTATGCCTTTGTCGATCGATCGACCTCCTGTTCCGATTAATCAAATTCTTCATTTATTGGCTTGATTTGATCCGTTTTCTTCCTTGTAGCTCAATTCTTTCACATTCCACCTATATTCCTGAAACAATCAAATAAATACCAAAAAGCATAACATCTTCACGGGATCTACACGAATATATATATAAATCAAAGCTCAAATACGCGTAATAATCAACCCTATCAACTCCCCCAAACTTAGATTTGATCGTCCTCGAGCAAACATTAAGATCAAAATGCAAAGTTCATCATCAATACTTTGAATGAATTAACTTAGCAACTCAAACGTAGAAGCTCAGAAATCTCACTAACACTTCAATCATAAGTCTTTCCAAAATTAACATGAAGTGTTTTCTCATAAGCCAAGCAATATATCGCAAAAGCGGAACGTGCGTGTGTGTTCATGTCAATCAGGAGTTTCATATAAACTTTTAGGATCAAATAGTGCTATTAAACTCGAAATCAAGATTTACTTTTAAACACTCCATGAGCCTACTTTCAAACATTTCTCCACTAATGTAGTTATTCCCTAGACTTGGATTAATAGGTCTTTTAAAGCTTGTAATGTTTGGCCTAGGTGTTTGGCTTCAAAGAAAATATAGGAAAATACAAATAAGATTGTATAATCATAGAAGATTCAAATGTTTTAGCACACTTTGAGCTCTTCTTCTTTTTTTTTTCTAGCCTTGGCCACTTTGGGTCTTATTATTCACTTTTTTCTCAAGGCTTTTTCTATCTTTTTCTTTTCTCATTCATCAAAATTTTTTAACAATAAGCTCATCACAGTTTAGCAATTCAAGTGCATCTAATGAGAATCATTATACTCCCTTAATGTCAAGATAAAAATCTTCCATTTAGGCTCAAGTAGGTGGGTATAATTAGGTTGCCAAAAAAAATGTTGAATGGGGGCTAATAGTATGTCAAACATACTCCATTCTTTTATCATTTATGCTCAAATTTGGGAACTAGAGATTGATATACACATGGTAAGCTTGAAAGACTCAAACGGTCGCCTAAATCATTTCCAAGTCTAGTTCCTAACTATAAAATTTCGCCTCAAAGTGCTCTCAACTAGGTTCTAAAGTGTTTTAAGATCCTCAAGATAAATCATAGTTAACAAAATTGTTCCAATATACAATTCACTAAATCATGAGCCAAAAGTGCTCAAAATATTCCTCAATTTTTGAAATATTAACTTAACCTAAGATATTCACAAACAAGTCAAAATCTTGAAGACTTAAGTTGAGATGTGGATTAATATCATCATGTAATACCATTGCAATTCTAATTCATTATTTCTAAATGATGAACACATTTTCGAGAAAAAATTTTTTATATGCCCAAAACGACCTAATCTCATGCAATCTCATGCTAGATTAGTCATGCAAGGAAGTAACACAAGACAACAGCAGAAACCAGTAAACACCCTCCCAAACTTAGTACATGCATTGCCCTCAATGTATGGTAAACAATAAATGCAAAGGCAGAGCACATACCTCGATGACGATCGTTAGTGATCGTCGTCCTCATCATGCTCCGGAGGTGGTACTGGGTAATATGGCTCCTCAGGCTGGTATGGTGGGTGTGGCGGATAATCCGGTGGTGGTGGTTGATGGTAGGGCGGGAATGGTCGAAATTGCGGCTCAGGCGGGAACTGAATATATGGGAAACCTTGGGCCAAGGCATTATTCCATGCACATTGGTATTGCAGGTGCTGACTTATCTGTGCTTGGCCCCACTGTAGTTCCCATTGCAGATTTTGGATGCCCTGCTGCTCCAGGCGGAGGTCTTGGAGATCCGTGTGAAGGGAGTCCAAGGTAATCGCTGAATGCTCTGCAACTGAAGAGGAGGATGGCCCAGCATGTCTGCTGCTCGAGGGCCGTGGCTCGGCCCTTCGTCGGCCTGTAGCAGGTGGTGGCCCATCAACCAAAATTGGTCCTTTAGGTGGTAGGAGCTCCTCATCGACGCCCCACTTCACTCCACCTCTCTTGCATAAAGTTGTGATAGTAGATGGAAAAGGTAGTGCAAAGGTGGGTGGACTCCGGCCGATGTCACAGATGTGTTCATTGATAATATGCCCCAAATCCACCGTTTACCCTATAAGTATGGCATATACAAGGGCAGCTCTCTCCTTAGTAACCTCAGAAGTGTGGGTCGATGGCATGACCCGGGCGGCTATGAAAGAGAACCAAGCTTGTGCCTCTGGTTTCAGATATTTCTTCAGGACCAATTGAGGCTCTCCATTGTTGTTTCTTCGCCAATCAATCCCCTCGATACCGATTACAGAAATGACCTCGTCATAGTTGATTTGGCTTGTTTTGTGTAATGACCCCCGTGTCCTTAACCCATTATTAGTGTATTAATCCATGCCATTAGTGCATACAATCATACATTTAGGGGAAAAACCACTTATCATCATAGCCAATCATGCATGTAATAAAAATTCTTCACATTATTCCATATGATGTTTAGTTTTCCCCAACCAAGTCCACATACATCTCATGCACCAATATAATACACTAACATATTCTCAGTTCATTTAGCAAATCAATAAATAATTGTATGCTATCCATAAATGAAGAGAGAAAGGACCCTTGCCTTTTTATACATGCCATATACACGTAATAGTGCTCACATACGAGCATCAAATAGGTATGCGTGTATCAAATGTATAAAATATGGTGCTCAATACTGTCACTGGTACTTCGATCCCTGGAATCACCTCCATTCCATTGCTCGAGCTCAACTCCAAAGCCTATCGATGTACCTAATTACCTGCCCCAACAGAGACAGCCCCCACACGGGGTGAGCATACCAATATCCCAAATCCAATAATCACAGTAATACAATTCATAATTTACAACAATGTAAATGCTATGAAATACAAAATATACTTCATGGATGGTATCATCCTCATCTGGGGCTTCCTGTACTGTCCCTGTTCTCAAAACACTGAAACCATCAAATTCCCAAATGCCAGTTAATCATTACATTGATTAACATATCCATTAGCCATATACCGATATCATAATCAATGCATCAAATCATTAAACAATGATTACAGGTATTCCATATATCTCACTTTTGGTTCCATAGTTCTATTTCATTGCTCGCTCTACAATAGCAGCATTTCATTCCCACGCATGCTCAACAGCAGTGACGTCATAACCGATGTTCGCTCAAAGGCGACGACATCCTAATCATTGCTCGCTCAAAAGCGGCACCATATGATTTATTCTCAATGCATATATATCCATTGTAGCAATTACCGTAAACCATGCATTTTCATATATATTTATTGCTAATACCATATATCATGCATTCCCATACACATTCGTTGACAATTGCAATTATATAAAAGAGCTTTGCTCATACGTCATACGTACCTTATAATCCGTAGCTCGTGTCCAACCACGCTTGAGTCCCACTGTAAGGACCCCCTTGCCCTTAACCCCGTTATTAGTGTATTAATCCATACTATTAGTGCATATAATCATACTATCATGGGGAAAAGCCATATGCAAGTATAACACTATATGCCATCCAGAAAATTTCTTGCATTTGATCCACATAATATTCAAATTCCCCAACCAAGATTACATATATAACATGCACCCTCATAATACACTAACATGCTCTCAGTTCATTTAGCAATTCCATATTTAATTGCATGCAAACCATTAATGAAGAGAGAAGACCATGTCCATTTATACATTCCATATACACGTAACACGTGCTCACATGAGAGCAACCAATGAATATGTGATGACCTGGGATTGGAGATGTTAATCCCGGAGTGTTAATAACCCCTAAAGTTGTTTTACGTGGCAATTGGAGTTTAATCGAGGTGTTGGGCCTTCCGGACTCGTTTATTTGGGTAGTTGGGATCGTTGGATCCCGAGGATGAGATCGTATTCACATTACGGTGTAAAACCTAAGAGTTGGGTTTTTAATGTGTCTCGGAATCTCGGGTGCTTGTGTGAGCACCGGTAGGGGGTTTTGGGGTTAGAGAGAGAGTTTTTGAAAACAGATGATTTTTAATGAATCACGATGTATTTGTGGGGCTATTAGTATTTCGGGGTATTTTGCTATAAATACAAGTTGAACCCGAGATTTTTATTAAAAATCCCATTTTAGCCCCAACCCGCCTCCCTCTCTCTCTCCCGCCGATTCCCGACTTCCCCCCAGCCCCGCGCACGAAAACGCCTCGCTCGCCGCCGTCCGGCCGCCGTTCGGCGCGTGCGACCTATCACCGGCTTCGTCTCGTCGAGGCGCAGCTATCCCTCCGTCAATTCGAAGTTTCATCGCGTTTTGAAGTCGGATTTTGCAGATGAGCGTCGATCCCCAAAAGCTAGGGTTCATCGATTTCGAACGTTTTGCTTCCGATTTTCGATTGGGTAACCTCCCTTACCCCTTTCTCGTCATTTTCGTGTATTTCCCTGCCATTATTGTGTTCGAATTTGAAGAATTATAAGGGTTCGAATTTAAGGGCTTGTTTGGGTTCGAATTTAAGGGGTTTGAGTTCGAAAATTGGGGGTTTTTGGCAAGGGGTGTTGATTCTTGCTTGGATAGCTTAATTCACATTTTAGATGAATTATGTTATTTAATTGGGTTCGAAATTGTGAGATTAGGGTTCGATTTTTGTAGGGTATTCTTGAACAAATTTCGACATTGTCTCATTTATTTCCCTCCCTGCATGTACCCTGCCCCGGGTCTTTTAAATGATTTATTGTCGTGTGTTGACAATATTTTGAGGGTTATGGATGTGCTTGAGCATGTGTTACATGTTCGTAAATAATTGTGAATTATTTATCGTGTTAGCACATCGTTCCTCGGGGCATGGAACTCGAGCAAGGTTTGGCTCGGACTTCGAGGATTTAAGGTACGTTTAGCGTACGAGCATAGCTTAAATGATGTTTTATAAGTACGATGCATGATTTAAAATACATGAAATGTTTTACTATGATGGCACCGGGACTTGGTTACGTTATTTTGATTCACATGGTGAAATGCTTGGTGCCGCTATGAAGCGAGCAAATGATGGGTGTGGTCGCTACGGAGCGAACACCAGTAGTATGACGCTACTTTGAAGTAAGAAATGAAAATGTGGTATTGATTAGATATCTAGGATATCTGTATTTTATTCCCTATTGGTAATGAATAAGAACAGAGACGTAGTTAATCAGAGAAGTGATTAACTAGTATCGGAAGTTAAGGAAATCTCAATATGATATCTAGAATTATGATAATTGCTAGATAAAGAAAGATGTTATGAAATGTTGTTAATTCGAAACTGGTTAGGGTTAACCAATATGATGATTAACTGCATATTCAGGATTTGATGATTTATCTGTTTTGAGAACAGGGTTATTACAGGGGTACGCTAGGATGAGGATGATACCATCCAGGAAGTGTCACATATGTTCCACAATATTTACATTTTCGTAAATTATGTATTATGTCATTATGATTATGAAATTGTGGAATTGGTATGCTCACCCCGTTGGGGGCTGTCTCTGTTGGGGGCAGGTGAACAGGTACATCGATGGCTTTGGAGATGAGCTCGAGCTGTTGATTGGATGTACTCTCAGGATCGTGGTACCAGGGCTTGATGGAGCACGGTATCGTATAGAGTACCTATATATATATATACCCATGATGGTTATACACATATTTATGATGCTCGCATGTGAGCACGATTATACTTGTTTATGGGTTGTATATAAAGGCATGAGCCTTTCTCTCTTTCATTCTATGTTGCATGCAATTAGAGGTAGAATCGCTAAAGGTTATGAGAGTCATTGGTGTATTGTGGGTGTTGAAACCCACTTTTGTTGCCATATGTGTGGTGTCTTCCCTGGCTGGGAATTTACTTGATATTGCTGCATTCTGATGAGTATTATGTTTTCCCTGGCCGGGAATTATATTATGTGTTGTACTTTTATTTCGGGATAGCTCTATTTATGGGGAGACTCTGCCCAAATTTTTATAAAAGTCCACAATGCAAAAAGTGATGTAATGGGCGAACTCTATGAGTCTCTTGTTATTAGGATGATGAACTTATAACATTGTATGTTAAAGAAAACTTTGTAATTGCCATTCAATGGTAAAGTATCATCTGAGTTTCCCGAATGATTTTATGGAAAGCATGTGCCACACATATTGATTAATACACTAATCAAGGGTTAAGTATATGGGGTCCTTACATTAGTGGTATCAGAGCAGTGGTTGCTCATTAGGGGCTGTTGAGGGCCTAGGAAGTTATTGATAGCACATATTTATGCATGATGGCATTAATGTTATACGACATGACTAATTGTTTATGTGCTTTTATGATATGAAAAGTGGTATTGCTAACCATTGTGGTTGCAGGAATCGTGTGGGACACGATAGGATGACATTAATAGTGATGTCTAACACTCTATGTGCTACGTGCCAAGGAATCTGATTTTGGAAGAAAATCAGGGAAAAGAAAGATATGACGTATTGTCTTAGGACAGACTGGGTAGACAACCGACAGTGGAATACTTCGGTATGGTCTCAATTATTATTGAATATACTAATGCGTTTGTTCATGTAATGTTCGAGCAAGGAAGGTACGTAAGAGACGTACGAGCATCGGACGGTAAACCATACCCTTACATATTATGATGATGATGTTTATGATAAGTAAAGATGATATGATGTTTATGATGATGATTATGATAAGTAAGTTAAGATGATGATGTTTATGATAAGTAAAGATGATATGATGTTTATGATGATGATTATGATAAGTAAGTTAAGATGATGATGTTTATGATAAGTAAAGATGATATGATGTTTATGATGATGATTATGATAAGTAAGTTATGATGATGATGTTTATGATAAGTAAAGATGATATGATGTTTATGATGATGATTATGATAAGTAAGTTATGATGATGATTTTATGATGAGTAAAGATGATATGATGTTTATGATGATGATTATGATAAGTAAGTTAAGATGATGATGTTTATGATAAGTAAAGATGATATGATGTTTATGATGATGATTATGATAAGTAAGTTATGATGATGATGTTTATGATAAGTAAAGATGATATGATGTTTATGATGATGATTATGATAAGTAAGTTATGATGATGATGTTTATGATGAGTAAAGATGATATGATGTTTACGATGATGTTTACGATGATGATGATTATGACGATGTTTATGATGATGTATATGAGATTGGGTGAGATGCCCATGTGGTAAGATGCCACACAATGTTTATGATATGGTATGACGCCATATGATTGGGTGAGATGCCCATGTGGTAAGATGCCACACAATGTTTATGATATGGTAAGACGCCATATGATTGGGTGAGATGCCCATGTGGTAAGATGTCACACAATGTTTATGATATGGTAAGACGCCATATGATTGGGTGAGATACCCATGTGGTAAGATGCCACACAATGTTTATGATATGGTAAGACGCCATATGATTGGGTAAGATGCCCATGTGGTAAGATGCCACACGATGATTATGTTATGGTAAGATGCCATATGACGGGGTAAGATGCCCATATGGTAAGAGGCCATACGATGTTATTATGTGGTAAGACGCCACGGGGTAAGATGCCCATATGGTAAGAGGCCATACAATGTTATTATGTGGTAAGACCACGGGGTAAGATGCCCATATGGTAAGAGGCCATACGATGTTATTATGTGGTAAGACGCCACGGGGTAAGATGCCCATATGGTAAGAGGCCATACGATGTTATTATGTGGTAAGACGCCACGGGGTAAGATGCCCATATGGTAAGAGGCCATACAATGTTATTATGTGGTAAGACGCCACGGGGTAAGATGCCCATATGGTAAGAGGCCATACAATGTTATTATGTGGTAAGACGCCACGGGGTAAGATGCCCATATGGTAAGAGGCCATACGATGTTATTATGTGGTGAAACGCCACGGGGTAAGATGCCCATATGGTAAGAGGCCATACAATGTTATTATGTGGTAAGACGCCACGGGGTAAGATGCCCATATGGTAAGAGGCCATACAATGTTATTATGCGGTAAGACGCCACGGGGTAAGATGCCCATATGGTAAGAGGCCATACGATGTTATTATGTGATAAGATGCCACAGGGTAAGATGCCCATGTGCATGAATATGAACCAGGGAAAATGAAAAGAAGTTAATGAATAACCAGCAAGCTTACTCAACTATGATTTCGTACATTTACTGTTATAGCTATAAGATGATGATGCTTATATGATGATGATGTATAAGATGATGATGCTTATATGATGATGATGTATAAGATGATGATGCTTATATGATGATGATGTATAAGATGATGATGTATAAGATGATGATGCTATAAGATGATGATGTATAAGATGATGATGCTATGAGATGATGATGCTTATATGATGATGATGTATAAGATGATGATGCTATAAGATGATGATGTATAAGATGATGATGCTATAAGATGATGATGTATAGGATGATGATGCTATGAGATGATGATGCTCATAAGATGATGATGTATAATATGATGATGCTATAAGATGATGATGCTATAAGATGATGATGTATAAGATGATGATGCTATAAGATGATGATGCTTATATGATGATGATGTATAAGATGATGATGCTATAAGATGACGATGCTTATGTGATGATGATGTTATAAGATGATGATATTTATGAAATGATGATGCTCATATGATGAAGATGTTATAAGATGGTGATAATTATAAGATGATGATTTTAATCATTCATGTCAAGAATTAATGACTATATGCATGGCTATGAAACAGGGACATTGGAGTGTCCAGGGTGTATAGGCATTAGAGGAATGTTGGGTAAAGACCCACTACTCTATTGATTTTCTTCCCACAGTATGGTGTGCCGTGCGGGAACGTCCATCTTATTGGTAGGTTTGAGGTGAACCTAGAGAGGCAGCGACTAGTTTGTCTGCCGTGTGTGTGCAGCACCAAGAGGGGCTTGTTAGAGCCGTTATACTGCTCGTAGGAACCAAGTGTGGCAAATCGTAAGGTGATACGATGTGGATTGTGGTGGACTCTAGTAGTCACCATGTCATCGAGGTTGAGGTTGAGGTTGTGCATGCCTCACTGAAACGTGTATACGTTATGTTTAATCTTGGTGAGACTTATTTGTGACAGCTCATGATGTTGGAGTACCAACAAGAGAGTCATCAGGTCGTCGTTGATTCGATCTGGGAATCCATGTATTTGGGATGCAATGGGTTTATTGCATGTCCTTTCAAGTTTGAAACTCTGAGGAGTCTCGATTGTTTGTTTATGACCAGGATGTGGTTCTTGGGATATCCAGAGGTGGACATCTTATGAGATAACTTTTGTGTGAATCTGTGGCCGTGAGTTGCCCAATTTGAGTTGCAATGATGCGACTGCTCCTTCGATAGAGGAGGTTTGAAAGTGGAAACCAGGTTTGGTGTGTGTACACCGTGGAATACTAGTGTTTCCCTCGTAACGATGTATGTTAGACATCGTGAGTCATGATAGAGATGTCTTTGAATGATATCTACGATGGAATCTGGAGCAATTCAAATCCTTGCAGTTTCAGTTGACTAACTGCTTTTGGATTGTTAGCGTTGAGTTGTGCTGACGCTCTTTGACGTTATGATGGATTTGGAAGTCTATTCCACTCCAGAGTTGACACGTGGTCAACGTTCTCTCGGTTGAGGTGTCATTCATGATGCGTTCTTACTAGTGGTATCAGAACGAAGGATGACTGTCCGATCTACGGTCGTAAGTATTGGTTGTTTTGCAGTCAGGAGGGACTGACTTTTGGGATGAACCGCATCGAGGTACGTTTCGCCTCTTGGGTGATATATTGGTTTTGGGTAAGTCGCCCTGTTTCAGAGTTTGATGAGAGGTAAGTATCCTCGCGTTTATTAATACGATTCTGTTATGATCAAGAATCGAGGTTATGGCTCCATGTTGTTGTTTAGCCCGGGTGTTACGTGATACACCGGTGCTAATTTCGAGGACGAAATTCTTTTAGTGGGGGATATTGTGATGACCTGGGATTGGAGATGTTAATCCCGGAGTGTTAATAACCCCTAAAGTTGTTTTACGTGGCAATTGGAGTTTAATCGAGGTGTTGGGCCTTCCGGACTCGTTTATTTGGGTAGTTGGGATCGTTGGATCCCGAGGATGAGATCGTATTCACATTACGGTGTAAAACCTAAGAGTTGGGTTTTTAATGTGTCTCGGAATCTCGGGTGTTTGTGTGAGCACCGGTAGGGGGTTTTGGGGTTAGAGAGAGAGTTTTTGAAAACAGATGATTTTTAATGAATCACGATGTATTTGTGGGGCTATTAGTATTTCGGGGTATTTTGCTATAAATACAAGTTGAACCCGAGATTTTTATTAAAAATCCCATTTTAGCCCCAAACTGCCTCCCTCTCTCTCTCCCGCCGATTCCCGACTTCCCCCCAGCCCCGCGCACGAAAACGCCTCGCTCACCGCTGTCCGGCCGCCGTTCGGTGCGTGTGACCTATCACCGGCTTCGTCTCGTCGAGGCGCAGCTATCCCCTCCGTCAATTCGAAGTTTCGTCGCGTTTTGAAGTCGGATTTTGCAGATGAGCGTCGATCCCCAAAAGCTAGGGTTCATCGATTTCGAACGTTTTGCTTCCGATTTTCGATTGGGTAACCTCCCTTACCCCTTTTTCGTCATTTTTGTGTATTTCCCTGCCATTATTGTGTTCGAATTTGAAGAATTATAAGGGTTCGAATTTAAGGGCTTGTTTGGGTTCGAATTTAAGTGGTTTGAGTTCGAAAATTGGGGGTTTTTGGCAAGGGGTGTTGATTCTTGCTTGGATAGCTTAATTCACATTTTAGATGAATTATGGTATTTAATTGGGTTCGAAATTGTGAGATTAGGGTTCGATTTTTGTAGGGTATTCTTGAACAAATTTCGACATTGTCTCATTTATTTCCCTCCCTGCATGTACCCTGCCCCGGGTCTTTTAAATGATTTATTGTCGTGTGTTGACAATATTTTGAGGGTTATGGATGTGCTTGAGCATGTGTTACATGTTCGTAAATAATTGTGAATTATTTATCGTGTTAGCACATCGTTCCTCGGGGCATGGAACTCGAGCAAGGTTTGGCTCGGACTTCGAGGATTTAAGGTACGTTTAGCGTACGAGCATAGCTTAAATGATGTTTTATAAGTACGATGCATGATTTAAAATACATGAAATCTTTTACTATGATGGCACCGGGACTTGGTTACGTTATTTTGATTCACATGGTGAAATGCTTGGTGCCGCTATGAAGCGAGCAAATGATGGGTGTGGTCGCTACGGAGCGAACACCAGTAGTATGACGCTACTTTGAAGTAAGAAATGAAAATGTGGTATTGATTAGATATCTAGGATATCTGTATTTTATTCCCTATTCGAAACTGGTTAGGGTTAACCAATATGATGATTAACTGCATATTCAGGATTTGATGATTTATCTGTTTTGAGAACAGGGTTATTACAGGGGTACGCTAGGATGAGGATGATACCATCCAGGAAGTGTCACATATGTTCCACAATATTTACATTTTCGTAAATTATGTATTATGTCATTATGATTATGAAATTGTGGAATTGGTATGCTCACCCCGTTGGGGGCTGTCTCTGTTGGGGGCAGGTGAACAGGTACATCGATGGCTTTGGAGATGAGCTCGAGCTGTTGATTGGATGTACTCTCAGGATCGTGGTACCAGGGCTTGATGGAGCACGGTATCGTATAGAGTACCTATATATATATATATATACCCATGATGGTTATACACATATTTATGATGCTCGCATGTGAGCACGATTATACTTGTTTATGGGTTGTATATAAAGGCATGAGCCTTTCTCTCTTTCATTCTATGTTGCATGCAATTAGAGGTAGAATCGCTAAAGGTTATGAGAGTCATTGGTGTATTGTGGGTGTTGAAACCCACTTTTGTTGCCATATGTGTGGTGTCTTCCCTGGCTAGGAATTTACTTGATATTGCTGCATTCTGATGAGTATTATGTTTTCCCTGGCCGGGAATTATATTATGTGTTGTACTTTTATTTCGGGATAGCTCTATTTATGGGGAGACTCTGCCCAAATTTTTATAAAAGTCCACAATGCAAAAAGTGATGTAATGGGCGAACTCTATGAGTCTCTTGTTATTAGGATGATGAACTTATAACATTGTATGTTAAAGAAAACTTTGTAATTGCCATTCAATGGTAAAGTACCATCTGAGTTTCCCGAATGATTTTATGGAAAGCATGTGCCACACATATTGATTAATACACTAATCAAGGGTTAAGTATATGGGGTCCTTACAGAATAAGTGTGTATCTAATGTATAAAATACCCTACCAGATACCGTTACTGGTACTTCAATCTTGAAAGCACCTCCCAAGCATAACTCTATCTCAACTCTGGATCTGTGTACTTATTCAACCAGCTCTAGTACCTCGATCCTGGAAGTACCTCCAATCAGCAGTCCAAGCTCAACTCCAAAGTTGCTGCTACACCTGTATCACCTGCCCCAACAGAGACAGCCCCGACACGGGGTGAGCATACCAATACCACAAATCCAATAATCATAATATTGCAGTTCATAATTTACAGAATGTAAATGCCATGAATTTAAATGATACTCCCTGGATGGTGTGATGACCAGGGATTATAGGTGTTAATCCCGTAGTGTTAATAATCCCTAAAGTGGTTTTACGTGGCGATTTGGAATTTAATCGAGGAGTTGGACTCGTTTAATTGGGTAGTTGGGATCGTTGGATCCAGAGGTTGAGATTGTATTCACATTACGGTGTAAAACCTAAGAGTTGGGTTTTTAATGTGTCTCGGGATCTCGGGTGCTGTGTGAGCACCGGTAGGGGGTTTTGGTGTTAGAGAGAGAGTTTTTGAAAACAGATGATTTTTAAGGAATCATGATGTATTTGTGGGGCTATTATTTTTTCGGGGTATTTTTGCTATAAATACCATTTGAACCCAAAATTTCCGAAATAATTTCATTTCAGCCCTCTCCTTCCTCTCTCTTTCCCGTCCGCGCGATTTCCCGTCGCCTCCCCTGCCCCGCGGCTTCAGGCCGTGCGCCCGCCGCCGTCCGGCCGCCGTTCGGCGCGTGCGACCTGTCACCGGCGTCGTCTCGGCGAGGCGCTCCTTTCCCCTCCGTCAATTGAAGGTTTCGTCGCGTTTCTCGTTCGAATTTGGCTGGAATGCGTCGATCCCCAAAAGTTAGGGTTCTTCGATTTTTCGTCCGATTTCTTCCGATTTCGTTTGGGTAACCTTCCTAACCCCCTTTTTCATGCTTTTGTGTTTTTCCCTGCTATTTTGTGTTGGATTGGTTCGAAATGTCAGCTCGATTCGTGAGGGTTGGTTCGAATTTCGGATGTGTGCATGAAATGGGTTCGAATTTGGGGGTTTTGGCAGGGTTGTGACGATTCTTGTTATGGGTCATTTATTACATGAGTAGATGTATTGTTGATGCTTAATTGAGTTCGAATTTAGGGCTTGAAATTCGAAAATTTGGGGGTTTTTGGCATGTGGGACGATTACTCATGCTATGGATTGATTAATTCATATGTGAGATGAATTATGGTATTTAATGGGTTCGATTTGTGTTGTGAAGGTTCGAGAATTTGTGGGGTATTCTTGAGCGATTTTCGATATTGGTTTATTGTCTTGTGTTGACAATATTTTTGAGGGTTATGGGTGTGCTTGAGCATGAGTTGCATGTTCGTAATTAATTGTGAATTAATTTATCGTGTTAGCACATCGTTCCTCGGGGCATGGAACTCGAGCAAGGTTTGGCTCGGACTTCGGAGATTTAAGGTACGTGCGACGTACGAGCATTACTACATATTAGAGCATTTGTGAATGCATAATGTATTTTGATTTTATTGAATAATCGTGCACGAGGATTATTTATATGTGTTGCACGAGGATTATTTATATGTGTTGCACGAGGATTATTTATATGTGTTGCATGAGGATTATTTATATGTGTTGAGAAGCTATGAAGCGACCTAATCTTGATATCGCCGTCAGGGGCGCACGTGACACTAGAGTAGTGTAACTCTCATAAGTTATATGGGGTACCTGATGTATATGACTATTGTAGGGCATTTGAGATGCCTGGGCATTTGAGATGCCTGAGAATGATCGTGGGATCATGTTTTCATTATAAGACATTTGAGATGTCTAGGTATAATGGAAAATTTGTAAAATAAATGTTAGGCATTTAATTCATTTATGATTAATAGCGAGGCTATGAAATCAGTGTTAGATATTGAGATATCTACTTTTGCATGAATGATGAACTTGGAATCATAATTATTGATATTCGAGAACTAGGCATGCAATGGGTTAAATCAATGTGTTGATTTACTGATTTATGAGATTTGATGAGTTTGATGATTGTGAGAACAGGGACAGTACACGGAATCCCGGATGAGGATGTTGCCATCCAGGGAGTATCATTTAAAATTCATTAATATTTACTTGTGTTGTAAATTATGAATTTCATTATTGTGATTATGAGATTTTGTGTATTGGTATGCTCACCCCGTTGGGGGCTGTCTCTGTTGGGGCAGGTGAACAGGTGCATCGATGGCTGTGGAGCTGAGCTCGAGCTGTTGATTGGACGTACTCACAGGATCGTGGTACCAGGGCTTGATGGAGCACGGTATCGTATAGAGTACTTATATACACCCGAGGTTTATATATGTGATGACCTGAGATTAGGGATGTTAATCCCGGAGTATTAATAACCCCCTAAAGTTGTTTTACGTGGCGACATGGAGTTTAATCGAGGTGTCGGGCCTTCTGGGCTCGTTTAATTGGGTAGTTGGGATCATTGGATCCAGAGGTTGAGATTGTATTCACATTACGGTGTAAAACCTAAGAGTTGGGTTTTTGATGTGTTTCGGAATCTCGGGTGCTATGTGAGCACCGGTAGGGGGTTTTGGAGTTAGAGAGAGAGTTTTTGAAAACAGATGATTTTTAATGAATCATGATGTATTTGTGGGGATATTAGTATTTCGGGGTATTTTTGCTATAAATACCAGTTCAACCCGAGATTTTAAGGATCGGAACCATTTTTCCCCCTTTCTTCCCTCTCTCCTCCCGCGCACATCTCGATCCCCTTTCGACCACCGCGCAGAAAAAGCCTTCGCCCGCCGCCGTCCGGCCGCCGTTCGGCGCGTCCGACCCACCGCCGTGTTCGTCTCTTCCAGGCGGTCCTATCCATACCAACAATTTGAAGTTTGGTCGAGAATCGAGCTCGGATTTGCAAAAGCGTAGGGTTCGAAAACTGGATTTCATCCGATTTTGGGGCGCGATTTTGGTATGATTTTGGCACGATTTTTCTGATGTTTTTGGGACGTTTTTAAGCTGGTTTTGAGTCGATTATTTCAGACTTTTGTGGGTCGAAAATTTGTTGCTTATGGATTCGAATTTGAACACTGATTTCGTGACTTAGGGTTTCGAAAATTTGGGTTTTTGGTATGAGGATGATGATTCTTGTTGTTATTCGATTTATTCATGTTTAAATGAATTATGATGCTTAATTGGGATCAATTTGAGATGTATGGTTCGAAATTGCCCTAATTTGGTGAGGATTTGATTTCGATTTTGGGGGTTTTGGCTATGGGTTGATGATTCATGTTAAGAGATTGTTATTACATGTTTTAGATGATTTATGATGGTTGGATGGGTTCGAATCGTGATGCTAGGGTTCGAATTATTGAAGATGTTCTTGGGCAATTTTTCGATATGTCGCATTCGTTTTTCCCTCCCTGCATGTACCCTGCCCCGGGTCTTTTAAATGATTTAATGTCGTGTGTTGACAATATTTTGAGGGTTATGGATGTGCTTGAGCATGGGTTACATGTTCATAAATAATTGTGAATTATTTATCGTTTTAGCACATCGTTTCTCGGGGCATGGAACTCGAGCAAGGTTTGGCTCGGACTTCGAGGATTTAAGGTACGTTTAGCGTACGAGCATAGTTTAAATGATGTTTTACAAGTATGATGCATGATCTAAAATACATGAAATGCTTTGCTATGATGGTATCGGGACTTGGTTACGATATGTTGTTTCACATGGTGGAATGCTCAGTGCCGCTATGAAGCGAGCCAATGATGAGGTGTGGTTGCTACGGAGCAAACACCCATAGTATGACGTTACCTTGAAGTAAGAAATGAAAATGTGGTATTTGATTAGATATCTAGGATATCTGTATTTTATTCCCTATTGGTAATAATAGGAACAGAGACGTAGTTAATCAGAGAAGTGATTAACCAGTATCGGAAGTTAAGGAAATACCAACATGATATCTAGAATTATGATAATTGCTAGATTAAGTAAGATGTTATGAAAAGATGTTATGAAAAGATGTTATGAAACGATGTTATGAAAAGATGTTATGAAACGATGTTATGAAATGATGTTATGAAATGTTGCTAATCATTGCTAGATAAAGTAAGATGTTATGAAAGGTTGCTAATTTGAAACTGACTAGGGTTAACCAATGTGATGATTAACTGCATATTCAGGATTTGATGATTTATCTGTTTTGAGAACAGGGTTATTACAGGGGTACGCTATGATGAGGATGATACCATCCAGGAAGTATCACATATGTTCCACAATATTTACATTTTCGTAAATTATGTATTATGTCATTATGATTATGAAATTGTGGAATTGGTATGCTCACCCCGTTGGGGGCTGTCTCTGTTGGGGCAGGTGAACAGGTACATCGATGGCTTTGGAGATGAGCTCGAGCTGTTGATTGGATGTACTCACAGGATCGTGGTACCAGGGCTTGATGGAGCACGGTATCGTATAGAGTACTTATATACCCATGAGGGTTATATACATATTCATGATGCTCGCATGTGAGCAAGATTACTTGTATATGCGTTGTATATAAAGGCATGAGCTTTCCTCTCTTTCATTATATGTTGCATGCAATTGTGGTAGAATTGCTAATGATATGAGAGTCGTTAGTATGTTATGTGGGGGTTGAAACCCACTTTGGTTGTCATATGTGTGGTGTCTTCCCTGGCTGGGAATTTACTTGATATTGCTATATTCTGATGAGTGTTATGTTTTCCCTGGCCGGGAATTTTGTTATGCGTTGTGCTTTTATTTCGGGATAGCTCTATTTATGGGGAGACTCTGCCCAAATTTTTTTAAAAAAAAAGTCCACAATGTAAAAAGTGGTGTGATGGGCGAACCCTATGAGTCTGTTGTTGTTAGGATGATGAGCTTATAACACTGTATGTTAAAGAAAACTTTGTAATTGCCATTCAATGGTAAAGTATCATCTGAGTTTCCCGAATAATTTTATTGAAAGCATGTGCCACACATAATGATTAATACACTAATCAAGGGTTAAGTATATGGGGTCCTTACATTAGTGGTATCAGAGCAGTGGTTGCTCATTGGGGCTGTTGAGGGCCTAGGAAGTTATTGATAGCACATATTTATGCATGATGGCATTAATGTTATACGATGACTAATTTTTTTTTATGTGCTTTTATGTTATGAAAAGTGGTATTGCTAACCAATTGTGGTTGCAGGAATCGTGTGGAACACGATAGGATGGCATTAATAGCAATGTCTAACACTCTATATGCTACGTGCCAAGGAATCTGATTTTGGAAGAAAATCAGGGAAAAGAAAGATATGATGTATTGTCTGAGGACAGACTTGGTAGACAACCGACAGTAGAATACTTCGGTATGGTCTCAATTTATTATTGAATATACTAATGCGTTTGTTCATGTAATGCCCAAGCAAGGAAGGTACGTAAGAAGCGTACGGGCATCGGACGGTAACACACTCCTAACTCTGACTATGCATTAATTGCACAAGTATTTACGATGTTTATGATGATTTTATGATAAATGAAGATGATATGATGTTTATAATGATGATTATGATAAGCAAGTTATGATGATGATGATTATGATGATGAAGCTTATGATGATGATTTTGATAAGTAAGTTTATGATGATGGGATACGATGTTATTATGTGGTAAGACGCCACGGGGTAAGATGCCCATATGGCAAGAGGCCATACTCCTATATTATGATCATACTATGATTGCATAAGAATTTACGATGCCATGATGGTGTACATAATGAATAAAAATGATAAGATGTTTAAGATGATGTTATGATAAGTAAGTTCACGATGAAGATGATTTTATAATGAATAAAGATGACAAGATACTTATGATGATGTTATGATAAATGAAGATGATATGACGTTCACGATGACGATTATGATAAGTAATGATGATGTTAATACGATGTTTATAGAATGATATGATGTTTATAAGGTGGTAAGATGTCATAGGGTAAGATACCCATATGCATGAATATGAACCGGGGAAAAAGAAAAGAAGTTAATGAATAACTAGCAAGCTTACTCAACTATGATTTCGTACATTTACTGTTATATCTATAAGATGATGATGTTTATATGATGATGATGCTACAAGATGATAATGTATGTTTAACTATGTTACTTAGAATGATTGAATGTCCGGTGGTCATTATGGGCAAGCGAGGAAGGTCTTGCCGCTCACATAGCTGATGAGCGATGGGGTACATCCGCTATCAAGGTGTAGCGATGGGTATCATCCGCTGATGAGCGATGGGGTACATCCGCTATCAAGGTGTAGCGACGGGTATCATCCGCTGAGCGATGGGGTACATCCGCTATCAAGGCGTAGCGATGGGTATCATCCGCTGAATAAGAGATACATCCGCTATCAAGGCGTAGCGATGGGTATCATACGATGTGTTATGTCGAGCGAGGGGGCCAATTGTGCCGCTGTCATAATGGAACCCGGACAGTCCCATTTCTAATTAACATAGTTTGTTGTGAGTATATATGTGAATATGATGTGTGTGATGATGTTTATGATGAGTAAAGATGATATGATGATTATGATGATGTTTATGATGATAGGATGCCTCATTCCGCTATTTTACGATGACTCATTCTTTTATGAGGATTGACGATGATTGATGCCGCCGGATATGATGATAGCGATGCCTCATTCCGCTATTTTACGATGACTCACTCTTCTATGAGGATTGGCGATGGTTTATGCCGCCGGATATGTTAATAGCGATGCCCCATTCCGCTATTATGTGGATTTACGATTACTTATTCTTCTATGAGGATTGGCGATGATTAGTGCCACCAGATATGTTGATAGCGATGCCTCTTTCCGTTGTTATGTAGACCATGATTCAGGCTCAGGTGTATAGCGAGGTTTCATGCCACTTATTATATGACGAGGTATCATGCCGTCGATTCTATAGCTATGTACTCAGCACGGGATTATGCCGCCTTCGAGCGATGAGTGCTGATTTTGCACTATTGTCGAGCGACGGAGACAGGTATGCCACTATCTTGTTAGCGATGAGGTATGAGATATTGCTATTCTATTAGCTTTATTATAGCTGGCATGCGTTGTTATACATGTTTTATTATGACTATTTTACTAGCATGATGATGGATGACATATGTTGATGTACATGGACCGTCACGAGTTGACTGGGTTGTTTAGATGTCATTGTTGACATGTATCGTCACTAGTTGACGATACCTTAGATGCCATGAGTGGGCATGTGTCGTCACGGGATGGCGATGACGATGGTTTAGGAGATGTCTTATTAGACATGCATCATCGCTACGATGAACATGCGTTGAGTATACGTTTTCAGTTGTATGCCTTGGGTGCCAGTGTCGGGTACAAGGTGGTGTGTGCGTCACCGATTAACGTGGCCCTTATACCGAGCGGGTTGCTCGAGGAATGGATGGACGCTCTGTACATGTGATTGTACCGCAGAAATTGTTTGAGGGATCATATCACGAGTGGTGATACCGTTGGAATGGCTTTTTGGCCATGTAATTTGACGACAGGAGTGATCGTGGAGGAATTGCTCGCTTTCTATTGATATGACGTATGGTAGACATGACCACACCACCCATGAGGGTGTAGGATGGGTCCTAAGGGAGTAGGATCAGGTTATGTTAAGTACATGGGGACATTGGAGTGTCCAGGGTATATCAGCATTGGAGGAATGTTGGGTAAAGACCCACTACTGTATTGATTTTTCTTCCCATGGTATGGTATGCCGTGCGGAAGCGTCCATCTGATTGGTAGGTTTGAGGTGAACCTAGTGAGGCAGCGACTAGTTTGTCTGCCGCGTGTGTGCGGCACCATGATGGGCTTGCTAGAGCCGTTATACTGCTCGTTGGAACCAAGTTTGGCAAATCGTAAGGTGATACGAGGTGGATTGTGGTGGACTCTGGTAGTCACCACGTCATTTGAAGTTGAGGTTGAGTATGCCTCACTGAAACGTATATATGTTTATGTTTAATCTTGGGGAGACTTGTATGGGACAGCTCATGATGTGAAGTACCAACGAGAGAGTCGTCAAGTCGTCGTTGATTCGATCTGAGAATCCATGTATTTGAGTTGCAATGATGCGACTGCTCCTTCGATAGAGGAGGTTTGAAAGTGGAAACCAGGTTTGGTATGTGTACACCGTGGTATGCTAATGTTTCCCTCGTAACGATGTATGTTTGACATCGTGAGTCATGATAAGAGATGTCAAGGAATGAAATCTACGATGGAATCAGGAGCGATTCGAATCCTTACAGTTTCAGTTGACTAACTGCTTTTGGATTATTAGCGTTGAGCTGTGCTGACGCTCTTTGACGTTATGATGGATTTGGAAGTCTATTCCACTCCAGAGTTTGACACGAGGTCAACGTTCTCACGGTTGAGGTGTCATTCAGGATGACTGTCCGATCTACAGTCGTAAGTATCGGTTGTTTTGCAGTCATGAGGGACTGACTTTTGGGATGACCCGCATCGAGGTACGTTTTGCCTCTTGAGTGATATGTTGGTTTTGGTATGTCGCTCTGTTTCAGAGTTCGATGTGAGGTAAGTATTCTCGAGGTTTTTAAGACGATTCTGTTATGGTCAAGAATCGAGGTTCTGGCTTCATGTTGTTGTGTAGCCTGGTTGTTATGTAATACACCAGTGCTAATTTCGAGGACGAAATTCTTTTAGTGGGGGATATTGTGATGACCTGAGATTAGGGATGTTAATCCCGGAGTATTAATAACCCCCTAAAGTTGTTTTACGTGGCGACATGGAGTTTAATCGAGGTGTCGGGCCTTCTGGGCTCGTTTAATTGGGTAGTTGGGATCATTGGATCCAGAGGTTGAGATTGTATTCACATTACGGTGTAAAACCTAAGAGTTGGGTTTTTGATGTGTTTCGGAATCTCGGGTGCTATGTGAGCACCGGTAGGGGGTTTTGGAGTTAGAGATGAGAGTTTTTGAAAACAGATGATTTTTAATGAATCATGATGTATTTGTGGGGATATTAGTATTTCGGGGTATTTTTGCTATAAATACCAGTTGAACCCGAGATTTTAAGGATCGGAACCATTTTTCCCCCTTTCTTCCCTCTCTCCTCCCGCGCACATCTCGATCCCCTTTCGACCACCGCGCAGAAAAAGCCTTCGCCCGCCGCCGTCCGGCCGCCGTTCGGCGCGTCCGACCCACCGCCGTGTTCGTCTCTTCCAGGCGGTCTTATCCATACCAACAATTTGAAGTTTGGTCGAGAATCGAGCTCGGATTTGCCAGAAAAGCGTAGGGTTCGAAAACTGGATTTCATCCGATTTTGGGGCCCGATTTTGGTATGATTTTGGCACGATTTTTCTGATGTTTTTGGGACGTTTTTAAGCTGGTTTTGAGTCGATTATTTCAGACTTTTGTGGGTCGAAAATTTGTTGCTTATGGATTCGAATTTGAACACTGATTTCGTGACTTAGGGTTTCGAAAATTTGGGTTTTTGGTATGAGGATGATGATTCTTGTTGTTATTCGATTTATTCATGTTTAAATGAATTATGATGCTTAATTGGGATCAATTTGAGATGTATGGTTCGAAATTGCCCTAATTTGGTGAGGATTTGATTTCGATTTTGGGGGTTTTGGCTATGGGTTGATGATTCATGTTAAGAGATTGTTATTACATGTTTTAGATGATTTATGATGGTTGGATGGGTTCGAATCGTGATGCTAGGGTTCGAATTATTGAAGATGTTCTTGGGCAATTTTTCGATATGTCGCATTCGTTTTTCCCTCCCTGCATGTACCCTGCCCCGGGTCTTTTAAATGATTTAATGTCGTGTGTTGACAATATTTTGAGGGTTATGGATGTGCTTGAGCATGGGTTACATGTTCATAAATAATTGTGAATTATTTATCGTTTTAGCACATCGTTTCTCGGGGCATGGAACTCGAGCAAGGTTTGGCTCGGACTTCGAGGATTTAAGGTACGTTTAGCGTACGAGCATAGTTTAAATGATGTTTTACAAGTATGATGCATGATCTAAAATACATGAAATGCTTTGCTATGATGGTATCGGGACTTGGTTACGATATGTTGTTTCACATGGTGGAATGCTCAGTGCCGCTATGAAGCGAGCCAATGATGAGGTGTGGTTGCTACGGAGCAAACACCCATAGTATGACGTTACCTTGAAGTAAGAAATGAAAATGTGGTATTTGATTAGATATCTAGGATATCTGTATTTTATTCCCTATTGGTAATAATAGGAACAGAGACGTAGTTAATCAGAGAAGTGATTAACCAGTATCGGAAGTTAAGGAAATACCAACATGATATCTAGAATTATGATAATTGCTAGATTAAGTAAGATGTTATGAAAAGATGTTATGAAAAGATGTTATGAAACGATGTTATGAAAAGATGTTATGAAACGATGTTATGAAATGATGTTATGAAATGTTGCTAATCATTGCTAGATAAAGTAAGATGTTATGAAAGGTTGCTAATTTGAAACTGACTAGGGTTAACCAATGTGATGATTAACTGCATATTCAGGATTTGATGATTTATCTGTTTTGAGAACAGGGTTATTACAGGGGTACGCTATGATGAGGATGATACCATCCAGGAAGTATCACATATGTTCCACAATATTTACATTTTCGTAAATTATGTATTATGTCATTATGATTATGAAATTGTCGGAATTAGTATGCTCACCCCGTTGGGGGCTGTCTCTGTTGGGGCAGGTGAACAGGTACATCGATGGCTTTGGAGATGAGCTCGAGCTGTTGATTGGATGTACTCACAGGATCGTGGTACCAGGGCTTGATGGAGCACGGTATCGTATAGAGTACTTATATACCCATGAGGGTTATATACATATTCATGATGCTCGCATGTGAGCAAGATTACTTGTATATGCGTTGTATATAAAGGCATGAGCCTTCCTCTCTTTCATTATATGTTGCATGCAATTGTGGTAGAATTGCTAATGATATGAGAGTCGTTAGTATGTTATGTGGGGGTTGAAACCCACTTTGGTTGTCATATGTGTGGTGTCTTCCCTGGCTGGGAATTTACTTGATATTGCTATATTCTGATGAGTGTTATGTTTTCCCTGGCCGGGAATTTTGTTATGCGTTGTGCTTTTATTTCGGGATAGCTCTATTTATGGGGAGACTCTGCCCAAATTTTTTAAAAAAAAGTCCACAATGTAAAAAGTGGTGTGATGGGCGAACCCTATGAGTCTGTTGTTGTTAGGATGATGAGCTTATAACACTGTATGTTAAAGAAAACTTTGTAATTGCCATTCAATGGTAAAGTATCATCTGAGTTTCCCGAATAATTTTATTGAAAGCATGTGCCACACATAATGATTAATACACTAATCAAGGGTTAAGTATATGGGGTCCTTACAATATACACATTTATGATGCTCGCATGTGAGCACGGACATTCTTGTATATGGGTTGTATATATAGGCATGAGCCTTCCTCTCTTTCATTATATGTTGCATGCAATTGTGGTAGAATTGCTAATGATATGAGAGTCGTTAGTGTATTATGTGGGTGTTGAGACCCATTTATGTCGTCATATGTGTGGTGTCTTCCCTGGCTGGGAATTTACTTGGTATTACTGCTTTCTGATGAGTATTATGTTTTCCCTGGCCGGGAATTATGTTATGTGTTGTGCTTCTATTTCGGGATAGCTCTATTTATGGGGAGACTCTGCCCAAATTTTTATAAAAGTCCACAATGTGAAAAGTGGCAAAAAGGGATGATATTGGGCGAACTTTGTGAGTCTATTTCGTTGTTAGACTGATGACCTTATAACATTGAGTGTTAAAGGAATTTTTTTGTAATTGCCATGAAATGATAAAGTATCATCTGAGCTTCCCGATTGACTTTTATTGAAAGCATGTGCCACACATAGTGGTTAATACACTAATCAAGGATTAAGGGCTTGGGGTCCTTACATTAGTGGTATCAGAGCAGTGGTTGCTCATTGGGGCTGTTAAGGGCCTAAGAATTTATTGATAGCACATACTTATGCATGATGGCATTAATGTTGTATGACACAACTAGTTGTTTATGTGCTTTTTCTGATATGAAAAGTGGTGTTGCTAATCAGTGTGATTGCAGGAATCGTGTGCGACGCGATATGATGACATTAGTGGTAATGTCTGGCACTCCGTATGTTACGTGCCAAGGAATCTGATTATTGTGAGAGAATCAGGTAATGGGATATTTCCGAGGTAACATGTCTTGGTATACGTATTGACTTGCAAGTGGTTGCAAATATGGATGTGTGATGCATAGCGTATATGGCTATTGTTGCTAACCATGATGGTTGCAGGTTACAGGAAATATGGAGTATAAAAAGGAATGATGATTATACATTCCAGGAGTCTTACTTATCACAGTGAGAATTTTTATACTTATGTTTATACCGCTAAATGTGGAGCGGGAGGGGGGAGGCTCGCTTGCACATTGAGGCGGGGTATACCATACGAAGCGAGGATGAGATACCGCTTGTATGAAGAAGCGAGGATGAGATGCCGCTTGTTAGGATGATGATTCATTCCTTTGTGATGACACGGATGATAGCGGTGATGTATTCCGCTGTGTCGAGGATGATGATTCATTCCTTTGTGATGACACGGATGATAGCGGTGATGTGTCCCGCTGTGTCGATTATATTCATTCCATTGTGATGACACGGATGATAGCGGTGATGTGTCCCGTTGTGTCGATTATATTCATTTCATTGTGATGACACGGATGATAGCGGTGATGTGTCCCGTTGTGTCGATTATATTCATTCCATTGTGATGACACGGATGATAGCGGTGATGTGTCCCGCTGTGTCGATTATATTCATTCCATTGTGATGACACGGATGATAGCGGTGATGTGTCCCGTTGTGTCGATTATATTCATTTCATTGTGATGACACGGATGATAGCGGTGATGTGTCCCGCTGTGTCGATTTGTATTTATAGCGACGGTTCATTCCGCTATATTGATTGGCGAGGGTTCATTCCGCCAGGTGTATTTATAGCGACGGTTCATTCCGCTATATTGATTGGCGAGGGTTCATTCCGCCAGGTGTATTTATAGCGACGGTTCATTCCGCTATATTGATTGGCGATGGTTTATACCGCCGGACACGGATGATAGCGGTGATGTGTTCCGCTGTGTCGATGATGATGATTCACCTCTTTGTGATTATTGGTGATGATTCGTGCCGCCGTATATATAGATAGCGATGCCTCTTTCCGCTATTATGTGGACGATGATTCATGCTCAGGTGTATAGCGAGGTTTCATGCCACTTATTATATGACGAGGTGTCATGCCGTCGATTCTATAGCGAGGGATTGTGCCGCTATGTACTCAGCACAGGATTTTGCCGCCTTCGAGCGATGGGTGCTGATTACGCACTATTATTGAGCGACGGAGACAGGTATGCCGCTATATTGTTAGCGATGAGGTATGAGATATTGCTATTCTATTAGCTTTATTGTATCTGGCATGCGTTGATATACATGTTTTATTATGCCTATTTTATTAGCATGATGGTGGATGACATGTATCGTCACTAGTTGACAATACCTTGGATGCCATGAGTTGGCATGTGTCGTCATGGGATGACGAGGACGATGGTGTAGGAGATGTCTTATTAGACATGCATCATCGTTACGATAATGATGCGTTGAGTATACGTATTCAGTGGTATGCCTTGGGTGCCGGTGTCGGGCACAAGGTGGTGTGTGCGTCACCGATTGACGTGACCCTTATACCGAGCGGGTTGCTCGAGTAATGGATGGATGCGCTGTACATGTGATTGTACCGCAGCTTACGTTTGGGGTGATCATTTTACGAGTGGTGATACCCTAGAGGTATGCTCGTTGGAATGGCTCTTGGCCATGTGTTTTGACGACAGGAGTAATCATGAGGATATTACTCGCTTTCTGTCGATGTGACATGTGGTAGACATGGTCACACCACCCATGAGGGTGTAGGATGAGTCCTAAGGGAGTAGGATCAGGTTATGTTAAGTACATAGGGACATTGGAGTGTCCAGGGTGTATCGGCATTAGAGGAACGTTGGGTTCAGACCCACTACTCTATTGATTTCTTCCCACGGTATGGTGTGCCGTACGGAAGCATCCGTCTTGTTGGTAGGTTTGAGGTAAACCTAAAGAGGCAGAGACTAGGTTGTCTGCCGCGTGTGTGTAGCACCATGATGGGCTTGCTAGAGCTGTTATAATGCTCGTTGGAACCAATTTTGGCAAATCGTAAGGTGATACGATGGGGATTGTGGTGGACTCTAGTAGTCACCATGTCATTTGAGGTTGAGGTTGTGCATGCCTCACTGAAACGTGTATACGTTTATGTTTAATCTTGGTGAGACTTGTCTGGGACAGCTCAGGATGTTGGAGTACCAACAAGAGAGTCATCAAGTCGTTGTTGACTCGATCTGAAGGAATTCGTGTATTTGGGATGCAATGGGTGTTATTGTATCCAGTTTTTCCGAACAGTGGTTCGAGACTAGTGGATCTCGAGTTCGATGGCACTTCCCTTGTGAGGAAGGGGGGGGTAGTACTATACCTATTTGGGAATCTTGAAAGATTCGGTAAGTTGGTACATGTGATGTTGATTTTGAGAATCACGCCGTGTTATTAATCGTCGATTTTCATTCTCCATTGGATGGGAATGACTCAGGATTGACAGTAGTGTTTGGGGCTTAGGTGTATGTTGTAGATACCCGAGCCAAGTACATTGAGTATGCATGCGATGCCAATACTTAGGCAGGTATACCGGTGAGTATACGGATGCCAGTTATTGATTTCCTTTCTGTCAAGCATAGAGTTATGCTATTTTAGGATGGTTAAATCTCTGATGAGAGATATGGAACACCTTGAGATTGGGAATCTCCATGGCAGGAATTTCGGATTTGTTGGGTGTCGCTAACGACACAAGCGTTGAGGATGCAATGGGTTTATTGCATGCCCTTTCAGAATTTTGAAACTCTATGGAGTCTCGATTGTTTATTACGACCAGGATGTGGTTCTTGGGATATCCGGAGGTGAACATCTTGTGAGATGTCTTTTGTGTGGATCGGTGGCCGTGAGTTGCCCGATCCGAGTTGCAGAGGGTGCAACTGCTCCTTGGATGGAGGTGGTCTGTATAGTGGGGACCAGGTTTGGTATGTGTATACCGTGGAATGCTAGTGTTTTCCTCGTAATGATGTATGTTAGACATCGTGAGTCATAGTAAAGATATCATTGGATGATATCTACGATAGAATCGGGAGCGATTCGAATCCTTGCAGTTTCAGTTGATTAACTGCTTTTGGATTATTAGCGTTGAGTTGTGCTGACGCTCTTTGACGTTATGATGGATTTGGAAGTCTATTCCACTCCAGAGTTTGACACGAGGTCGACGTTTTTCACGGTTGAGGTGTCATTCAGGTTGCGTTCTTACTAGTTGTGTTAGAACTAAGGTGACTGTCCGATCTACAGTCGTAAGTATCGGTTGTGTTGCAGTCATGAGGGACTGACTTTTTGGATGACCCGCATCGAGGTACGTTTTACCTCTTGGGTGATATGTTGGTATTGGTAAGTCGCCTTGTTTCAGAGTTGATGCGAGGTAGGTACCCTTGCGTTTATTTATACGATTCTGATATGGTCAAGAATCGAGGTTCTGGCTTCATGTTGTTGTGTAGCCTGGGTGTTATGTGATACACCAGTGCTAATTTCGAGGACGAAATTCTTTTAGTGGGGGATATTGTGATGACCAGGGATTATAGGTGTTAATCCCGTAGTGTTAATAATCCCTAAAGTGGTTTTACGTGGCGATTTGGAATTTAATCGAGGAGTTGGACTCGTTTAATTGGGTAGTTGGGATCGTTGGATCCAGAGGTTGAGATTGTATTCACATTACGGTGTAAAACCTAAGAGTTGGGTTTTTAATGTGTCTCGGGATCTCGGGTGCTGTGTGAGCACCGGTAGGGGGTTTTGGTGTTAGAGAGAGAGTTTTTGAAAACAGATGATTTTTAAGGAATCATGATGTATTTGTGGGGCTATTATTTTTTCGGGGTATTTTTGCTATAAATACCATTTGAACCCAAAATTTCCGAAATAATTTCATTTCAGCCCTCTCCTTCCTCTCTCTTTCCCGTCCGCGCGATTTCCCGTCGCCTCCCCTGCCCCGCGGCTTCAGGCCGTGCGCCCGCCGCCGTCCGGCCGCCGTTCGGCGCGTGCGACCTGTCACCGGCGTCGTCTCGGCGAGGCGCTCCTTTCCCCTCCGTCAATTGAAGGTTTCGTCGCGTTTCTCGTTCGAATTTGGCTGGAATGCGTCGATCCCCAAAAGTTAGGGTTCTTCGATTTTTCGTCCGATTTCTTCCGATTTCGTTTGGGTAACCTTCCTAACCCCCTTTTTCATGCTTTTGTGTTTTTCCCTGCTATTTTGTGTTGGATTGGTTCGAAATGTCAGCTCGATTCGTGAGGGTTGGTTCGAATTTCGGATGTGTGCATGAAATGGGTTCGAATTTGGGGGTTTTGGCAGGGTTGTGACGATTCTTGTTATGGGTCATTTATTACATGAGTAGATGTATTGTTGATGCTTAATTGAGTTCGAATTTAGGGCTTGAAATTCGAAAATTTGGGGGTTTTTGGCATGTGGGATGATTACTCATGCTATGGATTGATTAATTCATATGTGAGATGAATTATGGTATTTAATGGGTTCGATTTGTGTTGTGAAGGTTCGAGAATTTGTGGGGTATTCTTGAGCGATTTTCGATATTGGTTTATTGTCTTGTGTTGACAATATTTTTGAGGGTTATGGGTGTGCTTGAGCATGAGTTGCATGTTCGTAATTAATTGTGAATTAATTTATCGTGTTAGCACATCGTTCCTCGGGGCATGGAACTCGAGCAAGGTTTGGCTCGGACTTCGGAGATTTAAGGTACGTGCGACGTACGAGCATTACTACATATTAGAGCATTTGTGAATGCATAATGTATTTTGATTTTATTGAATAATCGTGCACGAGGATTATTTATATGTGTTGCACGAGGATTATTTATATGTGTTGCACGAGGATTATTTATATGTGTTGCACGAGGATTATTTATATGTGTTGCATGAGGATTATTTATATGTGTTGAGAAGCTATGAAGCGACCTAATCTTGATATCGCCGTCAGGGGCGCACGTGACACTAGAGTAGTGTAACTCTCATAAGTTATATGGGGTACCTGATGTATATGACTATTGTAGGGCATTTGAGATGCCTGGGCATTTGAGATGCCTGGGCATTTGAGATGCCTGAGAATGATCGTGGGATCATGTTTTCATTATAAGACATTTGAGATGTCTAGGTATAATGGAAAATTTGTAAAATAAATGTTAGGCATTTAATTCATTTATGATTAATAGCGAGGCTATGAAATCAGTGTTAGATATTGAGATATCTACTTTTGCATGAATGATGAACTTGGAATCATAATTATTGATATTCGAGAACTAGGCATGCAATGGGTTAAATCAATGTGTTGATTTACTGATTTATGAGATTTGATGAGTTTGATGATTGTGAGAACAGGGACAGTACACGGAATCCCGGATGAGGATGTTGCCATCCAGGGAGTATCATTTAAAATTCATTAATATTTACTTGTGTTGTAAATTATGAATTTCATTATTGTGATTATGAGATTTTGTGTATTGGTATGCTCACCCCGTTGGGGGCTGTCTCTGTTGGGGCAGGTGAACAGGTGCATCGATGGCTGTGGAGCTGAGCTCGAGCTGTTGATTGGACGTACTCACAGGATCGTGGTACCAGGGCTTGATGGAGCACGGTATCGTATAGAGTACTTATATACACCCGAGGTTTATATACACATTTATGATGCTCGCATGTGAGCACGGACATTCTTGTATATGGGTTGTATATATAGGCATGAGCCTTCCTCTCTTTCATTATATGTTGCATGCAATTGTGGTAGAATTGCTAATGATATGAGAATCGTTAGTGTATTATGTGGGTGTTGAGACCCATTTATGTCGTCATATGTGTAGTGTCTTCCCTGGCTGGGAATTTACTTGGTATTACTGCTTTCTGATGAGTATTATGTTTTCCCTGGCCGGGAATTATGTTATGTGTTGTGCTTCTATTTCGGGATAGCTCTATTTATGGGGAGACTCTGCCCAAATTTTTATAAAAGTCCACAATGTGAAAAGTGGCAAAAAGGGATGATATTGGGCGAACTTTGTGAGTCTCTTTCGTTGTTAGACTGATGACCTTATAACATTGAGTGTTAAAGGAATTTTTTTGTAATTGCCATGAAATGATAAAGTATCATCTGAGCTTCCCGATTGACTTTTATTGAAAGCATGTGCCACACATAGTGGTTAATACACTAATCAAGGATTAAGGGCTTGGGGTCCTTACAGATGGTATCATCCTCATCCGGGATCCCCTGTGTTGTCCCTGTTCTCAAAATAACCAAACTCATCAAATTCCCAAAGCCAGTTAATCACCACATAGAATAACTAATACCATTTCTATTATGCCCGTTCCATGATCAATATGGAAAAATCATTATATAAAAAGGCCGTAGATATCACATATATCTAACCAATGATTCCATGTTCCTATTTCATTGCTCGCTCCACAATAGCGGCATTTCAAAACCCCACGCACGCTCAACAATAGCGGCGTCATAACCGATGGTCGCTCAACGGCGACAGCATCCCAAATCGTTGCTCGCTCAATAGCGGCACCATATAGTTCCCAATATATTTCCAATTAACGCAATTACCATTTACCATGCATATCACTATCTATTTATAGCAAGTACCATGTACCATGCATTTCAACATCCATTTATTGTAAATACTACATACCATGCATTTCAATGTCCATTTAATAAAATCACCGCATACCATGTATTTTACAATTTCAACATTATAATAGGTTATGCTCGTACGTCCTACGTACCTTATACTTTCCGTAGTTCGAGTCCGACCTCGCCCGAGTCCTACGATCTGATGAATTATGTGCTAACTGACAAATAATTCACAATCAAACATAAGCATGCAACCACGTGCCCAAGCACGTTCAAACTCCCAAACATATCGTCCATCCATGACGATTGCCAAAATAAACCCCCCCGGCTAAGCATGCATAATACCAAAAATATTCCATTTTTCATGTTTAAAAGATAGCCAAAAACCCAACCGAGAATTCTGTTTTATTAAATTTTGGCTCCAACCAATCCATTTTAAAAGTATAGCATTCCCATTGGAATGTAGACATTGCCCCAGTGTTGGAATCGAAGAGGGGGGGTGAATAAGATTCCTTGGCTACTTTAGCTTTTTAAAATGAGTTTGCAAAAATAAAATAGTTTGCGCTTGCGGAAGGCTTAACGTCAATCGATAAATAAAAGAAAATAAGAAGTAAACAAATAAATAAATGCGTAAAGAAATAAAGCGGTAAATAACAAGAAGATTTGTTATAGAAGTTCGACGATGAATCGCCTACGTCTCATCTTCCCGGTTAGATAACCCCCAACCGAGGTTCCACTAGAATAAATGATCTTGGCCTTGAGGGCTCCAAGTTAGCCACAACCCAACTCTTCCCGAGTTTACAAAGCTCTTCCCGAGCACACTACTCTTCACGAGTACACAAAGCTCTTCACGAGCTACCAACACTCTTCACGAGTCTTCTTGGCCTTAAGGGCTCCAAGGATAGCCACAACACATGCACCAACTTCACTTGTTGATGACTTTACAATTTCCAACTTGCTTTGGTGTTGGAGGACCTTTACATGAAACTCAACAAAACACCTTCACGGTGTACTCACACGAAGACAACAAGTCTCTACCAAAAAGAATGAATTACAAACTCTAATACAACAACAATGTATGGAGATTGCAAAGCTATTTAAAAATTGAATGATCAAATATTTGTAGAAGTTTATAGGCTTGTTTCTTGTCACCAAAATGCTCCAAAGCATCAATATTTATAGTGTAGGAGGCCCCCTAGGCTCCTACTAGCCGTTGCTCCACAAAAGGCTAAAATCACTCGTCGATCGCCTCAGCCATCGCCCCGCGTCTCAACGGTCACCAAAAATCACGCATCGCCTCAGGCGATCGGTCGATCGCCTCAGGCGATAAAATGCTCAAATCAAGGCCGTAGCCTCAGCAGCTCAAAATCTTTCATGGCCTCAAACGATCCAGCCATCGCCTCAGGCGTTCGGGCCATCGCCTCGGGCGAACTCCCCCTGCGCGCATGCCTCAGCGTCGCCTCTGTCGATGGCCATGGCGATATCTCCCTGGTTGCCATCGCCTGGGGCGATGGTCACCATCGCCTGGGGCGATGGTCACCATCGCCTGGGGCGATCCAGCCCAGAACATGCACAATCGATTTTCTTCATTTCAATCCACTTTTAATTACTTAATCTGCACACTAAGTACACATATTAGTATAACAAACACAAGTTTTGTTTATCATCAAAACTAAAAAATAAACCGGAGATAAATTAAAGCGTTAAACACAACCATGCGTTTAAGGCTCAACAATCTCCCCCTTTTTGATGATCACAAAACTTGATAAACTTGAATATGTAATATGCATGAAATGTGAGTAAACATGACTCCCCCTTAACAATTGCATAGCACATATAAGATTACCAAGTAAATCATACAACAAATAACTCTCCCCCTCAAACCATGCATACACAGCTCTCCCCCTTTCAACTATGCATGAGTTAAGTTTCAAGTTAAGCTTCAAGTTTATCACAAAATTTTCCCCCTTTTTGTGATAATCAAAAAGCACAAAATTTAAATAAACATAGTTCAATTATATGTTGCCACATAGCCATATTTTAACACTTTACACATGTTCCTCATCAAGCATGTAATAAGCATAACAAGCCTAAGATTAAATCATTTAGAGGAATAGAAACATGCGTTTAAGGCAATTAAAAATAAATTCTAAACATTGCAAAATGTGCATATGTCTCCTCCTTCGAGTTGCTTGTGCCTTCATCCTCCATCCCATTGTTGTCCCTACAAAATAAATTTACAATAGGAGGATCTTTGGTACCCATTTGATTTTTGGGTTCTTGAGGGTTAGCTTTCATTGGCACCATTGGAATCCATTTCCACCTCTTGTTAGGTTGGTATTGGATTCTAGCAAACCTACATTTATTCTTAGTGTGACCATTTTTACAACAATAGTTACAAGTAGGAGAATCATGCTTTTCTTTAGCCAACACGCTTGAAAAAGTTTTTGATTTGCTTGAGAAGCCTAACCCGGCTTTATCAAAGCTACAACGTTGCAAGCCAAGCAATTCATTCATCTTTAGACTACTCTCACTAAATTTGCAAAAAGATATCTTTAAAGAATTTAATTCATTTTTCAATGAATTATTTTCTTCATCTTTCTTGGCAACCTCAAGTTTGAGTAATTTGTTACTCATTTTGATTTTGCCAGGAGCATCAATGATTTCATGATAAGAATCTAAAAGTTCATTAAAAGATGGTACCTCATCGTCGCTTTCATCTCCTTCATCTCCAAGAGCCATTAGACAAAGATTTGTGGCTTCTTCTTCATCGGAGTCACTATCACTCCATGTGGCTATTAGGGCCTTCTTCTTGCCTTTGTCTTCATTCTTCTTCCTATGACATTTGTTAGCATAATGACCTTTTTCTTGACAATTATAACAAGTTACCTCATGTTTGGATTCATGTTTTGTAGCACCGGAGGCCTTTGGCTTGTTATATTTGTTGAAGAACTTCTTGAACTTCCTAGTGAACAAGATCATCTCTTCATCCTCATCATCATCTTCATCCTCGGATTGATCTTTTCTTCGAACCAATGCAATCCCTTTCCTCATGGATCTATCATCCTCCTTTATTCATTTCCTTGTAGATACTTCAAGTTCATGGGTCACCAATGTGCCATGAAGCTCATCAAGGTCGTAAGATGCATTCTCTCCTTTGTTAGACTCGATGATGGCGGTCCTCTTGGCATCCCATTCCTTTGGTAAGGCTCTTAGTGCTCTCCTCCATATTTGCTTTGGAGGATACTTCTCTCCAAGTTGGGCAAGCTCGTTTATGATTTGAGTGAGCCTCCTAAACATAGAATCAACCTCCTCTCCGGACTCCATCTCAAATGTCTCATATTTGAGTTGTAATAAATCAATCTTGGTCTCCTTCACTTGATTAGTTCCTTCATGACAAATTTGCAATTTGTCCCATATCTCCTTAGCGGTTGAGCACATCGAGATCCGTTTGTACTCCTTCATATCTAAAGCACAATGCAAAATATTAATAGATTTAGCATTTTGTGAAATTAATATCATATCCGCTCTTGTGAAATCGTCCATTTCTTTGGGAACACTTATTCCCCCAACTTCCTTTAAAGGAATGTGTGGACCTTTCACAATGATTTTCCAAAGGTCATAATCTACGGATTGGATGTATAGAGAAATTCTATTCTTCCAATAGCAGTAATTATCACTCGTGAAGAGCGGAGGTCTATTTGTCGATTGACCTTGAGCAAACTCATTTGCTAGATGAGCCATATAAAAGATTTGATTTAAAACAAAAATCAAATGGCTCGGATACCACTTGTTGGAATCGAAGAGGGGTGGGGGGGGGGGGGGAGGGGGTGAATGAGATTCCTTGGCTAAATGAGTTTGCAAAAATAAAATAGTTTGCGCTTGCGGAAGGCTTAACGTCAATCGATAAATAAAAGAAAATAAGAAGTAAACAAATAAATAAATGCGTAAAGAAATAAAGCGGTAAATAACAAGTAGATTTGTTATAGAAGTTCGACGATGAATCGCCTACGTCTCCTCTTCCCGGTTAGATAACCTCCAACCGAGGTTCCACTAGAATAAATGATCTTGGCCTTGAGGGCTCCAAGTTAGCCACAACCCAACTCTTCCCGAGTTTATAAAGCTCTTCCCGAGCACACTACTCTTCACGAGTACACAAAGCTCTTCACGAGCTACCAACACTCTTCACGAGTCTTCTTGGCCTTAAGGGCTCCAAGGATAGCCACAATACATGCACGAACTTCACTTGTTGATGACTTTACAATTTCCAACTTTCTTTGGTGTTGGAGGACCTTTACAATAAACTCAACAAAACACCTTCACGGTGACAATGTATGGAAATTGCAAAGCTATTTAAAAATTGAATGATCAAATATTTGTAGAAGATTGTAGGCTTGTTTCTTGTCAACAAAATGCTCCAAAGCATCAATATTTATAGTCTAGGAGCCCCCCTAGGCTCCTACTAGCCGTTGCTCCACAAAAGGCTGAAATCAGTCGTCGATCGCCTCAGCCATCGCCCCGCGCCTCAACGGTCACCAAAAATGAGGCAGCGCCTCAGGCGATCGGTTGATCGCCTCAGGCGATAAAATTCTCAAATCAAGGCCGTAGCCTCAGCAGCTCAAAATCTTTCATCGCCTCAAACGATCCAGCCATCGCCTCATGTGTTCGGGCCATCGCCTCGGGTGAACTCCCCCTGCGTGCATGCCTCGGCGTCAACTCTGTCGATGGCCATGGCGAAGTCTCCCTTGCTACCATCGCCTGGGGCGATGGTCACCATCGCCTGGGGCGATCCAGCCCAGAACATGCACAATCGATTTTCTTCATTTCAAACCACTTTTAATTACTTAATCTGCACACTAAGTACACATATTAGTATGACAAACACAAGTTTTATTGATCATTAAAACTAATAAATAAACCGGAGATAAATTAAAGCGTTAAACACAACCATGCGTTTAAGGCTCAACAATCTCCCCATTTTTGATTTATCACAAAACTTGATAAACTTGAATATGTAATATGCATGAAATTTGAGTAAATATGACTCCCCCTTAACAATTGCATAGCACATACAAGATTACCAAGTAAATCATACAACAAATAACTCTCCCTCTCAAACCATGCATACACAAGCTCTCCCCCTTTAAACTATGCATGAGTTAAGTTTCAAGTTAAGCTTCAAGTTTATCACAAAATTCTCCCCCTTTTTGTGATAATCAAAAAGCACAAAATTTAATTAAACATAGTTCAATTATATGTTGCCACATAGCCATAATTTAACACTTTACACATGTTCCTCATCAAGCATGTAATAAGCATAACAAGCCTAAGATTAAATAATTTAGAGGAATATAAACATGTGTTTAAGGCAATTAAAAATAAATTCTAAACATTGCGAAATGTGCATATGTCTCCTACTTCGAGTTGCTTGTGCCTTCATCCTCCATCCCATTGTTGTCCCTACAAAACAAATTTACAATAGGAGGATCTTTGGTACCCATTTGATTTTTGGGTCCTTGAGGGTTAGCTTTCATTGGCACCTTTGGAATCAATTTCCACCTCTTGTTAGGCTGGTATTGGATTCTAGCAAACCTATATTTATTCTTAGTGTGACCATTTTTACAACAATAGTTACAAGTAGGAGAATCATGCTTTGCTTTAGCCAACACGCTTGAAAAAGTTTTTGATTTGCTTGAGAAGCATAACCCGGCTTTATCAAAGCTACAACGTTGCAAGCCAAGCAATTCATTCATCTTTAGACTACTCTCACTAAATTTGCAAAAAGATATCTTTAAAGAATTTAATTCATTTTTCAATGAATTATTTTCTTCATCTTTCTTGGCAACCTCAAGTTTGAGTAATTTGTTACTCATTTTGATTTTGCCAGGAGCATCAATGAATTCATGATAAGAATCTAAAAGTTCATCAAAAGATGGTACCTCATCGTCGCTTTCATCTCCTTCATCTCCAAGAGCCATTAGACAAAGATTTGTGGCTTCTTCTTCATCGGAGTAACTATCACTCCATGTGGCTATTAGGGCCTTCTTCTTGCCTTTGTCTTCATTCTTATTCCTAGGATATTTGTTAGCATAATGACCTTTTTCTTGACAATTATAACAAGTTACCTCATGTTTGGATTCATGTTTTGTAGCACCGGAGGCCTTTGGCTTGTTATGTTTGTTGAAGAACTTCTTGAACTTCCTAGTGAACAAGATCATCTCTTCATCCTCATCATCATCTTCATCCTCGGATTGATCTTTTCTTTCAACCAATGCAATCCCTTTCCTCATGGATCTATCATCCTCCTTTATTCCTTTCCTTGTAGATACTTCAAGTTCATGGGTCACCAATGTGCCATGAAGCTCATCAAGGTCGTAAGATGCATTCTCTCCTTTGTTAGACTCGATGATGGCGATCCTCTTGGCATCCCATTCATTTGGTAAGGCTCTTAGTGCTCTCCTCCATATTTGCTTTGGAGGATACTTCTCTCCAATTTGGGCAAGCTCGTTTATGATTTGAGTGAGCCTCCTAAACATAGAATCAACCTCCTCTCCGGACTCCATCTCAAATGTCTCATATTTGAGTTGTAATAAATCAATCTTGGTCTCCTTCACTTGATTAGTTCCTTCATGACAAATTTGCAATTTGTCCCATATCTCCTTAGCGGTTGAGCACATCGAGATCCGGTTGTACTCCTTCATATCTAAAGCACAATGCAAAATATTAATAGCTTTAGCATTTTGTGAAATTAATATCATATCCGCTCTTGTGAAATCGTCCATTTCTTGGGAAAACTTATTCCCCCAACTTCCTTTAAAGGAATGTGTGGACCTTTCACAATGATTTTCCAAAGGTCATAATCTACGGATTGGATGTATAGAGAAATTCTATTCCTCCAATAGCCGTAATTATCACCCGTGAAGAGCGGAGGTCTATTTGTCGATTGACCATGAGCAAACTCATATGCTAGGTTAGCTGACCGCTTTATTTTTAAACAAAAGATATTTCAAAGAATAGTGTGAAGCGATTCTACCGCAAGTGCACGGTTGTCAAGTTTTAGTATAGTGAAAATTAAGTACGGGTTGTCGAATCCATAGGGACTAACGTATAAGTACCAAATAAGATTAGAGAAATTATATTTAGCCTACGATTTCAGAAGTTGATTAACTAAAGTCACATTAAACTAAGGACCGAAAATTAAACAAGAAATAAGAAAATGAATGGTTCCGGATATGCGAAGGCAAGTCACTCGAGAAAATTACCAAGCTCGTCGTTCAACTATGTTATCTTTAATGATTCAACTGAATTATCAAATTATCAACCAATTGATTCTAAAGGTGAAAGGTTTTCGCTATTATTCGATACACTCTCTCGAGCTGTAAAGAAACTAACATTAAATTAGAATAAATCACTCTCGTGCATCTATTTACTAATTCAACATTGCATAAATCGTCAAAACCTTGTTACTCTAAATCTCTCGATTCTATGTTCTCACGTATACGATATCATCTCTCGATCTCAATCGTAACATACATCATAAATTAATGGAGCGTGTTACAACGTTATCTCTCGATCTCGGTTATAACTCTCAGATTCAATCAAAGCTAGCTAGACTTTGATCTACACAAACAATTAATTTATGAACAATAGTAATCAATGCGCTCAAACACAATTGAATCAATAATCAAACACAATGAAACTAAAACCCGATAAAATAAACTAGATTTAATTCAAATCAAATACATAAGAGTTTAATTGTCTCTCGACCTCAAAAACATCAAATCGAATTGAAAATCAAAGAAATCAAAGTTTAGAAATACGATAAACGGTGGATGAATCCGTGCGTTGCACCGTGATTTCTTCTCTTGCTCCTTCCTTGCTCTCCGGAATAGATTGGCTCGACTTTGGACGAAGAACGGAGATTGAATCTCCTTCGGCGGCGTTAGGCGGCGGCTAGGGCTGCTGATTCTCGACCTAAATCACGTCTGGTATGGTATATTTGATATGGAAGTGATTTATCCTTTTATACCTCAAAAATCATTTAAAAAATGGAAGATAAGATTTTCCCGGATTTGCGTCTCGATCGATCGAGATTTGCGTCCGATCGATCGGTGCACTGTTCATGTCAGCCTTTGAAACTCACTGCCTCGCTCGATCGATCGAGATTTTCTTCCGATCGATCGAGACTTTGATAAAATTAGCTCTGAAGTTACTGCCTCGCTCGATCGATCGAAAAATTGTTGCGATCGATCGAGACTTGAAATTCTTTTCTTCTCAGCTCACTGTCTGGCTCGATCGATCGAGACAAAATCTCGATCGATCGAGATTCCGAAAATCTCACTTCCTTAATTTCAACTCTTTCTTGCCTCGATTTCGCCCGTTATCTTCATATTAGCTCATTTCTTCCACTTCCGATCTATTTTCCTGAAACAAACGAATAAACACCAAAAAGCATAATATCATCCAGGAAAAAGTATGGAAAATGGGAAGAAATTACAGTTAAAAACACTTAAAATCTAAGCCTATCAACTCCCCCAAACTTAGACTTTATCGTCCTCGAGCAAGCAATAAGCTCAAAAAGAAAAGTTAAACTCGATACTAAGCATGAATCATCTTTACAACATACGTAAAAACTCAGAAATCCTACTTACACATCAATAAAAGTCATTCAACATTTAACAAGAAGCAATTCCTCCTAAGTTAAACAATACATCGCATCATCGGAACGTGCGTGTGTGCTATTGTCAAACATGAGTTACATATATATCTTTAAGATCAACATGTGCCATATCAACTCCTAGTCAAGATTACTTTGAACTACTCTACAAATTTACTATCCAGCACTTCTCCACTAATGTAATTGTTCCATAGACTTGGATCAAAAAAGTCTTTAAAAGCTTATAACGTTAGGCCTTTTGGTGTCGGCTTCAAAGAAAAGGTAGGATGAATTCAAAGAAGATAGTATAATAAAATCAGTTCAACTATTTTGAGCTTCTCTTCAACTTTTTCTAGCCTTGGCCACTTTGGGTCTTGTTTGAATTTTTCTTTTCAAGGCTTTTCTCTACAACTTTTCTTTTTCTTTGCTCATTCTTTCGTTCCTTTTGAACTCAATTGCATATAACAATTCCGTGCAATGAATGAGATTCATTATACTCTCCTAGGGATGGATAAAATTGTTCTTTTAGGCTCAAACCAAGGTGGGTATAATGAGTTTGCCAAGAATGCCGAATGGGGGTCTAATCATATGCAATGCATATACCATTCTTTTTCAATAAGTCTCAAAAGGGACACTAAGGAATAATGTATAACAGGTAGGCTTGAAAGGCTCAAACGGTCCAAAGATCGCCTAAATCATCTCCAAGTCTAGTTCCTAATTATAAATTTTGCCTCAAAGTGCTTTCAACTAAACTGTAGAGTTATCTAAGATACTCAAGACTCATCATAGTTAACACAAATTTTCAATTTAATCAATACATACTTCACTCAATCATGACTCAATAAGTGCTCAAATTATTCCTCGGCTTTGACATATGGTTAACAAAGGATATATACAAACAAGTTAAACATTTGCATGACTCCTATCTAGATGAGGATTAATTTCATCATGTATTACCGTTGCAAATCTAATTCTTCATTTCTCAAGACTAACTCACAAAAAAAAAAAAATTTTGTTGGTAATGCTCAAGGATGAATCAGTCTCAAAATCATGCAGTCATGCAAGGAAAAGAAGCAAGACAAGTAGCAGAATGTGCAAGTACAAAATATATACAAATACTCAAACCCCCCCCCCCCCCCCCCCCAAACTTAGCATGTGAATTGCCCTCAATGAACAAGATAAATAAATGCAAAGGCAAAGACACATACCATGACGATGATCATCACTGATCGTCGTCCTCATCATGCTCCGGAGGGGGGACTGGGTAGTGGTGCTCCTCAGCACACACGGATTCATGCTACAAAACAAAAGTAAACAAAATCACAAAATCACAAAATCAATAAAACTAAACTAAAGAAAAAGAAAAAGAAAAAGAAACAAAGGGAATAAGAAAGAGTTCTTGATTTATAGTCCCAAGCTGGACTGTCATCTCCTCTCTCTTAGTCGTCAAGATAAACTATAGAGGTAACCGTTTGGACTTCATTGCTCATGTGGTAATGCTTTAAGCGTTGCCCATTCACTGTAAATGTTCCCCTGCTAGGATCAGTAACTTCAATTGCACCAGAGGGATAGATCTTTGCAATGGTGAATGGCCCGGACCAACGAGAGCGTAGTTTGCCTGGGAAGAGTCGCAATCTGGAGTTGAACAAGAGTATAGAATCTCCTACCTTGAATTCCCTTTGTTGTATACGCGAATCATGCCACTTCTTAGTTTTCTCTTTGTAAATCTTGGCACTCATATGCTTGATTCCGGAATTCTTCCATCTCATTCAATTGTAGAAGACGCTTCTCACCTACAGCCTGACAGTCAAAGTTCAACCATTTAATAGCCCAATATGCTTTATGCTCAAGTTCAACAGGGAGGTGACATGCCTTACCAAATACCAACTTATAAGGTGATGTGCCAATGGGTGTCTTAAAAGCAGTTCTATAAGCCCATAGTGCATCATCTAAGCGTAAAGACCAATACTTTCGGCTTAGAGTCACTGTCTTTTCTAAGATCCTCTTCAACTCTCGATTTGAAACCTCTACTTGCCCACTGGTTTGTGGATGATAAGGCGAAGACACTTTGTGGGTGACACGATATTTACTCAAAAGTTTTTCAAATTGTTTGTTACGAAAATGGGTGCCACCATCACTAATGATTGCTCGAGGGGTGCCAAAACGAGTAAAAAATTTTCTTTTCAAAAATTGTACAACCACTCGAGCATCATTAGTGCGCAAAGCTTCCGCCTCTACCCACTTTGACACATAATCTACTGCAACAAGTATGTATTTATTTAAACAAGAGCTTGGGAAAGGTCCCATGAAATCTATTCCCCACACATCAAAAATTTCACATTCAAGCATATTGATCAATGGTAATTCATTCCTCCTATAAATATTACCGACCCTCTGACATCTATCACATGAAGAGACATACCTGAATGTATCCTTATACAGCGTTGGCCAATAAAATCCAGAAGCAAGTACCTTAGCCGCTGTTTTGGTAGCTCCAAAATGCCCACCAGCATCCCCATCATGACATTTCTACAAAATATCATGTATCTCCTCCTTGGGGACACAACGCCTTATGATATTGTCTGCACAGACTTTAAACAAGTATGGTTCCTCCCACAAAAGATGTTTAACCTCAGAAAAGAATTTTTTCTTTTGATAAAAAGTCAGATTTTGAGGGAGGATACCACTAACAATATAGTTTGCATACTGTGCATACCAAGGTAACAATTCAGCACTAAACAATTACTCATCAGGGAAATTCTCATTAATCTCAACTACCTCATTGTCACTTGTATCAGTTATGTTCTCAATTCGCGATAAATGATCTGCAACCCAATTTTCAACACCTTTCTTATCTCTTATCTCTAAGTCAAATTCTTGCAATAATAAAATCCACCTACTTAAGCGTGGTTTGGCATCTTTCTTTGCAAGTAAGTATTTAAGTGCAGCGTGGTCAGTGTACACAATAACTTTAGCAAGACATAGGTAGGAGTGAAACTTATCAAAAGCAAAAACTATGGCTAGAAGCTCTTTTTCAGTGGTGGCATAGTTAAGTTGTGCTTCATTCAAAGTGCGACTAGCATAGTAAATTGTACCTAAGACTACTCCTACCGTAGTGTCACTGGCGTCACACATTAGTTCAAAAGGTAACTCCCAATCAGGTGCGACCAATACCGGTGCAGTTACCAATTTCTCTTTGAGTGTCTCGAACACCTGCATACAATCATAATCGAATTCATAAGATGCATCTTTAGTTAACAAATGAGATAAAGGTTTAGAAATTTTTGAAAAGTCCTTAATGAAACGTCGATAAAATCCCGCATGTCCTAAGAAACTTCGGATTCCTTTCACTGTTGTCGGTGGTGGTAATTGTTGTATCACTTGAATTTTAGCCCGATCCACTTCAATACCCTTTTCAGATATCTTGTGTCCCAAGACTATTCCTTCTTGGACCATAAAGTGACACTTCTCCCAATTTAGTACAAGATTGGTCTCTTCACACCTTGCCAACACCAAAGTCAAGTTAGCTAAACATATATCAAAAGAAGAACCAAACACAGAAAAATCATCCATGAATACTTCTAGGAACTTCTCTATCATGTCATGAAATATGGCCACCATACATCTTTGAAAGGTAGCAGGTGCATTACATAATCCAAATGGCATTCGTCGGAATGCAAATGTGCCATAAGGACAAGTGAAGGTGGTCTTCTCTTGATCCTCAAGCGTAATAGCAATTTGGTTATATCCCGAATATCCATCTAGAAAGCAATAAAAATCATACCCTGCTACCTTTCTACCATCTGATCAATGAAGGGAAGGGGGAAATGGTCTTTACGAGTGGAATCATTTAACCTCCTATAATCAATACACACTCTCCACCCTGTGACTTTTCTTGTGGGTATTAACTCATTATTCTCATTAGGGACAACAGTAATACCTCCCCTCTTTGGTACACATTGAATAGGACTTACCCATGAGCTATCAGAAATAGGATAGATAATACCTGCGTCCATAAGCTTAATCACCTCAGCTTTGACTACCTCTTGCATTTTTGGATTAAGACGACGTTGAGGTTGAACCACGGCCTTGAATGTGTCTTCCATAAGAATTTTATGCATGCAGACCGATGGGCTAATTCCTTTGATATCTGATATCTTCCATCCAAATGCTTTCTTGTGCTCCTGAAGGACTTTCAGAAGCTTTTCCTCATTATTACCTGTCAAAGACGAAGAAATAATGATTGGTAAAGATCTTTCAGCATCTAAGAAAATATACTTGAGATGTGATGGAAGAGGTTTGAGCTCAAGATTAGGTGACTCTTCAATTGATGGCTTTTGAGGTTTAATATCTCTTTTTCCCAACTCTCCCAGATTCTCAGTGGCTCGCTTCATGTATGGACTGGTGTTGTTCATAAAAGTTATACCCTCAATGTCTTCCTTGCAGTGTTGCTCATCAGCTTCCACTAGGCATGCTTCCATGTTATCCTTGAATGTATCTTGCAACAAATCATCTGTCAGAATATCAATAATATCTATACTGAAACACATGTATTCATCGTGTGGATGTTTAAGTGCTTTGAAACATTAAAAGTAACTTGATCCTCCCCTAATCGGAGGACCAACTTCCCTTGTTGCACATCGATTATTGCTTTTCCCGTTGCTAAGAATGGTCGACCCAAAATTAGTGGTGTCTCTGAATCTGCTTCCATATCAAGTACCAGAAAATCAACGGGAAAGATGAATTTATCCACTTTGACTAAAACGTCTTCAATGATACCCCTGGGGTATGTGATGGATCGATCTGCTAATTGTAGTGAAACCTTAGTAGGTTTTGGCTCTCCTAGCCCCAACTTCCTGAAAATAGAAAATGGCATTAAATTTATACTAGCACCCAAATCACATAATGACTTTGTAAAAGATACTGATCCTATAGTGCACGGTATAGTAAAACTCCCTGGGTCTTTTAACTTTGGAGGCATTTTATTTTGCACAATTGCTGAGCACTCCTCCGTCAAACTTACCGTCTCATATTCGCCCAACTTTCGCTTATTCGACAAGATTACCTTCAAAAACTTAGCATAACTAGGCATTTGAAGTAAAGCAGCAAATGGAATATTAATATGTAGTTTCTTAAAAACTTCAAGAAATTAACCAAATTCTGCGTCCATCTTAGCCTTTTTCAAAGCTGCGGGAAATGGGGGAGGAATTACTATCCCATCAATGTGTGTGATCGGTGTAGTGTTAGAATTCTTACCTTTCTCTGTTGCCTTTTTCTCAGTCATATCCTTGCCTTCGGATGTCTCTCCATGACTCTCTTCGGCTTCAGCTTGCGGTCTTAGCTATTTTCCACTTCTTAACTCAATGGCCTTTGCTTGCTCGTTTTGATTCTTCACTGTTCCAATTGAGATTGTGCCATGCGTTTGTCCTGAAATAAATGATGCGAGCTTACCCACTTGCTTCCAAGTTCTTTATTGCTGCATCCTGAGTTGTCATCCTGGATTCAGTTGATGCTATGAACTTGGCTATTAGCTCTTCCATACTAAATTTATTCGATCCTCCCGGTTGTAGCTGTGGATTTAACACTTTCTCTTTGTTGGACCACCTAAAATTGTTATGATTCCTCCACCCGGGTTGTATGAGTTTGAGTACGGACTGTTGGGTGGCCTGTTACCTACAAAATTCACCACTTCATTAGTTTGCAAGAATGGGTTACCTGCCTGGCACTCGATGCTTCGATGACCGCCTCCACACAGCTCACAGAAGATAGCTTGAGCTTGCATCGCTGCTGCTCCCATGCTGTCTATCTTCCGGTTCATAGCTTCTAACTGAGCCGAAAGAGCAGTGATCTCGTCCACTTGATGGACTCCTATTGGTTTCTGTGGCGTGCTCCTCTCTGACTGCCACTGGTAGCTGTTGCATGCCATTTCTTCCAATAAGCTATATGCCTCTTCCGGCGTCTTCCTCGTTATTGATCCCCCAGATGCTGCATCTTTCATCGAACGGTTAGAAGAAAATAAACCGTTATAGAAAGTTTGTACCTGCAACCAAATGGGTAGACCATGGTGTGGGCATCTCCTCAACAATTCCTTAAAACGATCCCACGCTTCATATAAAGTCTCGGGGTCAAACTGCCCAAAAGTTGTGATATCGTTCCGCATCTTCGCCGTCTTGGAAGGGGGAAAGTACTTTGATAAAAACGCTTTCGTCATCCCCTCCCATGTTGTTATAGAACCTACAGGTAGTGAATTCAACCATGCCTTAGCTTTGTCTCGTAATGAAAAAGGGAACAGTCTTAACCTGATGGCGTCGTCGGAGACGCCATTATGTTTGAACGTGTCAAAAATCTCCAAAAAATTGGAGATGTGATTATTCGGGTCATCCGTAGCCGCTCCCCCAAACATAACCGAGTGCTGAATCATTTGTATAATTGCCGGCTTGATCTCAAAGTTGTTCGCTTGAATCGTCGGCCTCGTAATACTGGACAACGATCCATGAAATGCCGGTTGCGCAAAGTCCATCATTGACCTTGGGTTCTATGCTTCATTATTATCTGCCATCGCTCGAGCTTATCGTAATCGCCTAAGTAGGGTTCTTTCTATTTCCGGATCAAAAAGCTCGAGAATGGGCACCTCTCTTCTGAGCATGCACTAGAGAAACGATTCCCGTACAAAACAGACAAAAGGAGACAACAAAATACACAAATCAAAATCAAAACAATCAACTAACAAAAACAAAGAATTAAAACAAATCGAAATAATAAAGAATTGGCTAAATTACAATTAACTAATCTCGTATGATATTATACAAATTAGTCCCCGGCAACGGCGCCAAAAACTTGACCGCTTTATTTTTAAACAAAAGATATTTCAAAGAATAGTGTGAAGCGATTCTACCGCAAGTGCACGGTTGTCAAGTTTTAGTATAGTGAAAATTAAGTACGGGTTGTCGAATCCACAGGGACTAACGTATAAGTACCAAATAAGATTAGAGAAATTATATTTAGCCTACGATTTCAGAAGTTGATTAACTAAAGTCACATTAAACTAAGGACCGAAAATTAAACAAGAAATAAGAAAATGAATGGTTCCGGATATGCGAAGGCAAGTCACTCGAGAAAATTACCAAGCTCGTCGTTCAACTATGTTATCTTTAATGATTCAACTGAATTATCAAATTCTCAACCAATTGATTCTAAAGGTGAAAGGTTTTCGCTATAATTCGATACACTCTCTCGAGCTGTAAAGAAACTAACATTAAATTAGAATAAATCACTCTCGTGCATCTATTTACTAATTCAACATTGCATAAATCGTCAAAACCTTGTTACTCTAAATCTCTCGATTCTAAGTTCTCACGTATACGATATCATCTCTCGATCTCAATCGTAACATACATCATAAATTAATGGAGCGTGTTACAACGTTATCTCTCGATCTCGGTTATAACTCTCAGATTCAATCAAAGCTAGCTAGACTTTGATCTACACAAACAATTAATTTATGAACAATAGTAATCAATGCGCTCAAACACAATTGAATCAATAATCAAACACAATGAAACTAAAACCCGATAAAATAAACTAGATTTAATTCAAATCAAATACATAAGAGTTTAATTGTCTCTCGACCTCAAAAACATCAAATGGAATTGAAAATCAAAGAAATCAAAGTTTAGAAATACGATAAACGGTGGATGAATCCGTGCGTTGCACCGTGATTTCTTCTCTTGCTCCTTCCTTGCACTCCGGAATAGATTGGCTCGACTTTGGACGAAGAACGGAGATTGAATCTCCTTCGGCGGCGTTAGGCGGCGGCTAGGGCTGCTGATTCTCGACCTAAATCACGTCTGGTATGGTATATTTGATATGGAAGTGATTTATCCTTTTATACCTCAAAAATCATTTAAAAATGGAAGATAAGATTTTCCCGGATTTGCATCTCGATCGATCGAGATTTGCGTCCGATCGATCGGTGCACTGTTCATGTCAGCCTTTGAAACTCACTGCCTCGCTCGATCGATCGAGATTTTCTTCCGATCGATCGAGACTTTGATAAAATTAGCTCTGAAGTTACTGCCTCGCTCGATCGATCAAAAAATTGTTCCGATCGATCGAGACTTGAAATTCTTTTCTTCTCAGCACACTGTCTGGCTCGATCGATCGAGACAAAATCTCGATCGATCAAGATTCCAAAAATATCACTTCCTTAATTTCAACTCTTTCTCGCCTCGATTTCGCCCGTTATCTTCATATTAGCTCATTTCTTCCACTTCCGATCTATTTTCCTGAAACAAACGAATAAACATCAAAAAGCATAATATCATCCAGGTAAAAGTACGGAAAATGGGAAGAAATTACAGTTAAAAACCCTTAAAATCTAAGCCTATCATTATCCATATAAAAGATTTGATTTAAAACAAAAATCAAATGGCTCGGAATACCACTTGTTGGAATCAAAGAGGAGGGGGGGGGGGGGGGGGGGGGGTGAATGAAATTCCTTGGCTACTTTAGCTTTTTAAAATGAGTTTGCAAAAATAAAATAGTTTGCGCTTGCGGAAGGCTTAACGTCAATCGATAAATAAAAGAAAATAAGAAGTAAACAAATTAATAAATGCGTAAAGAAATAAAGCGGTAAATAACAAGAAGATTTGCTATAGAAGTTCGGCGATGAATCGCCTACGTCTCCTCTTCCCGATTAGAAACCCTCCAACCGAGGTTCCACTAGAATAAATGATCTTGGCCTTGAGGGCTCCAAGTTAGCCACAACCCAACTCTTCCCGAGTTTACAAAGCTCTTCCCGAGCACACTACTCTTCACGAGTACACAAAGCTCTTCACGAGCTACCAACACTCTTCACGAGTCTTCTTGGCCTTAAGGGCTCCAAGGATAGCCACAACACATGCACCAACTTCACTTGTTGATGACTTTACAATTTCCAACTTGCTTTGGTGTTGGAGGACCTTTACAATAAACTCAACAAAACACCTTCACGGTGTACTCACACGAAGACAACAAGACTCTAACAAAAAGAAGTGAATTACAAACTCCAATACACCAACAATGTATGAAGATTGCAACGCTATTTAAAAATTGAATGATCAAATATTTGTAGAAGTTTGTAGGATTGTTTCTTGTCACCAAAATGCTCCAAAGCATCAATATTTATAGTGTAGGAGGCCCCCTAGGCTCCTACTAGCCGTTGCTCCACAAAAGGCTGAAATAACTCGTCGATCGCCTCAGGCATCGCCCCGCGCCTCAACGGTCACCATAAATCACGCATCGCCTCAGGCGATCCGTCGATCGCCTCAGGCGATAAAATGCTCAAATCAAGGCCGTAGCCTCAGCAGCTCAAAATCTTTCATCGCCTCAAACGATCCAGCCATCGTTCCGGCCATTGCCTCGGGCGAACTCCCCCTGCGCGCATGCCACGGCGTCGCCTCTGTCGATGGCCATGGCGAAGTCTCCCTGGTTGCCATCGCCTGGGGCAATCCAGCCCAGAACATGCACAATCGATTTTCTTCATTTCAATCCACTTTTAATTACTTAATATGCACACTAAGTACACATATTAGTATAACAAACACAAGTTTTGTTGATCATCAAAACTCAAAAATAAACCGGAGATAAATTAAAGCGTTAAACACAACCATGCGTTTAAGGCTCAATGATCGCTTTTATTTTTAAACAATTATTTTTCAGTGTATGGGTTGAAGCGATTCTACCGCAAGTGCACGGTGTCAAGTTTTAGTATAGTGAAAATTAAGTAAAGGTTGTCGAATCCACAGGGACTAACGTATAAGTACCAAATAAGATCAATCAAATTATATTTAGCCTACGATTAAAGGAGTTTGATAAACTAACACTAAATTAAACTAAAGAACAAAATTAAACGAGAAACAATGACAAGAATGGTTCCGGAAATGCAAAGGTAAGTGACTCGAGAAAATTACCAAGTTCGTCGTTCAATTATGTTATCTCTAATGATTCAATGGAATTCTCACTTTATTAACCAATTGATTTTAAAGGTGAAAGGTTTTTATGATTATTCGATACACTCTCTCGAGCTGTAACGAAACTAACAATAAATTAGAACAAGTCACTCTCGTGCACCTATTTACTAATTCAAAATTGCTTAAATTATCAAAACCTATTAACTCTAAATCTTTCGATTTCAAGTTCTCACGTATGCGATATCATCTCTCGATCTCAATCGTAACATACATCATAAATTAATGGAGCGTGTTACAGCGTTATCTCTCGATCTCGGCTGTAACCCTCAAATTCAATCAAAGCTAGCTAGACTCTGATCTACACATGCAATTAATTTAGGAACAATAAATATCAATGCGCGCAAATATCAATGAATCAATAATATCAAACACAACGAACTAAAACTTCAATAATATAAACCAATTTTAATTCAAATCAATAACAGATGAGTTTTCTTGTCTCTCAACCTTAAAAACAACAAATGAAAATTGAAAATCAAATAAATTAAGTTCAGAAATACGATAAACGATGGATGAATCCGTGCGTTGCACCGTGATTTCTTCTCTTGTTCCTTCCTTGCACTCCGGAACGGATAGGCTCGACTTTGGACGAAGAACGGAGATTGGATCTCCTTCTTCCGGCGTTAGGCGGCGGCTAGGGTGGCTGCTCTTGACCTAAAAAGTCTGATATTTACTCTCCAAAATCGTCCTCCTTTTTGAAATGAATCCAGCCTCCCTAAAAAGCCCCCAAAATCTCGATAAATAAGGAAAATAAAATCTTCAGATTTCGCGTCTCGATCGATCGAGAATTTCATCGATCGATCGGTGCACTGTTCACGCCAGCTTTTGGAACTTACTACCTCGCTCGATCGATCGGGAATTTCCACCGATCGATCGAGATTTCTCAAAAATTGTTGCTGAAGCTACTGCCTTTCTCGATCGATCGGGAATTTCCACCGATCGATCGGGCCTTCGAAAATTCTGAGTCTTGCTACTGGCTGGCTCGATCGATCGAGAATAAATCTCGATCGATCGAGATCTGAAAAATCCACCTTCTTAATTTTCTTGTCTTTTACGCCTCGATTTCGCCCGTTATCTTCTCATCAGCTCATTTCTTCCACTTCTGATCAAATTTCCTGAAACACATGAATAAACACCAAAAAGCATAATATCATCCAGGAAAAAGTACAGAAAATGGGAAGAAATCACAGTTAAAATCACTCAAAATCTACGCCTATCAACTCCCCCAAACTTAGACTTGATCGTCCTCGAGCAAGCAATAAACTCAAAAAGAAAAGTTAAACTCGATACTAAGCATGAATTATCTTTGCAACATATGTAACAGCTCAGAAATCCTACTTACACAGTAATAGAAGTCAATCACTGTGATGCCCCGAAATTAATTAATGGTAACTTGGACATTAATTATGTTTATATGATGTATCATGTATTGATAGATTTATGTGTTGGGTATTAAGATGTTAACATGATTAATTGTGTTAAATTATCAATTATGAGGAAGATATGATTTTAAATGAAGTTTAGAGCATTGTTGTAAAGTGCCTTTAAAATACCAAGTTGGGTATTTTATACATCATGTTAAGTTTGGGGTACAATTTTTATTAAGTTATTACAACCCCTTTTAAATCCCCTACACATCACTTTAACCCCCCACATTACCATTCACCTTTTAAAAATCCCCAAATCACTTCCCAACCCCAAACCCTACCCATTTTCGAAATCCACCAAAAAGGAAGAAGGAAAGTCCCACAAAAACTTTGTTTGTGTGATCTTTGCTAGGATTTGGAGCCTACAAGAGGTATGGAACCATTCCTATAAGTTTTATGATGTTTGGTGTTGAAATGGGTTAAGTTTTTGATGTTTTATGTGGGTTTGTTTGGGTATGTGTTGTGTATGGTTGGGGTATGATTTTTGAAGTGTTTTATGTTGGTTTTGGTGGGTTATGATGTTATTGATGTTTTATGGAAGTTTGGTTTTGGGGTGGTATGTGAAGGAGCTTGAAAAATGAGCATTAATGGCGAAAATTCGATGTACAGCACTCGGCGATCGATCGCCCGTTCTTGGCGATCGATCGCGAGCGTCCAGTACCAGCCAGAAGCATTTGGCGATCGATTCGCCACTTTTGGGCGATCGATCGGCGGGCCTGGCGATCGATCGCGCCAAAAGTGGCGATCGATCGCCAAGAAGGAGATTTTGGCCCCTCGTCCAGTGCGATCTCGCGATCGATCGCGCCTGGGTGGCGATCGATCGCGAGCTGAAGAAAAGTGGATTTTTGATTTTTTTGTGGGATTTTTGGATATTGGACTATGTTTAGCTTCTAATATCAATTTGTATGGTCGTGTAGAACCATCCCAGGTGCCCACAACATCCAGGAGATAAAGCTCTCCAAATTCTCCACTTTTGGGAATTAAGGTACGTAAGAGACGTACGAGCATCGGACGGTAAACCATGCCCTTACATATTATGATGATGTTTAAGATGATGTTACGATGATGACGTTAAGATGATTATGATATCTATGATGATATTTATAATGATGATGCTTATGATGATGTTACGATGATGATGCTTAAGATGATGTTTATGATAACGATGTTATGAGGACGTCTATAATGACGAAGTTTATGATAAGGTCATACGACGTGTATGATTGGGTAAGACGCCCATGTGGTAAGACACCACCCAAAGTATAGGATTGGGTAAGATGCCCTCGTGGTAAGATGCCACGCAATGTTTATAATATGGTAAGACGCCAGATGATTGGGTAAGATGCCCATGTGGTAAGATGCCACACAATGTTTATAATATGGTAAGACGCCATATGATTGGGTAAGATGCCCACGTGGTAAGATGCCACGTAATGTTTAGAATATGGTAAGACGCCATATGATTGGGAAAGATGCCCACGTGGTAAGATGCCACGCAATGATTATGATATGGTAAGATGCCATACAATGGGGTAAGACACCCCAATATATGAATAAGAGTCAGGGATAACCAAGGAGGTCGGAGGACGACCAATAACTTTTACTTAACTAAGATGATATGCATTATTGTATGCTTTTATATAATGTTAAGTAAATATATGAATGCTCATGATGTGTTATCCCTGTAGGTACACTTTTGGACCAAGGGCCTAGGGTCGGGTTGAGGAAGTGAGCTAAAGGGAGCATGATGAACGTAGGATGAAGGATTTTTGATAGTCTCTACTCTAGGAGTAGTGTAAATCTATAGCTTTAACATTCTTTATTGGGAATGTAATTAAATAGCTTTGAAAACGTTATTTTTGGCCTGTAATCTCCCTAGCTCAAACTACAACCGGAACCCTTAAGAGGTTATAAATGCATGTTCTGTTCCATCTTTGTGTACTAAATGATATTAAGGTAGGAAGACCCTACATTAGTGGTATCAGAGCAGTGGTTAGATAACCCGGGATGAGTGAAGGGTAGCCTTAGCAATAAGTTAGCTAGGTGCTTACTTTCGAACATGTTTTGTGCATAAGTTGCATATGAAGTATATGATGTTATGCTAACATGTTTTGTTTATCTAACGAAGTATTATACGAACTGCTTTTGGATCTTGTTGTTAATCCTTGTGTTGCAGTATGGCAGCAAATGTGGAGGTAGGTGACGCAGTGAGCGTCAATGCAAGTGCGGGGCGTACGAATCCCCTACCCCCGCCAGCTTTTGATGATGAACCGGCCGAACAGCGGTTATTGCCAGGGGAGCTAAGCTTAACTCAGTTTCTTGCTTACCGACCCCCAACCTTTGAAGGAACTGAAACTGGGGAACGAGCTGAGGAATGGTTGGAAAGAATAGAGCAGATCTTTGTGGCAGCCCCATGTGCGAAGACAGCGTGGATACGGTTAGCGGAGTTCCAATTGGCCAAGAAGGCGTTAATGTGGTGGAAGACCACTGTGGTAGAGCAAGAGGCTCAAGGTCATGAAGTGAACTGGAAAATGTTTCGAACTCGCTTCCTGAACCGTTATTTCTCGGCTGCAGCACGACAGGCTAAGGAAGATGAATTCACTCACCTCAAGCAAGGTAATATGTCGGTATCGGATTATGCTCTTCAGTTTTGCTCCTTGCTCCGATATGTACCTCACATTGCCACAAGCACGCAAGCGAAGATGAGGAATTTCATGAAGGGTCTGAGGCCGGAGCTATACGATAGGGTGATCACTTATGGCCCTACTTGTTTTGATGATGCACTCTCAAGGGCTGAGCTAGCCGAACTAGGAGTGGGTGCATACCCTGATATTGTACCACCGTCGGCACCCTCTCAGAAATCCACTCCGGATAATTTGAAGCCGAGGAATGATCAGTTCAAGTCAAGGGGGAACTCCTCAGCGTCAAGGTTTAGTGGTAAGAAGTCCGACAATAGGTGGAAAGGAAACCGAAGAGGTGATGCCCCATCTGGAAGGGGGCAGTCTCAGGGAGACAGATCCGGGAGGATCCAATGCACTCTTTGTGGGCAACCACATTTGGCAAAAGACTGTATAGGGTGCTATGTTTGTGGCGACAAGGGCCACTTTGCTAGACAGTGTCCCAACCGGGGAAGTCAACAGGGTTCTGCGGGGAGGCCTGCAGATAGGACAGCGCAGCATCGACCACCATTTGTGCCGCGTCAGCATGGAGGTCAGCCCATGGGGCCACCTCAAGGACAAGTCTATGCACTGACAAGGGAGCAGGCTTCAGCGGCTCCGGAGGAGGTTATAGCGGGTACGTGTCTTTTATTTACGCACCCTGCTTTTATATTGATCGACACAGGTGCGTCACACTCTTTTGTGTCGACAAGTTTTGTGGAAAGGTACCACTTATGCACTTCTCCGTCGCCCACGCCTCTTATAGTCTCGACCCCCGCTGGAAGAAGTATGATTACTGATCGGATCGTCTACAATGGCCTCATTTATTTTGAGGATAAGGAACTAAGGTCAGACTTGATTGTTCTGGGAATGTCAGATTTTGATTGCATTCTGGGCATTGATGTTCTGAACAGGTATCAGGCAGTTGTGAACTGCAGGCAGAGAACTGTACGGTTTAAATCCGATATGGGAGTTCCATGGACGTTCTATGGGGATGGTTCTCGCTCTAAGATTCCGTTGATATCTGCTGTCAAGATGGCGCAGTTGTTGGAACGAGGTCATTCAGGATATCTCATTTATGCCGTCGATGTTACGGAAAAGAAAGGAGAAGTGAAAGTTGAGGATGTGCCCGTAGTGGCGGAGTTCCCTGATGTCTTTCCGGAGGAGATTCCCGGATTCCCACCGACGAGAGAGGTCGAGTTTGGGATTGAGTTATTACCAGGGACGTCGGCCATTTCTCGTGCCCCTTATAGGATGGCACCAGCGGAACTAAGGGAATTAAAGATTCAGTTGCAAGAACTCCTTGATAAGGGCTATATACGCCCTAGCGTATCGCCCTGGGGAGCACCAGTTTTATTTGTGAAGAAGAAAGATGGTTCGATGCGTTTGTGCATCGATTACAGACAACTGAACAAAGCTACGGTGAAGAATAAGTACCCACTCCCGAGGATCGATGATTTGTTTGATCAGTTGCAGGGTACGAGGCTCTACAGTAAGATCGATCTGAGGTCGGGGTACCATCAGATTCGAGTAAGAGGAGAGGATGTCCAGAAGACAGCCTTCAGGACTAGGTATGGGCATTATGAATTCCTAGTCATGCCTTTTGGGGTGACAAATGCCCCGGCTGTTTTCATGAGTTTGATGAACAAGGTGTTCCAGCCATATTTGGACCAATTCGTCATAGTTTTCATTGACGACATACTCATCTATTCTAGGACTGAAGAAGATCATGTACGGCACTTGAGGACAGTACTTCAGATCCTTAGGGATCATCAGTTGTATGCAAAGCTGAGCAAGTGCGAATTCTGGTTAGACAGCGTGGTGTTCCTAGGCCATGTCATATCTAGCCAAGGGATATCTGTGGATCCGAGGAAGATTGAAGCTGTGATGGAGTGGGCAGCACCCACTTCTGTACCCGAAATACGGAGTTTTCTGGGCTTAGCAGGTTATTACCGACGTTTTGTCGAGGGGTTTTCCAAGATCGCTAAGCCATTGACACAGCTGACTCAGAAAGGAGTCCCATTCTTTTGGTCCGAAGCTTGTGAGGAAAGCTTCCAAGAATTGAAGCGTCGTTTGACGACAGCGCCAGTATTGGTGATTCCGTCTGAGGATAAGAGGTTTGCCTTGTACACGGATGCGTCACTGCAGGGTTTGGGCTGCGTATTGATGCAAGACAGACAAGTGGTAGCCTATGCTTCGAGACAGTTGAAGCCTCATGAGACCAGGTACCCAGTCCATGATCTGGAACTGGCAGCTATCATTTTCGCCTTGAAGATTTGGCGTCATTACCTTTATGGTACTACGTTTACCATTTTACGGACCATAAGAGCCTGAAGTTCTTGTTCACTCAGGCAGAGTTGAATATGAGGCAAAGGAGGTGGATGGACTTACTCAAGGATTATGACTGTGAAATTGAGTACCATCCTGGTAAGGCAAATTTGATAGCAGACGCCTTAAGTCGGAAGGTGAAGAGCACCGCTGAGGATGTTATGTGTTTATCAGCTTTGATGATTTCTTATTGCCATCTGGGCTATGATTTCGATGTAGACACGTCGCCGGTGCGAGTGTCGACCTTATTAGCCGAGCCAGACGTATTTGAGGCAATCAGGAAAGCCCAGAGGTCGGATGATGAAGTGCAGAGATGGTCATCAATAGCACTTCGAGGCCAGCCAACAAAGTTTAGTGTGGCTGAAGATGACTCTTTAAGATTGGGCAACCGATGGGTGGTCCCAGATGCGCCAGGATTGCGTAAAGGAATTTTAGAACGGGCTCATAGTAGCCGGTTCAGTATCCACCCCGGTGGAAGAAAGATGTATAAGGACCTAAGTGGTCAATTCTGGTGGAGACGCATGAAGCGTGATGTGATCAGCTTCGTTAAGAGATGTTTGATCTGCCAACAAGTAAAGGCAGAAAGGCAGAGGCCTGGTGGCGAGCTGAAGAGCTTGGAGGTACCTAAGTGGAAGTGGGAGCATATATCTATGGACTTCGTGACCCACTTGCCAAGGTCGGCCTCTGGATTTGATGCGATCTGGGTGATCGTGGATAGGCTGACGAAGGTAGCTCATTTCATCCCTTACAGTATGACTTTCACGTATTTAAAGATGGCCCAATTATATGTACGGGATGTAGTGAGGTTGCATGGGATTCCAGTCTCGATCGTGTCTGACAGAGACCCAAGGTTTACTTCTCATTTCTGGGAGGGTCTCCAGACAGCTTTGGGCACCGAGGTGAGACTAAGTACAGCTTATCACCCTCAGACTGATGGCCAAACGGAGCGTACTATACAAACGCTCGAAGATATATTGAGGGCATGTGTTTTGGAGTTTGATACTCCGTGGCAAGAGTCTATACCTCTGGTGGAGTTCTCCTACAATAACAGCTATCAGGCGAGCATTCAAATGGCCCCTTTTGAAGCTCTGTACGGACGACGATGTAGATCACCGCTGTATTGGGAGGACTTGACGAGTAAAGTGGTCGGAGGACCGGATATGATTAAGGACATGGAGGAAAAGATTAAGATGATACGCTTAAAGATGAAAGCGGCCCAAGATAGGCAAGCAGCCTATGCCAATAAGCGGCGACGACCGCTAGAATTTCAAGTAGGAGACAAGGTCTTCTTGAAAATCTCACCCTTCAGGGGTGTTGTTCGATTTGGTATGCAGGGGAAGTTATCCCCGAGGTATGTTGGACCGTATGAGGTATTACAGCGTATCGGCACTTTGGCTTACCGATTGGCTTTACCGCCGTCCTTATCTGGAATTCATGATGTCTTCCATGTTTCTATGTTGAGAAAGTATGAGCCAGATCCGTCTCATGTATTACAGCCTACTGAAGTGCAGTTAGACTCAGATGTATCCTACGTTGAACGACCGGTCAGAATTCTGGATCGTGAGGATCGCAGACTACGAAGTAAAGTTATACCGATGGTCAAAGTTCAGTGGGATCGTCGGGGTGTCGAGGAGGCTACGTGGGAGACGGAGCGGCATATGATGCAGCATTACCCCGAACTATTTTCTGGTATGATTTATGTTTAGTTTCTTTTGGGTAAGTGCATGCGATTTCGAGGATGAAATCTTGTAAGTAGGGGAGTAAATGTGATGCCCCGAAATTAATTAATGGTAACTTGGACATTAATTATGTTTATATGATGTATCATGTATTGATAGATTTATGTGTTGGGTATTAAGATGTTAACATGATTAATTGTGTTAAATTATCAATTATGAGGAAGATATGATTTTAAATGAAGTTTAGAGCATTGTTGTAAAGTGCCTTTAAAATACCAAGTTGGGTATTTTATACATCATGTTAAGTTTGGGGTACAATTTTTATTAAGTTATTACAACCCCTTTTAAATCCCCTACACATCACTTTAACCCCCCACATTACCATTCACCTTTTAAAAATCCCCAAATCACTTCCCAACCCCAAACCCTACCCATTTTCGAAATCCACCAAAAAGGAAGAAGGAAAGTCCCACAAAAACTTTGTTTGTGTGATCTTTGCTAGGATTTGGAGCCTACAAGAGGTATGGAACCATTCCTATAAGTTTTATGATGTTTGGTGTTGAAATGGGTTAAGTTTTTGATGTTTTATGTGGGTTTGTTTGGGTATGTGTTGTGTATGGTTGGGGTATGATTTTTGAAGTGTTTTATGTTGGTTTTGGTGGGTTATGATGTTATTGATGTTTTATGGAAGTTTGGTTTTGGGGTGGTATGTGAAGGAGCTTGAAAAATGAGCATTAATGGCGAAAATTCGATGTACAGCACTCGGCGATCGATCGCCCGTTCTTGGCGATCGATCGCGAGCGTCCAGTACCAGCCAGAAGCATTTGGCGATCGATCGCCACTTTTGGGCGATCGATCGGCGGGCCTGGCGATCGATCGCGCCAAAAGTGGCGATCGATCGCCAAGAAGGAGATTTTGGCCCCTCGTCCAGTGCGATCTCGCGATCGATCGCGCCTGGGTGGCGATCGATCGCGAGCTGAAGAAAAGTGGATTTTTGATTTTTTTGTGGGATTTTTGGATATTGGACTATGTTTAGCTTCTAATATCAATTTGTATGGTCGTGTAGAACCATCCCAGGTGCCCACAACATCCAGGAGATAAAGCTCTCCAAATTCTCCACTTTTGGGAATTAAGGTACGTAAGAGACGTACGAGCATCGGACGGTAAACCATGCCCTTACATATTATGATGATGTTTAAGATGATGTTTACGATGATGACGTTTAAGATGATGTTATGATGATGATATCTATGATGATATTTATAATGATGATGCTTATGATGATGTTACGATGATGATGCTTAAGATGATGTTTATGATAACGATGTTATGAGGACGTCTATAATGACGAAGTTTATGATAAGGTCATACGACGTGTATGATTGGGTAAGACGCCCATGTGGTAAGACACCACCCAAAGTATAGGATTGGGTAAGATGCCCTCGTGGTAAGATGCCACGCAATGTTTATAATATGGTAAGACGCCAGATGATTGGGTAAGATGCCCATGTGGTAAGATGCCACGCAATGTTTATAATATGGTAAGACGCCATATGATTGGGTAAGATGCCCACGTGGTAAGATGCCACGTAATGTTTAGAATATGGTAAGACGCCATATGATTGGGAAAGATGCCCACGTGGTAAGATGCCACGCAATGATTATGATATGGTAAGATGCCATACAATGGGGTAAGACACCCCAATATATGAATAAGAGTCAGGGATAACCAAGGAGGTCGGAGGACGACCAATAACTTTTACTTAACTAAGATGATATGCATTATTGTATGCTTTTATATAATGTTAAGTAAATATATGAATGCTCATGATGTGTTATCCCTGTAGGTACACTTTTGGACCAAGGGCCTAGGGTCGGGTTGAGGAAGTGAGCTAAAGGGAGCATGATGAACGTAGGATGAAGGATTTTTGATAGTCTCTACTCTAGGAGTAGTGTAAATCTATAGCTTTAACATTCTTTATTGGGAATGTAATTAAATAGCTTTGAAAACGTTATTTTTGGCCTGTAATCTCCCTAGCTCAAACTACAACCGGAACCCTTAAGAGGTTATAAATGCATGTTCTGTTCCATCTTTGTGTACTAAATGATATTAAGGTAGGAAGACCCTACAATCACCATTTAACACGAAGCATTTTCTCCTAAGCTAAACAATACATCGCAACATCGGAACGTGCGTGTGTGCTATTGTCAAACATGAGTTACATATATATCTTTAAAATCAACATGTGCCATATTAACTCCTAGTCAAGATTACTTTGAAATACTCTACAAGTTTACTATCCAGCACTTCTCCACTAATGTAATTGTTCCCTAGACTTGGATCAAAAGGTCTTAAAAGCTTATAGCGTTAGGCCTTTTGGTGTCGGCTTCAAAGAAAAGGTAGGAGGAATTCAAAGAAGAGAGTATAATAAAAATCAGTTCAACTCTTTCTTGAGCTTCTCTTCAATTTTTTTTTCTAGCCTTGGCCACTTTGGGTCTTATTTTGAATTTTTCTTTTCAAGGCTTTTCTCTACATCTTTTCTTTTTCTTTGCTCATTCTTTTGTTCCTTTTGAACTCATTTGCATATAACAACTCTTTGCAATGAATGAGATTCATTATACTCTCCTAGGGGTAGGTAAAAATTTTCTTTTAGGCTCAAACCAAGGTGGGTATAGTGAGTTGCCAAGAATGTCGAATGGGGGTCTATGCAATGCATATACCATTCTTTTTCAATAAGGCTCAAAAGGGGACACTATTGAATAATATATAACAGGTAGGCTTGAAAGGCTCAAACGGTCCAAAAATCGCCTAAATCATCTCCAAGTCTAGTTCCTAATTATAAATTTCGCCTCAAAGTGCTTTCAACTAAACTGTAGAGTTATCTAAGATACTCAAGACTCATCATAGTTAACACAAATTTTCAATTAAAACAATACATACTTCACTCAATCATGACTCAATAAGTGCTCAAATAGTTCCTCAATTTTGACATATAGTTAACAAAGGATATATGCAAACAAGTTAAACGTTTTCATGGCTCCTATCTAGATGAGGATTAATTTCATCATGTATTACTGTTGCAAGTCCAATTCATCAATTCTCAAGAATAACTCAATCAATAAAAAAAATTTTGTTGGTAGTGCTCAAGGATGAATTAGTCTCAACATCATGCAGTCATGCAAGGTAGGGGAACAAAACAAGTAGCAAGATGTGCAAAAGCAAGATTATGTACAAATACTCAAAAACCCCCCCAAACTTAGCATGTGAATTGCCCTCAATGAACAAGAAAAAGAGATGCAATGGCAAAGACACATACCATGATGACGATCGTCACTGATCGTCATCCTCATCATGCTCCGGAGGGGGAACTGGGTAGTGGTGCTCCTCGCCCTGATATGGCGGAAATGGTGGGTACTCCGCGGGTGGTGGTGCATGCGGATGAAAGGGTGCGAAGTGCGGCTCCGGCGGGAACTGGAAACCTGGAAAGCCCTGGGCCATGGCAGTGTTCCATGCACTCTGATAGTGCATGAACTCCATCTGTCGCTGAGCTACCTGCTCATGGTCCATCTGCAATGCTCTCTGCATGCTATGAATGTCCCGCTGCATGCTGTGAATGCTCTGCTGCTCCAGGCGAATATCTTGGAGATCCCTATGTAGAGAATCCAAAGTAACTCGTGTATGCTCTGCAGCAGAGGATGATGCTCCAGCTTGTGTAGTGTCCGAGGGTCGTCTTCGGCTCGTAGGCTCGGCCACAATGATTGGTGTCTTCGGTGGAAGTAGCTCCTCGTCTTCCCCCCATGTCACTCCGTATCGCTGACATAAGGCAGTGATCGTGGATGGAAACGGTAGTGCGGAGGTCGGAGGGCTGCTTCCCATCTCTTCAATATGATCACTGATGATCTCCCCGAAGTCCACATCCTTCCCTGAGAGGATGGCATAAACCAGGACCGCTCTATCTTTTGTCACCTCAGAAGTGTGGGTCGATGGCATGACCCGTGAGGCGATAAATTAAAACCATGCTTGGGCCTCTGGCTTCAAATTCTTCTTTAGAACCAACTGTGGCTCTGCTTTGTCCATTCCTCTGCCAATCCACTCCCGGCTTGCCAATGACTGTCAACACCTCATCGTAGTCGATCTTGCTGTTCTTGAAAGATTGGTATTCACAGTTGTGAATGAATGGCATCCGGAGGATATTATTGATTGTGGCTCGATCCGCCAAGACATCTTTCCCTCGAACATAAACACGTACTTGGTGCCCTGGTTGAACTGCTCGAAGATTTGTATAGAACTCCCTCACCAGTGGCACCACAGCATCAATCGGTGTTTGAATGAATTGGAACCACCCTTTTCGGCGTGCTGTCCTAATGACAGGACACTCCAATTTATCTAAGCTCATTCCCCTTTCACGGCTCAGGGGTTTCTTATGGTAGGTGGGGTATAAATCAGCAACCTTGGCATTGAGAAACTTTTGCTCATCAAAAACTGATTCAGAACCAGTAGCCTCTGCCTGCTTTTGCTTCTGGGAAGCTTCCGCCTGCTTTGACCTCTTTCTGGAAGACATACTCTTGCCAAATGATTCCCAACAAATTCAATTCAATTCACTAACACCCCCACAACACTAAATCTGGCACCCTTCAATACCACAAAACTTCCTCCTAATTGGAATTCTTTTCCAACCCACTTCTAAAATTGCACGAAATCGCACCAAAAGCTAAAATCTTGGATGATTGGAAACCAATTACCTCTTAAAAATTTGATCTTGGAGAATTGTGGCACTCGGCTTGGAATTCCCTTCTTTATGCGCTTCTACCCAATTGTCCTTTCAAATCTTTAGATCTGCAATGAAAATCTCATTAGGATGAATATTACTTCTTAGAATTGAAGTAAATTGAAATTCTATGGAAACTTGATGAGATTAGAAGAGGAAAATTGAAAGGGACGGCTAGGGTTTGCTGTTAAGAGGAGAAAAATGATTTGGGGAAAGTGATGGTTACTGCGTCTGCCCCTTTATTTTTTTCAAAATTTTCTCTCGCTCGATCGATCGGAAAAATTCTCGATCGATCGAGCGAGGCAGTAGGCAAAAAGTTATTTTAAAAATTCGGGCGATCGATCGAGATTTCCACCGATCGATCGCCAGCAGCAGCAACCAAAATTTTAAAATTTTTCTTTTTCTCAACGTCTTTCTCTCGGATTGCTTCGCCTAAAACCAACTTGCCCTTGCTTTCACATCTGCATTAGAAAAGACACGAATTCAATTCCAGACAAACTAAAACAAACACAAACAAACTAACAAAACTCAACAAAACACGAAATCAAAAACAAAACTCAAGGAAGGAAGGACAGGAGTTCTTAATTTATAGTCCCAAGCTGGACTGTCACCTCTTCGCCTTTTCAATTTGATGGCTCCTTCGGATTCTTTACAGAATCACTCGGGAGCGTACCTTGCGTCCTCCCAGATATCAATGTGGCCAACTGCCCTATCTGCACCTCCAAATTTTTGATTGATGCATCTTGATTTTGCATCCTCACTTCTGTTGATGAAATCAACTTCGCCATAAGTTCCTCTAAACTCGGCTTTTGTGTGAACCCGGCCTGCGGTTGAGGGTTCAACACATTTTCTTGATTCGACCACCTTAAGTTCGGGTGGTTCCTCCATGGTTGGTTGTAGTTTGGGTAGGAATTATGGGGTGGCCTGTTACCTACAAAATTAACAGCTTCCACAGATTGGTTAAATTGATTACCTGCCTGGCATTCGATGCTCGGATGACTGCCTCCACACAGCTCACAGAAGATCACTTGAGCTTGCATTGCTGCTGCTCCCATGCTGTCTATCTTCCGGTTCATGGCTTCTAATTGAGCCGAAAGAGCAGTGATTTCGTCCACTTGATGGACTCCCATTGGTTTCTGTGGTGTGCTCCTCTCAGATTGCCACTGGTAGCTGTTGCACGCCATTTCCTCCAACAAGCTATATGCCTCTTCCGGCGTCTTTCTCATAATGGATCCCCCAGATGCTGCATCAATCATTGAACGGTTAGCAGAAAATAAACCGTTATAGAACGTTTGTACCTGTAGCCATATGGGTAGACCATGGTGTGGGCATCTCCTCAACAACTCTTTAAAACGATCCCACGCTTCATACAAAGTTTCTGGGTCAAATTGCCCAAAAGTCGTGATATCATTCCGCATCTTCGCCGTCTTGGAAGGGGGAAAGTACTTTGACAAAAATGCCTTTGTCATCCCCTCCCATGTTGTTATTGAACCTGCAGGAAGTGAATTTAACCATGCTTTAGCCTTATCTCGTAATGAAAAAGGAAAGAGCCTTAACCTGATGGCATCGTCAGAGACGCCATTGTGTTTGAACGTGTCACAAATCTCCAAAAAGTTGGAGATGTGATTATTCGGATCATCTGTAGCTGCTCCCCCCGAACATCACCGAGTGCTGAATCATTTGTATGATTGCCGGCTTGATCTCAAAATTGTTTGCTTGGATCGTCGGCCTTGTGATACTAGACAACGATCCCTGAAATGCAGGTTGTGCAAAGTCCATCATTGATCTAGGGTGCTGTGCTTCGTTATTGTCAGCCATTTCTCGAGCTTCTCGTAATCTTTAGTAACGTTCTCTCTATCTCTGGATCAAACGGCTCGAGAAAGGGTTCCTCTCTTCTATGCATGCACTAAAAAACTGATTCCTGTACAAAGTAGACAAAGGAGACAACAAAAATGCACAAAGATTATTAACAAAGATTGACAAAAGAAAACGAAAAAAAAAAAAAAACAAAAACAAAAATAAAAGAAATTGGCTAAATTACAATTAACTAATCTCGTATGATATTATACAGATTAGTCCCCGGCAACGGCGCCAAAAACTTGATCGCTTTTATTTTTAAACAATTATTTTTCAGTGTATGGGTTGAAGCGATTCTACCGCAAGTGCACGGTGTCAAGTTTTAGTATAGTGAAAATTAAGTAAAGGTTGTCGAATCCACAGGGACTAACGTATAAGTACCAAATAAGATCAATCAAATTATATTTAGCCTACGATTAAAGGAGTTTGATAAACTAACACTAAATTAAACTAAAGAACAAAATTAAACGAGAAACAATGACAAGAATGGTTCCGGAAATGCAAAGGTAAGTGACTCGAGAAAATTACCAAGTTCGTCGTTCAATTATGTTATCTCTAATGATTCAATGGAATTCTCACTTTATTAACCAATTGATTTTAAAGGTGAAAGGTTTTTATGATTATTCGATACACTCTCTCGAGCTGTAACGAAACTAACAATAAATTAGAACAAGTCACTCTCGTGCACCTATTTACTAATTCAAAATTGCTTAAATTATCAAAACCTATTAACTCTAAATCTTTCGATTTCAAGTTCTCACGTATGCGATATCATCTCTCGATCTCAATCGTAACATACATCATAAATTAATGGAGCGTGTTACAGCGTTATCTCTCGATCTCGGCTGTAACCCTCAAATTCAATCAAAGCTAGCTAGACTCTGATCTACACATGCAATTAATTTAGGAACAATAAATATCAATGCGCGCAAATATCAATGAATCAATAATATCAAACACAACGAACTAAAACTTCAATAATATAAACCAATTTTAATTCAAATCAATAACAGATGAGTTTTCTTGTCTCTCGACCTTAAAAACAACAAGTGAAAATTGAAAATCAAATAAATTAAGTTCAGAAATACGATAAACGATGGATGAATCCGTGCGTTGCACCGTGATTTCTTCTCTTGTTCCTTCCTTGCACTCCGGAACGGATAGGCTCGACTTTGGACGAAGAACGGAGATTGGATCTCCTTCTTCCGGCGTTAGGCGGCGGCTAGGGTGGCTGCTCTTGACCTAAAAAGTCTGATATTTACTCTCCAAAATCGTCCTCCTTTTTGAAATGAATCCAGCCTCCCTAAAAAGCCCCCAAAATCTCGATAAATAAGGAAAATAAAATCTTCAGATTTCGCGTCTCGATCGATCGAGAATTTCACCGATCGATCGGTGCACTGTTCACGCCAGCTTTTGGAACTTACTGCCTCGCTCGATCGATCGGGAATTTCCACCGATCGATCGAGATTTCTCAAAAATTGTTGCTGAAGCTACTGCCTTTCTCGATCGATCGGGAATTTCCACCGATCGATCGGGCCTTCGAAAATTCTGAGTCTTGCTACTGGCTGGCTCGATCGATCGAGAATAAATCTCGATCGATCGAGATCTGAAAAATCCACCTTCTTAATTTTCTTGTCTTTTACGCCTCGATTTCGCCCGTTATCTTCTCATCAGCTCATTTCTTCCACTTCTGATCAAATTTCCTGAAACACATGAATAAACACCAAAAAGCATAATATCATCCAGGAAAAAGTACAGAAAATGGGAAGAAATCACAGTTAAAATCACTCAAAATCTACGCCTATCACTCAACACCCAGGAAATGGGCTAATTAAACCTCGATTCCAAAATCCTGACATTTTCCAAAATTTTGAAAAAACATAACACTTCGGGCCGCGATTGATCACCGCTTCTGTCGCGATCGATCGCGCGCACCCGCTGCCAAACAGAACCCTTCCGCGATCGATCGCGCGTCTTCGCGATCAATCGCCAATCGCCTCACGACCGATCACCGAGACTTGGCGATCGATCGCCAGCACTGTACATCGTCACCAATTTACAGCTGCTCGTCGCGATCGATCGGCGCTCCTCGGCGATCGATCGCGACATGCGATTTTTCCGAAAACTCGAGCTTCCATGGTGTTTTTGACACCCAAACTCAAAACTAACTCCCCATACATCCTCAACACATCCATTAAACCATTTGGAATCAATTAAAACACAAAAAAACTCAACTTTGGATTTTAACCAAAAATCCCCAAAACCCATAACCAACCAAAACCTCAACCAAAAACTACCATACCACAACCAAATCGAAGATAATGGCGAGGGGAAGATGAATACCTGATATCTTCAAGAAATCGGGCTCTCAAGATGAGCCCCCAACGATTTTGCTTCCAAGAGCAAGAGAGGGAAATGGGGGGAAAAGGGCTTGGGCGAAGAGAGAGGGAAGAGAGGGAAAGGTTCCGTGCCAAATGACGGAATACCGAGTCTACTTGGTATATATAGTACCAAAACTCCAAATTACCAATCCTTCCACAATTATATCACGATTCATTAAAAATCATCTGTTTTCAAAAACCATATCTCCAACTCTATTTCCATTAACAACCCCAGTACAAAGTACTGAAACCCCAAATCCTACCAAAGACCAAATTCCAAGGTTATCACCCCGATGAGAATACAATCTCATCCCTTGGATCCAACGACTCCAAAAGCGGGATTTAAAATCCCCGAGGGTCTAGAAACCGTAATTAATTCATAATTGCCAAAAATAAAACCCATTAAGGATTATTACTACACCGGGATTAACACCATTAAACCCCGGGTATCACACCCACGACCCGATGAGTTAAGTGCTAACATGCAAATAACTCCCAATTAAACATAGGCATGCAATCACGTGCCCAAGCACGTTCACAACCTCCAACCTATCGTCTATCCATGACGACTACCATAAAAAAAAACCCCCCGGCTAAGCATGCATAATACCCAAAATATTCCATTTTATAAGTTTAAGTGATAACCAAAAACTCAACCGAGAATTCCGTTTTATTAAATTTTGGCTCCAACCAAACCATTTTAAAAGTATAGCATTCCCATTGGAATGTAGACATTGTGTGATGCCCGGGGATTAATGGTGTTAATCCCGGTGTGGTAATAATCCTTAATGGATATTTAATGGTGGCAGTTAGGAATTAATTGCGGTTTTGGGTCTCCCGAGGTTGTTAAATCGTGCATTTGGGATCGTTGGATCCAAATGTTGAGATTGTATTCTCATTTTGGTGGGAAACCTATGAGTTGGGTTTTTGGTGGGACTTGGAGTCCGGGGTTGTGACATCCCCGAAATGGTTAATTGCTATTGGGCTTTAATTGTGTTTACATGATTAATTATGTGGTAATTGATTATGTGTTGGGATTTATTTACCTTATGGAAAATGCATGGTCATATGGATAGGGTGACCCGGGGTTGCATTTCAGGGTGCATGTGGTGCATGTTGGGTAAATATTATGGGAAGCATGATTTATTTGCCTTGGTTAGCAATTTATTAGAAATCATGTGTTAATTGATATTATGGTGCATTTTGAGTAAATGCTTTGAAAAATATCATGTTGGGGTGTTTTATACACCATGGATTATTTTGGGTATCATTTTAAATTACCTCACATTTAATACTCAAACCCCACTTTACATCCATCCACTCTTACTTTTCAAAATCAACACCCAAACCCTTACTTTCCCTTCCCATTTTCGAGCTCCACCTTTGAGGTGAAGAGGAGACCTTGCAAACTTTGATTTGTGGAAGATTGTTGGGTGATTTGAGATCCCCAAGAGGTATGGGTACCTCAGTGTATTAATTTTGTAAGGTTTTGGTTGAGTTTAGTTTGGTTTTAAAGGGTTTAAAATGGGTTGTGTTGGGTGTTGTGGTTTTGGTAATATTTTGGTTGGATGTGGTATATTTGAGTTTGTTATGATGTTTAGTGTTGGTTTTGAGTTATTGGTATTGGTTGGTGTTGGTGTATGTGGGTTTAGATGAGTTGGGGAAAGAGATGGGTGAATAGTGCCCGAATCTCGATTTCCCGCAGCTCGGCGATCGATCGGCGATTTTCTCGCGATCGATCGCGAGCAACAGGGCTGAGGCAGTAAGCCTCAGCGATCGATCGCGAGCTGGGCGCGATCGATCGGCGAGGCCGCGATCGATCGGCGCTAGCTCCGCGATCGATCGCGGATTGTGCATTTTTGTTGCCCGAGGCAGTGTGTTCTCGCGATCGATCGGGGCTTGATGGCGATCGATCGCGAGACACCAAAATTAATATTTTTGGGTGTTTTTGTGGGATTTTTGGTATTGGACTATTATTGGGTTCTAATATTGGTATTTGTGAATATGTAGAACCAACCCAGGTGGCAACGCAGCCAAGGAATTGAAGTCCAATCACATTCCACATTTTGGAAAGGTACGTAGTGGACGTACGGGCACCCAACGGTAACATGTATTTTATATACTCATTGTTTATGCATTGTGGATGCGGGTATATATGTGGTATTGCATAGTGGATGCATATACATGTTGATTTATGCCATATGAGGTATTGCATAGTGGATGCATATACATGGTAATTTATGCATATTGATGTTAGATGCATATTATGATTATTGGATGCACATCCCATGAGTCGTGGTCATCCTTTGATGATTTTAATGCTTGCCGCTTTTTGTATTGGTTCCGCCAAATGTGAAGCGAGGGGTGGGAGCGCCGCATGTCACATTTGAGCGTGGTTGTCATATGGGGCGAGGAAAGGGTATTTGCCGCTCTCTGTGAAGCGAGGGGTGGGAGCGCCGCATGTCCATTGTAGCGAGGTTATCCTATGCCGCCCATATGAATATAAGCGAGGGGCATTAAAATACACTGTGATGGACAGACTAGGGAATGGTGACCAATATGTGGTACAGTTGAAATGGTATATAATGTCATGACATGTTTTGGCCATTAAAAATAATCTGTTGATTATACTCATGAGTTATGGTACAGGGACAACCAAACGGGAAGCGTTTGAAATGCATGGGAAAATAGGAAGTGTTTTATATTGATTATGCATTTACGCTTTATCTTCATATTGTGTTGAATATGAATGATTATTATTGCTCATGTTTGGGGGTTGTCCTTGTAGGTACCTTTTTGGCATGATAGACGGGCTTGAACGGGTTGAGACAGTGAGCTTCACGAGCATCTTTGGTAGATGAAAGGACATGATTCTTTTGTATAGTGCCTACTCTAGGAGTAGCGTAAAACTATAGTGGAACATTCATTGATTGGAATGTAATTAATCCTTTTTGTAGTCCTTTATTTTGGCATGTAAAGGCTTAAGCTCATAGACTCAACATGTTTATTCTACTCTGATCATATTATTAGCCCTAATTATGCCTTGATTCCGCACTTAAGGATTAGGGTCCTTACATTAGTGGTATCAGAGCAGTGGTTAGAGAACCCGGGAACGAGTGAAGGGTAGCCTTAGCATGGTTGGCTAGGTGCTTACATTTGGAGCATGTTTATGCATGTGGTGCATAATTACTGTATATCCTGTTATACTAACATGCTTATATCACTCCTGTTATCTAACGACATGTTATATATTGCTTTGGATTGTTGTTAACATTTGTGTTACAGCATGGCTGCTAATGAGGAAGTCGGAGACGTTGGGAGTGTAAATGTGAGTATTGGACAGGCTAATCCTCTACCTCCACCGGCTGTAGGAATGGAACCAGTGGTTCAGTTATTGCTACCGGGTGAGATTAGCTTGACTCAGTTTCTGTCTTATCATCCGCCCCGGTTTGAGGGGACAGAGTCCGGAGAAGAAGCTGAAGAGTGGCTGGAGAGGCTTGAGCAGATCTTTGTATCGGCTCCTTGTGCTATTACTTCCTGGCTGAGGCTGGCGGAGTTCCAGTTGGCTAAGAAACCATTGATGTGGTGGAGGAGCACAGTGATGGAAATGAGGGCACTGGGTGCTGTGATTGACTGGACGCTCTTCAGGACCAGGTTCTTGAACCGATACTTTCTCCGCGGCAGCAAGGCAGACAAAGGAGGATGAATTTACCAATCTGAGGCAAGGGAACATGACCGTAGCAGATTATGCCACACAGTACTCATCACTACTGAGGTATGTCCCCCATATTGCCTCTGATGGACGTGCCAAGATGAGAAATTTCATGAAGGGACTGCGACCGGAGCTCTATGACCGGGTTATCATCAATAACCCAACTTCTTTTGATGATGCTCTCACAAGAGCGGAGCTTGCTGAGCTTGGAGTGGGAGCTTATGCCATGCCACCACCGGTACCGCCACAGAGGCAGACTACTGACAGTTTGAGACCTCGGGGTGAGTCATTTAAACCCCGTGGTGCCTCTTCATCTTCACGGTATGGTGGGAAGAAATACTTTGGACAGAAGCAGGATAACAAGAAGGGAAATTGGTCGGCCAATCGAGGATCTTCACAGGGGGATAGGCCGGGAGAGCCTAAGTGCAACAATTGTGGAGGGCCGCATTCTTCAAATAAGTGTCCTGCATGTTATGTATGTGGCAGGATGGGCCACATTGCTCGATATTGTCCCACCAGGGGAGGCCAGTCAGAGTATCAGGGCAACAGGCCGAGATTTGAGGACAGGACAGTGCAGCAGAGGCAACAGTTTGGGCCTCGTCCATTGGGAGGTCAGACAGTGGGACCACCCCAGGGACAGGTATATGCACTGACCAGAGAGCAGGCTCAGGCAGCCCCGGAGGAGGTGATTGCCGGTACGTGCCATTTATTTACGTACCCTGCTTTTGTTTTGATAGATACAGGTGCCTCCCATTCCTTTGTGTCTGTGGGATTTGTGGAAAGACACCATATGCGCACGTCTCCTTTGCCCACGCCTCTTTTGGTCTCGACACCCACTGGAAGAAACGTCGTTGCTGATCAGTTTTTGGCAGATAGCCTCATTTATTTTGAGGGCAACGAGTTGAGATCAGACTTGATTGTGCTGGGTATGTCAGACTTCGACTGCATCTTGGGTATTGATGTTCTGAACAGATATCAGGCAGTGGTAGATTGCCGGCAGAGAACAGTGAAGTTCAGACCTGAGTTGGGCAGTCAGTGGACTTTCTTTGGCAACGGGTCTCGTGCGAAGATTCCGTTGATTTCAGCGATCAAGATGTCTCAGTTGTTGGAACGTGGGCACACGGGCTATCTTATTTATGCCGTGGACACGTCTGAAAAGAGTAAAGAACTGAAGGTTGAGGATGTACCAGTTGTGGCAGAATTTGCTGATGTATTTCCAGAAGAGATCCCAGGATTTCCACCGGCCAGGGAAGTTGAATTTGGGATCGAGTTGCTGCCAGGGACATCCGCTATCTCTCGTGCACCTTATAGGATGGCACCGGCAGAGTTGAGAGAGTTGAAAGAGCAGTTGCAGGATCTCTTGGACAGGGGTTATATACGCCCGAGCGTGTCGCCATGGGGCGCACCAGTTCTCTTTGTGAAGAAGAAGGACGGTTCGATGCGGTTGTGCATCGATTACCGGCAGCTGAACAAGGCTACAGTGAAGAACAAGTATCCTCTCCCAAGGATAGACGACTTGTTTGATCAGTTGCAAGGTACCAGGGTGTATAGCAAGATTGATTTGAGATCCGGGTATCATCAGATTCGGGTCAGAGAGGAAGATGTGCAAAAGACAGCGTTCCGGACTCGATACGGGCATTATGAGTTCTTAGTAATGCCGTTCGGTGTGACGAACGCCCCGGCCGTCTTTATGAGTCTGATGAACAGAGTGTTTCAGCAGTATCTTGATCAGTTCGTCATCGTGTTTATTGACGACATTCTTATCTACTCCCGGAGCGAGGAAGATCATGTGAAACACTTGAGGACAGTGCTTCAGATTCTCAGAGAGCATCAGTTGTATGCTAAGCTCAGTAAGTGTGAATTTTGGCTGAGCAGTGTAGTGTTTCTGGGGCATGTCATTTCGAGCAGTGGGATATCAGTGGACCCGAAGAAGATTGAGGCTGTGATGGAGTGGGCTGCCCCCACTTCTGTACCTGAGATCCGGAGTTTCCTTGGTTTGGCCGGGTATTATCGGCGCTTTGTCGAGGGCTTTTCGAAGATTGCCAAGCCGCTGACTCAGTTGACTCAGAAAGGAGTGCCTTTCTTTTGATCAGAAGCTTGTGAGGAGAGCTTCCAGGAGTTGAAGCACCGGTTGACGACGGCGCCAGTGTTAGTGATTCCGACGGAGAACTCCAGATTTGTTCTGTATACTGATGCATCACTGCAGGGCCTTGGATGTGTTCTGATGCAAGATAAGCATGTGGTAGCTTATGCATCGAGGCAGTTGAAGCCGCATGAGACCAGATATCCAGTTCATGACTTGGAATTGGCGGCTATCATCTTCGCCCTGAAGATCTGGAGGCATTACTTATATGGCACTTCATTCACCATATACACGGATCACAAGAGCCTCAAGTTTCTATTTACTCAGGCAGAGCTGAACATGAGACAGAGGAGATGGATGGACCTACTCAAGGACTATGATTGCGAGATAGAGTACCATCCGGGGAAGGCCAATTTGACAGCAGACGCTTTGAGCCGGAAAGTGAGGAGTTCTGCTGAGGACGTCATCCATTTGTCGGCTATGATGACCTCCTATTGCCATATGGGCTATGACTTTGACATTGATGCATCACCTGTGTATGTATCGACTTTGCTAGCTGAGCCAGATATCTTTGAGAGTATCAGGAGAGCTCAGAGGTCAGATGCTGAGGTTCAGAGATGGTTGTCTATAGTGCATCTTGGTCAGCCGACGAAGTTCAGAGTGGCCGACGACGGATCTTTGAGATTGGGTAACCGCTGGGTAGTTCCGAGTACGCCGGAGTTGCGTAAGGGAATCTTGGGGCGAGCTCACAGTAGCAGACTTAGCATCCACCCAGGCGGGAAGAAGATGTACAGAGATCTGCGTGGTCAGTTTTGGTGGAAGAGAATGAAGTCCGATGTCGTCGCTTTTGTGAAGAGGTGTCTGATCTGCCAGCAGGTTAAGGCAGAGAGGCAGAGACCTGGCGGCGAATTGAGAAGCTTGGAGATACCGAAGTGGAAGTGGGAAGCACATTTCCATGGACTTCGTGACTCATTTGCCGAGGAGTGCTTCAGGCTTCGATGCTATTTGGGTGATTGTGGACAGATTGACCAAGGTAGCCCACTTTATCCCCTATAGCATGACATTTACATTTTTGAGGATGGCGCAGTTGTATATTAGAGATGTGGTGAGATTGCATGGGATCCCCGTTTCTATTGTGTCAGATCGAGATCCGCGATTCACATCTCATTTCTGGGAAGGCCTTCAGTCAGCTTTGGGAACTGAGGTCAGATTGAGTACTGCTTATCATCCTCAGACGGATGGCCAGACCGAGCGCACTATACAGACGCTCGAGGACATGTTAAGAGCTTGCGTTTTGGAGTTCGATGCCTCTTGGCAGGATTCAGTGCCTTTGGTAGAGTTTTCGTATAACAATAGCTACCAGGCAAGTATTCAGATGGCTCCGTTTGAAGCTCTTTATGGCAGACGATGTAGATCACCCTTATGTTGGGATGATTTGGACAGTAGATCAGTCGGAGGGCCTGAGTTGATCCGGGAAATGGAAGAGAAGATAAAGACTATAAGGCAGAAAATGAAAGCAGCCCAAGACAGACAGGCAGCTTATGCAAATAAACGGCGGAGACCGTTAGAGTTTCAATTGGGAGATAAGGTCTTTTTGAAGATCTCGCCTTTCAGAGGCGTTGTGCGGTTTGGGATGCGCGGGAAACTGTCTCCTGAGGTATGTTGGACCGTACGAGATTTTGCAGCGCATTGGCACATTGGCTTACCGACTGGCTTTGCCGCCTTCTTTATCTGGGATACATGATGTGTTTCATGTATCGATGCTGCGAAAGTATGAGCCGGATCCGTCTCACGTGTTACAGCCTTCCGAAGTTCAATTAGAGTCAGATATATCTTATGTGGAACGGCCTGTTAGAATTCTGGACAGAGCAGACCGTAGACTTCGGAATAAAGTGATACCGATGATCAAAGTTCAGTGGGATCGTAGGGGTGTCGAGGAGGCTACGTGGGAGACGGAGCAGCATATGGTGCAGCACTACCCGGAACTATTCTCTGGTATGAGTTTATGTTTAGTTTCTGTTGGGGTAAGTGCATGTGATTTCGAGGGCGAAATCTTTTAAGTAGGGGAGTATTGTGACATCCCCGAAATGGTTAATTGCTATTGGGCTTTAATTGTGTTTACATGATTAATTATGTGGTAATTGATTATGTGTTGGGATTTATTTACCTTATGGAAAATGCATGGTCATATGGATAGGGTGACCCGGGGTTGCATTTCAGGGTGCATGTGGTGCATGTTGGGTAAATATTATGGGAAGCATGATTTATTTGCCTTGGTTAGCAATTTATTAGAAATCATGTGTTAATTGATATTATGGTGCATTTTGAGTAAATGCTTTGAAAAATATCATGTTGGGGTGTTTTATACACCATGGATTATTTTGGGTATCATTTTAAATTACCTCACATTTAATACTCAAACCCCACTTTACATCCATCCACTCTTACTTTTCAAAATCAACACCCAAACCCTTACTTTCCCTTCCCATTTTCGAGCTCCACCTTTGAGGTGAAGAGGAGACCTTGCAAACTTTGATTTGTGGAAGATTGTTGGGTGATTTGAGATCCCCAAGAGGTATGGGTACCTCATGTATTAATTTTGTAAGGTTTTGGTTGAGTTTAGTTTGGTTTTAAAGGGTTTAAAATGGGTTGTGTTGGGTGTTGTGGTTTTGGTAATATTTTGGTTGGATGTGGTATATTTGAGTTTGTTATGATGTTTAGTGTTGGTTTTGAGTTATTGGTATTGGTTGGTGTTGGTGTATGTGGGTTTAGATGAGTTGGGGAAAGAGATGGGTGAATAGTGCCCGAATCTCGATTTCCCGCAGCTCGGCGATCGATCGGCGATTTTCTCGCGATCGATCGCGAGCAACAGGGCTGAGGCAGTAAGCCTCAGCGATCGATCGCGAGCTGGGCGCGATCGATCGGCGAGGCCGCGATCGATCGGCGCTAGCTCCGCGATCGATCGCGGATTGTGCATTTTTGTTGCCCGAGGCAGTGTGTTCTCGCGATCGATCGGGGCTTGATGGCGATCGATCGCGAGACACCAAAATTAATATTTTTGGGTGTTTTTGTGGGATTTTTGGTATTGGACTATTATTGGGTTCTAATATTGGTATTTGTGAATATGTAGAACCAACCCAGGTGGCAACGCAGCCAAGGAATTGAAGTCCAATCACATTCCACATTTTGGAAAGGTACGTAGTGGACGTACGGGCACCCAACGGTAACATGTATTTTATATACTCATTGTTTATGCATTGTGGATGCGGGTATATATGTGGTATTGCATAGTGGATGCATATACATGTTGATTTATGCCATATGAGGTATTGCATAGTGGATGCATATACATGGTAATTTATGCATATTGATGTTAGATGCATATTATGATTATTGGATGCACATCCCATGAGTCGTGGTCATCCTTTGATGATTTTAATGCTTGCCGCTTTTTGTATTGGTTCCGCCAAATGTGAAGCGAGGGGTGGGAGCGCCGCATGTCACATTTGAGCGTGGTTGTCATATGGGGCGAGGAAAGGGTATTTGCCGCTCTCTGTGAAGCGAGGGGTGGGAGCGCCGCATGTCCATTGTAGCGAGGTTATCCTATGCCGCCCATATGAATATAAGCGAGGGGCATTAAAATACACTGTGATGGACAGACTAGGGAATGGTGACCAATATGTGGTACAGTTGAAATGGTATATAATGTCATGACATGTTTTGGCCATTAAAAATAATCTGTTGATTATACTCATGAGTTATGGTACAGGGACAACCAAACGGGAAGCGTTTGAAATGCATGGGAAAACAGGAAGTGTTTTATATTGATTATGCATTTACGCTTTATCTTCATATTGTGTTGAATATGAATGATTATTATTGCTCATGTTTGGGGGTTGTCCTTGTAGGTACCTTTTTGGCATGATAGACGGGCTTGAACGGGTTGAGACAGTGAGCTTCACGAGCATCTTTGGTAGATGAAAGGACAGGATTCTTTTGTATAGTGCCTACTCTAGGAGTAGCGTAAAACTATAGTGGAACATTCATTGATTGGAATGTAATTAATCCTTTTTGTAGTCCTTTATTTTGGCATGTAAAGGCTTAAGCTCATAGACTCAACATGTTTATTCTACTCTGATCATATTATTAGCCCTAATTATGCCTTGATTCCGCACTTAAGGATTAGGGTCCTTACAGGGGTGCTTTATGTTGGGGCTGGTATGGGGATTTGATGTTGTAGAGAGAGTTTTTGAAAACAGATGATTTTTAATGAATCATGATGTATTTGTGAGGGTATTGTTATTTTGGAGCATTTTTGCTATATATACCAGATGGACTCAGGATTCCGTCATTTTTCCCGGAATCATCTCTCTCTTCCCTCTCTCTCTCCCCACTTTACCCCCAAAACCCTTCCCCTCCTTTCCCCTTCAACAACATCGTTGGGAACACGATTTAGGGGCCGGATTATTTTGAAGAAAAGCTGGTAATCTCATTCTCCTCTCTTTGAGCTTCGATTTGATTGTAATTTTGTTGGATTTGGTTGAGTTTTGGGTTTGGGTTGGTTTGGGTGATTTTGGTGAAAATAATAAAAATCTTTTGGGTTTGTTTTTATTCGAGTTTAACACCCTTGTTGTAGGTTCTTGTGTGTAGATTTGTTGTTGGTTTGGGTTCGAAGGAGTTGAGGTGTGATTTGTGGAGGTTTTAAGGTTTCAAAATGGTGTTTTTTGGATTACAGGTCGCGGCGATCGATCACTCATTTTTGGCGATCGATCGCGCGCAAGCAGTAGAGAAATCAAGCAACGAGCGATCGATCGCTATATTCGAGCGATCGATCGCCTCGCGCCAGTAAGGTCTGGCGGGTGAATTTTGGTTTTCTTGGCTTTTTCGTGGGATTTAGGATTTGCGACTTAAATGATCGGCTTCCGGGGCAATGTTCACATTCCAATGGGAATGCTAGTCTTTTAAAATGGTTTGGTTGGAGCCAAGTTAAATTAAACGGAACTCTCGGTTGAGTTTTTGGCTATCTTTTAATCTTATAAAATGGAATATTTTTGGGTATTATGCATGCCTAGCCGGGGCTTTAATTTTGGTAATCGTCATGGATTGACGATAGGTTTTGAGGTTGCGAACGTGCGTGGGCACGTGATTGCATGCTTATGGTTGATTGTGAGTTGTTTATGTGTTTTAGCACATATTTCTCGAGGCGTGGAACTCAAGCAAAGTTTGGCTTGGACTACGAAAACTTAAGGTACGTGTAACGTACGAGCATGACCTTAATTATATTATTGCAATTATTGTGCATGAGATAGATGAATGGTAAGGGTTATTAGTCGATGCTTAGTATATTGTGTCTTGCATAAATGGGTTAATGGAAACGGGACTGGGTTATGTTATGTTGATTGGTCTTATGTAATGTATGGTGCCGCTTTGGAGCGAACAATTGTCGTGATGTGGTCGCTATGGAGCGAACATCGGTAAGTGATGCCGCTACTTTTGAGTGAGCGAGGAAATGTGGCTTTTGACTAGATATCTAGGATATCTATATTTATTCCCCTATTGATATTGAATTGGATCAGGGACATAGTTAATCAATATAATGATTAACTGGATATTTGGAATTTGATGATTTTGGTTGTTTTGAGAACAGGGATAATACAGTGGGATCCTGGATGAGGATGATGCCATCCAGGGAGTAACATTTAAATTCATGGCATTTACATTGTGAATTATGAATTAAATAATTGTGATTATTGGTTTGGTGGTATTGGTATGCTCACCCCGTATGGGGGCTGTCTCTGTTGGGGCATGTGAAATAGGTACAATGGTAGCTCTGGAGCTGTGATCGAGCTATGGATTGGAGGTGATTCCAGGATCGAGGCACCGGAGCTCATGTGGAGCTGGATATTGTGTATGCACTTTTTTATACATTACGTACACATAGGTTTATTTGATGCTCGTGTGTGAGCAATAATTATGTGTATATGTGTTGTATAAAGAGGCATGGGCCTTTCTCTTTTCATTATATGTGTGAGCAATCAACTAGGGAATTGCTAGATGAATTGAGAATGTGATTAGTGTATTACATAGATGCATGATGTGTTAAATGGTCTTAATCTGGGAAATCGGATATTGCATGGAATTGAATAGATGAAGCAAGAAAATTTTATAGGTGGTATTGTGTGCCACGTTTACATGTAATTTCCCTTTACACGTGATTGAATGCACCAAATGTATGGCTTAATGCACTAATTGTGGGTTAAGGGCACGGGGGCCCTTATACATTGCCTCGGAAACGGCCCCTTTAAACCTCGATTCCGAAAACCCAACATTTTCCAAAATTCCACAAAAACCAAGCCAAACAAGGCCGCGATCGCCCATCTGGCGCGATCGATCGCCATAACCCACTGCCCGAAAATAAAATATCCGCGATCGATCGCCGCATATGCCGATTGATCGCCAAAAGTTTCTGGTTCCTTGCGATCGATCGGTGATATCTCGCGATCGATCGCGGGTACTATTCATCGTCACCCATTTTTTCGGAAATACGCGCAATCGATCGGTAACCCTCTGCCGATCGATCGGCGAGCACTGCACTGGCCTAAAAATGGCGTTTTTGAGCTTAAAACCCCCAGAAATCAAACCCAACACCCATTAATCCATTAATCCTCAACAAGGACACTATAAAAACTCTTCAAACCAACCAACCCAAAATCTTTAAAATTTCCAAAACTCAAATCCAACACAATACTAAACCAAACACTCCCAAACTACAATCAAATCGAAGATAAATGCGAGGGGAAGGATAATACCTTTTTATCTTCGAGAAATTAGGCTCCCGAGCTGAGATTCCAGCCATTTCTTCAAAAGGGGAAAAAGAGGGGTTTGGGGAGAGGGGGAAGTCACAGGCGTGAGGAGAGAGAGAGGGAGGAGAAATCGTGCAATAACGAAACATCGAGTCCACTTGGTATTTATAGCACCAAGACTCCAAAATACCAATTCCTCCACAAATACATCATGACTCATTAAAAATCATCTGTTTTCAAAAATAATCTCTCCAATCACCATTTCCAATACCAGCTCCAATACAAAGTACCCCGGACACCAGATACCACCAAAAACCCAATTCCAAGGTTTTTCACCACGATGAGAATACAATCTCAACCTTTGGATCCAACGATCCTAAATGCCCGATTTAACAACCTCAGGTGTTCCAACACCGCAATTAATTCATAATTGTCATAATTAAAATCCATTAAGGATCATTACTACTCCGGGATTAACACCATTAATTCCCGGGCATCACAATTATCCCCCACTAATAAAATTTCGTCCTCGAAATTTGCGCAGGCGTACTCCACGAACTGCAAAAACCACATAATCCAAGCGGATCTACATCGTCGAATCATGAACATGTCATGAACTGTAAGGACCCCCGTGCCCTTAACCCGTAATTAGCGCATTAAGCCATACCATGAGTGCATATAATCATACTATCAGGGGGAAAACCCTATGCAAGTGTAACACCGTATGCTACCCAGAAAATTTCTTGCATTCAATTCCCAATATTCAAATTCCCCCTACCATTATTATTCACATAACATGCGCCCACATAATACACTAATATGCTCTTAGTTCATTTAGCAATTCCATAATTAATTGCATGCAACCTATAATGAACAGAAAGAGGCCATAGCCCATTTATACATCCCATATACACGTAAGGTGTACTCACATAAGAGCACTCAATGAATAAGCGTGTATTTGATGCATAAAACACTATACCGGATACCGCTACTGGTACTTCAATCCTGGAAGCACCTTCCAAGCACAACTCGATCTCAACACTGGATCTGCGCACTTCTTTGACCAGCTCTGGTACCTCGATCCTGGAAGTACCCCAATCAATAGCCCGAGCTCAACTCCAAAGCTACCGCTACACCTGTTTTACCTGCCCCAACAGAGACAGCCCCCACACGGGGTGAGCATACCAATACCACCAATCACAAAATGATAATATTGCAATTCATAATTTACAGAATGTAAATGCCATAATTTAAATGATACTCCCTGGATGGTAACACCCTCATCCGGGATCCCCTGTAGTGTCCCTGTTCTCAAAATAACCAAACTCATCAAATTCCCAAAGCCAGTTAATCGCCATATAGATTAACTAATACAGTTCTATCATACCAGTTCCATAATCAATGTGTAAAATCATCATAGATAGGCCATAGAATTCACATAATTAACCAAGGATTCCATGTTCCCATAACATTGCTCGCTCCACAATAGCGGCATTCTAAACCCAGCGCACGCTCAACAATAGCGGCGTCATAACCGATGGTCGCTCAACGGCGACAACACCCAATCGTTGCTCGCTCGAAAGCGGCACCCTATGATTTCCAATGTATGTCTATTTATCACAGTTACCATATACCATGTATTTCACTATCCAATTATTGCAAGTACCATAAACCATGCACTTCGATACCCATCTATTTCCAATACCATATACCATGCATTATACCCATTTATTGTAAATACCACCAACCATGCATTTCAATGCCCATTTATTACAAATACCCGATATCATGCATTTCACTATTGCAACATTACAAAAGGCTATGCTCGTACGTTATACGTACCTTAGAATTCCGTAGTCCATATCAAGCCTGGCTTGAGTTCCATGCCCCGAGAAACATGTGCTAAAACACATAAATATTCACAATTAAACATAGGCATGCAAGACACCCAAAAGAGCCAAGAAACAATAAAAAGGGGCACCAATACACTGGCCAGCTCGATCGATCGAAATTTCATCTCGATCGATCGAGAACCATCCTCCGATCGATCGGTCCAAATCCCGATCGATCGGTCCACTGTTCCAACGCCACAAAACACATTATGCCATGCTCGATCGATCTAAATTATTTTCGGATCGATCGAGCAGCCCTGTAAACGCGAGGAACCTCCATGAATGAGCTCCTTCCAACACCAACTCACCTACAACTCAAACCCACTTCAAATACAACATAAAACCAACCAACCCAAAATCATTTAAAAACCCATTTCTTTAACTCAACACAAATCCTTCCCCAAATAATCACCATAATTCATCTAAAACATGAATTAATTAATTAACAACAAGAATCAACATCCCCAAGCCAAAATCCCAAATTTTCGAACATAACTCCATGCACACAGCATACAAATTCGAACCATAAGCAACCAATTTTTCGAACCACAAAAGTGTGAAATAATCGACCCAACAACACCATAAAAACGCCCCAAAAACACCTGAAAGAAAGCCCCAAAATCGTACCAAAAATCGAGCCCCAATTCGGACAAATTTCCAGTTTCGAACCGTAGCGCTTCCAGCAGAAATCCGAGCTCAAATCGCGACCAAACCTCAAATTGATGGTACGGGAAGGAGCGCCTGGTCGAGACGATGACGGCGACGGGTCGGACGCGCCGAACTGGCGGCGGGCGCACGCCTGGAAGCGGCGTGGGTCGAGCAGATCGGGAAATCGCGCGGACGGGAAGAGGAAAGGAGAAGAGGAAAATGGTTCCGATAATTAATATCTCGGGTTCAATTGGTATTTATAGCAAAAATACCCGAAATACTAATAGCCCCACAAATATATCATGATTCATTAAAAATCATCTGTTTTCAAAAATTCTCTCTCTAACTCAAAAACCCCCTACCGGTGCCCACACCAAGCACCCGAGATTCCGAGTCACACTAAAAACCCAACTCGCAGGTTTTCACCGGAATGAGAATACGATCTCAACCTCGGGATCCAATGATCACCAATGCCCGATTTAACAACCTCGGGAGATGCCAAACCGCAATTAATTCCTAATTGCCACAATTAAAAAAAATCCATCAAGGATTAATACAACACCGGGATTACCACCATAATTCCCGGACATCACAATTATCCCCTACTAATAAAATTTCGTCCCCGAAATTGCACCGGTGTACTCCACGTAACACCAGGACTACACCAACAAAACAAAGCCAAGACCCTGATTCTGAACCACCTTAGAATCGAATTAACAACTGCGAGAATACCAGTCTCGCACCTAGCCCTAATAGCGCAACGCCAAAACCAAAACAAACCCAAAAGATAATAACGTACCTCGACGTGAATCGTCCCAGAAGTCAGTCAACCAAGACTGCAACCCAACCAAATCACCATTAGTTCTGACATAGACATCATCCCGTGATATTCACCACCTGTCCACGATGCCTGACACGCATCGTCATGATGGGGACCACTAGTATACAACGGTATACTCACAGAAAAACCAGATTCCGCTTCCCAGTCCATTTCCTCCAAAGGAGTAGTTGCACCACTTGCAACCCGGACCGGGTTACCCACGGTCACTGATCCACACAAAATACATCACCGAGGATGTTTACACCGGTGTGTTCCAAGAAATCATATCTTGGTCCCGACACACCATCAAGACTCCACAAAGTCTCAAGTTCCATAGGGGAACATGTAAGGTAACCAATTACATTCCTACACACGTGTCAACCATGACACTAAACACATCCGAATCTCGGCCATCCCTCATTTATCCTTGGATCCAACAATCCTAAAATAGGAAGGCTATCGAATTATCCAACAAGAACCACCATGATTCCAAAACACGTCGATCCCTCCTCGGGGGAAATCAAACAACCTTCACGATCATTCATCAGAATGCATCGTGCCATCGAGATTACCGATCTCGAGGTTCCACAATCTCACACCGGAGATCCACTAAACCAAGTATACACACTCGACGTTCCACAATGAACAAAATAAGGTTGGCATTCGTATACACACACGGCATACATGCCCATACACCCACACAACATGCATACGCAATGCAATAGACTCGGGTATCTCTAATCACACCCAAATCCCAAAACCAACTGTCAAACCCCGATTATTCTCGCCCCACGGAGAATGATGGTTGACAAACCAAAACCAAAGGGTGTGATTTCAACATCACCACCACACGAACCAAAATAACGAATCTCCCCAAAAGATTCAACCGGTAGGAATCACAATACCGCCTTCCTCTCAAGGAAGAAGTCATGAATCCATGATCCTCCAATCCTCGAATCACCGTTCGGAGAACCTGGGTATAATTATACCAAAACATATCCCGGAACCCAGAAATACACAACTGGTTAGAGTAGTGCATCAAGGCTATCATTACCCGATCCAAAATCCGTATACGCCATGTATACACATTCCAACGATGCTCTGTACTAATGCCATAGTACTCCACAATCGAGCATCTCCCCGAAGACGTCTCCTCAAACGTCTCACCGAGGTAAGAAATCCATTACCCGGTCCAACACCAGTAATGCTTACCATGGCTGATTTACAATCAATCCACGACCGAAGTAAGCTGTCTCTAAGACAGTACAATTCAAATCTCTCCAAGAGATAAAATCAATATAGTAGTGTCACCCCACTAACTATATCTCACAAACCATTGTGACTCCCATTGCATGCCATATGCAAGGATGCTCAACTAGAGCTAACAACGACTTGTTGACACTCACGTTGGTAATACCAACGAACTTGAGCTGTCCCAGTACAAGTCCCTCAAAACAATGACGTATAAACGTCCCCGTGAGGTATTCCCTACCTCAAACACCATGCCACATAGAGACTACAAGAGTCTACCATAACCCTCATCGTATCACCATACGATTCACCCAAACTCGTGTCCAACGAGCATTATAATGGCTAACACAAGCACGCTAAAGTACTGCAATAATACCTGGCTAGCGATTCGCTGGCCCCATAGGCTCATACCAACTTATCAACGTGACACTCATTACAATCCGGTATACCATACCGCACAAACCATTAGAGTTGTGGGTCATCGCCCAACATATCTCTAAAACACTAAAGCACTTTGGACAACCCGGAGTCCATGCTTAATTACCAAGCAATCCTAATCCATTAGGACTTATTCCACGCCCTTAGGGTGGGTGCAACCATGCGTACACCACATCACAACAACAAGCGAGTAGTTTCCTCAATGACTACTCTTACCACCAATCACTTGGCCTTAGCCATCCCAGCGAGCATACCCAAGGGTATCATTGCTCGACAAATATTTACCTCTACAATATGATGCGGTACACTCACCGGTACAATGCATCAATGCTCCATCGAGCAAACCTGCTCGGCAAAAGGTCTCGTCGACCAATGACCCAGACTCTACTATGTGCTCACCATCGGCACTCAAACCATACAACCAAATACATAACACGAATGTATAACTCACCAAAACGACGCCAAGCGTCCATATAGATATCTAAATAACATCGTCAAACACATGACGGCACATGTCTACACACGACATCCATAATCTCATCGTCAAACACATGACGGTAAACAACAATATACCATAATCACAATACTGATAACAAAAGTAATATGCCATACCTCATCGCTATCGAGATAGCGGAATACCTGTATCCATCGTCCACCAGCGGTACATAAGCAGCACCCATCGCTCGTAGGCGGCATAATCCAGTGCTATACACATAGCGGTATAATCCATCGCTATAGAATCAGCGGCATGATCCGTCGCCATAAAGTCAGCGGCATAAAACATCGCCCAAGAATATCTGGCGGTATGAAGCATCGCCATAGATGTAGCGGAATATACCATCGCTATATGATACTTGGCGGCATAAACCATCGCCAATAGAATACCTGGCGGCATGAACCATCGCCAATAGAATACCCGGCGGAACCATCGCCAATAGAATACCTGGCGGCATGAACCATCGCCAATAGAATACCTGGCGGCATGAACCATCGCCAATAGAATACCTGGCTAATCGCGGACTCAAGAGGTACTCACACTCATGTAGTACTTTGTTCCCGATCACATTGCTACGTCATGACAACGGCATCATCGCTTCGACGTGACAGCGGCATGTATCATCGCTTCGACACGACAGCGGCATCATCGTTTCGACATGACGGTGGTACCATCGCTTCGACGTGACAGCGGCATTTACCATCGCTTCGACACGACAGCGGCATTTACCATCATTCCGGCATGACAGCGGAAATACCCCTCGCTTCGACATATTTGCGGCAAATATTCTTCATCGCTACAATACGACAGCGGCAAGTATTCACATCGCTACGCCATGCATGCAACCGTAATGCATAACACGTATTTCAATAATTGTTTCGGCACGACAGCGGCATCATCGCTTCGACGTGACAGCGGCATTTACCATCGCTTCGACACGACAGCGGCATCATCGCTTCGACGTGCATGCAACCGTAATGCATAACCCGTATTCCCATAAACATCGCCATGAGTGTATTGTAATGCACCTCGCTCCAACATGTAGCGGCAAAGCATTAAAATCATCACTCCGATGTATACCTATGCAACCGTAATGCATAGTTCATGTCTCATAAGACCCTGCAACCACCATGGTTAGCAACACATATTCCAATTATGAACACGTATCATAAACGCACATAAGCAATCATGCATAAGTATGTGCTTCTCATTCCCAATAACATGTTCCTAGGCCCTCAACAGCCCCAAAGAGCTAACCACTGCTCTGATACCACTAATGTAAGGACCCCCGTGCCCTTAACCCGTAATTAGCGCATTAAGCCATACCATGAGTGCATATAATCATACTATCAGGGGGAAAACCCTATGCAAGTGTAACACCGTATGCTACCCAGAAAATTTCTTGCATTCAATTCCCAATATTCAAATTCCCCCTACCATTATTATTCACATAACATGCACCCACATAATACACTAATATGCTCTTAGTTCATTTAGCAATTCCATAATTAATTGCATGCAACCATAATGAACAGAAAGAGGCCATAGCCCATTTATACATCCCACGTAAGGTGTACTCACATAAGAGCACTCAATGAATAAGCGTGTATTTGATGCATAAAACACTATACCGGATACCGCTACTGGTACTTCAATCCTGGAAGCACCTTCCAAGCACAACTCGATCTCAACACTGGATCTGCGCACTTCTTTGACCAGCTCTGGTACCTCGATCCTGGAAGTACCCCAATCAATAGCCCGAGCTCAACTCCAAAGCTACCGCTACACCTGTTTTACCTGCCCCAACAGAGACAGCCCCCACACGGGGTGAGCATACCAATACCACCAATCACAAAATGATAATATTGCAATTCATAATTTACAGAATGTAAATGCCATAATTTAAATGATACTCCCTGGATGGTAACACCCTCATCCGGGATCCCCTGTATTGTCCATGTTCTCAAAATAACCAAACTCATCAAATTCCCAAAGCCAGTTAATCGCCATATAGATTAACTAATACAGTTCTATCATACCAGTTCCATAATCAATGTGTAAAATCATCATAGATAGGCCATATAATTCACATAATTAACCAAGGATTCCATGTTCCCATAACATTGCTCGCTCCACAATAGCGGCATTCTAAACCCAGCGCACGCTCAACAATAGCGGCGTCATAACCGATGGTCGCTCAACGGCGACAACACCCAATCGTTGCTCGCTCGAAAGCGGCACCCTATGATTTCCAATGTATGTCTATTTATCACAGTTACCATATACCATGTATTTCACTATCCAATTATTGCAAGTACCATAAACCATGCACTTCGATACCCATCTATTTCCAATACCATATACCATGCATTCAATACCCATTTATTGTAAATACCACCAACCATGCATTTCAATGCCCATTTATTACAAATACCCGATATCATGCATTTCACTATTGCAACATTACAAAAGGCTATGCTCGTACGTTATACGTACCTTAGAATTCCGTAGTCCATATCAAGCCTGGCTTGAGTTCCATGCCCCGAGAAACATGTGCTAAAACACATAAATATTCACAATTAAACATAGGCATGCAAGACACCCAAAAGAGCCAAGAAACAATAAAAAGGGGCACCAATACACTGGCCAGCTCGATCGATCGAAATTTCATCTCGATCGATCGAGAACCATCCTCCGATCGATCGGTCCAAATCCCGATCGATCGGTCCACTGTTCCAACGCCACAAAACACATTCTGCCATGCTCGATCGATCTAAATTATTTTCGGATCGATCGAACAGCCCTGTAAACGCGAGGAACCTCCATGAATGAGCTCCTTCCAACACCAACTCACCTACAACTCAAACCCACTTCAAATACAACATAAAACCAACCAACCCAAAATCATTTAAAAACCCATTTCTTTAACTCAACACAAATCCTTCCCCAAATAATCACCATAATTCATCTAAAACATGAATTAATTAATTAACAACAAGAATCAACATCCCCAAGCCAAAATCCCAAATTTTCGAACATAACTCCATGCACACAGCATACAAATTCGAACCATAAGCAACCAATTTTTCGAACCACAAAAGTGTGAAATAATCGACCCAACAACACCATAAAAACGCCCCAAAAACACCTGAAAGAAAGCCCCAAAATCGTACCAAAAATCGAGCCCCAATTCGGACAAATTTCCAGTTTCGAACCCTAGCGCTTCCAGCAGAAATCCGAGCTCAAATCGCGACCAAACCTCAAATTGATGGTACGGGAAGGAGCGCCTGGTCGAGACGATGACGGCGACGGGTCGGACGCGCCGAACGGCGGCCGGACGGCGGCGGGCGCACGCCTGGAAGCGGCGTGGGTCGAGCAGATCGGGAAATCGCGCGGACGGGAAGAGGAAAGGAGAAGAGGAAAATGGTTCCGATAATTAAAATCTCGGGTTCAATTGGTATTTATAGCAAAAATACCCGAAATACTAATAGCCCCACAAATACATCATGATTCATTAAAAATCATCTGTTTTCAAAAATTCTCTCTCTAACTCAAAAACCCCCTACCGGTGCCCACACCAAGCACCCGAGATTCCGAGTCACACTAAAAACCCAACTCGCAGGTTTTCACCGGAATGAGAATACGATCTCAACCTCGGGATCCAATGATCACCAATGCCCGATTTAACAACCTCGGGAGATGCCAAACCGCAATTAATTCCTAATTGCCACAATTAAAAAAAATCCATCAAGGATTAATACAACACCTGGATTACCACCATAATTCCCGGACATCACATGAACGACACACTAACCGCGAGGATACCGACCTCGCACCAAAACCTGAAATGGAGTAACCTCTCCAACCGACACAGATCCACAGAAGACGTGAGAATTCCCCGGTGCTAACCATTTCAAAGGCAGTCAACCAAACATAACTGCAAATTGACGAATCATTCGTGATTCTAAAATAGATATCGTCTCGATGATATCTCCACGATTCAGCCTACGATGTTAATCATACATCGTTGCCAAGGAAACCACCAGTAAAGGAGCAGTTGCACCACTTTGCAACACGGATTGGGCCAAAACACGGCCCCGATCAACACGAAACACATCTCTAAAGATGTCTATATCCGAGTGTTCCAAGAATCATATCTTGGTCAAACACACTATCGAGACTCCACAAGGTCTCAGGTTCTCGAAAGGACATGCAAGGACAATCAATTGCATTCCCGCCACACGTGTCAACCACGACACTAAACAAACCCGAATCCTGGCCATCCCTTGTTTATCCTGGGATTTAACAATCCTAAAAGAGGAAGGCTATCGAATTATCCAACAAGAACTACCATGGTTCCAAAACACGACAATCCCTCCTCAGGGAAGTCAAACAACCCTCACGATCCTTCATCAGAATGCATCGTGCCATCGAGATTACCAATCTCAAAGTGCCACAATCTCACCCCGGAGATTCGTTCATCCAAGCACACTAACCCGATGCTCGACGAGGACCAAATAAAAAGTTGGCATTCGTATATAAACTGGCATACATTCATAAGTACCAACGCAACATGCATACTCAATGCAATAGACTCGGGCATCTCCAATCATAACCAAAGTCCCAAAACCAACTGTCAATCCCCAGCTATTCTTACCTCGCGGAGAATAATGATCGACAGACCAATGACTAATGGTGTGATTCCAACATCAACACCGCACAAACCGACTTATTGAATCTCCCAAAGATTCCCAATCGGTAGGTATAATAATACTACCTTCCTCACAGGGGAAAATGCCATGGACACATGACCCCCCCAACATCGAACCAACGTTCGGAAAACTGGATATATTTATGCCCAAAACATACCTCGGAACCAAAATACTCAACTGGTTCAAAATAGTGCATCAAACCACTATTACCAAATCGAAACCCGTATACGTCATGTATACTCAAACTAACGATGCTCTGTACTAATGCCATAGTACTCCACAATCTCGAGCATTACCCTGGAGACGTCTCCTCAAACGTCTCACTGGAAGTACGAAGCCATCACATAGTCCAAAACTAGTAGGGCTTACTGGTAGCGCTTATCGTGTACGCCCAAATTAACCCTTCTTCAGTTAATGACAAAAATATGTAGTAGTGGAAGTAGGGATCGATCTCACAGGGAAGGTAAATTTATTTCGTGCCAAAAACGAATAGTAACAAAGGGGGTTTTAGGATGAATTATTACTACTAAGCAAATTCTAAAATTAAACTAATTAACGAGATTAACTAAGATGATTTAAACTTATGAGAGTGAAGCTATTCTTGGTTTCCAGGTAACCGCACTTTTGGAAAATTATCTTTTAGTCATCAAATCAAGACATTCGAATTCTTTCAATTATCTATCGATTGGAAATTCAATTCCTACTCATCTTATTCGTAGTCAAAGAGAAAACAGCATTCAATTCAACCCTTACCAAATCTCTAATCACCACTACAACCATTAATGATTAAATCAATGATAGTTTTCAAAACTAATGAGTTCGATAAATCTAATCAATGAAAACTACAGCCGTTAAAATTGATTACTCAACCGTTTCTCCTAAGAATTCAATAACACCTACAGCCGGTTAATTATTGATCTTAGTTGTTTCTTAACAAACTATCGATTATGTAATTGAATATTATGTGATCGGTCTAATACACAAACACAACAATCATGGGATTCGAAATTTGAGAAACAAATTGAAATCGAAATCTAATTCAACAATCAAACCAAATTCTCATAAAAGGTTCAATTCCAAAAGCAGGTACCCCTTCAACCAAGAATCGAAGAGTTTTAGCCTAGCATAATTAAATCTAAAAACAATAAAAATTCGATGGAAAACATTAAATAAATAAAGGAAAATAAATTACTAATATAAATCACGATTCCGGCTTGTCGATTCCGGTTCCGTTCTTCGTTGTTCTTGAAGAAAACATGAATACAAATTAATCTAAAATCTCCAAATATTCTAAGAGTATGAAAAACTATCAAAAAACTGCTGCTAATGAGGCTTAGTCTCGAGTTTTAGGGTACGGAGTGATAAATATGGGATACAATCTTTTAAACATGGTAAAAGACTCAATTTCCAAATTTTCGAACTCTTCGACGATCGATCGCCTTGAATGTGGCGATCGATCGCCTTGAATGTGGCGATCGATCGCCTTGAATGTGGCGATCGATCGCCTTGAATGTGGCGATCGATCGCTGCATTATTTTTTTTCGGAAAAACCCTTGAGGCGATCGATCGCTATAAAGTGGCGATCGATCGCCGAGCTCCAGTAGACTTTGGCGATCGATCGCCACTTCTTCGCGATCGATCGCTGGCTCTTCAAATTTGATGCAAATGTTTCTGTCCATAGGCGATCGATTTCCTCTTCGTGGCAATCGATCTCTTCCTTCAAAATTACATTTTTGCCCTTTTCTTGATCAACTTTGAGTCCTTGTCATGTCCATGTCTCTTCTTGGTCTTTACACATCATTTTTAGCTCTTTTTCTTCGATTGTACCTACAATTACACAAATATACGATTAGGTAGCATACGTATCAATTTATCCATCAAAACCTACCAAATCGTAGACAATTAAGCACTAAAGATGTGTCTATTTCTAGTCACATCAAACTCCCCCATACTTACTCTTTACTCGACCTCGAGTAAACAAATAAAACTACAATATTTTTGTTTGGCTCATAGGTCCATAACAAAGCCACTTGTCCTCACTTTAATGCCTCAACAATTTGAACATGCATAATAATGAACGGCGGTGAAAAGTTAACAGTGGAACAAGTTCAATCCCTAAACATTTCGTACCTAACGAAGTAGTGAACGTGTGTGTGTGGTCATAAACAAGTGTTGTGTACAAATTATAGATCCAAAATATGCAAAGCCATAATAGTTCAAGTCATACACTAACACAAGTATAAGCTCACTTGCACACTCTTCTCCACTATCTTAGCTACTTTGCAAACATAAATCAAGTAGGTCTTTATTAGCTTGTAGCTTGGCCTAGGTATTGGCTTATGAAAGAAAGGGTAAGGATATTCAAACAAGAGAGTATGATGAAATGCACACTAAAAGCTTCTCTTCTTTTATGAATTTTTCAACTTTGTTCTTTTTCACAAGGTTTATTTCAACACTTTTCTTCTTCTGTGCCTTGGCTCCCCTTGGAGTCATATTTTTAACTATTTTTTTTTTCAAGGCATCCCTTTTTCTTTCATGTATTCCATTCTTTTGACAATTAAGCTCACAAATATACTTCAACGATTCCCAAGTGCATTTGAATGAAATACATCATACTCCCTTAAAAGGTATGGATCAAAATCACATTTAAGCTTAAAGGGTAGGATGATAAGCTAGTCAAGAAATGTTGAATGGGGGTCTTTAGTATGCTTAGCATACTACCATTCTTTTACATTTAAGGCTCAAAATAGGTACTAGAGAATGATTTTGTTTACATGGTAGGCTTGAAAGGCACAAACGCATCAAAGATCGCCTATATCACTTTCATGTTTGCAAGTAGTCTAGACATACGCCTCAAAGAGCATGTAGTTAAGTTCTAGCATGTATTAGAGACTTTGTAAGGACCCCAAGCCCTTATCCCTTGATTAGTGTATTAACCCTTATATGTGGTACATGCTTTCAATAAAACTCAATCGGGAAACTCAGATAATACTTTACCATTGAATGGCAACTACAAAATTTCTTTAATATACAGCATTATAAGGTCATCTTTACCAACAAATAGACTCATAGATTTCGCCCATTACCATCCCCAATACGCCACCTATTCACCTTGTGGACTTTTATAAAAATTTGGGCAGAGTCTCCCCATAAATTGAGCTATCCCGAAATAAAAGCATAACACATAACACAATTCCCGGCCAGGGAAAGCACAATACTCAACAGAAATACTGAACACTAAGTAAATTCCCAGCCAGGAAAGACACCACACAATAAGACAACAAAAGTGGGTTTCAACACCCACATAATACACTAATGACTCTCATATCATTTAGCAATTCTACCACATGCAACATAGAATGAAAGAGAGAAAGGCTCATGCCTTTATATACAACCCATATACAAGTATAATCGTGCTCACATGCGAGCATCATGAATATGTATATAACCCTCAAGTGTATATAAGTACTCTATACGATACCGTGCTCCATCAAGCCCTGGCACCACGATCCCGGGAGTACATCCAATCAACAGCTCGAGCTCAACTCCACAGCCATCGATGTACCTGTTCACCTGCCCCAACAGAGACAGCCCCCAACGGGGTGAGCATACCAATACACAAAATCCCATAATCAATATAATGAAACTCATAATTTACCATAAGAGTAAATACTAATGAATTTAAATGATACTCCCTGGATGGCAACGTCCTCATCCGGAATTCCATGTACTGTCCCTGTTCTCACAATCATCAAACTCATCAAATCTCAAAAATCAGTAAATCAACGCATTGATTAACTCATCGCATGCCTGATTCTCGAATATCAACATATAGTGATTCCAAATCATTAAACATGCAATATAGATATCTCATTATCAATACTGATTTCTCAACTTCGCTATCAATCACAGATAGCTCAAATGCCTCGCATTTATTTTACCAATTCCCCTTTATACTCAGACATCTCAAATGTCTTATGATGATTACATGATTCTACGGCCATTCTCAGGCATCTCAAATGCCCTACAATAGTCTTATAAACCCAGTACCCCATATATCTTGTAAAGTTATACCACTCTAGTATCACGCACGCTTGTGGCGGCGATGTCAAGATTGGGTCGTTCCATAACTACATCAACACATATATATAACCATACGAATACATTATGCATTTCACAAATGCTCTCATATAAAGAAATGCTCGTACGTCGCACGTACCTTAAATCTCCGAAGTCCGAGCCAAACCTTGCCCGAGTTCCATGCCCCGAGGAACGATGTGCTAACATGATAAATAATTCACAATTATTTACGAACATGTAACCCATGCTCAAGCACATCCATAACCCTCAAAATATTGTCAACACACGATAATTAACCATTTAAATACTCGGGATGGAGCACATGCAGGGAGGGAAACAAATGAGACATCAACGAAAAATGCTTAAGAACTCCCCTAAAATTTTCGAACCCTCACTCCACAATTCGAACCCAATTAAACAACATAATACATCTTAAACATGCAATAATCGATCAATTGCAAGAATCATCACCCCTGCCAAAAACCCCCAAAAATTTGAACTCAAACCCTCACGAATTTAGGGAAAATTTCGAACCAATCCAACACAAAATAGCAGGGAATTACATGAGAGGGACGAAAAAGAGGTACGGAAGGTTACCCAATCGAAAATCGGAAGTAAATCGGTCGAAATCGAAGAACCCTAGAAATTGGGGATCGGCGCTTTCCTGTAAAATCCGAACTCAAATCGCGACCAAACTTCGAACTGATGGTGTGGGAAGCTGCGCCTCGGAGAGACGAATCCAATGGCGGGTCGCACGCGCCGAACGGCGGTGGGCGCACGGCTGGAAGCGGCGGGGTTGAGGGAAAAATCGGGAATGGCAGAATGGGGGAGAGAGAGTGACGGGCTGGAGGAGAAAAGTGATTCCAAAAATTAAAATCCCGGTTTCAACTGGTATTTATAGCAAAAATACCCCGAAATACTAAGAGCCCCACAAATACATCATGATTCATTAAAAATCATCTGTTTTCAAAAATTCTCTCTCTAACTCTAAAACCCCCTACCGGTGCCCACACAAAGCACCCCAGATCCCGAGTCACACTAAAAACCCAACTCATAGGTTTTTCACCCAAATGAGAATACAATCTCAACCTCGGGATCCAACGATCCCAACTACCCAAATAGACGAGCCCAGAAGGCCCAACACCGCGATTAAACTCCAAATCGCTACGTAAAACAACTTTAGGGGTTATTAACACTACGGGATTAACATCTATAATCCCTGGTCATCACAATATCCCCCACTAAAAGAATTTCGTCCTCGAAATTAGCACCGGTGTATCACATAACACCCAGGCTACACAACAACCAATACTTACGACCGTAGATCGGACAGTCACCTTAGTTCTAATACAACTAGTAAGAACGCATCCTGAATGACACCTCAACTTGAGAACGTTGACCTCGTGTCAAACTCTGGAGTGGAATAGACTTCCAAATCCATCATAACGTCAAAGAGCGTCAGCACAACTCAACGCTAATAATCCAAAAGCAGTTAGTCAACTGAAACTGCAAGGATTCGAATCGCTCCCGATTCCATCGTAGATATCATTCAATGACATCTCTATCATGACTCACGATGTCTAACATACATCGTTACGAGGGAAACACTAGTATACTACGGTGTACACACACCAAACCTGGTTTCCACTTCAAAACCTTTTCCATCGAAGGAGCAGTCGCATCATTGCAACTTTGGGCAACTCACGGCCACAGATTCACACAAAAGACATCTCACAAGATGTCCACCTCCGGATGTTCCAAGAATCACATCCTGATCATAAATAAACAACCGAGACTCCACAGAGTTTAAAATTCTGAAAGGACATGCAATAAACCCATTGCATCCTCAACGCTTGTGTCGACAGCGACACCCAACCAATCCGAATTCCTGCCATCCCTTGATAATCCTATGATTTAACAATCCAAACTTGGGAAGGCTATCGCATAACTCGGAGGAAAACACCAACAAGGAAATACCTTAACCCATACAAGATAATCCCTCCTCAAAGGGAGTCGACTAACTTCATGATTATTCCTCATAATTATCGTGCCATGGAGATTCTCAATCTCAAGGTGTTCCATATCTCTCATCAGAGATTTAGCCATCCAAAATAGCATAACTCTATGCTTGACAAAAGGAAATCAATAACTGACATCCGTATACTCACCGGTATACCTGCCTAAGCACTGACATCACATGCATACTCAATGCACTTGGCTCGGGTATCTACAACATACCCCTAAGCCCCAAACACAACTGTCAATCCTGAGTCATTCCCATCCAGTGGAGAATGAAAATCGACGATCAACAACACGGCGTGATTCTCAAAATCAACACCACATGCACCAACTTACCGATTCTTTCAAAGATTCTCAAATAGGTATAATACTACCTCCTTCCCACAAGGGAAGTGCCATCGAACTCGAGATCCACTAGTCTCGAACCACTTTTCGGAAAAACTGGATACAATAACACCCATTGTATCCCAAATACACGGGTTCCCTCAGATCGAGTCAAACGACCTGATGACTCTCTTGTTGGTACTCCAACATCATGAGCTGTCCCAGACAAGTCTCACCAAAATTAAACATAAACGTATACACGTTTCAGTGAGGCATGCACAGCCTCAACCTCAAATGACGTGGTGACTACTAGAGTCCACACAATCCACATCGTATCACCTTACGATTTTCCAAATTTGGTTCCAACGAGCAGTATAACGGCTCTAGCAAGCCCATCATGGTGCTGCACACACGCGGCAGACAAATTAGTCTCTGCCTCTTTAGGTTTACCTCAAACCTACCAACAAGACGGACGTTTCCGCACGACACACCATACCGTGGGAAGAAAAATCAATAGAGTAGTGGGTCTGTACCCAACGTTCCTCTAATGCCGATACACCTTGGACACTCCGGTGTCCCTATATACTTAACGTAACCTGATCCTACTCCCTTAGGACCCATTTTACACCCTCAATGGTGGTGTGACCATGTCTACCACATGTCACATCGACAGAAAGCGAGAAATTTCCTCCATGATTACTCCTGTCGTCAAATCACATGGCCAAAAGCCATTCCAACGAGTATACCTCAAGGGTATCACCACTCGTAATATGATCACCCCAAACATAAGCTGTGGTACAATCACATGTACAGCGCATCCATCCATTCCTCGAGCAACCCGCTCGGTATAAGGGTCACGTCAATCGGTGACGCACGCAACACCTTGTGCTCGGTACTGGCACCCAAGGCATACCACTGAATATGTATACTCAACGCATTGTTCATCGTAACGATGATGCATGTCTAATAAGACATCTCCTACACCATCGTCATCGTCATCCCGTGACGACACATGCCAACTCATGGCATCTAAGGCATTGTCAACTAGTGACGATACATGTCAACAATGACATCTGAACAACCCAGTCAACTAGTGACGGTCCATGTACATCAGCGTATGTCATCCACCATCATGCTAGTAAAATAGTCATAATAAAACATGTATATCAACGCATGCCAGCTACAATAATGCTAATAGAATAGCAATATCTCATACCACATCGCTAACATATAGCGGCATACCTGTCTCCGTCGCTCAATAATAGTGTGTAATCAGCACCCATCGCTCGAAGGCGGCAAAATCATGTGCTGAATACATAGCGGAACAATCCATCGCTATAGAATCGACGGCATGATACCTCGTCATATAATAAGTGGCATGAAACCTCGCTATACACCTGAGCATGAATCATCGTCCACATAATAGCGGAAAGAGGCATCGCTATCAACATATCCGGCGGCACGAATCCTCGCCAATCCTCATAGAAGAATGAGTCATCGTAAATCATCATATACATATGCTCAACGGCGTGAACCATCATCAACCGACACAGCGGAATGTCTCATCGCTATACATGTGTCTGGCGGCATGAATCATCGTCCATCATCATAGAGGAAAGAATCATCATCATCGACACAGCGGAATACATCGCCGCTATCATCCGTGTCCTCATAAAGAAATGAATATAAGTCGACACAGCGGAATACATCGTCGCTATCATCCGTGTCCTCATAAAGAAATGAATATAAATCGACACAGCGGAACACATCACCGCTATCATCCGTGTCCTCATAAAGAAATGAATATAAGTCAACACATCGGAATACATCGTCGCTATCATCCGTGTCCTCATAAAGAAATGAATATAAATCGACACAGTGGAACACATCACCGCTATCATCCGTGTCATCACAAAGGAATGAATCATCATCCTCGACACAGCGGAATACATCACCGCTATCATCCGTGTCATCACAAAGGAATGAATCATCATCCTGACAAGCGGCATCTCATCCTCGCTTCTTCACACAAGCGATATCTCATCCTCGCTTCGTATGGCATACCCCGCCTCCATGTGCAAGTGAGCCTCCCCCCTCCCGCTCCACATTTTTAGCGGTCAAGCGTAAGTATAAAAATTCTCACTGTGATAAGCAAGACTCCTGGAATGTATAATCATCATTCCTTTTTATATCCCATATTTCCTGTAACCTGCAACCATCATGGTTAGCAACAATAGCCATATATGCTATGCATCAAACATCCAATGCATATATGCAACCACTTGCAAGTCAATACGTATACCAAGACATGTTACCTCGGAAATATCCCTTTACCTGATTCTCTTACAAAATCAGATTCCTTGGCACGTAACACACGGAGTGCCAGACATCACTATTAATGCCATCTTATCGTGTTCCACACGATTCCTGCAACCACAATGGTTAGCAATACCACTTTTCATATCATAAAAGCACATAAACAATTAGTTATGTCGTACAACATTAATGCCATCATGCATAACTTCATAGGCCCTTAACAGCCCCAATGATCAACCACTGCTCTATTACCACTAATGTAAGGACCCCAAGCCCTTATCCCTTGATTAGTGTATTAACCCATATATGTGGTACATGCTTTCAATAAAACTCAATCGGGAAACTCAGATAATACTTTACCATTGAATGGCAACTTCAAAATTTCTTTAATATACAGCATTATAAGGTCATCTTTACCAACAAATAGACTCATAGATTTCGCCTATTACCATCCCCAATACGCCACCTATTCACCTTGTGGACTTTTATAAAAATTTGGGCAGAGTCTCCCCATAAATTGAGCTATCCCGAAATAAAAGCATAACACATAACACAATTCCCGGCCAGGGAAAGCACAATACTCAACAGAAATACTGAACACTAAGTAAATTCCTAGCCAGGGAAGACACCACATAATAAGACAACAAAAGTGGGTTTCAACACCCACATAATACACAATGACTCTCATATCATTTAGCAATTCTACCACAAATTGAATGCAACATAGAATGAAAGAGAGAAAGGCTCATGCCTTTATATACAACCCATATACAAGTATAATCGTGCTCACATGCGAGCATCATGAATATGTATATAACCCTCAGGTGTATATAAGTACTCTATACGATACCGTGCTCCATCAAGCCCTGGTACCACGATCCTGGGAGTACATCCAATCAACAGCTCGAGCTCAGCTCCACAGCCATCGATGTACCTGTTCACCTGCCCCAACAGAGACATCCCCCAACTGGGGTGAGCATACCAATACACAAAATCCCATAATCAATATAATGAAACTCATAATTTACAATAAGAGTAAATACTAATGAATTTAAATGATACTCCCTGGATGGCAACGTCCTCATCCGGAATTCCGTGTACTGTCCCTGTTCTCACAATCATCAAACTCATCAAATCTCAAAAATCAGTAAATCAACGCATTGATTAACTCATCGCATGCCTGATTCTCGAATATCAACATATAGTGATTCCAAATCATTAAACATGCAATATAGATATCTCATTATCAATACTGATTTCTCAACTTCGCTATCAATCACAGATAGCTCAAATGCCTCGCATTTATTTTACCAATTCCCCTTTATACTCAGACATCTCAAATGTCTTATGATGATTACATGATTCTACGGCCATTCTCAGGCATCTCAAATGCCCTACAATAGTCTTATAAACCCAGTACCCCATATATCTTGTAAAGTTATACCACTCTAGTATCACGCACGCTTGTGGCGGCGATGTCAAGATTGGGTTGTTCCATAACTACATCAACACATATATATAACCATACGTACAACTATCAATGCAATCAAAATACATTATTCATTTCACAAATGCTCTCATATAAAGAAATGCTCGTACGTCGCACGTACCTTAAATCTCCGAAGTCCGAGCCAAACCTTGCCCGAGTTCCATGCCCCGAGGAACGATGTGCTAACACGATAAATAATTCACAATTATTTACGAACATGTAACCCATGCTCAAGCACATCCATAACCCTCAAAATATTGTCAACACACGACAATTAACCATTTAAATACTCGGGGTGGAGCACATGCAGGGAGGGAAACAAATGAGACATCAACGAAAAATGCTCAAGAACTCCCCTAAAATTTTCGAACGCTCACTCCACAATACGAACCCAATTAAACACCATAATACATCTAAAACATGCAATAATCGATCAATTGCAAGAATCATCACCCCTGCCAAAAACCCCCAAAAATTCAAACTCAAACCCTCACGAATTTAGGGAAAATTTCGAACCAATCCAACACAAAATAGCAGGGAATTACATGAGAGGGACGAAAAAGAGGTAAGGAAGGTTACCCAATCGAAAATCGGAAGTAAATCGGTCGAAATCGAAGAACCCTAGAAATTGGGGATCGGCTGCTTTCCTGTAAAATCCGAACTCAAATCGCGACCAAACTTCGAATTGATGGTGTGGGAAGCTGCGCCTCGGAGAGACGAATCCAATGGCAGGTCGCACGCGCCGAACGGCGGCCGGACGGCGGCTGGCGCACGGCTGGATGCGGCGGGGTCGAGGGAAAAATCGGGAATGGCAGAATGGGGGAGAGAGAGTGACGGGCTGGAGGAGAAAAGTGATTCCAAAAATTAAAATCTCGGTTTCAACTGGTATTTATAGCAAAAATACCCCGAAATACTAATAGCCCCACAAATACATCATGATTCATTAAAAATCATCTGTTTTCAAAAATTCTCTCTCTAACTCTAAAACCCCCTACCCCACACAAAGCACCCCAGATCCCGAGTCACACTAAAAACCCAACTCATAGGTTTTTCACCCAAATGAGAATACAATCTCAACCTCGGGATCCAACGATCCCAACTACCCAAATAGACGAGCCCAGAAGGCCCAACACCGCGATTAAACTCCAAATCGCTACGTAAAACAACTTTAGGGGTTATTAACACTACGGATTAACATCTATAATCCCTGGTCATCACAGGCTTCTTAAGAGTATCACAAGCTTCACACAATCTTCACTAAGTTATGCACACTTCACAAGTCATGATAAAATTGTGCTCAAGATATTCACTTACTAAGTTAAAGTAAACTTTGCATTAGAGTTCAAAGTGTTCCAAGGTTAACAATTCACCTATGTTCAAAAGCATGCATGATATCAATTAGGTTTCATCATGGGCTAGTGATTCTAATCATGTGTTCATTACTAACTATGAGCTCAAAATTTTAAATTTTTTTGATTTTTTTGTATTTTTGAAATAGGAAAAACAATAACACACTACTAATCCCTCCCCCATACTTAAATCTTACATTGTCCCCAATGTAAGGCAAAAAGACAAGAGAAAAGAAAAGTTCAACTAAAACGCAATAAAAATAAAAGGGTAAAAGGGAAACTAACTCCCCTTGGGTTGCCTCCCAAGCAGCGCCTCTGTTTAACGTCGGTGGCCCGACGCCAGTCCTCTATCAAGGTGGGTGATGTGGTGTCGCTCCGTCCTTCCTTAACCACCTTAATATCTTCTTCACTCCTCTGTATTTCGGCTTGTTGCTCTTTGAGTGGTCGTCCCCAGTCTCTGTTACTCCTCCAGCATTTGTTGCTTGCTTTGGTCGATCCGGAGGGTGCTTCTTTTCAATGGTATGATCCTGCAATTGAAAAATAAGAGGATCAGAAGTATCGTGAGTAGACAGAGTAGCAATCATATGAACAGTATGCACTAAGTTAGAATCCATACCTTTCTTGTCGTCAAGGCCATCAGTAGCCTTTCCCAATTCCCACAACTCATCATTATCAAAATCAGAATCATAATCATCATGTACATCAATAGCGTAACTAGAATGCTCAAGAGGTTTAATGGGTTCATACATGTTGAATTTTTCGATTTCACCATTAGACTCCATGGTTATCAAACCGCTCTTCATATTGATTACTGAGTTTGATAATTTCAAGAATGATCTTCCTAAAATAATTAGACTAGAAGGATCACCATTTCCCATGTCTAAGACATAGAAATCGGCTGTGAAGACCAAGTTCTTTACATGCACAACTACGTCCTCTACTATCCCCTTGGGTTTGACCGTGGATTTATCCGCTAAGTGAATAACTGCGCTATTTCTTTTTAAAGGTCCCATTTTCAGTTGAGAGTACATTGAGTAAGGCATGACATTTATGGACGATCCTAAATCGAGCATAGCCTTCTCAATCCTAATAGACCTAATCTCACATGGGATAAAGAACATACCTGGGTCCTTGCATTTAGTGGGGATGCTTCTTTGGTTATCCGCCGAAACATTGTCATTGAGCTCGACCTTGGGTTGCCCTTTGTGTTCCTTGCTTTGATCCCCTTTCACGGTCTCATGCAATGGGGCTTGCTCTTTGCAGCGTGTACTCATCTTGTAGAGTCCTTTGAGTCCGGCACCTTTCCTATTGTCCTTCAATGCTTGGGGGAAAGGGGGTGGTTCTTTATATTCAGAAAGTTTGGGGTACTTACCTCGTGGTTCCTCCCCTTGCATTGGCTCGTCAACGTCTGTCTCTGTCTCCGTCATCTCTTCTTTCTGGAGTGGCGTCAGTACCACCTTTTCTTCAGCTGCATCTTCATTCACATTCACTGTGATAGCACTCACATTTTCCCGGGGGTTCATCTCTGGTTGTGACGGCAGTCCATTTGAAATCCTTGCTTCGATCTTGCTGATTGAAGTTGCCAATTGTCCCATCTGCGTCGTCAAGCTCTGGATGCTTGCCCTCGTCTCCTGTTGAAATTGTAAGCTATTTTCAGCAATAATTTTAATGCTATGTTCTAACCTGTCAGAAGGAGGGTGCACTGGCGGTGGTGGAGGCCTCTGGTATGGCGGTCTGTAGGGTTGAGGTTGGTGCATCTGCGGGTTCCCATAGCCTTGGTTCGGATGGTCCCTCCACCCTTGATTGTAGTTGTTTGGTGGATGGTCATAATTCCTTTGTGGGGGGCCTGGGAATCCTCCTGCAACATTCACGTTCTCCGTGGTTGTCTCTTGTAGTGCGGGGCATGCGTCTGTGGAATGGTTCGCAGCCAAACAGATTCCACACGGCTTTGTCTTTCCTACATTTCCACCTGCCATACCACGCACAAGAAAACTGAGGTCTATCAGTTGTTGTTCTAAGTTTGATACGTTTACCTCTTTTCTTTGCGGTTGTCCATGGCGCACAGATCCGAATTGTTGGGAGTTGGCCGCCATGTTAGCTATCAACCTTCTAGCTTCCTCCGCTGTTTTATCTATAAATGCTCCTCCGCTTGCCGCATCCACTAAGTTCCTGTCAGAAGAAAGTAAACCTTCATAAAAGTATTGGATGAGAAGGTGTTCACTTATCTGGTGTTGTGGACAACTTGCGCACAACTTCTTGAATCTCTCCCAGTACTCGTGTAGTGATTCCTCGTAGAGCTGCTTCACACCATATATCTCTTTCCTCAAGTTCGTTGCCCTTGAAGCTGGGAAGTACTTTTCTAGGAATACTCTTTGTAAGTCAGTCCACGTGGTGATCGATCCGGATGGTAGGTAGAAGAGCCAGTCTTTTGCAGCGTCCTTTAGAGAAAACGGGAACGCTCTTAGCTTTATTTGATCCTCAGTGATTCCGGTCGGCTTCATGGTAGTGCACACCACGTGGAACTCCATCAGATGCTTATGTGGGTTTTCTCCTGCAAGACCATGAAAAGCTGGCAATAAGTGAATTAAACCAGATTTAAGTTCGAAGTTTACGTTATTGGCCAGAGCAGGGAAACTGATGCAGAGCGGTTGTTGATCCAAGTTAGGATTCGCCAACTGCCTCAAGCTTTGATTTGCAGCCATGTTGTTCCTTTCTTCCTCTTCAAGCAGCCTCGCTTCTCTCCTTCTCTGATGTAGCGTCCTCTCAATCTCAGGATCGTAGTGAAAGTTATCTTCGTGATTGAACGACCCACATGTACTCATTAACAAACCAAAGTAGTAATGCGGGATAAAAATAAAAAAAAAATCGACACAAATAAATGTTGCCTTCCCCGGCAACGGCGCCACAATTTGGTGTGCTTTTATCGTGTATGCCCAAATTAACCCTTCTTCAGTTAATGACAAAAATATGTAGTAGTGGAAGTAGGGATCGATCTCACAGGGAAGGTAAATTTATTTCGTGCCAAAAACGAATAGTAACAAAGGGGGTTTTAGGATGAATTATTACTACTAAGCAAATTCTAAAATTAAACTAATTAACGAGATTAACTAAGATGATTTAAACTTATGAGAGTGAAGCGATTCTTGGTTTCCAGGTAACCGTACTTTTGGAAAATTATCTTTTAGTCATCAAATCAAAACATTCGAATTCTTTCAATTATCTATCGATTGGAAATTCAATTCCTACTCATCTTATTCGTAGTCAAAGAGAAAACAGCATTCAATTCAACCCTTACCAAATCTCTAATCACCACAACAACCGTTAATGATTAAATCAATCATAGTTTTCAAAACTAATGAGTTCGATAAATCTAATCAATGAAAACTACAGCCGTTAAAATTGATTACTCAACCGTTTCTCCTAAGAATTCAATAACACCTACAGCCGGTTAATTATTGATCTTAGTTGTTTCTTAACAAACTATCGATTATGTAATTGAATATTAGGTGATCGGTCTAATACACAAACACAACAATCATGGAATTCGAAATTTGAGAAACAAATTGAAATCGAAATCTAATTCAACAATCAAACCAAATTCTCATAAAAGGTTCAATTCCAAAAGCAGGTACCCCTTCAACCAAGAATCGAAGAGTTTTAGCCTAGCATAATTAAATCTAAAAACAATAAAAATTCGATGGAAAACATTAAATAAATAAAGGAAAAGAAATTACTAATATAAATCACGATTCCGGCTTGTCGATTCCGGTTCCGTTCTTCGTTGTTCTTGAAGAAAACTTGAAAACAAATTAATCTAAAATCTCCAAATATTCTAAGAGTATGAAAAACTATCAAAAAACTGCTACTAATGAGGCTTAGTCTCGAGTTTTAGGGTATGGAAGTGATAAATATGGGATACAATCTTTTAAACATGGTAAAAGACTCAATTTCCAAATTTCCGGACTCTTCGGCGATCGATCGCCTTGAATGTGGCGATCGATCGCTGCATTATTTTTTTTCGGAAAAACCCTTGAGGCGATCGATCGCTATAAATTGGCGATCGATCGCCGAGCTCCTGTAGACTTTGGCGATCGATCGCCACTTCTTCGCGATCGATCGCTGGCTCTTCAAATTTGATGCAAATGTTTCTGTCCATAGGCGATCGATTTCCTCTTCGTGGCAATCGATCTCCTCCTTCAAAATTACATTTTTGCCCTTTTCTTGATCAACTTTGAGTCATTGTCATGTCCATGTCTCTTCTTGGTCTTTACACATCATTTTTAGCTCGTTTTCTTCGATTGTACCTACAATTACACAAATATACGATTAGGTAGCATACGTATCAATTTATCCATCAAAACCTACCAAATCGTAGACAATTAAGCACTAAAGATGTGTCTATTTCTAGTCACATCACTTAGCTATATCCCACAAATCCAATTGTGACTCCCGTTGCATTCCATATGCAAGGATGCTCAGCTAGAGCTAACAACGACTTGTTGACACTCGTGTTGGTACTACCAACAAAATTGAGTTGTCCCAGTACAAGTTCATCAAAACAATAGACGTATAAACGTTCCCGTGAGGTATTCCCTACCTCAATCATCATGCCTCATAGAGACTATAAGAGTCTATCATAAGTCCTCATCAGTATCATCATACGATTCACCGAACTCGGTCACAACGTGCAGTATAATTGCCGTAACAAGCACACTATAACACTGCTACAATACCTGGCTAGTAAAACGCTGCCTCCATAGGCTTATACTCAGCCTACCAACGTATCATACGTTCCACCCCGGTACATCATACCGTAATATCCCTTAGAGTAGTGGGTCATCACCCAATATTTCTCTAATACCAATGCACAAAGGACATCCCGGTGTCCTTGCTCAACCACAAAGCAATCCTATTTTGCAACAGCTCGAGCAACGGGTAAGGCTCGACTACACTGTCGTAGCAACCACTCCTCCACCAGTCTACTTCCGTGTGCCGGTCACCTCACCAAGGACTACGGACATACTGCGCCTTATCGGCCTACATCAACTCTCGGGCTAGTCGCAGCTCCATATCATCCCAACAAACACCTCGATCAACACATAATATCAAAATGGTTACCAAATAGGATCAAGGCTCAATATGCAATGTAATGTTGTGTCAAGTATCGATGCTACATATATACAGAAAAATACATGTGTGTAAAATAAGTTTTATTTTTCTTGCATCGATGTTTATACAATATCACAAATAAACCATGTAAACAGATAAATGCCACATAAAGCACGTTCAACAAATATCAAATGATACGGGTACATGTTATATATTACCCGGTCATAACATACCTTTTTCAAATGATCAACTTGTGACGAGAGGTATAACTGATGCTTAGAAACCACGATCACTCTACAGAATTTTTATACATGATTATCATGATTCTCAGTTAGATACGCTTTGTAGATATAGCTTGAATTTGGTAATTCAATAATCTCACAAAATAAAAAAAATTATTTATTTTTCAGTTATTATCATACTTATCAAGCTATGAATAGACATGTTATGTTCAAATATATACACATATTTGTGTTCTAATTCCTCATTAATTTATGAACTTAAACGATGACTTAATTTCCACAACTTAGTCATTAGTATTGCATCATAATACAACAAAACTCCTTATAGAACTTGATATTTGAAAAATGCTTGCTTAAAGTTGGTCCTGTCCTACAAGTTTTAAAATAAATGATCCATAATTCATCAAGTGATGTGTACTGTAGGATTACTATTTTACCAAGACATGAAATTTGAACTCCTATGTCAAACGTGGCATATCCTTAACAATCCAAAAATTTTAGTTTTAAGAAAAATTCTTATGATTGCTTTATACTTAAAATTCGAAGAAAAGGAGGAGAAAACTCCAATATAATTTAATCATGTTAACTCCACATTTCCCAACATGCATAACATGCACCCTGAAATGCAACCCCCGGGTCACGCCTACCAGGTGACTAAGCATATCATGAAGATAATTAATCACAACACATAATTTGATTATCACCATAATTAATCATGTAAACATAATTAATGCCAAATTGCACTTAATCATTTCAGGGATATCACACGTCATGACCAACATTTACCCCTGGTCTCCGTCTTCCCGCCGCCGGGAGTCGTCGAAAATGGACGATGGGCCTTCGGCTCGGAGCTGGAGCTTGGTAAATTTCCATTCCAACTTTTAGTTTCGAAATTTGGGGCTTTAATTTAGGTGTTGATGTTAGTTCTTGAATGCTTGTGGAGTTTGTTCGATTTAACCGATGCATGTTCGATTTAGGCCGACTGATTTTCATCTTTTGGGGATGGAAAATGCTTAAATTCAGTTCTTAATCGACTTTTAACTCCATTCAATCATGTTTTAACTTCATTAATTAGAAATTGGGGAATAGCTCGGTTCTCATGCTGCATGTTTGGAAATCTGATGCTATAAGGTCCTTGTGCGAGTCCCATGCATGTGTGGGTGCATGTTTTAGCATGATTGAGTCGATGTAGGGTTTAGTTGATGATTTCAGTAATGGCCTCATTTCGAACTATTGATAGGCTTTATGGTTTCACCAGAGTGGATTAGGAAGCTAAGAGTCTTCCTTAAAATACTGAAATGGTATGAATTGCACGAACTTGGGAATCAAATCAATATGCTAGAGAATGTGGTTTAAACATGTAAGGAAATTGAATACGAATTGGAATTAGGACGATTCTAATTACTTGATTTTAACAAATTAAATTACAAAGTATGATTGAACGGATATTTGAAATTGTATAGATCTTAATAAATTCAATACTGAAAGATTATTGATGTGATCGAAGATATCGAGATTGGACAACTAAGAATATGTATGTTGCGATCGGTAACATACGACAGATATCAGTATTATTTGATATATGAATTGCTGAACTTACGTGAATTACGTGAAACTACTTGGCTATGTGATTTTAGTTGAATTATGAGCATTCATCTTAATTGGCATATCGATGTATGAAAATAAATGTTTTGTTAACACACATCATTTTGATAAATATACATCAATATATGATTAATGGGCATATCATATTAATCCATCCAATTCATTGATATCCTTGATGATGACTGAGTTTATTTACTCTGAGTGTCGGGGACGATGGGTACGACGATGACAAATAGTTTAGGTAGCAACTGTGGTCACGCGCGTTGCTACCGAACCTAGACACGAGGGATGACGAGCACATCACAGGATGATTCTCCTAGCGCAAAGTGTGTGTGCTGTCACCCTCTGCTCGAGCTTGATATTGAATGATGATACCTTTCTTTGGACTCCGATATTCTGGTATCTTGAGATATTTGATAGATATTCCCTGGATTCCGGACTTTTGCTATCCCGAGATGATTTGTACCTTTCATGCATCGCATTACATTGCATTGCATTGCATTACATCATGTATCACATTTTTTAGATACATGTTGTAATTACTTGATAGTTACATATTGGGCTTAGGCTCACCACCCAGGGGGCTGTTGTTGTCTTTGTGTGTGGACAATGACAGGTATTACAGGTGACCAGGATCCCAAAGAGGGAATGCTCGCTGGAAGTCTTACCTGAGGTTGTTTTCTTTTGTCTATCCAGTCGTAGGATAGTTAAGTATACCAGGGTGTGTCCTGGATAGTATAACTATATAAATGGAGTTTATTTCCGTCCAGTCTTGATTATTGGTGAATATTTGATGTTTCTTTACTGCTGATGGTATTATGTAAATATTTTGAGTATGAAATATGTGCTGGAGTTTTATTGTGCATGCTATGGTATGATGTAAATATTTTTAGTACGGATTATGTGCTGGGTGCCTATGATGTATGCTATGGTATTATGTATTTACTTGCTGCACTGGGATATGATTATTGTGCTTTTCATTTTTTTGGTATGTCCCTCGTGCGCGGAGGTCATGCCGAAATTTTTAGAGCAACTTGTTGGAAGGACTTTTAAATAATCTTCCGCTATTTACAATAATCATTGTGTGATAATTAAACACTTGATTAGAAACGGGTCCTCACAGTCGATGCTAGAGAAAGCATGCGACATGTAATACTCGGAACTTGACTAACTAGGTTAAGTTGCTTAATGCAATGAGTAATAGGTGATTACAATTAATTACGATCAAACATCGTCATGCATTGAACTCGGTTAGAGATAATCAAATGTGATAGAATGTTATGAAAGAACCATAATCTATGAAATTTGGTTTATGATTTAGTCAGAACTGTGTTGCGTGGAATTTATTTGTCTCGATATAATTGAGTTAGTATAATGGTCAGTAATAAGAATTAGACTCATTTTTTAAATAAATCAGGTATGATTAAATTATGAATTCGAATGTGTCGGGATTATCATCATTATTTCGATCGGGGAGTCTTTTTACATTAATGAAAGATAAGGGAGCAAATAATATTATAGATGGTTGGAGGTTTGATTTACAAATAGGATAGTTTTTATAAAAAATATCCTACACACACTTACACCATATACACACACAAATCTCTACAACTCTTTCTCTCAAAAACCTTATCCTTCTTGCTTCTTCTTGAATGCTTATGATGCATGGAGCTTGTGAATTCTAACACTACCTTGTTTATGGAATCAAAGTGGTAAGATTAATTAAAGTGTTGAGTTGTTAATATCATAATGTGGATTTTGTGTTGGGTGCTTTGGTATGAGTTGAATTGGGTTGATGTATTGAGAATGAGGAGAGTAAGTTGTGTTTTGAAGTGTTTTTATGTATGGTAGTCGAGAAATATGTAGCATACCTTATGGTATATGTTTTGTATGGAGTTTATATACAAAAATGGAGAATTTTTTGGGAAAATAGGGCGCGCCATCGATCGCCAAGCATGGCCCGCTCAATCACGAGTTGAAAAATAAAGTTTGTGGACGATGAACAGTGCCATCGATCGATCACTTGTTATGGAGCGATCGATCTCTGGAAGCAAAAATTTGGCAAAGTGTTTCATCCCGCAAGCGATCGGTTGCCACTTTAAGGCTATCGATTTCTGGGTTGTTTTAAAAATATTTATGTATAGCTAGCGATAGTAGCGATCGATCTTCAGGTGCAAATTTATGAATATTTATTAATTGTTAGGGATTTTGAGATATAATCTTGTATAGTCTCTTTTGGTGATGATTATGACTTTTGGGGAAGTTTTGTCAACAATGAAATAAGGTTACCAGTATTGAACCTTAGTAAGACGTATATTACATGTTTGAGTTAGATGATAACTCAAGTTAATTAAAGATAAATAAGATGATTTAAATCATATACGGAGTAAGGCAAATTGAAATTGATTATGATAAGAAGCATGGCGCATATGTTAGATGAATAATGAAGTTGTTGGGAATTATTAATAATAAATATTGAACTGATATTCAATATAGATACTCGAGCGTTCGGATGTCGAGAACGTCTAGAATCTTGTTGTGATGAATCACTAAGTATGTTATGCGATATGGAAATGCCGCTATTGAGCGTGCTATTATTATGGAATGGGAATACTGTCGCCATGGAGCGAGTAATGGATACTATACCGCCGATGTTGAGCGTGCGAGATATGATGAGCTATGACTATACAATTGATGAATGAGATGCATGTCATCATTATGAATTATTATTGTACTGGTTTAGTTACTATCGATTGTTATCAGTACAGTAAATCAATAAAATGATATAACTGATTGATAAAGTTTGACGATCTTGGATATTGTGATAACAAGAACAACCTGGGAGATCCCATATGATTGTGGCATACACAGGAAGTATTATTGACATTACAGTTTCAGCTTTATATTCTGTGAATTATAAGCTGTGAAATTGTTTATGTTATTGTTGTGCTCACCCTGTGTGGGGACTGTTTTGGTTGAGACATGTAGAATAGGTTGACATTGACATTGGCATTGGCACTGGCAAGGAGTCCGAATATATACGTGGATGCTTCCCTGAGAGGAAGTATCTGTATTGGTATTGAGAACGTGACCTTATATACGTAGATATACATCTGTTTAATGCCCTCCAGTGAGCATGATGGTACATGTATATCGATTGTATAAGTACTTGATTATCCTCTCTTCATTTGAGAATGCTTGCAATTAATTGAGAGTGACTATTGCATGATTGACTTGAGGATATGATTAGTGCTATATCAAGTGTACGCATGTTGTGTCTTGAATGTTATCAAGAGTTTGAAGGATTTACGCTTCAAAATTTATATGAAGGACATGTTATGATAGAAGACCACGGATGAGAATCCCTTATTGATATGGATGTATGCACTATTAATGATAATTGCACTAATGAATGTGTTTAGGACTTGGGTCCTTACATTAATGGTATCTGTGATGCTCGGGAATTATTGGTGTTAATCTCGGTGTGGTAATGATCCTTAATGGATTTTAATTGTGGCAAATATGAATTAATTGCGGTTTCGGAACTCCCAGGGATTTTAAATCCGGTTTTTGGAGTCGTTGGATCCAAGGGATGAGATTGTATTCTCATCGTGGTGATAACCTTGGAATTTGGTTTTTGGTGAAATCTGGGGTCCGGAGTACTTTGTACTGGGGCTGGTGATGGAATTTGAGTTGAAAACAGATGATTTTTAATGAGTCATGATGTATTTGTGAAAGGATTGGTATTTTGGAGTTTTGGTGCATACTATGTAAATTGTTTTGGTTGGGGATGTTGAATATTATGGAGTTTTAATGCAAGAAATTTTATAGTTGATATTTGATGCTATGCTTGCATATGGTTTTCTTCCCATGATATGATTGTATGCACTAAAGGAATGGATTAATACACTAATAATGGGTTAAGGGCACGGGGGTCCTTACATTAGTGGTATCAGAGCCAGGTTTCGATCCTGGGACCTGTGGGTTATGGACCCACTACTCTAATGGATAATACGGTATGATGTACTGGGAATGGAACGTATGATACGTTGGTAAGCTTGGTATAAACCTGAGAGGCAGCGACTTGCTAGCCAGGTATCATTGTTGTAAGGCCCCGATGCTAATTAATCTGGATTAACGATGATTATACAAAATCCAGATAATTAATTAGTTCAGAATTTGGATAATTTATTTGGAATTGTAGGAAATAATAAGTTATGAATTTTGAGAAAATTCGGATGATTAAAATATAGATCACGGTTTGTGTTTCGGACTACGACATATATATGTAGATATATTGAACACAAACAACCAATTAAACAATAAACAAAAGATTGTGGTGCAATAGACCACACTCACACAATCCAAAAATCCCTCCCATCACCTTGAAGTCATCACCCACCTCCATGCAAGACCTTCATTTCTTCTCCTCCACCACACTTCTTCTTCTAAGTTTATCAGATTGTTTTCCCTTCAACTACCCCTCTTACTACTCATGCAAACAAGGATTTGGGAAGCAAACACCATGAGGATTTTGAAATTAAGGAAGCAAGAGGCAAGAAATGGAAGGGTGCAGCAGAAACAACAATTGTAGCAAGAAATTCGTGAGCTCCAGATGTTTTTGGGATGATTGAGCTTCAAATTTTGAAGATAATTGAAGGTAAATAGGTATAATTTAATTTTATGAACTGACATGGTCGAATTAGTGCATTTTCATTCGAATTTAAGTTGGAAAAGTTGCTGTCAAATTGTAGTCTACTAAGACCAGTGCAAGAATAGTCTGGTATTTCGAGTTTTACGCATGGTTGAACTTCGAAATTGAAGATGACTCGCCTAATACAAGTTGTATTATTTTATGTTAGCTTTAATTGGCCACCTAAAGCAGCTAATTTAAGATGAAAACGTTATGGTCATTTTACCAACATGTGTCAAATCTGGAAATTCAATGCATGCGAGTTTCATGCATCGTGTTCTTCGTGTTTCTGGGAATAAATGGCTACGAATTTGAAGTTTTACCTTCTAATAAGAGTTGTATTATTCGGTGTTAGCTTGCAATAGGAATTGGTTTCACTCCATTCGGAGTTCATATGCAAATGTTAAGCTAAGTTTACCAGCAACTATGCAATATGGAAGTAGGGGATATACGAGTATTTTAGGCTGTACGTTTTTCACATTATGTACCTCAAGATGAACTATTGTGCTTGAAGCTCATAATATATGTATTGTAGAAGTTTGAGTTATCTTGCATTAGAAACTGGCCTCACATGATTTGGAGTTCATATGAGTGAGTTATGACTTTTTTCCCTATCACTGCTCAATCTGCACTAACAGAGCATATTAGAATTCGATGAATTATGCTATGAATCGACCTCTAGACCTATGAATTAGCTAAAAATCATAAAATATGAAATGAACCTTGTTGTTTTCGAATGTTTCCCACTGGTTTTGAAGTTATTTGGTTCAATGCACTATTTGAACACTAGTGTCATTTTGGAATTTACATGACCAGGTTAATAGATTTCGGTGTTGACTCGAGAAGTCTCGGTAGATTAGCTTGGGTCGAGGTACGTTGAAATGAGTGGTATCATGACGTCTGGCAAAGGCGTGTAATGTTACTACTGTATGACCTGTTATGCCAATACTTGATTTATATGATTTAATTGTCACTATATGATTCTTATGTGACTATATGACATGATGAATGTCTTGGATTACATGATATGTGAAATTACATGATATGTATATACTTTCACATGAGATTGCATGATATATTGAGTTGCATATGTGTAATGCCTCGATTTGTTGTATACACGTGTGATATGATTATGGTGTAAAATTATATCAATTGGCGGTATGATATTGGGGGTTCCGATGGAACCAAGAATGAAATAATACATGTATGAAATGATATATGACAAGGGCAAGGAATGAAACATGGTGTATAATGATTTAATAACATATCAAGTCATGAACTAGTGGACATTTGATTATGCATGTGAATTTACTTGCAATTGGAATTGCATTTGAATTTGGAGTTCATTTCATGTACATGTTACTTAACATGTAATTACCTCTAAATGACATGATAGCAAGTGAATTAGGGAACTAAGGATCTATATCAAGAGGATTAGGGAAGTGGAATCACATACTACACCACTTTCACCTCAAAATCTCTACAAAGCTCCTCTCCAAACCCTTAGAGATTTTAGTAGTTGAAGCTTGGTTTTTCACTTGTGATTTGAGCTAGGAAGTTAGGTGAAGTGATTTCTTCACATCTTGGTAAGGATTTCATGGTTTTACACTTGAATTATGTAATTGGTATTGATTTATGTGAAGGGGAATATCAATTATTGATGCTTAGAATCATAACTTGTTTCTTTGCCAAGAATTGGATTCTAGGATGTTAGGAACATGTTTATATGATACTAGGGAGTGCATGAATCATGGTTACATGTGAAATTCTGGGTAGGAGAAGAAGTACCATGAAGATAAGCTCAAAATCGCCATTGTCTCAATTTTGCTGATCGTGCCGATCGATCGGCATGTGGTCTCGATCGATCGCCGCGAACAGTAAAGTTTTAAGGCGGTTTGCATGAGGCGATCGATCGGTGAGTTTGAGGCGATCGATCGGTACATGTGGCGATCGATCGGTGATTTTGTTCGATCGATCGGTGAAGAGTGAACAGTTCGGCGATCGATCGAGAATCCGGGGCGACCGATCGGTGATGGCAGAATGTTGAAAAATTTTATATTTTTGTAGAATTTGATTTTAATGCCTATGATAACATGATATATTGTTGGCATTGTTGTAGCATCATCTCAGGGGACAGGACAACGAGGCACTTAGCCAGTGACGCCTAATTTATCTCGTTTGTGTCGCAGTACAGGTACGTGTTGACGTACGGAGTATAGATATGATGTGATGATGATGTTATGGTTTTGATATCATATGATTTATGTTATCTTGTGTCATATGATTGGTAGTTTCATATGCATGTACATACATGGATTTCATATGATTGGGATGGAGGCCTTGATAGATATGTGTATATGCTTTGGTGAGATCATTGCCTCGATAGATATGCCTGGTGTGGTATATGCTTTGGCTGGGATCGTTGCCACGATAGATATACTACATATGCTTTGTCTTGAGAGATATACGCCTGGTGTGGGTATATGCTCTGGCTATTGTCACAGATGAGCATGGTACTATGATATGTGCTGCTAATATGAAGATGTGATGTGGTTCCACTGACATATTGAGCTGAATAGGCATATCATATGGGGCTCGTGATAATAGGGTGCTTATCGGACATGTCATGACATAGTGCATTTGTGGATGCATGATGCAGAACATTCACGTTAGATGATTTATTGTGCTTTATCATTGATATTGATATTGTTGCACTGAGATCGTTGTTCTCTATACTCATTGTGTGAATGTTTTCTGTAGGGACTCATAGATGTGGGGAGACGGGATGTGAGTCATTTTCCGCTGCGAGCTGAACCACTGCCTAGGGGTTATTTTGGATTAGGTTGTTACTTGTACATGTGATGTTTAGTTGGTTAGGTTTTTATAACCTTGTAACAACTTAACTAGTTAGAAACTCTTAATCAGTGTATGTTTTTACTTAATTCAGACTCACGTATGTATGTTAAGATACTACATAAATCGATTAAGTAACGAGGACCCCACATTAGTGGTATCAGAGCAGTGGTTCGAGAACGGGGTGAACATGGGTAGAGGAGGTGTATTAGGGAGTTACCTAAACACTTTGAGAATGGTAATAGCATGTTAGTCTTTGGAATATGATGTTATTCTAACATGTTATATACTTGTGAATGTTCTTGTTAACCCTTGTTATACAGTTATGACAGACAGAGGGTATCATGAGGATGTTGGGGATGCCATGAGTGGCAATGCTAGTGTGAGGATGGTGTCTGTGCCACCACCACCGATTGAGCAAGGGCCAGTGGAACAGGTACTGTTGCCTGGAGAATTAACGTTGACGCAGTTTCTGAGTTATCAGCCACCCAGGTTTGAGGGGACTGAATCAGGAGAACTGGCAGAGGAGTGGCTAGAACGTGTGGAACAGATATTTGTGTCAGCACCGTGTGCCAAGACTGCTTGGTTACGCTTAGCTGAATTCAAGTTAGCTAAGAAAGCTATGATGTGGTGGAAATCCACAGTACTTGAGTTGAGGGCTCAAGGACATACAGTTAACTGGGATGTGTTTAGAACAAAGTTCTTGGAGCATTATTTCTCTGTTGATGCAAGGCAGCGGAAAGAGGATGAATTTACAAATTTGAGACAAGGATCAATGACAGTATCTGACTATGCTGTGCATTATTCTTCTTTGCTCCGGTATGTGCCACATATTGCTGTCAACACAAAGGCAAAGATCAGACAGTTTGTGAAAGGGTTGAGGCCTGAATTATTTGATAGGGTAATGTCCAATAACCCTACATCATATGAAGAAGCGTTGACTAGAGCCGAGATGGCTGAGATTGCTGTAGGGATATATACAGATGTTGGACAAGCCCAACCACCTACATCTGACAGTATGAGACCTAGAGTGGAATCATTTAAATCACCACGAGGTGGTGCATCTTCATATAGGTTTAGTGGGAAACGTTTTGGACCACGGAAAGGGGATGACCGAAAATCTAAAGGACAGTCCCAAGGAAGTAGTAGTAGTAGTGGACGAGGACTACATTGTTTTAAATGTGGAGGGCCACATTATCAAAGAAATTGTCCACAGTTTGATACGGTGGTTTGTTTCCGTTGTGGGAAGCCAGGGCATGTGATCCGTGATTGTCCTCAAGTGGGTGGACAACAGAGGAGAAGACCAATGTCAGAGAATACAGTGCAGCAGAGACCACAGGGTGTACCACAGTCTGGTGGAGGACAGAGGACAGGAACACCTCAGGCTCAGGTGTATGCACTGAACAGGGAGGAAGCAGAGGCAGCTCCTGATGATGTGATAGCGGGTAGTGTACTTTGTTTACTTATCATGCTTTACTGTTGATTGATACTGGTGCATCACATTCTTTTATTGCACAAGCATTTATTGATCGGTATCATATATGCTCGTCTCCACTGTTGATGCCTCTTTATGTTTCGACACCCATGGGAACTACTGTGATGACTTGTCAGAGTGTGTCTGATTGTGCTATTCAGTTTGAGTCTGACTATGGCTTTCAAGCTGATTTGATTGTGTTAGAAATGTCAGATTTTGATTGCATCCTCGGAATTGATGTGTTGAGTAAATATCAATCTGTTGTGGATTGTAGTCAGAAGATAGTGAGATTTCAGTCTGATACTGGAAATCAATGGTATTTCTATGGCCAGGGATCGAGGGCAAAGATTCCTTTGATATCAGCAATTCAAATGTCGCGTTTGTTAGAACGTGGACATGCGGGTTATTTGATTTATGCCCTTGATATAACTGAACAGAAAAGAGAAAGGAAAGTGGAGGAGATACCAGTGGTTGCAGAATATGCGGATGTGTTTCCAGATGAGATACCTGGATTCCCACCGATTCGAGAAGTGGAATTTGGTATTGATTTGATACCTGGTACTTCTGCAATTTCACGGGCTCCTTATCGGATGGCACCAACTGAATTGAAAGAATTGAAAACTCAATTGCAAGATTTATTGGACAAGGGGTACATACGTCCTAGTGTATTGCCTTGGGGTGCTCCGGTCTTATTTGTTAAGACGAAGGATGGGACAATGCGATTGTGTATTGACTATCGACAATTGAACAAGGTAACAATAAAGAATAAATATCCTCTTCCTCTTATTGATGATTTGTTTGATCAGTTGCAGGGATCAAGGATTTATTCTAAGATTGATCTGAGGTCAGGATATCATCAAATACGTGTGAGGGAAGGAGATATACAGAAGACAGCATTCAAAACTCGTTATGGGCATTATGAGTTTCTGGTGATGCCATTTGGAGTGACAAATGCTCCTGCTGTCTTTATGAGTTTAATGAATCGGGTTTTTCAGGAATACCTTGATCGATTTGTCATTGTCTTTATCGATGATATACTGATTTATTCGCAGAGTGATGCCGAACATGTTCAACATTTGCATATGGTATTGCAATTGTTAAGGACACATCAGTTTTATGCCAAACTCAGTAAGTGTGAGTTTTGGTTGACTAGTGTCGGCTTTTTGGGACATGTTATTTCAGAAGAAGGTATATCAGTTGATCCAAAGAAAGTTGAAGCAGTGTTGAATTGGTCAGCACCTACTTCTGTGCCAGAGATTCATAGTTTCTTGGGTTTGGCTGGATATTATAGACGGTTCGTTGAAGGATTTTCAGCGATCGCCAAACCATTGACACATTTGACACAGAAGGGAGTATCATTTCAATGGTCAGAGGCTTGTGAGCGTAGTTTTCAGGAATTGAAACATCGATTGACTACAGCTCCAGTCTTGATCATTCCTTCAGAGCATGACAGGTTTGCATTATATACTGATGCATCTTTACTTGGTTTGGGTTGTGTATTGATGCAGGGCAAACATGTCGTGGCTTATGCATCACGACAGTTGAAGCCACATGAACTGAGATATCCAGTGCATGATCTGGAATTGGCTGCCATTGTCTTTGCATTGAAGATATGGCGACATTATTTATATGGTACGTCGTTTACCATATACACAGATCATAAGAGTTTAAAATTTCTATTCACTCAAGCGGAGTTGAATATGAGACAAAGGAGATGGATGGATCTGTTGAAAGATTATGATTGTGAGATTGAATATAATCCAGGAAAAGCTAATCTTACAGCAGAAGCCTTGAGTCGAAAGGTACATCATACGGCTGATGAGATGATTCATTTATCTGCTTTGATGACGTCTTGTTGTACTTTGGGTTATGATTTTGATATGGAAATAGTGCCAGTACGGGTATCAACATTGTTGGTTGAACCCGACATTTTTGAGAAAATCAGAACGTCACAACTAACTGATGATGAAGTACAACAATGGAAGGAAAGGATAAGTCAAGGACAAACATCTCAATTTGTACTTACAAATGATGGAACTTTAAAATACAGAAACTGTTGGGTAGTACCTGCTTCATTAGGACTACGCCAAGAACTACTACAACGTGCTCATTGTAGTAGATACAGTATACATCCTGGAGGGAAGAAAATGTATCATGATTTACGTACACAATTTTGGTGGAAACGTATGAAACAAGATGTATTGAGCTTTGTGAAACGATGTTTGATCTGTCAACAAGTGAAAGCGGAAAGACAGAGACCAGGAGGTAAATTACATAGTTTGGAAATTCCTCAGTGGAAATGGGAACATATCACGATGGATTTTGTGACTCATTTGCCACGGACGTCTTCTGGTTGTGATGCTATTTGGGTGATTGTTGACCGACTCACCAAAGTATCTCATTTTGTGCCATATTGTATGACGTTTACATATCTGAGAATGGCACAGTTGTACATTCAACATGTAGTGAGATTACATGGTATTCCAGTTTCCATTGTATCGGATAGGGATCCGAGATTTACTTCTCATTTCTGGGAAGGGTTACAGACAGCGTTGGGAACTGAATTGCGGTTGAGTACAGCATATCATCCTCAGACAGATGGACAAACAGAGCGTACGATACAGAGGCTTGAGGATATGTTGCGTGCCTGTGTATTAGAGTTTGATACCTCTTGGCAAGAGTCGTTGCCATTAGTGGAATTTTCATATAACAATAGTTATCAGTCTAGTATACAGATGGCACCATTTGAGGCTTTGTATGGGCGACGATGTAGATCGCCATTGTATTGGGATGATGTGGATCAGTTTTCCTTAACTGGACCGGATATGATTCATGATATGGAAGAGAAAGTGAAAGTAATTAGATTGAAACTTAAAGCTGCTCAGGATAGACAGGCTGCGTATGCCAATAAACGACGTAGACCACTTGAATTCCAAGTTGGTGACCGTGTGTTCTTAAAAATCTCACATTTTAAAGGTGTAGTATGGTTTGGTAAGCGTGGAAAATTGTCTCCACGGTATGTTGGTCCATATGAGGTGTTGCAACGTATTGGTACGTTGGCATATCGCTTAGCACTACCACCGGCCTTGAGTAGTATTCATGATGTCTTTCATGTGTCACTGTTGAGAAAGTATGAACCAGATCCGAGTCATGTATTACAGTTACCTGATGTACAGTTGGATACAGATGTGTCGTATGAGAAACGACCGGTTATTATCTTGGATCGAGCTGAACGCAGGTTGCGTAATAAGGTGATTCCTATGGTTAAGGTACAGTGGGACAGACGGGGTGTCGAAGAGGCAACGTGGGAGACGGAGCAGCATATGATGCAACGGTATCCGTATTTGTTTTCTGGTATGATTTTACAGTTTTATGATACTGTTAGTACATACATACTGTACTGTTACATACATGATCATGTTTCCTTGCTTCATATAGTCGGATTGTTGCGTTGCATACTTATACATGCATAGTTGTATATGCAATTTCGAGGACGAAATTCAATAAGTGGGGGAGAATTGTAATGCCTCGATTTGTTGTATACACGTGTGATATGATTATGGTGTAATTATATCAATTGGCGGTATGATATTGGGGGTTCCGATGGAACCAAGAATGAAATAATACATGTATGAAATGATATATGGCAAGGGCAAGGAATGAAACATGGTGTATAATGATTTAATAACATATCAAGTCATGAACTAGTGGACATTTGATTATGCATGTGAATTTACTTGCAATTGGAATTGCATTTGAATTTGGAGTTCATTTCATGTACATGTTACTTAACATGTAATTACCTCTAAATGACATGATAGCAAGTGAATTAGGGAACTAAGGATCTATATCAAGTGGATTAGGGAAGTGGAATCACATACTACACCACTTTCACCTCAAAATCTCTACAAAGCTCCTCTCCAAACCCTTAGAGATTTTAGTAGTTGAAGCTTGGTTTTTCACTTGTGATTTGAGCTAGGAAGTTAGGTGAAGTGATTTCTTCACATCTTGGTAAGGATTTCATGGTTTTACACTTGAATTATGTAATTGGTATTGATTTATGTGAAGGGGAATATCAATTATTGATGCTTAGAATCATAACTTGTTTCTTTGCCAAGAATTGGATTCTAGGATGTTAGGAACATGTTTATATGATACTAGGGAGTGCATGAATCATGGTTACATGTGAAATTCTGGGTAGGAGAAGAAGTACCATGAAGATAAGCTCAAAATCGCCATTGTCTCAATTTTTCTGATCGTGCCGATCGATCGGCATGTGGTCTCGATCGATCGCCGCGAACAGTAAAGTTTGGCGGTTTGAGCATGAGGCGATCGAACGGTAAGGCTCGCGATCGATCGCCTCGATGTAGCGATCGATCACCAGCTGCTGAATAGTGGGAAATGTGATTTTTTTGACGAATTTTGATATTGGACTATAATTGGCTTCTAATATTGATTTGTATGTGTGATGCCCCGAAATTAATTAATGGTAACCTGTACATTAATTATGTTTATATGATGAATTATTACGACGATTTAAGTTATGTGTGGAAATGAAGAATTAACATGATTTAAGATGTTGATTTTAATTATGAGGATGATATGGATTTAATGATGTTGGTTACATTTTTATAAATGTTTACCATGTTAATGTATTTCATATACATCATGTTGTTTATTGGGGTGCAAGTTAAATGTTAGGATTTAATACTTAAATCACCATTCCTACCTCACCTCACCCTTTTACACTCAATTCCAAAATCACTTTCCCAAACCCCCTTTCCCCTCATTTTCGAAATTAGCCCTAAAGGTGGGAAGAAATTCTTGTAAAAGCTTCATTCTTGCATTTCTTGGTAAGATTTAGTGCCTATGATGTTTATATAGCACTTATTGATGTTCTTGAAATGTTTGTTAAGTTTTGGAAGGGTTTTAAAAAGGGTTTGAAATGGGTTTGTTTGGGTTAGTGTGATTCTTGGTGGGATGTTGGATTTTTAATGGTTTTATGATGTGTAATGAAGGTTTTGAGTGTTTTAATGTTTTTAAGTTGTTGGTATAAATGATGGTTGAGGTTGGTGAGGTTTAAAGGTACAAAAATGGAGATTTTCGTTGTACAGAGGCTGGAGATCGATCGCCCGTTTTTGGCGATCGATCGCGAGCAGGCAGTAGGCTCCAGAAGCCTTTGGCGATCGATCGCCACTTTTGGGCGATCGATCGGTGAGCTTGGCGATCGATCGCGCCAAAGGTGGCGATCGATCGCCGAATGCATAAATTTGTTGATGCGGGCAGTGTGATCTCGCGATCGATCGGGACGACTTGGCGATCGATCGCGAGACACACAAAAGTGTGTTTTTAGCATTTTTGTGGGAATTTTGAATATTGGACTATGATTAGCTTCTAATATTGAATTGTATGGTTGTGTAGAACCATCCCAAGGACCCACAACTTCGAGAAGATAAAGTACTACGACTTCACCACATTTTGAAAAGGTACGTAAGAAACGTACGGGCATCAACGGTAACATATCCCTAAACTATGACTTTGCATCAATTTACATAAGTATTTATGATGATGATTATGATGATTATGATGATGATGTTATGATAAACGAAGATGATATAATGTTACGATGACAATTATGATATGATGATGATGTTTGAAATGATGATGCTTATAAGATGATGACGCATGTTTGACTATGCTACTTAGAGTGGTCGAATGTCCGGTGACTATTATGGGCAAGCGAGGAAGGTCTTGCCGCTCACATAACTGAGCGATGGGGTACATCCGCTATCAAGGTGTAGCGATGGGTATCATCCGCTGAGCGATGGGGTACATCCGCTATCAAGGTGTAGCGATGGGTATCATCCGCTGAATAAGAGATACATCCGCTATCAAGGCGTAGCGATGGGTATCATAAGATGTGTTATGTCGAGCGAGGGGGCCAATTATGCCGCTAATAGAACCCGGACAGTCCCATTTCTAATTAACATGGATTGTTGTGAACTTTTATACGAAGTATGATGTTAATCATTCATGTCTTGAACTAATGATTATATGCGTAATTATGAAACAGGGACAACCAAGGAAGGATAGTACTATTAAACAGGAAGTATATGTTATTAATTATTTCCATGCATTATTTATATGCCATTAACTCATGATGTTAAGTAACGATGTACATGCTCACGATGGGTTGTTCCTGTAGGTACACTTTTGGATCGAGACCAAGGGTCGGGTTGAGATAGTGAGCTAAAGGAGCATAAGAAGATAGATACAGGATTTTTGTTAGCCTTAACATTCTTTTTGGGGAATGTAATTAACTAACTATTGAAGTTTCATTTTGGCCTGTAATTACATTGAGCTCACATAACAACCAGAACTCTAAGATATCTCTAATGCATGTTTAGTTCATAATACGCTCTTAATATGATGTTAAGGTAGGGAGACCCTACAGTATGGTTGTGTAGAACCATCCCAAGTACCAACAACTTCAAGGAGATAAAGTTTTTCAACTTCTCCACTTTTGAGACTAAGGTACGTAGTAAGACGTACGGGCATCGGACGGTAAAATGTGTTCTTACGCTTTTGGCTATATATATCGTGGACAAGTGTGGATTACGAAATGTGTTGATATATATTAAGATAATGGTGATGCATTATGATTGTGGACTCAAGTGTTGTGTTTATTTATATGTGGTTGGAAATGCTTGATTGTTCCGGTAGTTGTTATATACGAGCGAGGGAGGTACTTGCCGCTGTCATATGAAGCGATGGTAATATGATATTTGCCGTTGTCATGTCGAAGCGATGTACATGCCGCTGTCATTGTCCAAGCGAGGGATATCATATGATGCCGCTATATGTCGAAGCGAGGGGTCCTAAAATTCCGTTGTTATAACAAGACCGGAACAGTCACATTTCTAGTGATCAATGTGGAATATTGTGGTTATAACTGGAACGTGGTATCGATCATTATATTATGAACTAATGATTTTGTGCATGAGTTTATGAAACAGGAACAACAATGAAAAATGTGCTAATGTGGTAAATCAGGGAGCATACATACATATATATCTCATGCAATTATTTATGTTATTGTGCTTGGATTTTGTTGAATAGTGATGTATATGCTCATGGTGAGTTGTTCCTGTAGGTACACCTTTTGGACTTGGTGGGCTATGGGCCGGGTTGAGACAGTGGGATGTTGGGGTTGTGGCATGATTATTTTGGGGTGTGTATTATTGTTTTGGTAAAAGCATATTTAAATGGGAATTGAAGTATTTTATTGAGAAAATACTATAAAATATCATGTGAGGATATTTTAATACATCGTGCTAAATACCGGGACCAAAACATAACACATCACGTAACCCACCACCCAACCACCCCCCCTTGACCCATGCCCTGCTGCCAGCTACCAGCTGCTTGCCCATACTCCTTGTCCCATCTCTCACCCAACCCTTCCATGTCTGAAATCACTCCAATTCTCTCCCAAAATTCGTCCAACAGCTGCTAAGGAAGTTAGGGAGGAGATCTTCCATTTTTATTGCTTGGAAAGCTTCCAAAAATCGGAGCAAAAAGGGGTGAGAAACCATTTCTGGGTTTGAAATTTAGTTGTTGAGTTCATACTTTTATTGGTGTGAAAAATGGCATGTTAGCTTAGGTTTCTTAAACCTTCGATTTAAATGTTTACATGGTGTTGTTATGAAGCTCTCTGCATTTTTCCTTATGTGTATTACATGTTTTATGTTGAGGAAATAAGCATGTAAAGTAAGGTGTTCGGAAATCTGGGTAGGAGTATGCCCTGTTTTTCTGGAAAAATGTGGACTGGGAGTGATTTTGAGGAGGTGATATTATGCATGTTAGATGGGTTTTAGGGTGAACCTTTGATTTGAGTACATGCATGGTAGCTTGTCAAGCCCAGGGCGTTTTATATTTGAGCATGCATTATGAAATATGTTGTTGTAAGGACCCCAAGCCCTTAATCCTTGATTAGTGTATTAACCACTATGTGTGGCACATGCTTATGTTTAATAGTCAATCGGGAAGCTCAGATGATACTTTATCATTGCATGGCAATTACAAAAAATTTCCTTTAACACTCAATGTTATAAGGTCATCAGTCTAACAACGAAATAGACTCACAAAGTTCGCCCAATATCATCCCTTTTTGCCACTTTTCACATTGTGGACTTTTATAAAAATTTGGGCAGAGTCTCCCCATAAATAGAGCTATCCCGAAATAGAAGCACAACACATAACATAATTCCCGGCCAGGGAAAACATAATACTCATCAGAAAGCAGTAATACCAAGTAAATTCCCAGCCAGGGAAGACACCACACATATGACGACATAAATGGGTCTCAACACCCACATAATACACTAACGACTCTCATATCATTAGCAATTCTACCACAATTGCATGCAACATATAATGAAAGAGAGGAAGGCTCATGCCTTTATATACAACCCATATACAAGAATGTCCGTGCTCACATGCGAGCAGCATAAATGTGTATATAAACCTCGGGTGTATATAAGTACTCTATACGATACCGTGCTCCATCAAGCCCTGGTACCACGATCCTGTGAGTACGTCCAATCAACAGCTCGAGCTCAGCTCCACAGCCATCGATGCACCTGTTCACCTGCCCCAACAGAGACAGCCCCCAACGGGGTGAGCATACCAATACACAAAATCTCATAATCACAATAATGAAATTCATAATTTACAACACAAGTAATTATTAATGAATTTTAAATGATACTCCCTGGATGGCAACATCCTCATCCGGGATTCCGTGTACTGTCCCTGTTCTCACAATCATCAAACTCATCAAATCTCATAAATCAGTAAATCAACACATTGATTTAACCCATTGCATGCCTAGTTCTCGAATATCAATAATTATGATTCCAAGTTCATCATTCATGCAAAAGTAGATATCTCAATATCTAACACTGATTTCATAGCCTCGCTATTAATCATAAATGAATTAAATGCCTAACATTTATTTTACCAATTTTCCATTATACCTAGACATCTCAAATGTCTTATAATGAAAACATGATCCCACGATCATTCTCAGGCATCTCAAATGCCCAGGCATCTCAAATGCCCTACAATAGTCATATACATCAGGTACCCCATATAACTTATGAGAGTTACACTACTCTAGTGTCACGTGCGCCCCTGACGGCGATATCAAGATTAGGTCGCTTCATAGCTTCTCAACACATATAAATAATCCTCATGCAACACATATAAATAATCCTCGTGCACGATTATTCAATAAAATCAAAATACATTATGCATTCACAAATGCTCTAATATGTAGTAATGCTCGTACGTCGCACGTACCTTAAATCTCCGAAGTTCCGAGCCAAACCTTGCTCGAGTTCCATGCCCCGAGGAATGATGTGCTAACACGATAAATAATTCACAATTATTTACGAACATGCAACCCATGCTCAAGCACACCCATATCCCTCAAAATATTGTCAACACACGACAATTAACCTTTTAAAAGACCCGGGGCAGGGTACATACAGGGAGGGAAATAAATGAGACAATATCGAAATTTGTTCAAGAATACCCTACAAAAATCGAACCCGAATCTCAAAATTTCGAACCCAATTAAATACCATAATTCATCTAAAATGTGAATTAAACCATCAATAGCAAGAATCATCATCCTTGCCAAAAACCCCCAATTTTCGAATTTCAAAGCCCTAAATTCGAACTCAATTCCTTAAATTCGAACACAATTAAGCATCTTTATACAACTAAAGCATGTAAGAAACGACCCATAACAAGAATCGCCACACCCCTGCCAAAGATTACAATTTTCGAACCCACTTCACCCATACATCCAAAAATTCGAACCAAAGCCAACGAAATTCGAAATAAATTCGAGCCAATAAATCACAATTAGGCAGGGAATCACATCACAAGCATGGAAAAGGGGTTAGGAAGGTTACCCAAACGAAAATCGGAAGAAATCGGACCAAAATCGAAGAACCCTAGAAATTGGGGATCGGCGCACTTCTGTAAAATTCGACTTCAAATCGCGATGAAACTTCAAATTGACGGAGGGGAAATGAGCGCCTGGACGAGACGAAGCCGTGGGTAGGTCGGACGTGCCGGACGGCGGCGGGCGAAGCGTCGGAAGTCGCGCGGGTGCAGGGCAGGCGGGAAGGAATCGCGCGCGGGAGAGAGAGAATGAAATTGGGGCTGAAATGAAATAATTTCTAAAATTTGGGGTTCAAATGGTATTTATAGCAAAAATACCCCGAAAAATTAATAGCCCCACAAATACATCATGATTCATTAAAAATCATCTGTTTTCAAAAACTCTCTCTCTAACTCCAAAACCCCCTACCGGTGCTCACACAGCACCCGAGATCCCGAGACACATCAAAAAAACCCAACTCTTAGGTTTTACACCGTAATGTGAATACAATCTCAACCTCTGGATCCAACGATCCCAACTACCCAATTAAACGAGTCCAACTCCTCGATTAAATTCCAAATCGCCACGTAAAACCACTTTAGGGATTATTAACACTACGGGATTAACACCTATAATCCCTGGTCATCACAATATCCCCCACTAAAAGAATTTCGTCCTCGAAATTAGCACTGGTGTATCACATAACACCCAGGCTACACAACAACATGAAGCCAGAGCCTCGATTCTTGACCATATCAGAATCGTATAAATAAACGCAAGGGTACCTACCTCGCACCAACTCTGAAACAAGGCGACTTACCAATACCAACATATCACCCAAGAGGTAAAACGTACCTCGATGCGGGTCATCCCAAAAGTCAGTCCCTCATGACTGCAAAACAACCGATATTTACGACTGCAGATCGGACAGTCACCTTAGTTCTAACACAACTAGTAAGAACGCATCCTGAATGACACCTCAACTTGAGAAAGTTGACCTCGTGTCAAACTCTGGAGTGGAATAGACTTCCAAATCCATCATAATGTCAAAGAGCGCCAGCACAACTCAACGCTAATAATCCAAAAGCAGTTAGTCAACTGAAACTGCAGGGATTCGAATCGCTCCCGATTCTATCGTAGATATCATCCAATGACATCTTTACTATGACTCACGATGTCTAACATACATCCTTACGGGGAAAACACTAGTATCCCACGTATATTCGTACTAGACCTGGTCCCCACTATACAGACCACCTCCATCCAAGGAGCAGTTGCACCCTCTGCAACTCGGATCGGGCGACTCACGGCCACCGATCCACACAAAAGACATCTCACAAGATGTCCACCTCCGGATATCCCAAGAACCACATCCTGGTCAAAATAAACAATCGAGACTCCACAGAGTTTCAAATTCTGAAAGGACATGCAATAACCCATTGCATCCTCAACACTTGGGTCGTCAGCGACACCCAACAAATCCAAAATTCCTGCCATCCCTTGATAATCCTAGGATTTAACAATCCAAACTTGGAAAGGCTATCGAAAACTCGAAATAAAATACCAATAAGGAAATACCTTAACCCACCCAAGATAATTCCTCCTCAAGAGAAGTCAACTAACTTCACGATTATTCCTCATAATCATCGTGCCATGTAGATTTCCAATCTCAAGGTTTTCCATATCTCTCATCAGAGATTTAACCATCCTAAAAATAGCATAACTCTATGCTAGACAAAAAGGAAATCAATAACTGGCATCCGTATACTCATCGGTATACCTGCCTAAGCACGAACACCTCATGCATACTCAATGCACTATGCTCGGGTATCTGCAACATACACCTAAGCCCCAAACACAACTGTCAATCCTGAGTCATTCCCATCCAATGGAGAATGAAAATCGACGATTAATAACACGGCGTGATTCTCAAAATCAACACCACATGCACCAACTTACCGAATCTTTCAAGATTCCCAAATAGGTATAATATTACCTCCTTCCTCACAAGGGAAGTGCCATCGAACTCGAGATCCACTAGTCTCGAACCACCGTTCGGAAAACTGGATACAATAACACCCACTGTATCCCAAATACACTGTTTCCCTCTGATCGAGTCAATAACGACTTGATGACTCTCTTGTTGGTACTCCAACATCATGAGCTGTCCCAGACAAGTCTCACCAAGATTAAACATAAACGTATACACGTTTCAGTGAGGCATGCACAACCTCAGCCTCAACCTCAAATGACATGGTGACTACTAGAGTCCACCACAAACCCCATCGTATCACCTTACGATTTGTCAAACTTGGTTCCAACGAGCAGTATGACGGTTCTAGCAAGCCCATCATGGTGCTACACACACGCGGCAGACAACCTAGTCTCTGCCTCTTTAGGTTTATCTCAAACCTACCAACAAGACGGACGTTTCCGTACGGCACACCATACCGTGGGAAGAAAATCAATAGAGTAGTGGGTCTGCACCCAACGTTCCTCTAATGCCGATACACCCTGGACACTCCAATGTCCCTATGTACGTAACAAAACCTGATCCTACTCCCTTAGGACCCATCCAACACCCTCAAGGGTGGTGTGACCATGTCCACCACATGTCACATCGACAGAAAGCGAGTAATTTCCTCCATGATTACTCCTGTCGTCAAATCACATGGCGAAAAGCCATTCCAACGAGCATACCTCAAGGGTATCACCACTCGTAATATGATCACCCCAAACGTAAGCTGCGGTACAATCACATGTACAGCGCAACCATCCATTCCTCGAGCAACCCGCTCGATATAAGAGTCACGTCAATCGGTGCCGCACACACCACCTTGTGCTCGGTACTGGCACCCAAGGCATACCACTGAATACGTATACTCAACGCATCGATCATCGTAACGATGATGCATGTCTAATAAGACATCTCCTACACCATCGTCATAATCATCCCGTGACGATACATGCCAACTCATGGCATCTAAGGCATTGTCAACTAGTGACGATACATGTCATCCACCATCATGCTAGTAAAATAGGTATAATAAAACATGTATATCTACGCATGCCAGCTGCAATAAAGCTAACAGAATAGCAATATCTCATTCCTCATCGCTAACAATATAGCGGTATATCTGTCTCCGTCGCTCAATAATTGGGTGTAATCAGCACCCATCGCTCGAAGGCGGCAAAATCTTGTGCTGAGTACATAGCGGCACAATCCCTCGCTATAGAATCGACGGCATGATACCTCGTCATATAATAAGTGGCATGAAACCTCGCTATACACCTGAGCATGAATCATCGTCCACATAATAGCGAAAATAGGCATCGTTATCAATACCCGGCGGTATAAACCATCGCCAATCAATATAGCGGAATGAACCATCGCTATCAATACATCTGGCGGAATGAACCCTCGCCAATCAATATAGCGGAATGAACCATCGCTATCAATACACCTGGCGGAATGAACCATCGCCAATCAATATAGCGGAATGAACCATCGCTATCAATACATCTGGCGGAATGAATATAATCGACACAGCGGGACACATCACCGCTATCATCCGTGTCATCACAATGGAATGAATATAATCGACACAGCGGGACACATCACCGCTATCATCCGTGTCATCACAATGGAATGAATATAATCGACACAGCGGGACACATCATCGCTATCATCCGTGTCATCACAATGGAATGAATATAATCGACACAGCGGGACACATCACCGCTATCATCCGTGTCATCACAATGGAATGAATATAATCGACACAGCGGGACACATCACCGCTATCATCCGTGTCATCACAATGGAATGAATATAATCGACACAGCGGGACACATCACCGCTATCATCCGTGTCATCACAATGGAATGAATATAATCGACACAGCGGGACACATCACCGCTATCATCCGTGTCATCACAATGGAATGAATATAATCGACACAGCGGGACACATCACCGCTATCATCCGTGTCATCACAAAGGAATGAATCATCATCCTCGACACAGCGGAATACATCACCGCTATCATCCGTGTCATCACAAAGGAATGAATCATCATCCTAACAAGCGGCATCTCATCCTCGCTTCTTCATACAAGCGGTATCTCATCCTCGCTTCGTATGGTATACCCCGCCTCAATGTGCAAGCGAGCCTCCCCCCTCCCGCTCCACATTTAGCGGTATAAACATAAGTATAAAAATTCTCACTGTGATAAGCAAGACTCCTGGAATGTATAATCATCATTCCTTTTTATACTCCATATTTCCTGTAACCTGCAACCATCATGGTTAGCAACAATAGCCATATACGCTATGCATCAAACATCCAATGCATAAATGCAACCACTTGCAAGTCAATACGTATACCAAAGCATGTTACCTCGGAAATATCCCTTTACCTGATTCTCTTACAAAATCAGATTCCTTGGCACATAACACACGGAGTGCCAGACATCACTATTAATGCCATCCTATCGTGTTCCACACGATTCCTGCAATCACACTGATTAGCAACACCACTTTTCATATCAGAAAAAGCACATAAACAACTAGTTGTGCCATACAACATTAATGCCATCATGCATAAGTAAGTGCTATCAATAACTTCTTAGGCCCTTAACAGCCCCAAAGAGCTAACCACTGCTCTGATACCACTAATGTAAGGACCCCAAGCCCTTAATCCTTGATTAGTGTATTAACCACTATGTGTGGCACATGCTTATGTTTAATAGTCAATCGGGAAGCTCAGATGATACTTTATCATTGCATGGCAATTACAAAAAATTTCCTTTAACACTCAATGTTATAAGGTCATCAGTCTAACAACGAAATAGACTCACAAAGTTCGCCCAATATCATCCCTTTTTGCCACTTTTCACATTGTGGACTTTTATAAAAATTTGGGCAGAGTCTCCCCATAAATAGAGCTATCCCGAAATAGAAGCACAACACATAACATAATTCCCGGCCAGGGAAAACATAATACTCATCAGAAAGCAGTAATACCAAGTAAATTCCCAGCCAGGGAAGACACCACACATATGACGACATAAATGGGTCTCAACACCCACATAATACACTAACGACTCTCATATCATTAGCAATTCTACCACAATTGCATGCAACATATAATGAAAGAGAGGAAGGCTCATGCCTTTATATACAACCCATATACAAGAATGTCCGTGCTCACATGCGAGCAGCATAAATGTGTATATAAACCTCAGGTGTATATAAGTACTCTATACGATACCGTGCTCCATCAAGCCCTGGTACCACGATCCTGTGAGTACGTCCAATCAACAGCTCGAGCTCAGCTCCACAGCCATCGATGCACCTGTTCACCTGCCCCAACAGAGACAGCCCCCAACGGGGTGAGCATACCAATACACAAAATCTCATAATCACAATAATGAAATTCATAATTTACAACACAAGTAATTATTAATGAATTTTAAATGATACTCCCTGGATGGCAACATCCTCATCCGGGTTTCCGTGTACTGTCCCTGTTCTCACAATCATCAAACTCATCAAATCTCATAAATCAGTAAATCAACACATTGATTTAACCCATTGCATGCCTAGTTCTCGAATATCAATAATTATGATTCCAAGTTCATCATTCATGCAAAAGTAGATATCTCAATATCTAACACTGATTTCATAGCCTCGCTATTAATCATAAATGAATTAAATGCCTAACATTTATTTTACCAATTTTCCATTATACCTAGACATCTCAAATGTCTTATAATGAAAACATGATCCCACGATCATTCTCAGGCATCTCAAATGCCCAGGCATCTCAAATGCCCTACAATAGTCATATACATCAGGTACCCCATATAACTTATGAGAGTTACACTACTCTAGTGTCACGTGCGCCCCTGACGGCGATATCAAGATTAGGTCGCTTCATAGCTTCTCAACACATATAAATAATCCTCATGCAACACATATAAATAATCCTCGTGCACGATTATTCAATAAAATCAAAATACATTATGCATTCACAAATGCTCTAATATGTAGTAATGCTCGTACGTCGCACGTACCTTAAATCTCCGAAGTCCGAGCCAAACCTTGCTCGAGTTCCATGCCCCGAGGAATGATGTGCTAACACGATAAATAATTCACAATTATTTACGAACATGCAACCCATGCTCAAGCACACCCATATCCCTCAAAATATTGTCAACACACTGACAATTAACCTTTTAAAAGACCCGGGGCAGGGTACATACAGGGAGGGAAATAAATGAGACAATATCGAAATTTGTTCAAGAATACCCTACAAAAATCGAACCCGAATCTCAAAATTTCGAACCCAATTAAATACCATAATTCATCTAAAATGTGAATTAAACCATCAATAGCAAGAATCATCATCCTTGCCAAAAACCCCCAATTTTCGAATTTCAAAGCCCTAAATTCGAACTCAATTCCTTAAATTCGAACACAATTAAGCATCTTTATACAACTAAAGCATGTAAGAAACGACCCATAACAAGAATCGCCACACCCCTGCCAAAGATTACAATTTTCGAACCCACTTCACCCATACATCCAAAAATTCGAACCAAAGCCAACGAAATTCGAAATAAATTCGAGCCAATAAATCACAATTAGGCAGGGAATCACATCACAAGCATGGAAAAGGGGTTAGGAAGGTTACCCAACGAAATCGGAAGAAATCGGACCAAAATCGAAGAACCCTAGAAATTGGGGATCGGCGCACTTCTGTAAAATTCGACTTCAAATCGCGATGAAACTTCAAATTGACGGAGGGGAAATGAGCGCCTGGACGAGACGAAGCCGTGGGTAGGTCGGACGTGCCGGACGGCGGCGGGCGAAGCGTCGGAAGTCGCGCGGGTGCAGGGCAGGCGGGAAGGAATCGCGCGCGGGAGAGAGAGAATGAAATTGGGGCTGAAATGAAATAATTTCTAAAATTTGGGGTTCAAATGGTATTTATAGCAAAAATACCCCGAAAAATTAATAGCCCCACAAATACATCATGATTCATTAAAAATCATCTGTTTTCAAAAACTCTCTCTCTAACTCCAAAACCCCCTACCGGTGCTCACACAGCACCCGAGATCCCGAGACACATCAAAAAAACCCAACTCTTAGGTTTTACACCGTAATGTGAATACAATCTCAACCTCTGGATCCAACGATCCCAACTACCCAATTAAACGAGTCCAACTCCTCGATTAAATTCCAAATCGCCACGTAAAACCACTTTAGGGATTATTAACACTACGGGATTAACACCTATAATCCCTGGTCATCACAGTTGTAGTTTTTATAGCATGAAATGAAGTACTCAAGAAATCTGGGAATGAAAATGTTGCCCTGTTTCCAGAAAAGTTGATCGAGTACTTGTGTAAATGGTCGACGTTTATGCATGTGGGTTTATGTTTGGGGTGTAAATTTGATATGAATACACTCAGGGTAGTGTATTGTAACTTCTAGCATGTTGAGTTTGGCATGTGGTATGTCTTACATGTTAGATCAAGAGGCATAAATATCGGTGTTAAAGAGTTTCCGGAAATCTGGGCTGAAACAGAGCGACCGATCGATCGGTGAAGAACACCGATCGATCGGCAAAAGCCGTAGCATTTTTCCGAAATTCAAACAGTTCACCGATCGATCGGTGATGAGGACCGATTGATCGGTAGTGTTTTTTTTTTTATGTGGAATTTGTTTTAATTTTTGATATTGGATTGTAATGAGATATCTAATATTGTGTTGTACACTGGTGTAGAGCCTTCACAGACAGCTACACAGCGCAGGGGATATAGTCCCACAACACACTACATTTTGGAAAGGTACGTAAGCGACGTACGGGCATCCCAACGGTAACATGTATTTTATGTTTGTCTATTTGACACATGGTGAATGCAATGTGATGCATTGAGAGAATGATACATGTTATTATGCATTGTCGTTGCATATTATGCATTGTTGTTGCATATTGTGATGTGGAATAAAGAGGTGTATTCCACGAGTCAGGGGTGATCACAGTGAAGGTTTTAATGCTTATGCTTGACCGCTAAAAATGTGGAGCGGGAGGGGGGAGGCTCGCTTGCACATGGAGGCGGGGTATACCATACTAAGCGATGATGAGATACCGCTAGTATGAAGAAGCGAGGATGAGATACCGCTTGTTTTGAGATTGTAAAGCGAAGAAGCATTAAAATAACTGATGATGACTGACTCAATAAAAAGAGATGATATGTCATGACATTTATGTGTGAAGCCATATATTCATATAGTGTTTTGATTATGAATTGTGGTACAGGGACAACCAATGAGCATTGTAAATGCGATGGAAATACAGGAAGTGCTTTGTATTTTATGATTATGCATTTACGTCTTACATTCATATTTTGTGGTACATGAATTATGTTATGCTCATGTGTTGGGGGTTGTCTTTGTAGGTGCTTTTGATGATGAGAACCAGGGTCGGGGTTGAAAAGCCGAGCTGTAAGGAGTGCTACAGGATTAGCATGTTAGAGAAATTTTGTATAGCTTCTACTTGTGGTAGAGTAAGACTATAGGATAGTACCTTTTGTAGGAATTTGTGAAATTCCTTTTGAAACTTTTGGTACTGTATCTTTTAAGCTCAGGTTAATCAACATGACTCATTACTCTGATTTATTCATATGAATGTTTAGTTCTCTTAATCGCACCTATTAGTATCTTGAGATATCGGGGTCTCACATTTAGTGGTATCAGAGCAGTGGTTAGATAACCAGGGAAGAGTGAAGGGTAGCCTTTAGAGACAAGTTGGTTAGGTATTCATTGTTGGGCATGTTATGCATGTGATGCATATTTTTGTATAAGAGTTATACTAACATGCTTTGAATATGATACTCTTGTTATCTAAAGGCTTATACTATGAACTGCTTTTGGTATTGTTGTTAACTCTTGTGTTGCAGCATGGCGGCTATTAACCCGGAGAACCTCAATGAAGAGGTAGGGGATATGGGCAGTATGAATGCTAGTGTTGCTCATATGAATCCTTTACCGCCACCTGCTGTGGGAGTGGAGCCCAGTGCACAGATGTTATTACCAGGGGAGCTCAGTTTGACACAGTTTCTGAACTTCCGTCCACCCATGTTTGAGGGGACCGAGTCTGGAGAAGGGGCCGAAGAGTGGCTAGAACGGATAGAGCAGATACTTGTGACTGCGCCCTGTGCACGTACCGCATGGCTGAGGTTAGCCGAGTTTCAGATGGCGAAGAAGCCTTCTATGTGGTGGAAGACCACTGTGATGGAGCTGAGGGCTCAAGGTATGGTAGTGGACTGGACTGTATTCAGGACCCGGTTTCTTAACCGGTATTTTTCTGCCGCTGCCAGACAAGTCAAGGAGGACGAGTTCACTAATTTGAAGCAGGGCAACATGTCAGTTTCAGACTTTGCTTTGTAGTATTTGTGACATCCCCGAAATGGTTAATTGCTATTTGGTGCATTAATTGCTGTTTACATGATTAATTATGTGGTAATTGATTATGTGATGACCAGGGATTATAGGTGTTAATCCCGTAGTGTTAATAATCCCTAAAGTGGTTTTACGTGGCGATTTGGAATTTAATCGAGGAGTTGGACTCGTTTAATTGGGTAGTTGGGATCGTTGGATCCAGAGGTTGAGATTGTATTCACATTACGGTGTAAAACCTAAGAGTTGGGTTTTTTTGATGTGTCTCGGGATCTCGGGTGCTGTGTGAGCACCGGTAGGGGGTTTTGGAGTTAGAGAGAGAGTTTTTGAAAACAGATGATTTTTAATGAATCATGATGTATTTGTGGGGCTATTAATTTTTCGGGGTATTTTTGCTATAAATACCATTTGAACCCCAAATTTTAGAAATTATTTCATTTCAGCCCCAATTTCATTCTCTCTCTCCCGCGCGCGATTCCTTCCCGCCTGCCCTGCACCCGCGCGACTTCCGACGCTTCGCCCGCCGCAGTCCGGCCGCCGTTCGGCGCGTCCGACCTACCCACGGCTTCGTCTCGTCCAGGCGCTCATTTCCCCTCCGTCAATTTGAAGTTTCATCGCGATTTGAAGTCGAATTTTACAGAAGTGCGCCGATCCCCAATTTCTAGGGTTCTTCGATTTTGGTCCGATTTCTTCCGATTTTCGTTTGGGTAACCTTCCTAACCCCTTTTCCATGCTTGTGATGTGATTCCCTGCCTAATTGTGATTTATTGGCTCGAATTTATTTCGAATTTCGTTGGCTTTGGTTCGAATTTTTGGATGTATGGGTGAAGTGGGTTCGAAAATTGTAATCTTTGGTAGGGGTGTGGCGATTCTTGTTATGGGTCGTTTCTTACATGCTTTAGTTGTATAAGGATGCTTAATTGTGTTCGAATTTAAGGAATTGAGTTCGAATTTAGGGCTTTGAAATTCGAAAATTGGGGGTTTTTGGCAAGGATGATGATTCTTGCTATTGATGGTTTAATTCACATTTTAGATGAATTATGGTATTTAATTGGGTTCGAAATTTTGAGATTCGGCTTCGATTTTTGTAGGGTATTCTTGAACAAATTTCGATATTGTCTCATTTATTTCCCTCCCTGTATGTACCCTGCCCCGGGTCTTTTAAAAGGTTAATTGTCGTGTGTTGACAATATTTTGAGGGATATGGGTGTGCTTGAGCATGGGTTGCATGTTCGTAAATAATTGTGAATTATTTATCGTGTTAGCACATCATTCCTCGGGGCATGGAACTCGAGCAAGGTTTGGCTCGGACTTCGGAGATTTAAGGTACGTGCGACGTACGAGCATTACTACATATTAGAGCATTTGTGAATGCATAATGTATTTTGATTTTATTGAATAATCGTGCACGAGGATTATTTATATGTGTTGCATGAGGATTATTTATATGTGTTGAGAAGCTATGAAGCGACCTAATCTTGATATCGCCGTCAGGGGCGCACGTGACACTAGAGTAGTGTAACTCTCATAAGTTATATGGGGTACCTGATGTATATGACTATTGTAGGGCATTTGAGATGCCTGGGCATTTGAGATGCCTGAGAATGATCGTGGGATCATGTTTTCATTATAAGACATTTGAGATGTCTAGGTATAATGGAAAATTGGTAAAATAAATGTTAGGCATTTAATTCATTTATGATTAATAGCGAGGCTATGAAATCAGTGTTAGATATTGAGATATCTACTTTTGCATGAATGATGAACTTGGAATCATAATTATTGATATTCGAGAACTAGGCATGCAATGGGTTAAATCAATGTGTTGATTTACTGATTTATGAGATTTGATGAGTTTGATGATTGTGAGAACAGGGACAGTACACGGAATCCCGGATGAGGATGTTGCCATCCAGGGAGTATCATTTAAAATTCATTAATATTTACTTGTGTTGTAAATTATGAATTTCATTATTGTGATTATGAGATTTTGTGTATTGGTATGCTCACCCCGTTGGGGGCTGTCTCTGTTGGGGCAGGTGAACAGGTGCATCGATGGCTGTGGAGCTGAGCTCGAGCTGTTGATTGGACGTACTCACAGGATCGTGGTACCAGGGCTTGATGGAGCACGGTATCGTATAGAGTACTTATATACACCCGAGGTTTATATACAGATTTATGATGCTCGCATGTGAGCACGGACATTCTTGTATATGGGTTGTATATAAAGGCATGAGCCTTCCTCTCTTTCATTATATGTTGCATGCAATTGTGGTAGAATTGCTAATGATATGAGAGTCGTTAGTGTATTATGTGGGTGTTGAGACCCATTTATGTCGTCATATGTGTGGTGTCTTCCCTGGCTGGGAATTTACTTGGTATTACTGCTTTCTGATGAGTATTATATTTTCCCTGGCCGGGAATTATGTTATGTGTTGTGCTTCTATTTCGGGATAGCTCTATTTATGGGGAGACTCTGCCCAAATTTTTATAAAAGTCCACAATGTGAAAAGTGGCAAAAAGGGATGATATTGGGCGAACTTTGTGAGTCTATTTCGTTGTTAGACTGATGACCTTATAACATTGAGTGTTAAAGGAAATTTTTTGTAATTGCCATGCAATGATAAAGTATCATCTGAGCTTCCCGATTGACTTTTATTGAAAGCATGTGCCACACATAGTGGTTAATACACTAATCAAGGATTAAGGGCTTGGGGTCCTTACATTAGTGGTATCAGAGCAGTGGTTAGCTCTTTGGGGCTGTTAAGGGCCTAAGAAGTTATTGATAGCACTTACTTATGCATGATGGCATTAATGTTGTATGGCACAACTAGTTGTTTATGTGCTTTTTTCTGATATGAAAAGTGGTGTTGCTAATCAGTGTGATTGCAGGAATCGTGTGGAACACGATAGGATGGCATTACTAGTGATGTCTGGCACTCCGTGTGTTATGTGCCAAGGAATCTGATTTTGTAAGAAAATCAGGTAAAGGGATATTTCCGAGGTAACATGCTTTGGTATACGTATTGACTTGCAAGTGGTTGCATTTATGCATTGGATGTTTGATGCATAGCGTATATGGCTATTGTTGCTAACCATGATGGTTGCAGGTTACAGGAAATATGGAGTATAAAAAGGAATGATGATTATACATTCCAGGAGTCTTGCTTATCACAGTGAGAATTTTTATACTTATGTTTATACCGCTAAATGTGGAGCGGGAGGGGGGAGGCTCGCTTGCACATTGAGGCGGGGTATACCATACGAAGCGACGATGAGATACCGCTTGTATGAAGAAGCGAGGATGAGATGCCGCTTGTTAGGATGATGATTCATTCCTTTGTGATGACACGGATGATAGCGGTGATGTATTCCGCTGTGTCGAGGATGATGATTCATTCCTTTGTGATGACACGGATGATAGCGGTGATGTGTCCCGCTGTGTCGATTATATTCATTCCATTGTGATGACAATTTTGTAATTGCCATGCAATGATAAAGTATCATCTGAGCTTCCCGATTGACTTTTATTGAAAGCATGTGCCACACATAGTGGTTAATACACTAATCAAGGATTAAGGGCTTGGGGTCCTTACAGATTATGTGTTAGGATTTATTTACCTTATGTGGAAATGCATGGTCATGTGGATAGGGTGACCCGGGATTGCATTTCAGGGTGCATGTGGTGCATGTTGGGTAAATATTATGAGAAGCATGATTTATTTGCCTTTGGTAGCAATTGATTAGAAATCATGTGTTTATATGGTATTTGGTGCATTTGAGTAAATGCTTTGAAAAATATCATGTTGGGGTGTTTTATACACCATGGGATTATTTTGGTATGCATTTGATTTAATAAACTCTTTTTTATACCCAACCCCACCCCATCCAACACTTTTACTTTACCAAATCATTTCCAACACCCAAACCCTTCTCCTCTTCACATTTTCGTTTTTGAGGCCAAAGGTGAAGAGAAGTGCTTGCAAACTTTGATTTGTGGAAGATTGTTGGGTGATTTAAGGTCCCAAGAGGTATGGATACCTCATGTTTAATTTTGTAAAGATTTGTTTTAGTTTGGGTTGGTTTTGAAGGGTTTAAAATGGGTTTGTGTTGGGTGTTGTGGTTTTGGTAATATTTTGGTTGGATGTTGTATATTTGAGTTTATGTTGATGTTTATAGTTGGTTTTGAGTTGTGGGATTTGGTTGATATTGGTGTATGTGGGTGTTTTTGAGTGGGGGTTGAAGATGGGTGAATAGTGCCCAAACCCCGCATGCCCACAGCTCGGCGATCGATCGGCGTTTTTCTCGCGATCGATCGCGAGCAGCAAGGCTGAGGCAGTAAGCCTCAGCGATCGATCGCGAGCTTGGCGCGATCGATCGGCGAGGCCGCGATCGATCGGCGCTAGCTCCGCGATCGCGGATTGTGCAATTTTGTTGGGCGAGGCAGTGTGATCTCGCGATCGATCGGGGCTTGATGGCGATCGATCGCGAGATGCCAAAAATGGTGTTTTTGGGTGTTTTTGTGGGATTTTTGGTATTGGACTATTATTGGGTTCTAATATTGGTATTTGTGAATATGTAGAACCAACCCAGGTGGCAACGCAGCCAAGGAATTGAGGTCCAACCACATTCCACATTTTGGAAAGGTACGTAGTGGACGTACGGGCACCCAACGGTAACATGTATTTTATATACTCATTGTTTATGCATTGTGGATGCGAGTATATATGTGGTATTGCATTGTGGATGCATATACATGTTGATTTATGCCATATGAGGTATTGCATTGTGGATGCATATACATGGTAATTTATGCATATTGATGATAGATGCATATTATGATTATTGGATGCACATCCCATGAGTCGTGGTCATCCTTTGATGATTTTAATGCTTGCCGCTTTTTGTATTGGTTCCGCTAAATGTGAAGCGAGGGGTGGGAGCGCCGCATGTCACATTTGAGCGTGGTTGTCATATGGGGCGAGGAAAGGGTATTTGCCGCTCTCTGTGAAGCGAGGGGTGGGAGCGCCGCATGTCCATTGTAGCGAGGTTATCCTATGCCGCCCATATGAATATAAGCGAGGGGCATTAAAATACACTGTGATGGACAGACTAGGGAATGGTGACCAATATGTGGTACAGTTGAGATGGTATATGATGTCATGACATGTTTTGGCCATTAAAAATAATCTGTTGATTATACTCATGAGTTATGGTACAGGGACAACCAAACGGGAAGCGTTTGAAATACATGGGAAAACAGGAAGTGTTTTATATTGATTATGCATTTACGCTTTATCTTCATATTGTGTTGAATATGAATGATTATTATTGCTCATGTTTGGGGGTTGTCCTTGTAGGTACCTTTTTGGCATGATAGAAGGGCTTGAACGGGTTGAGACAGTGAGCTTCAAGAGCATCTTTGGTAGATGAAAGGACAGGATTCTTTTGTATAGTGCCTACTCTAGGAGTAGCGTAAAACTATAGTGAATACATTCATTGATTGGAATGTAATTAATCCTTTTGGTAGTCCTTTATTTTGGCATGTAAATGCTTAAGCTCATAGACTCCACTTGTTTATTATACTCTGATCATTGTTATTAGCTCTATTATGCCTTAATTCCGCACTTAAGGATTAGGGTCCTTACATTAGTGGTATCAGAGCAGTGGTTAGAGAACCCGGGAACGAGTGAAGGGTAGCCTTAGCATGTTTGGCTAGGTGCTTACATTTGAAGCATGTTTATGCATGTGGTGCATATTGGTGTATATTTGGTTATACTAACATGCTTATATCACTCCTGTTATCTAACGACATGATATATATATTGCTTTGGATTGTTGTTAACAATTGTGTTACAGCATGGCTGCTAATGAGGAAGTCGGAGATGTTGGGTGTGTAAATGCGAGTATTGGACAGGCTAATTCTCTACCTCCACCGGTTGTCGGAATGGAACCAATAGTTCAGTTATTACTACCGGGTGAGATTAGCTTGACGCAGTTTCTGTCTTATCATCCGCCCCGGTTTGAGGGGACAGAGTCCGGAGAAGAGGCTGAAGAGTGGTTAGAAAGACTTGAGCAGATCTTTGTATCGGCTCCTTGTGCTGTGACGGCTTGGCTGAGGCTAGCGGAGTTTCAATTAGCCAAGAAACCTCTGATGTGGTGGAGGAGCACAGTAATGGAAATGAGAGCACTGGGTGCTGTGATTGACTGGACGCTCTTCAGGACCAGGTTCTTGAACCGATACTTCTCCGCGGCAGCAAGACAGACAAAAGAGGATGAATTTGCAAGTCTGAGGCAGGGGAACATGACAGTGGCAGACTATGCCACACAGTACTCATCACTACTTAGGTATGTCCCCCATATTGCCTCTGATGGACGTGCCAAGATGAGAAATTTCATGAAATGACTGCGACCGGAACTCTATGACCGGGTTATCATCAATAACCCAACTTCTTTTGATGATGCTCTCACAAGAGCGGAGCTTGCTGAGCTAGGAGTGGGAGCTTATGCCATGCCACCACCGGTACCGCAACAGAGGCAGACTAGTGACAGTTTGAGGCCTCGGGGTGAGCCATTTAAACCCCGTGGTGCCTCTTCATCTTCGCGGTATGGTGGAAAGAAACACTTTGGACAGAAGCAGGATAACAAGAAGGGTAATTGGTCGGCCAATCGAGGATCTTCACAAGGGGAGAGGCCGGGAGAGCCTAGGTGCAACAATTGTGGAGGGCCGCATTCTTCAAATAAGTGTCCTGCATGTTATGTCTGTGGCAAGATGGGCCACATTGCTCGGTATTGTCCCACCAGGGGAGGCCAGTCAGAGTATCAGGGCAACAGGCCAAGGTTTGAGGACAGGACAGTGCAGCAGAGGCAGCAGTTTGGGCCTCGTCCATCGGGAGGTCAGACAGTGGGACCACCCCAGGGACAAGTATATGCACTGACCAGGGAGCAGGCTCAGGCAGCTCCAGAGGAGGTGATTGCCGGTACGTGTCATTTATTTACGTACCCTGCTTTTGTTTTGATAGATACAGGTGCCTCCCATTCTTTTGTGTCTGTGGGATTCATGGAGAGACACCATATGCGCACGTCTTCTTTACCCACGCCTCTCCTTGTCTCGACACCCACTGGAAGAAACGTTGTTGCTGATCAGTTCTTGGCAGATAGCCTCATTTATTTTGAGGGCAACGAGTTGAGATCAGACTTGATTGTACTGGGTATGTCAGACTTCGACTGCATCTTGGGTATTGATGTTCTGAACAGATATCAGGCAGTGGTAGATTGCCGACAGAGGACAGTGAAGTTCAGACCTGAGTGGGCAGTCAGTGGACTTTCTTTGGCAACGGTTCTCGTGCGAAGATTCCGTTGATTTCAGCGATCAAGATGACTCAGTTGTTGGAACGTGGTCACACGGGCTATCTCATTTATGCCGTGGACACGTCTGGGAAGAGTAAAGAACTGAGAGTTGAGGATGTACCAGTAGTGGCCGAATTTGCTGATGTATTTCCAGAAGAGATCCCAGGATTTCCACCGGCTAGGGAAGTTGAGTTTGGGATCGAGTTGTTGCCAGGGACATCCGCTATCTCTCGTGCACCTTATAGAATGGCACCGGCTGAGTTGAGGGAGTTGAAAGAGCAGTTGCAGGATCTCCTTGACAAGGGTTATATACGCCCGAGCGTGTCGCCATGGGGCGCACCAGTTCTCTTTGTGAAAAAGAAGGACGGTTCGATGCGGTTGTGTATCGATTACCGGCAACTGAATAAGGCTACAGTGAAGAACAAGTATCCTCTCCCAAGGATTGACGACTTGTTTGATCAGTTGCAAGGTACCAGGGTGTATAGCAAGATTGATTTGAGGTCCGGGTATCATCAGATTCGGGTCAGAGAGGAAGATGTGCAGAAGACAGCGTTCCGGACCCGATATGGGCATTATGAGTTCCTAGTGATGCCGTTCGGCGTGACGAATGCTCCAGCAGTCTTTATGAGTCTGATGAACAGAGTGTTTCAGCAGTATCTTGATCAGTTCGTCATCGTGTTTATTGACGACATTCTTATCTACTCCCGGAGCGAGGAAGAGCATGTGAAACACTTGAGGACAGTGCTTCAGATTCTCAGAGAGCATCAGTTGTATGCTAAGCTCAGTAAATGCGAGTTTTGGCTGAGCAGTGTAGTGTTTCTGGGGCATGTCATTTCGAGCAGTGGGATATCTGTAGATCCCAAGAAGATTGAGGCCGTGATGGAGTGGGCTGCCCCCACTTCTGTGCCTGAGATTCGGAGTTTTCTTGGTTTGGCCGGGTATTATCGGCGCTTTGTCGAGGGCTTTTCGAAGATTGCCAAGCCGCTGACTCAGTTGACTCAGAAGGGAGTGCCTTTCTTTTGGTCAGAAGCTTGTGAGGAGAGCTTCCAGGAGTTGAAGCACCGGTTGACGACGGCGCCAGTGTTAGTGATTCCGACGGAGAACTCCAGATTTGTGTTGTATACTGATGCATCGCTTCAGGGCCTTGGGTGTATTCTGATGCAAGATAAGCATGTGGTAGCTTATGCATCGAGGCAGTTGAAGCCGCATGAGACCAGATATCCAGTTCATGACTTGGAATTGGCGGCTATCATCTTCGCCCTGAAGATCTGGAGGCATTATTTGTATGGTACGTCGTTTACCATCTATACGGACCACAAGAGCCTCAAGTTTTTATTCACTCAGGCAGAGCTGAACATGAGGCAGAGGAGATGGATGGACCTACTCAAGGACTATGATTGCGAGATAGAGTACCATCCGGGGAAAGCCAATTTGACAGCAGACGCTTTGAGCCGGAAAGTGAGGAGTTCTGCTGAGGACGTCATTCATTTGTCGGCTATGATGACCTCCTATTGTCATCTCGGCTATGACTTCGACATTGATGCATCGCCAGTGTATGTCTCTACCTTATTAGCTGAGCCAGATATTTATGAGAACATCAGGAGAGCTCAGAGGTCAGATGCTGAGGTTCAGAGATGGTTGTCTATAGTGCATCTTGGTCAGCCGACGAAGTTCAGAGTGGCCGACGACGGATCTTTGAGATTGGGTAACCGCTGGGTAGTTCCAAGTACGCCGGAGTTGCGTAAGGGAATCTTGGAGCGAGCTCACAGTAGCAGACTTAGCATCCACCCAGGCGGGAAGAAGATGTACAGAGATCTGCGTGGTCAGTTTTGGTGGAAGAGAATGAAGTCTGATGTCGTCGCTTTTGTGAAGAGGTGTTTGATCTGCCAGCAGGTTAAGGCAGAGAGACAGAGACCTGGCGGCGAATTGAGGAGCTTGGAGATACCGAAGTGGAAGTGGGAGCACATTTCCATGGACTTCGTGACTCATTTGCCGAGGAATGCTTCAGGCTTCGATGCTATTTGGGTGATTGTGGACAGATTGACCAAGGTAGCCCACTTTATCCCCTATAGCATGACATTTACATTCTTGAGGATGGCGCAGTTGTATATTAGAGATGTGGTGAGATTGCATGGGATCCCCGTTTCCATTGTGTCAGATCGAGATACGCGATTCACATCTCATTTCTGGGAAGGCCTTCAGTCAGCTTTGGGAACTGAGGTCAGATTGAGCACTGCTTATCATCCTCAGACGGATGGCCAGACCGAGCGCACTATTCAGACGCTCGAGGACATGTTGAGAGCTTGTGTATTGGAGTTCGATGCTTCTTGGCAGGATTCAGTGCCTCTGGTAGAGTTTTCTTATAACAATAGCTACCAGGCAAGTATTCAGATGGCTCCGTTTGAAGCTCTTTATGGCAGACGATGTAGATCACCCTTGTGTTGGGATGATTTGGACAGTAGATCAGTCGGAGGGCCTGAGTTGATCCGGGAAATGGAAGAGAAGATAAAGACTATAAGGCAGAAAATGAAAGCGGCCCAAGACAGACAGGCAGCTTATGCGAATAAACGGCGGAGACCGTTAGAGTTTCAGTTGGGAGATAAGGTCTTTTTGAAGATCTCGCCTTTCAGAGGCGTTGTGCGATTTGGGATGCGCGGGAAACTGTCTCCGAGGTATGTTGGACCGTACGAGATTTTGCAGCGCATTGGCACCTTAGCTTACCGACTGGCTTTGCCGCCTTCTTTATCTGGTATACATGATGTGTTTCATGTATCGATGCTGCGAAAGTATGAGCCGGATCCGTCTCACGTGTTACAGCCTTCCGAAGTTCAGTTGGAATCCGATGTATCTTATGTGGAACGGCCTGTTAGAATTCTGGACAGAGCAGACCGAATACTTCGGAATAAAGTGATACCGATGATCAAAGTTCAGTGGGATCGCAGGGGTGTCGAGGAGGCTACGTGGGAGACGGAGCAGCATATGGTGCGGCACTACCCGGAACTATTCTCTGGTATGAGTTTATGTTTAGTTTCTGTTTGGGTAAGTGCATGTGATTTCGAGGACGAAATCTTATAAGTAGGGGAGTATTGTGACATCCCCGAAATGGTTAATTGCTATTTGGTGCATTAATTGCGTTTACATGATTAATTATGTGGTAATTGATTATGTGTTAGGATTTATTTACCTTATGTGGAAATGCATGGTCATGTGGATAGGGTGACCCGTGATTGCATTTCAGGGTGCATGTGGTGCATGTTGGGTAAATATTATGAGAAGCATGATTTATTTGCCTTTGGTAGCAATTGATTAGAAATCATGTGTTTATATGGTATTTGGTGCATTTGAGTAAATGCTTTGAAAAATATCATGTTGGGGTGTTTTATACACCATGGGATTATTTTGGTATGCATTTGATTTAATAAACTCTTTTTTATACCCAACCCCACCCATCCAACACTTTTACTTTACCAAATCATTTCCAACACCCAAACCCTTCTCCTCTTCACATTTTCGTTTTTGAGGCCAAAGGTGAAGAGAAGTGCTTGCAAACTTTGATTTGTGGAAGATTGTTGGGTGATTTAAGGTCCCCAAGAGGTATGGATACCTCATGTTTAATTTTGTAAAGATTTGTTTTAGTTTGGGTTGGTTTTGAAGGGTTTAAAATGGGTTTGTGTTGGGTGTTGTGGTTTTGGTAATATTTTGGTTGGATGTTGTATATTTGAGTTTATGTTGATGTTTATAGTTGGTTTTGAGTTGTGGGGTTTGGTTGATATTGGTGTATGTGGGTGTTTTTGAGTGGGGGTTGAAGATGGGTGAATAGTGCCCAAACCCCGCATGCCCACAGCTCGGCGATCGATCGGCGTTTTTCTCGCGATCGATCGCGAGCAGCAAGGCTGAGGCAGTAAGCCTCAGCGATCGATCGCGAGCTTGGCGCGATCGATCGGCGAGGCCGCGATCGATCGGCGCTAGCTCCACGATCGCGGATTGTGCAATTTTGTTGGGCGAGGCAGTGTGATCTCGCGATCGATCGGGGCTTGATGGCGATCGATCGCGAGATGCCAAAAATGGTGTTTTTGGGTGTTTTTGTGGGATTTTTGGTATTGGACTATTATTGGGTTCTAATATTGGTATTTGTGAATATGTAGAACCAACCCAGGTGGCAACGCAGCCAAGGAATTGAGGTCCAACCACATTCCACATTTTGGAAAGGTACGTAGTGGACGTACGGGCACCCAACGGTAACATGTATTTTATATACTCATTGTTTATGCATTGTGGATGCGAGTATATATGTGGTATTGCATTGTGGATGCATATACATGTTGATTTATGCCATATGAGGTATTGCATTGTGGATGCATATACATGGTAATTTATGCATATTGATGATAGATGCATATTATGATTATTGGATGCACATCCCATGAGTCGTGGTCATCCTTTGATGATTTTAATGCTTGCCGCTTTTTGTATTGGTTCCGCTAAATGTGAAGCGAGGGGTGGGAGCGCCGCATGTCACATTTGAGCGTGGTTGTCATATGGGGCGAGGAAAGGGTATTTGCCGCTCTCTGTGAAGCGAGGGGTGGGAGCGCCGCATGTCCATTGTAGCGAGGTTATCCTATGCCGCCCATATGAATATAAGCGAGGGGCATTAAAATACACTGTGATGGACAGACTAGGGAATGGTGACCAATATGTGGTACAGTTGAGATGGTATATGATGTCATGACATGTTTTGGCCATTAAAAATAATCTGTTGATTATACTCATGAGTTATGGTACAGGGACAACCAAACGGGAAGCGTTTGAAATGCATGGGAAAACAGGAAGTGTTTTATATTGATTATGCATTTACGCTTTATCTTCATATTGTGTTGAATATGAATGATTATTATTGCTCATGTTTGGGGGTTTTCCTTGTAGGTACCTTTTTGGCATGATAGAAGGGCTTGAACGGGTTGAGACAGTGAGCTTCAAGAGCATCTTTGGTAGATGAAAGGACAGGATTCTTTTGTATAGTGCCTACTCTAGGAGTAGCGTAAAACTATAGTGAATACATTCATTGATTGGAATGTAATTAATCCTTTTGGTAGTCCTTTATTTTGGCATGTAAATGCTTAAGCTCATAGACTCCACTTGTTTATTATACTCTGATCATTGTTATTAGCTCTATTATGCCTTAATTCCGCACTTAAGGATTAGGGTCCTTACAGTATTCCTCACTATTGAGGTATGTCCCCCATATCGCTGTGAGCAGCCATGCGAAGATGAGGCATTTCCTGAAGGGACTGAGGCCAGAATTGGTTGATCGGGTTGTTCCCAACAACCCCAGCTCTTTTGATGACGCCCTGACTAGGGCAGAGCTGGCAGAGATTGCTGTGGGAGCGTATAAAGACGTTATACCCCCTTCCGTGCCATCACAGAGGCCTGTTACTGATAGTTTGAAACCACGAGGGGATCAGTTCAAGGCTCGTGGAGTCTCATCATCTTCCAGATTTAGCGGGAAGAAATCTCAGAGTCAGAAGCAGAGCAATCGAGGACCTACACAGGGGAGTAAGGCAGGAGGGGACAGGTGTGACCGCTGTGGAGGATTTCACTCGTCACGTGACTGCCGAGGCTGTTACGTTTGTGGCAAGGTGGGCCACTTAGCTCGGAATTGCCCCAATCGGGCAAATCAGGCAGACTTAGGGCCGAATAGGCCAAGATTTGATGCTAGGACGGCACCACCGAGGCAGCAGTTTGTGCCTCGACCACAGGGAGGTCAGGCGACAGGACCACCGCAGGGACAAGTGTATGCACTGACTAGGGAGCAGGCTGAGGCAGCCCCGGAGGAGGTCATTGCTGGTACGTGTCATTTATTTACGTACCCTGCATTTATTTTGGTAGATACAGGTGCTTCTCATTCTTTTGTATCTTTTGCTTTTGTGGAGAGACACCACTTGTGCTCGTCTCTGTTACCCACACCTCTCATGGTCTCGACACCCACGGGAAAGCATGTGATTGCGGACCGACTGTTATCTGATTGCCTCATTTATTTTGAGGGCAATGATCTGAGGGCCGATCTGATTCAGTTAGAAATGGCAGACTTTGACTGTATTATCGGCATTGATGTGTTGAGCAGATACCGAGCTGTGGTAGATTGCCGACAGAGGATGGTACGTTTTCTATCTGATCAGGGGTTCCTGTGGACTTTTTATGGGGACGGCTCTCGTCCAAGGATTCCAGTGATCTCAGCGGTTAAGATGTCACGGTTGTTGGAACGTGGCCACACTGGGTACCTTATTTATGCCATGGATGCATCGGACGAAAAGGAAGTGAGAGCCGAGGACATTCCAGTTGTGGCAGAATTCATTGATGTGTTCCCAGATGAGATTCCGGGGTTTCCGCCTATCAGGGATGTTGAGTTCGCCATTGAGCTGCTGCCAGGGACTTCTGCTATTTCTCGTGCCCCTTACAGGATGGCACCGACAGAGCTGAGAGAACTAAAGGTACAGTTACAGGAGCTCCTCGACAAGGGATACATTCGTCCTAGTGTATCGCCTTGTGGTGCACCAGTATTGTTCGTGAAAAAGAAGGATGGTTCAATGCGTCTGTGCATTGACTACAGGCAACTGAACAAGGCCACAGTGAAGAACAGATATCCACTTCCGAGGATTGATGACCTAGTTCGATCAGCTTCAGGGTACAGAGGTGTACTCAAAGATAGACTTGAGGTCAGGCTATCATAAGGTGCGGGTTAGAGCAGGCGATGTTCAAAAGACGACTTTTAGAACTCGGTATGGGCACTACGAGTTCTTAGTGATGCCATTCGGAGTGACAAATGCACCTGCAGTTTTTATGAGCTTGATGAATAGAGTATTTTAGGAGTACCTCGATCAGTTTGTGATCGTATTCATTGATGACATCCTCGTATACTCAAGGAGTGAGGAGGAACATGCCGATCATTTGAGGACAGTACTTCAGATTCTCAGAAATCATCAGTTGTACGCCAAACTCAGCAAATGTGAGTTTTGGCTGAGCAGTGTATCATTTTTGGGCCATATCATATCACGAGAGGGGATATCAGTAGACCCGAGGAAGATAGAGGCAGTTATGGATTGGTCTGCCCCTACTTCAGTCAGTGAAATTCGAGGTTTTCTTGGTCTGGCTGGCTATTACCGACGTTTCGTCGAGGGTTTCTCAAAGATCACCAAACCACTTACACAGCTGACTCAGAAGGGAGTTCCATTCCTTTGGTCGGAAACTTGTGAGCAGAGCTTCCAGGAGTTGAAGCACAGATTGACTTCAGCGCCAGTTTTGGTGATTCCCAGGGAGAACAAAGGGTTCGTTCTCTATACCGACGCATCGCTTCAGGGTTTAGGATGCGTGCTGATGCAGGATAAGCACGTTGTGGCTTACGCTTCGAGACAATTGAAGCCACATGAGACGAGGTATCCGGTCCATGATCTGGAGCTAGCAGCTATAGTGTTCGCCTTGAAGATATGGAGACACGACTTATACGGTACCTCATTCACCATCTTCACTGATCACAAAAGCCTGAAGTTCTTGTTTACATAGGCTGAGCTGAACATGAGGCAGAGGAGATGGATGGATCTGCTGACGGATTATGATTGTGAAATCCTATACCATCCCGGGAAAGCAAACTTGACAGCCGACGCTTTGAGTCAGAAGGTGAGGAGCACAGCGGAGGATGCCGTGTGTCTATCAGCTATGTTGGGCTCCTACTGCCATTTGGGATTTGATTATGATGTGTCTACTTCACCAGTACAGGTTTTGACCTTGTTAGCTGAGCCTGCTATTTATGATCACATCAGGAAGGCTCAGGGGACCGATGCAGAGGTTCAGAGATGGATGTCAGTGGTTCATTCAGGTCAGCCATCGAGATTCAAAGTGGCTGAGGATGGTTCTCTGAGACTTGGAGACAGATGGGTGGTTCCAGATACACCCGAGTTACGTCAGGGTATATTACAGCGAGCTCATTGCAGCAGGATGAGTGTCCACCCGGGCGGGAAGAAGATGTATAAGGATCTACGCAACCAGTTCTGGTGGAGGCGTATGAAACAAGATGTCACCTCATTCGTCAAGAGATGTTTGATCTGTCAACAGGTGAAGGCTGAGAGGCAGAGGCCTGGAGGTGAGCTAAGGAGCTTGGAGATACCACAGTGGAAGTGGGAGCACATATCCATGGACTTCGTGACCCACTTACCGAGGACTGTTTCAGGTTTCGATGCTATATGGGTAGTCGTCGACAGATTGACTAAGAGTGCTCATTTCATTCCCTACTGTATGACCTTCACGTACTTGAGGATGGCACAGTTATATATCAGAGATGTGGTGAGACTGCACGGGATCCCTGTTTCGATTGTGTCTGATCGAGATCCGCGGTTTACATCTCACTTTTGGGAGGGTCTGCAGACAGCTCTAGGTACAGAGTTGAGGCTGAGCACAGCCTATCACCCTCAGACGGAAGGACAGACCGAGCGTACAATACAGACGCTCGAAGATATGTTGAGAGCTTGTGTGCTAGAGTTCGACACTTCATGGCAGGACTCGATAGCCTTGGTGGAGTTCTCTTACAACAACAACTACCAGGCAAGTATACAGATGGCTCCTTTCGAGGCCCTCTATGGTAGGCGTTGTAGGTCACCCTTGTGTTGGGATGACGTGGATCGCAAATCAGTCGGAGGACCAGATTTGATCCGGGAAATGGAAGAGAAGGTGAAAGTGATAAGACAAAAGATGAAGGCAGCTCAGGACAGACAGGCAGCGTATGCCAATCAGCAGCGAAGACCGTTGGAGTTTCAGTTGGGCGACAGAGTCTTTCTGAGGATCTCACCTTTCAGAGGCGTAGTACGGTTTGGTATGCGGGGGAAGTTGTCCTCGAGATATGTGGGGCCCTATGAGATCTTACAGCGTGTGGGTACTCTGGCGTACCGATTAGCTTTACCGCCTTCTCTGTCTGGTATACACATTGTATTCCATGTGTCTCTGCTGAGGAAGTATGAGCCGGATCCTTCACATGTGTTGCAGCCTTCAGAGGTAAAGATTGAGTCCGATGTTTCATATATGGAGCGACCTATCAAGATTTTGGATAGGGCAGATCGCAGGCTGAGAAACAAAGTTATTCCTATGATCAAGGTTTAGTGGGATCGTAGGGGTGTCGAGGAGGCCACGTGGGAGACGGAGCGACACATGGTGCATCACTATCCAGAACTGTTTTCTGGTATGTGATTTATGTTTTATTTATATTGGGTAAGTGCATGCTGATTTCGAGGGCGAAATCTTATAAGTAGGGGAGTATTGTGATATCCCCGAAATGATTATGTGATTTTAATCATTTATTTATATTATGATGATTTAGTGTTAATTCATGAGGTTGAATTAATATGGTTGAGGAGTTACATTTCGGGGTGCATGCGACATATGTTGGGATGTTGGGGTTGTGGCATGATTATTTTGGGGTGTGTATTATTGTTTTGGTAAAAGCATATTTAAATGGGAATTGAAGTATTTTATTGAGAAAATACTATAAAATATCATGTGAGGATATTTTAATACATCGTGCTAAATACCGGGACCAAAACATAACACATCACATAACCCACCACCCAACCACCCCCCTTGACCCATGCCCTGCTGCCAGCTACCAGCTGCTTGCCCATACTCCTTGTCCCATCTCTCACCCAACCCTTCCATGTCTGAAATCACTCCAATTCTCTCCCAAAATTCGTCCAACAGCTGCTAAGGAAGTTAGGGAGGAGATCTTCCATTTTTATTGCTTGGAAAACTTCCAAAAATCGGAGCAAAAAGGGGTGAGAAACCATTTCTGGGTTTGAAATTTAGTTGTTGAGTTCATACTTTTATTGGTGTGAAAAATGGCATGTTAGCTTAGGTTTCTTAAAACCTTCGATTTAAATGCTTACATGGTGTTGTTATGAAGCTCTCTGCATTTTTCCTTATGTATATTACATGTTTTATGTTGAGGAAATAAGCATGTAAAGTAAGGTGTTCGGAAATCTGGGTAGGAGTATGCCCTGTTTTTCTGGAAAAATGTGGACTGTGAGTGATTTTGAGGAGGTGATATTATGCATATTAGATGGGTTTTAGGGTGAACCTTCGATTTGAGTACATGCATGGTAGCTTGTCAAGCCCAGGACGTTTTATATTTGAGCATGCTTTATGAAATATGTTGTAGTTTTTATAGCATGAAATGAAGTACTCAAGAAATCTGGGAATGAAAATGTTGCCCTGTTTCCAGAAAAGTTGATCGAGTACTTGTGTAAATGGTCGACGTTTATGCATGTGGGTTTATGTTTGGGGTGTAAATTTGATATGAATACACTCAGGGTAGTGTATTGTAACTTCTAGCATGTTGAGTTTGGCATGTGGTATGTCTTACATGTTAGATCAAGAGGCATAAATATCGGTGTTAAAGAGTTTCCGGAAATCTGGGCTGAAACAGAGCGACCGATCGATCGGTGAAGAACACCGATCGATCGGCAAAAGCCGTAGCATTTTTCCAAAATTCAAACAGTTCACCGATCGATCGGTGATGAGGACCGATCGATCGGTAGTATTTTTTTTTTATGTGGAATTTGTTTTAATTTTTGATATTGGATTGTAATGAGACATCTAATATTGTGTTGTACACTGGTGTAGAGCCTTCACAGACAGCTACACAGCGCAGGGGATAGAGTCCCACAACACACTACATTTTGGAAAGGTACGTAAGCGACGTACGGGCATCCCAACGGTAACATGTATTTTATGTTTGTCTATTTGACACATGGTGAATGCAATGTGATGCATTGAGAGAATGATACATGTTATTATGCATTGTCGTTGCATATTATGCATTGTTGTTGCATATTGTGATGTGGAATAAAGAGGTGTATTCCACGAGTCAGGGGTGATCACAGTGAAGGTTTTAATGCTTATGCTTGACCGCTAAAAATGTGGAGCGGGAGGGGGGAGGCTCGCTTGCACATGGAGGTGGGGTATACCATACTAAGCGATGATGAGATACCGCTAGTATGAAGAAGCGAGGATGAGATACCGCTTGTTTTGAGATTGTAAAGCGAAGAAGCATTAAAATAACTGATGATGACTGACTCAAGAAAAAGAGATGATATGTCATGACATTTATTTGTGAAGCCATATATTCATATTGTGTTTTGATTATGAATTGTGGTACAGGGACAACCAATGAGCATTGTAAATGCGATGGAAATACAGGAAGTGCTTTGTATTTTATGATTATGCATTTACGTCTTACATTCATATTTTGTGGTACATGAATTATGTTATGCTCATGTGTTGGGGGTTGTCTTTGTAGGTGCTTTTGATGATGAGAACCAGGGTCGGGGTTGAAAAGCCGAGCTGTAAGGAGTGCTATAGGATTAGCATGTTAGAGAAATTTTTGTATAGCTTCTACTTGTGGTAGAGTAAGATTATAGGGTAGTACCTTTTGTAGGAATTTGTGAAATTCCTTTTGAAACTTTTGGTACTGTATCTTTTAAGCTCAGGTTAATCAACATGACTCATTACTCTGATTTATTCATATGAATGTTTAGTTCTCTTAATCGCACCTATTAGTATCTTGAGATATCGGGGTCTCACATTGCTTCTGACTTTGAGACTTCTTCCCACTGAATCTAGAAGATGAAGAGGCCCCACGAGGCTTGAACTGGTCCCCTCGTGGCCTCAGGCTATCAACAGCTGGTCTCTGAGGTGGTACAAAAGGGGGTACAACGTCCTTGTACGCGCCCACTGCAATCTCTGCCAACTCTGCCCGTGTCAGGGCGTCATCAAAAGAGCTGGGGTTGTTGGAGACGACCCGATCAAACAGCTCTGTCCTCAGTCCCTTCAGAAAATTTCTCATCTTGGCATGACTGCTGACAGCAATATGAGGTACATACCTCAGCAGTGAGGAATACTGCATAGCATAGTCTGACACTGACAGGCTGCCCTGCTTCAAATTATTGAACTCATCTTCCTTTAATTGTCTGGCAGCTGCAGAAAAGTACCGGTTAAGGAACCGGGTCCTGAATACAGTCCAATCAACCGTCATACCCTGAGCTCTCAGCTCCATGACTGTGGTCTTCCACCACATGGAAGACTTCTTCGCTAACTGGAACTCTGCCAACCTCAGCCAGGCAGTCCGTGCATAAGGTGCCGATACGAATATCTGTTCCAGTCTCTCAAGCCATTCCTCGGCTGCTTCCCCAGTCTCAGTCCCTTCAAATAGCGGTGGATGATAGCTCAAGAACTGGGTTAGACTTATCTCCCCTGGTAGCAGTACCTGTGCAATAGGCTCCAAGCCTACAGCAGGTGGCGGTAACAGATTCGTCTGAGCAATACTAGCGTTCATACTGCCCATATCCCCTACCTCTTCATTGAGGTTCTCCGGGTTAATAGCCGCCATGCTGCAACACAAGAGTTAACAACAATACCAAAAGCAGTTCATAATATAAGCAGTTAGATAACAAGAGTATCATATTCAAAAGCATGTTAGTATAACACTTATACAACAATATGCATCACATGCATAACATGCCCAACAATGAACACCTAGCCAACTTGTCTCTAAAGGCTACCCTTCACTCTTCCCTGGTTATCTAACAACTGCTCTGATACCACTAAATGTAAGACCCCGTTATCAAAACAAGATACTAAGGTGCAATTAAGAGAATTAAACATACTTAATCAGAGTATTTAGATCGTGTTGTAAAATTGAGCTGAAGTCTACATGTAAGAAAAAGACATGCCAAAAGAACTTGTTACACTCTTTAACAATTTGGGTAAAGCTACTTCTACTGTACTCCTAGTAGAACTACAAAAAATAGGTCTCTATCTTGTTATCTTGTAGCACTCCTTACAACTCAGCTTATCAACCTGACCCTGATTCTCCTTAGTAAAAGCACCTACAAGAACAACCCCAACACATGAGCACATCATAATTCATATTCAACATAATATGAATGCAAACGTAAATGCATAAATCATAAATACAAACACTTCCTGTATTTCCATCGAATTTACTATGCCCATTGGTTGTCCCTGTACCATAACTCATAAATAATCAACATATGAAATTATGGTTCTTAATAATGTCATGACATATCTTTACTTCTTAAATCCTTACTTCAATCCTGAGTCATTTATCATTAGTGTATTTCAATGCTTCTTACTTCTCCACGTAAGCGGAATTCTTCCTCGCTTTTTATGGAAATCCACGTAAGCGGAATTCTTCCTCGCTTCTTATGGAAGTTCGCGTAAGCATTAAAATCCTCACTAGGATAACCTTGACTCGTGAAATACACCTCTTATATTTCACAACATACATATGCAAAAACGATGCATATCAACATGTATCATATCATGATGCACTATCTTATTCATATCTTGCTTTACCTTGTGTTAAATAAATAAACACATAATACATGTTACTGTTGGGATGCCCGTACGTTGCTTACGTACCTTTCCAAAATGTAGAGGAGTCAACAGACTTTATCTCCTCGATTGTGCTGGTACCTGGGATGGTTCTACATAACCACACAACACAATATTAGGCACCTCATAATGATCCAATATCATAAACTTAATAAAATTCCCATTTTTCGAAAATGGAACACTACTGATTTTTTTCCAGAAATGTTCGAGCACCTCTTTTCATGCTCTTAAAACCGCTTCATAATATGTGTAATGTGTTCGAACAAAAGTGCTAGGGACTCCACAATACTTCAATGCAAGTGCTTAAATCAAAATTTCAACAAAAACTAAGCCCAGCATGCATCGTAATAACCCTTCAATTTCAGCACTCAACCAGAAATTCCAGAAAAACAGGGCATACGAACCTTGCCCAGATTTTCGAGCATGCATCTTCACAACAACAAAACTACCACATAACCCGTAACTCTTGCTCAAGGAAACATGCTAGTAACTTTACAAAACTACCATGTATGTGTTCACGTCAAAGGTTTAATCAAAACCTAAGCTAGCATGCTTCATAATGAGCCCACATATTCAACACTCGTCCAATTTTTCGTGAAAAACAGGGCATATAATCATCGCCCAGAATTTTCGAACACTTCATTTCACATGATTAAATCCTTCACATAACACATGAAAAATGCTCAAGGAAATATACTGGCATCTTCAAAACACTACCATGCACATATTCACATAAAAGGTTTACCCAAAACCTAATCTAGCATGCTTCAAATCCTCATGATTAAACCCCTACTCAAACAAAATCAGGGCAGTTTCCCTGCCAAGATTTTCGAGGACCACTTTTCACAATTAAACATCTAACATATAAAGCATGTAAGTTACTTAACAAAACATGCTAGGAGCTTCATAAACATCACATGCAAGCACTCATAACAAGATTTCGTCGAACCTTAAACTAGCATGCCAAATCTGCTATAAAGAAAACATATGCTTAAAAACCGAAATCTGGGAAAAACATATGATTCCTCACCACTTTTGCTCTTCGATGTTTGTCAAGAAAAGACAAGAAATTTCCGAGCCCTTCCTTCCTACTAGCAGCTCGGTTTTCAGACGAAAAAGAGAGAAAAAATGGAGTTCTTGAGGTGAGAGGAAAAAATGGTATAATGAGGTGGAAAGTATGTCCATGGCCAACCCATGCTGCAGAATTTCAGGGGAGGGGCGTGGGTTTGCATGCTGATATGGGGGCGTGGTTGCATGTAGGGTGGTCAAGTGGTGTTTAATTGTATCCCGGTATTTCGTACGATGTATAAAATTATCCCTCCTTGATATTTTATAATTTTACCACATCAATACATCATCAAAAACACCTAACATGCCTCCTAAACCATATCATCAAAATAAATATAACACCAACCACATACATTAATTCCCCAACTTAATTACATGCTTTTACCACATAAAGCGTAACCCATAAACCCCAAATTAAATCACCTCAATACATAATTATCAACACTTTGATAGCATGTAAACACATAATCCTTTCGGGGATATCACACTTATGGCCCTACTTGTTTTGATGACGCCCTTGCACCGGCCGAGCTGGCAGAATTGGGAGTGGGTGCATATCTGATGTGACTAGAAATAGACACATCTTGAGTGCTTAATTGTCTACGATTTGGTAGTTTTTGGTAGAGAAATTGATACGTGTGCTACCTAATCGTATAATGGTGTAATTATAGGTACAATCGAAGAAAACGAGCTAAAAATGATGTGTAAAGACCAAGAAGAGACATGGACATGACAAGGAATCAAAGTTGATCAAGAAAAGGGCAAAAACGTAATTTTGGAAGTGGCAATCGATCGCCCGGAAGTGGCAATCGATGGCCTATGGACAGAAACATTTTCATCAAATTTGAAGAGCCAGCGATCGATCGCGAAGAAGTGGCGATCGATCGCCAAAAGTCTACTGGAGCTCGGCGATCGATCGCCACTTTATAGCGATCGATCGCCTCAATGATTTTTCCGAAAAAAAATAATGCAGCGATCGATCGCCACATTCAAGGCGATCGATCGCCGAAGAGTCCGGAAATTTGGAAATTGAGTCTTTTACCATGTTTAAAAGATTGTATCCCATATTTATCACTTACATACCCTAAAACTCGAAGACAAGCCTCATTAGCAGCAGTTTTTCATAGTTTTTCATACTTTTAGAATATTTTGGAGATTTTAGATTAATTTGTTTTCAAGTTTTCTTCAAGAACAACGAAGAACGGAACCGGAATCGACAAGCCGGAATCGTGATTTATAATAGTAATTTCTTTTCCTTTATTTATTTAATGTTTTCCATTGAATTTTTATTGTTTTTAGATTTAATTATGCTAGGCTAAAACTCTTCGATTCTTGGTTGAAGGGATACCTGCTTTTGGAATTGAACATTTTATGAAAATTTGGTTTGATTGTTGAATTATATTTCGATTTCAATTCGTTTCTTAAATTTCGAATTCCATGATTGTTGTGTTTGTGTATTAGACCGATCACCTAATATTCAATTGCATAATCGATAGTTTGTTAAGAAACAACTAAGATCAATAATTAACCGGATGTAGGTGTTATTGAATTCATAGGAGAAACGGTTGAATAATCAATTTTAACGGCTGTAGTTTTCATTGATTAGATTTATCGAATTCATTAGTTTTGAAACTATCATTGATTTAATCATTAACGGCTGTAGTGGTGATTAGAGATTTGGTAAGGGTTGAATTGAATGCTGTTTTCTATTTAACTACGAATAAGATGAGTAGGAATTAAATTTCCAATCGATAGATAATTGAAAGGATTCGAATGTTTTGATTTGATGATTAAAAGATAATTTTCCAAAAGTACGGTTACCTGGAAACCAAGAATCGCTTCACTCTCATAAGTTTAATCATCTTAGTAATCTTGGTAATTAGTTTAATTTTAGAATTCGCTTAGTAGTAATCATTCATCCTAAAAACCCCTTGTTACTATTCGTTTTTGGCACGAAATAAATTTACCTTCCCTGTGAGATCGATCCCTACTTCCACTACTACATATTTTTGTCATTAACTGAAGAAGGGTTAATTTGGGCGTACACGATAAACGCTATCAAATTTTGGCGCCGTTGCCGAGGAAGGCAACATTTATTTGTGTCGATTTTTTTTATTTCGTTTTTTATATTTGTTTTCCCGCATTACTACTGAGGTTTGTTGATGAGTACAGGCGGATCGTTTGATTACAAGGATAATTCATATTACGATCTAGAAATCGAGAGGACGCTGCATCAAAGTGTTGGGATATGCCCTAAGACAAGTCATTAGATGATTGTTTAAGACATACAATGTTTATGGTTTTATGAATGGCAATTCATTATTATATATTATTCTTTTAACTGTGCATTGTGAATTAATATATATGTTAATGTCCTTAGAAAAATATTGTATTATTCTTAAAGATGTCCCTAGTCAAGTATTATCATGAATAGGGATAATGATAATACGTAGAGACTAGTATATGTTGATCGATGAATTGTTCATTGATATGAGATATCAAATCAACATATGGGTACATGTTAGAGAACGATGTACTGGACAGACCCACCATGAGAATGCAACATGGATAGTTATATGATCGTCATATGCAATTCTCATAGTGATAATAATGTATGCAATCCTTACGACTTGTGATCATCAGAGATCCCAACATAAGGAGTTATGTATCTTGATATCGTCAAACGTTACCCGTAACAGGGTATACTATAAAGGCGACTATTGGATACACTACGAATTATGTAGAGGGATGTTGACTGATCGAGATAGGATTTGTCCCTCCTATATAACAGGAGATGTGTTTGGCCCTTGATCAAGTGAGAACTAAAATGCATGGCCATGCTCGAATGAGTCGATATGAGATATCGAGCTTATTCGTTTATTCTAGTTCTACTTGGGGATCAAGAAATAAAGATTGGATATACGAGTATGACTATTCCATGACTCGTGTTCAATCTAAACACAAAGGACAAAGGGATTAAGTTACATGATTAATATTATCACAAGTTCTAAAGGTTATGTCGAGTCATTGACATTCTTGTAATTTGGGTAGCATTGATGTGTTGCTAGATACCGCTCAATGCTTGCGACATAAAATGAGATTTTATGTCACTGCCAACATTACAAGATCCTATCGGGTCGCACAAAAGATTAAATCGAGAAGGGAAATTAAATTCATGGGATGAATTAAATAATTAAGAGGAGTCTTAATTAAAAATCATAATGATTAATTAAATCATGGGCTTAAGCCCATGAGGCTTTATGAAAGCCTTTAATTAATCATATATAATATGATTGCAAGGTGTTTAATAATAAGACAACTTCATATCATTAAACCTACATCCAAACTTGAAGCACACGGCCTCCAACTTCAAAAATTGCTCTCGGCTTCCACTTGATAGCCGAAGAGGATTTTGTGAAATATTGGGCGTGCCTTTCGATTTGGAATCGATTGTGTTTCTTGTTCCGGTTTAATAACTTGTCTAGCAACTTGTTATTAAACTATCCCTTCACCCGATTTGATCGTGTGGATACCGTTGAGGCAAAACTCATTGAGTTTTGCTATTGACTCGGAGAAGGCGTAGGACGTGGTGCTGCTCCGTGGATTCTGTTTCAAACACGCTACAAGGGTGAGACCTTCGTATACCTTAATCCGATATGATAACCTATGTATAGATTTGCTGGTTTGTAATCCTAAAAATTTTATTCCGCTGCGTTGTATGCTACAAGGGATTACTTACAGTTGTATCAGAGCCGTGTTCAAGGCTCATATCGGATTTATGTGATTAAATTGTGTTAATCATATTAGAATTAATATTGCATGCTAATTAAAACTGTTTAATTCATATATGATATGAAATAAATATTTAGTTTTTTGAAAATCATCGTAAAGTTGTATTTGATATAATTAGGCGAATATCGAACCATATGTCATAAAGTTTTCGGCCATCACCATCACAAATGTCACCACGGCTAGCCACATGAGGGCTAGGGTTTTCGAACCCTTGGCTCGAGATGGCTTAGTCGTTGTGGCTAATAATTGTGCATGGAAGTGTCGAAAATTAATTAGGGTTTAGAACCCATTGGACGTGACGGCTAGCTCATGACGGCTAGGGTTTCGAACCCTAATAGCCGTGCATGGCTCGGCCATCATCGCCTTATTTTCTAAAGTTTTGAGACGTGGATGAGTTTTGAACTCTTTGACTCGATAATGGTTCACGCATGCATGGATTAGTAACTTTACCACATGAGAGCAAGGTTTTTCGAACCCTTAGCTCGAGATGGTTGAGCGAACCCCGTGCATGGCATGACCGTGACTCGTGGCTAACAAATTCCAGCGTTTAGAACAAGATGGCTCGATAAAAATGCATGAAGGTGCGAGGCGGCTAGGGTTTGGAACCCTAGCGCCGCCGCCGCACGAGCCATGGCTCGGCCATGGGCTAGGGTTTCGAACCCTAGGCCCACTATTGGTCAAGCCGTGTGCTTCATGGTTCGAAGGAAGATGGAAGCTTAGTTGGAACTCATGTGCTCAAGATGATTGGGTACATTGAGAATCTGGACAAGCTAGGTTTTCCATTGGACCAAGAGTTGGCCACCGATGTAATCTTGCAATCGTTGCCTGAGAGCTTCAGTCAATTTGTAGTAAATTACAATATGACTGACATGGAAAAGATTCTACCACAATTGCTTGGTATGTTGAGAACATATGAAGCAAATACTAAGAAGACTATGGCCACAAATGTCCTTATTGTGAATAAGGGCAAAGGAAGGGCCAAAGCTAAAGGCAACAAGAAAGCAAAGAAGGTCTTTGCTAAATCTAAGCCAAAGTGTTCTGCACTGAAGCCAAAGGGAGGGATAGCAAAGGAAGGGAACTGTTTCCATTGCGGTGAGACCGGCCATTTGAAAAGAAACTGCAAAGTATATCTGGAGGATCTAAAGAAAGGAAGTGCTTCCGCTTCTGGTATTTTTGTTATAGAAGTCAATTTATCTACTTCTTCATCATGGGTATTAGATACTGGATGTGGATCTCACATTTGTGTAAATGTGCAGGATCTCAAAAGGAGTAGGACGTTGGCGAAAGGTGAAGTTGATCTCCGAGTTGGAAATGGAGCAAGAGTTGTTGCATTAGCTTTAGGAGATTATCATTTAGCTTTACCTTCTGGTTTATCACTGATTTTGAAAGATTGTTATTTTGTGCCTTCTATTACTAAAAACATAATATCTATTTCTTGTTTGGACAAGTATGGTTTTTCATTTATAATAAAGGACAATTGTTGTTCTATTTATTTAAATGATATGTTTTATGCTAGTGCACAAATGGTGAATGGTCTTTATGTATTAAATCTTGATATGCCTATCTATAACATAAATACTAAAAGGATTAAAAATAATGATTGTAATCCGACTTATCTCTGGCACTGTCGCTTGGGCCACATAAACGAGAACCGCATATCTAAACTTCATAAGGATGGAGTATTAGATTCATTTGATTTTGAATCATATGAAACATGCGAATCTTGTTTAATGGGCAAGATGACTAAAGCCCCTTTCAAGGGACAAATTGAAAGGGCAAATGTTTTATTGGGACTAATACATAGTGATGTATGTGGACCAATAAGTACACAAGCTAGAGGTGGTTTTCAATACTTCGTTACATTTACTGATGACCTTAGTAGATATAGGTATGTGTACCTAATGAAACATAAACATGAAACCTTTGAAAAATTCAAAGATTTCAAGAATGAAGTACAAAACCAACTTGGCAAAAGTATCAAAATCCTTCGATCAGATCGAGGAGGTGAATACTTAAGCCAAGAATTTCATGACTATCTAAAGGAGTGTGGGATAGTCCCACAACTCACTCCTCCGTATACTCCACAATGGAATGGTGTATCCGAGAGGAGAAATCGAACCTTGTTAGACATGGTTAGATCAATGATGAATCATGCAGATCTTCCGATATCGTTTTGGGGACACGCTCTAGAAACAGCGATTTTCTTAATTAACCGTGTTCCATCTAAATCAGTGGAAAAGACACCATATGAGATATGGACTGGGAAGCGTCCTAGTATGTCTTTTATGAAGATTTGGGGTTGTGAGGCTTTCGTTAGACGTCACGCCACTAACAAACTTGGACCCAATCTGATAAGTGTTTATTTGTGGGGTATCCTAAGGAAACGAAAGGATACTATTTCTATTATCCCACCGAGAACAAAGTAGTTGTTGCTCGGACTGGTGTATTTCTTGAAAGAGAATTTATTTCTAGAAAAACCAGTGGGAGAAAAATAGAACTTAGTGAAGTTCAACCACAAGAAAACACTGAACCTGAGATTGAGATGGAAACAGAGCAGGCACCGCAAGCTGTTGTGGAAGAAACACCTGCTCAAGAGACACAAGCCCAGCGTAGGTCTGTAAGAGTACACCGGGAGCCACAGAGATATGGATTTCTTGTGACTCAACAAGGTGACTTACTACTTATTGATGAGGATGAGCCGTCATCTTATCAACAAGCTATAATGGGCAATGATTCTGAGAAATGGCAAGAGGCCATGAAATCTGAGATGGAATCCATGTATGCAAACCAAGTATGGACTTTGGTTGATCCACCTGAAGGGGTACGACCCATAGGGTGCAAATGGATTTTCAAGAAAAGACCGATATGGATGGTAACGTACAAACCTATAAAGGTCGGCTGGTTGCAAAAGGATTCAAACAAATTCATGGTATTGACTATGATGAAACCTTTTCACCAGTGGCCATGGTTAAATCCATAAGGATCTTACTTGCAATAGCTGCATTTCATGATTATGAAATCTGGCAGATGGATGTCAAAACAGCTTTCCTTAATGGAAATCTGCTCGAGGATGTGTACATGACACAGCCCGAGGGTTTTGTCGATCCAAAGGATGCTGGAAAGATATGCAAGCTACAACGATCCATTTATGGATTGAAGCAAGCTTCTCGGAGTTGGAATCTTCGTTTTGATGATGCAATCAAAGAGTTTGGTTTTATCAAAAATGAAGATGAACCTTGTGTCTACAAGAAGGTCAGCGGGAGCGTTTGTATGTAGATGACATACTTCTTATTGGAAATGATATCCCTGCCTTGCAATCTGTAAAGATTTGGCTAGGGAACTGCTTTTCGATGAAAGACTTGGGAGAAGCCACCTATGTATTAGGAATCAAGATCTATAGAGATAGATCAAGAAGGCTTCTTGGTCTAAGTCAAAGTACATACATAGACAAGGTGCTTAAAAGGTTTAGCATGCAAGAATCCAAGAAAGGATTCGTGCCTATGACACATGGTATTTATCTCTCGAAGGAACAGTGTCCTTCAACACCAGATGAAAGACAACGCATGAGTAAGATTCCATACGCGTCAGCTATTGGATCTATCATGTATACCATGATATGTACTCGTCCCGATGTATCGTATGCTTTGAGCATGACAAGCAGATATCAAGTTGATCCAGGTGAAGGTCACTGGATTGCTGTCAAGAATATCCTGAAGTACTTGAGAAGGACTAAGGATACATTCTTGATTTATGGAGGTGAGGAAGAGCTCAATGTAATGGGTTACACTGATGCAAGCTTCCAAACCGACAAAGATGATTTTCGATCGCAATCTGGATATGTGTATTGCCTGAATGGAGGTGCTGTGAGCTGGAAGAGTTCAAAGCAAGAAACAGTAGCCGATTCTACAACGGAAGCTGAGTATATTGCTGCCTCGGATGCAGCAAAGGAAGCTGTTTGGATGAGGAAGTTCATTTCTGAACTTGGAGTGGTGCCTAGCATTAAAGATCCGATAGAACTCTATTGTGACAACAATGGAGCGATCGCATTGGCTAAGGAACCAAGATCTCACCAAAGATCCAAGCACATACTTAGGCGTTTCCATTTCATTCGAGAAATCGTTGAAAGGGGAGATGTTAAAATATGCAAAGTACCAACAGATGATAATGTATCTGACCCATTGACGAAGCCGCTGTCACAGCAGAAGCATGATCGTCATACTAGATCTCTAGGCATTAGGTATATGTCTGAGTGGTCTTAGTGCAAGTGGGAGATTTGTTGGGATATGCCCTAAGACAAGTCATTAGATGATTGTTTAAGACATACAATGTTTATGGTTTTATGAATGGCAATTCATTATTATATATTATTCTTTTAACTGTGAATTGTGAATTAATATATATGTTAATGTCCTTAGAATAATATTGTATTATTCTTAAAGATGTCCCTAGTCAAGTATTATCATGAATAGGGATAATGATAATACGTAGTGTGATATCCCCGAAATGATTAATTGCAATTTGGTGCATTAATTGTGTTTATATGATTAATTATGGTGGTAATTAATTATGTGTTGGAATTATTATGCGGAAATGCTTAGTCACATGTTAGAGTGACCCGGGGTAGCATTTCAGGGTGCATGTTGGGAATTATGGTTGGGGACATGATTTATTTGCCTTGGTTAGCAATTTGTGGAAATCATGTGTTTAATTGATATTTTGGTGCATTTTGAGTTAATGCTTTGGAAAATATCATGTTGGGGTGTTTTATACACCATGGAATTCTTTTGGTATGTATTTTAATTAACCCAACTTTATATCCCCAACCCCACCTTACCATCCATCACTTTTTAACTTTACCAAAATCAAATCCACTTCCTCCTTCCAATTTTCGAGCTCAAGCTTGGGGGTGAAGAGAAACCTTTCAAAAATCTTGATTTGTGGAGCTTGTTGGGTGATTTGAGGTCCCCAAGAGGTATGGATACCTCATGGTTAATTTTGATGTGTTTTGTTTAAAGTTTGATTTGGTTTGAAGGGTTTTAAAATGGGTTTGTGTTGGGTTGTTGTGGTTTTGGTATTATTTTGGTTGGATGTTAAATATATGAGTTAATGTAGATGTTTATTGATGGTTTTGAGTGGGTTGGTAAGGTTGATGTTGGTGTGTGTGGGTATGTTTGAGTTGGGGTTGAAGATGGGTGAATAGTGCCCAAATCTCGCATGCCCAGAGATCGGCGATCGATCGGCGCCTTCCGCGATCGATCGCGAGCAACAGAGCTGGAAGCAGTGCACTTCAGCGATCGATCGCGAGTTTGGCGCGATCGATCGGCGAGGCCGCGATCGATCGGCGCGAACTCAGCGATCGATCGCGGATTGTTTGATTTTGTTGCTCGAGACAGTGAGGTCTCGCGATCGATCGGGGCTTTATGGCGATCGATCGCGAGACACCAAAATGGTGTTTTTGGTTATTTTTGTAGGATTTTTGGTATTGGACTATTATTGGGTTCTAATATTGATTTGTGTGAATGTGTAGAACCATCCCAGGTGGCAACACAGCCAAGGCATTGAAGTCCTACCATATCCTACATTTTGGAAAGGTACGTAGTGGACGTACGGGCACCCCAACGGTACATGTATCTTATATACTTATTGTTATGCATTGTGGATGCAAGTATATATGTGGTATTGCATTGTGGATGCAAATACATGTTATGCATGATGTTTATAGATGCATATGATTATTGGTGCATATCCCATGAGTCGTGGTCATCCCTTGATGATTTTAATGCTTGCCGCTATTTGGTTTGGTTCCGCCAAATGTGAAGCGAGGGGTGGGAGCGCCGCATGTCACATTTGAGCGTGGTTATCATATAGGGCGAGGAAAGGGTATTTGCCGCTCAATGAGAGGCAAGGGGTGGGAGTCCCGCAGTCCATCGAAGCGAGGTTATCCTATGCCGCCTATATGTAAATAAGCGAGGGGCATTAAAATACATTGTGATGGACAGACTAGGGATTGAGGATCAGTATTTGGTATTGATGAGCTGGTATATGTCATGACATGTTTAGACCATTAAAAATAATCTATTGATTATACTCATGAGTTATGGTACAGGGAAAACCAAACGGGAAGCGTTTGAAATGCATGGAGAAAACAGGAAGTGTTTTATTATGATTATGCATTTACGCTTTATCTTCATATTGTGTTGAATATGAATGATTATTATTGCTCATGTTTGGGGGTTGTCCTTGTAGGTACACGTTTGGCATGATAGAAGGGCTAGACGGGTTGAGATGGTGAGCTTTTGAGGATGCTTTTGGGACTTGAAGGACAGGATTATTTTGGATAGTATCTACTCTAGGAGTAGCATAAAACTATAGTGGAATACATTCATTGATTGGAATGTAATTAATCCATTTGGTAGTCCTTATTTTTGGCATGTAATGCTTAAGCTCATAAACTCAACACGTTCTTTTACACTCTGATCTTTTATATTAGCTCTATTATGCCTTGATTCCGCACTTAAGGATTAGGGTCCTTACATTAGTGGTATCAGAGCAGTGGTTAGAGAACCCGGGAACGAGTGAAGGGTAGCCTTAGCATGTTTGGCTAGGTGCTTACATTTGAAGCATGTTTATGCATGTGGTGCATATTGATGTATATTCTGTTATACTAACATGCGTATTCTCATTCCTGTTATCTAACGGCATAACATATATACTGCTTTGGAATTGTTGTTAACATTTGTATTACAGCATGGCTGCTAATGAGGAAGTTGGAGATGTTGGTAGTGTGAATGCAAGTATCGGACAGGCGAACCCTCTACCTCCACCGTCCGTAGGCATGGAACCAGTGGTTCAGTTATTGCTACCGGGTGAGATTAGCTTGACGCAATTTCTGTCGTATCATCCGCCCCGGTTTGAGGGGACAGAGTCCGGAGAAGAGGCTGAAGAGTGGTTGGAAAGACTTGAGCAAATCTTTGTATCGGCTCCTTGTGCTGTGACAGCTTGGCTGAGGCTGGCGGAGTTTCAATTAGCCAAGAAACCTCTGATGTGGTGGAGGAGCACAGTAATGGAAATGAGAGCACTGGGTGCTGTGATTGACTGGACACTCTTCAGGACTAGGTTTTTGAACCGGTACTTCTCCGCAGCAGCGAGACAGACAAAGGAGGACGAATTTACAAGTTTGAAGCAGGGGAACATGACAGTGGCAGACTATGCCACACGGTACTCTTCGTTGCTGAGGTACGTTCCCCACATTGCCACCAATGGGCACGCTAAGATGAGGAACTTTATGAAGGGTTTGCGACCGGAGCTCTATGACCGGGTTATTACCAATAACCCAACTTCTTTTGATGATGCTCTCACAAGGGCGGAGCTTGCCGAGCTAGGGGTGTGTGATATCCCTGAAATGATTAATTGCAATCTGGTGCATTAATTGTGATTATATGATTAATTAGGGTAGTAATTAATTATGTGTTGGCATTATTATGTGGAAATGCTTAGTCATGTGTTAAAGTGACCCGAGATAGCATTTCAGGGTGCATGTTGAGCATGTTGGGAATTATGGTTGGAAGCATGATTTATTTGCCATGGTTAACAATTAATTAGAAATCATGTGTTTAATTGATATTATGGTGCATTTTGAGTTAATGCTTGGAAAATATCATGTTGGGGTGTTTTATACACCATGGGATATTTTGGTATGCATTTTATTAAACCCAACACTTTTATACCCAACCCCACCTTTACCAAATTACTTTCACTTTACCAAATCAACTTCCAACAAACCCTTCCCCTCCATTTTCGTTCTTGAGCTTTGGGGTGAAGAGAAGTCCTTGCAAAATCTTATTTTGTGGAGATTGTTGGGTGATTTGAGGTCCCCAAGAGGTATGGATACCTCATGGTTAATTTTTGTAAGGTTTTGGTTGAGTTTGGTATGATTTTGAATGGTTTTAAAATGGGTTTTGTTGGGTTGTTGTGGGTTTGGTTATATGTTGGATTTATACTTGTTTTGAAGTGTATTTTGGTGGTTTATGTTGTTATTTGAGTTGTTGGTTTGATGGTTAAGTGTTGGAATGGGTTGGAATGGTTTTGAGGTGCAAAAATGGAGTTTTTCGGGTAACAGAGGTTGGCGATCGATCGCCCGTTCCAGGCGATCGATCGCGCCCAGGCAGTGGGCTTTTCAAGCATTTGGCGATCGATCGCCACTCTTGGGCGATCGATCGGCGGGACTGGTGATCGATCGCGCCAGGGGTGGCGATCGATCGCCGAAGGGTGCAAAATGTTGGTCTCGGACAGTGAGGTTTGGCGATCGATCGCCGTGATGGGCGATCGATCGCGAAGGCCAAAATTTGGTATTTTTGGATTTTTTTGTAGGATTTTTGGGATTGGACTATTATTGGGTTCTAATATTGATTTGTGTGAATGTGTAGAACCATCCCAGGTGGCAACACAGCCAAGGCATTGAAGTCCTACCATATCCTACATTTTGGAAAGGTACGTAGTGGACGTACGGGCACCCCAACGGTACATGTATCTTATATACTTATTGTTATGCATTGTGGATGCAAGTATATATGTGGTATTGCATTGTGGATGCAAATACATGTTATGCATGATGTTTATAGATGCATATGATTATTGGTGCATATCCCATGAGTCGTGGTCATCCCTTGATGATTTTAATGCTTGCCGTTATTTGGTTTGGTTCCGCCAAATGTGAAGCGAGGGGTGGGAGCGCCGCATCTCACATTTGAGCGTGGTTATCATATAGGGCGAGGAAAGGGTATTTGCCGCTCAATGAGAGGCGAGGGGTGGGAGTCCCGCAGTCCATTGAAGCGAGGTTATCCTATGCCGCCTATATGTAAATAAGCGAGGGGCATTAAAATACATTGTGATGGACAGACTAGGGATTGGTGATCAGTATTTGGTATTGATGAAATGGTATATGTTCATGACATGTTTAGACCATTAAAAATAATCTATTGATTATACTCATGAGTTATGGTACAGGGACAACCAAATGGGAAGCGTTTGAAATGCATGGGGAAACAGGAAGTGTTTTATTATGATTATGCATTTACGCTTTATCTTCATATTGTGTTGAATATGAATGATTATTATTGTTCATGTTTGGGGGTTGTCCTTGTAGGTACACGTTTGGCATGATAGAAGGGCTAGACGGGTTGAGATGGTTAGCTTTTGAGGATGCTTTTGAGACTTGAAGGACAGGAATATTTTGGATAGTATCTACTCTAGGAGTAGTATAAAACTATAATTGAAAACATTCATTGATTGGAATGTAATTAATCCTTTTGGTAGTCCTTATTTTTGGCATGTAATGCTTAAGCTCATGAACTCAACGCGTTATTTCTCACTCTGATTATTTATCTAGCTCTATTATGCCTTGTTTCCGCACTTAAGGATTAGGGTCCTTACATTAGTGGTATCAGAGCAGTGGTTAGAGAACCAGGGAACGAGTGAAGGGTAGCCTTAGCCTGATAGGCTAGGTGCTTACATTTGAAGCATGTTTATGCATGTGGTGCATATTAATGTATATCCTGTTATACTAATGTGCTTATTCTCATTCCTGTTATCTAACGGCATAACATATATACTGCTTTGGAATTGTTGTTAACATTTGTATTACAGCATGGCTGCTAATGAGGAGGTTGGAGATATTGGTAGTGTGAACGCAAGCGTCGGTCAAGTGAACCCTCTACCTCCACCGGCCGTAGGCATGGAACCAGTGGTTCAGTTACCGGGTGAGATTAGCTTGACTCAATTTCTATCTTATCATCCGCCCCGGTTTGAGGGGACAGAGTCCGGAGAAGAGGCTGAAGAGTGGTTGGAAAGACTTGAGCAGATCTTTGTATCGGCTCCTTGTGCTGTGACAGCTTGGCTGAGGCTGGCGGAGTTTCAATTAGCCAAGAAACCTCTGATGTGGTGGAGGAGCACAGTAATGGAAATGAGAGCACTGGGTGCTGTGATCGACTGGACACTCTTCAGGACTAGGTTTCTGAACCGGTACTTCTCCGCAGCAGCAAGACAGACAAAGGAGGACGAGTTTACAAGTCTGAAGCAGGGGAACATGACAGTGGCAGACTATGCCACACGGTACTCTTCATTGCTGAGGTCCGTTCCCCACATTGCCACCAGTGGGCACGCTAAGATGAGGAATTTCATGAAGGGGTTGCGACCGGAGCTCTATGACCGGGTTATCACTAATAACCCAACTTCTTTTGATGACGCTCTCACAAGGGCGGAGCTTGCTGAGCTAGGAGTGGGAGCTTACGCTATGCCACCACCGGTACCGCAACAGAGGCAGACCAATGATAGTTTGAGGCCTCGGGGTGAGCCATTTAAACCCCGTGGTGCCTCTTCATCTTCGCGGTATGGTGGAAAGAAACATTTTTGTCAGAAACAGGATGGCAAGAAGGGCAATTGGACGGCCAATAGAGGATCTTCACAAGGGGATAGGCCGGGAGAGCCGAGGTGCAACAATTGTGGAGGGGAACATTCTTCAAACAAGTGTCCTGCATGTTATATCTGTGGCAAGATGGGCCACATCGCTCGGTATTGCCCCACTCGGGGAGGACAGTCAGAGTTCCAGGGCAACAGGCCGAGGTTTGAGGATAGGACAGTGCAGCAGAGGCAGCAGTTTGGGCCTCGACCATCGGGAGGACAGACAGTAGGACCACCCCAGGGGCAGGTGTATGCACTGACCAGGGAGCAGGCCCAGGCAGCCCCAGAGGAGGTGATCGCCGGTACGTGTCATTTATTTACGTACCCTGCTTTTATTTTGATCGATACAGGTGCCTCCCATTCTTTTGTATCGGTGGGTTTTGTGGAAAGACACCATATGCGCACGTCTTCTTTACCCACGCCTCTCCTTGTCTCGACACCCACTGGAAGAAATGTCGTTGCTGATCAGTTTATGGCAGACTGCCTCATTTATTTTGAGGGCAACGAATTGAGATCAGACTTGATTGTGCTGGGTATGTCAGACTTTGACTGCATCTTGGGTATTGATGTTCTGAACAGATATCAGGCAGTGGTAGATTGCCGGCAGAGGACAGTGAAGTTCAGACCTGAGTTGGGCAGTCAGTGGACTTTCTATGGCAACGGTTCTCGTGCGAAGATTCCGTTGATTTCAGCGATCAAGATGACTCAGTTATTGGAACGTTGCCACATGGATTATCTCATTTATGCCGTGGACACGTCTGGGAAGAGTAAAGAACTAAGAGTTGAGGATGTACCAGTGGTAGCAGAGTTTGCTGACGTATTCCCAGAAGAGATCCCAGGATTCCCACCGGCTAGGGAAGTTGAGTTTGGGATCGAGCTATTACCAGGGACATCCGCTATCTCTCGTGCACCTTACAGGATGGCACCGGCTGAGTTGAGAGAGTTGAAAGAACAGTTGCAGGATCTCTTGGACAAGGGATATATACGCCCGAGCGTGTCGCCATGGGGCGCACCAGTTCTCTTTGTGAAGAAGAAGGACGGTTCGATGCGGTTGTGTATCGATTACCGGCAACTGAATAAGGCTACAGTGAAGAACAAGTATCCTCTTCCAAGGATCGACGATCTGTTTGATCAGTTGCAAGGTACCAGGGTGTATAGCAAGATTGATTTGAGATCCGGGTATCATCAGATTCGAGTCAGAGAGGAAGATGTGCAGAAGACAGCATTCCGGACCCGATATGGACATTATGAGTTCCTAGTGATGCCGTTCGGCGTGACGAATGCTCCAGCAGTCTTTATGAGTCTGATGAACAGAGTGTTTCAGCAGTATCTTGATCAGTTCGTCATTGTGTTTATTGACGACATTCTCATCTACTCCCGGAGTGAGGAAGAGCATGTGAAACACTTGAGGACAGTGCTTCAAATTCTCAGAGAGCATCAGTTATATGCTAAGCTCAGTAAGTGTGAATTTTGGCTGAGCAGTGTAGTGTTTCTGGGGCATGTCATATCGAGCAGCGGGATATCTGTAGATCCCAAGAAGATTGAGGTTGTGATGGAGTGGGCTGCCCCCACTTCTGTGCTTCTGTGCCTGAGATTCGGAGTTTTCTTGGTTTGGCCGGGTATTATCAACGCTTTGTCGAGGGCTTTTCGAAGATTGCCAAGCCGCTGACTCAGTTGACCCAGAAGGGTGTGCCTTTCTTTTGGTCAGAAGCTTGTGAGGAGAGCTTCCAGGAATTAAAGCACCGGTTGACGACGGCGCCAGTGTTAGTGATCCCTACGGAGAACTCCAGATTTGTTCTGTATACTGACGCATCACTTCAGGGCCTTGGGTGTGTTCTGATGCAAGATAAGCATGTGGTTGCTTATGCATCGAGGCAGTTGAAGCCGCATGAGACCAGATATCCAGTTCATGACTTGGAATTGGCGGCTATCATCTTCGCCCTGAAGATCTGGAGGCATTACTTATATGGTACTTCATTCACCATATACACGGATCACAAGAGCCTCAAGTTTTTATTCACTCAGGCAGAGCTGAACATGAAGCAGAGGAGATGGATGGACCTACTCAAGGACTATGATTGCGAGATAGAGTACCATCCCGGGAAAGCCAATTTGACAGCAGACGCTTTGAGCCGGAAAGTGAGGAGTTCTGCTGAGGACGTCATTCATTTGTCGGCTATGATGACCTCTTATTGCCATCTGGGCTATGATTTTGACATAGATGCATCGCCTGTGATGACCAGGGATTATAGGTGTTAATCCCGTAGTATTAATAATCCCTAAAGTGGTTTTACGTGGCGATTTGGGATTTAATCGAGGTGTTGGGCCTTCTGGGCTCGTTTATTTGGGTAGTTGGGATCGTTGGATCCAGAGGTTGAGATTGTATTCACATTACGGTGTAAAACCTAAGAGTTGGGTTTTTGATGTGTCTCGGAATCTCGGGTGCTGTGTGAGCACCGGTAGGGGATTTTGGAGTTAGAGAGAGAGTTTTTGAAAACAGATGATTTTTAAGGAATCATGATGTATTTGTGGGGCTATTAATTTTTCGGGGTATTTTTGCTATAAATACCATTTAAACCCAAAATTTTAGACATAATTTCATTTCAGCCCCAATTCCTTCCCTCTCTCCCGCGTGCGATTTTCCCGCTGCTACAGCGCTGCCGCGCGCAAAAGCGCTCCGCCCGCCGCCGTCCGGCCGCCGTTGGGCGCGTGCGACCCGCCGCCGGCTTCGTCTCGACGAGGCGCTTCTTTCCCCTCCATCAATTCGAGGTTTCGTCGCGTGTGGAAGTCGGATTTTGCTGGTAAGCGTCGATCCCCAAATTTCTAGGGTTCTTCGATTTTCGTTTGTTTTTGCTTCCGATTTCGTTGGGTAATCTCCCTAACCCCTTGTTCGTCTTTTTCATGTATTTCCATGCCTTTATTGTTTCGAATTTCCCCAATTTCGTAGGGATTAAATTTCGAATTATTGGGGGTTTTTGGCAAAGGTGATGATTCTTGCCATTGATGGTTTAATTCACATCTTAGGTGTATTATGATGCTTAAGTGGGATCGAATTAAGATGTTATGGTTCGAATTTGAAGAATTGTTAGGGTTCGAATTTAAAGGCTTGTTTGGGTTTCGAATTTTAGGCATTTGGATTTCAAATTTGGGGGTTTGGCATGTGGGATGATTATTCATGCTATGGATTGATTAATTGACATTTTAGATGAATTATGGTATTTAATTGGGTTCGAAATTGTGAGATTAAGGTTCGATTTTTGTAGGGCATTCTTGAACAAATTTCGATTGTCTCATTTATTTCCTTCCCTGCATGTACCCTGCCCCGGGTCTTTTAAGAGGATAATTGTCGTGTATTGACAATGTTGTGAGGGATATGGGTGTGCGTGAGCATAGGTTACATGTTCGTAAATAATGGTGAATTGTTTATCGTGTTAGCACATCATTCCTCGGGGCATGGAACTCGAGCAAGGCTTGGCTCGGACTTCGGAGATTTAAGGTACGTGCGACGTACGAGCATTACTATATATATGTGAAATGCATAAGGTGTTTTTGATTGCATTGAATGTTTTGCGTATGGTTATACATACATGTTGATATAGCCAAGGAATGACCCAAATCTTGATATCGCCGCTTGTAGCGTGTGTGACACTAGAGTAGGATGACTCTTACATGATATATGGGTTACTGGGTTTATATGACTATATTGAGACATTTGAGATGTCTAGGTTCGTAGAATCGTGTATTCATTATGAGACATTTGAGATGTCTAGGTTCATAGACTCATGTTTTCATTATAAGACATATGAGATGTCTAAGTATAATGGAAAGCAAGGTTATGAAATCAATATTTGATATTGATATATCTATTTTTGCATGTATATGAACTTGGAATCATTCATTCTTGATATTTGAGAATCAGGCATGCGATGTGTAAATCAATGTGTTGATTTACTGATTTATGAGATTTGATGAGTTTGATGTTGTGAGAACAGGGACAGTACACGGAATCCCGGATGAGGATGTTGCCATCCAGGGAGTATCATTTAAATTCATTAGCATTTACCTTTGTTGTAAATTATGAATTTCATTATTATGATTATGGGATTTTGTGTATTGGTATGCTCACCCCGTTGGGGGCTGTCTCTGTTGGGACAGGTGGACAGGTACATCGATGGCTATGGAGCTGAGCTCGAGCTGTTGATTTGAGGTACTCCCAGGATCGTGGTACCAGGGCTTGATGGAGCACGGTATCGTATAGAGTACCTATATATATACACCTGAGGATTTATACATATTCATATTCATGATGCTCGCATGTGAGCACGATTATACTTGTATATGGATTGTATATAAAGGCATGAGCCTTTCTCTCTTTCATTTAAGGTTGCATGCAATTAGGTTGAATTGCTAGAATGATATGAGAGTCATTGGTGTATTATGTGGGTGTTGGAACCCACTTTTGTTGACATATGTGTGGTGTCTTCCCTGGCTAGGAATCTACTTGTATTACTGCTTTCTGTTGAGTATTATGTGTTCCCTGGCCGGGAATTTTGTTATGTGTTGTACTCTGTTTTGGGATAGCTCTATTTATGGGGAGACTCTGCCCAAATTTTTGTAAAAGTTTACAATGTGAAAAGTGGCACCAAGGGGTTGGTAAAGGGCAAACATATGAGTCTTTTATTGACAGGCAATGATTAAGTATCATCAGAGCTTCCCGATTGACATTTTATAGAAAGCATGTACCACACATAGTGGTTAATACACTAATCAAGGTTTTAAGGGCTTGGGGTCCTTACATTAGTGGTATCAGAGCAGTGGTTGCTCATTGGGGCTGTTAAGGGCCTAGGAAGTTATTGATAGCACATATTTATGCATGATGGCATTAATGTTGTATGACATAGCAAATTGTTTATGTGCTCTTATGATATGAAAAGTGGTATTGCTAACCATTGTGGTTGCAGGAATCGTGTGGAACACGATAGGATGACATTTATGGGGATGTCTGGCACTCCGTGTGTTATGTGCCAAGGAAGCTGGTTTTAAGAAAATCAGATAAAGGAATATTTCCGAGGTAACATGTATTTTACGATGTCTTGTTGACACATGATGAATGCAAAGTGGTGCATTGAGGTTATGATATATGTTATTGTGCATTGTTTTTGCATATGCATGTCTTGAGTCAAAGTTATCTTAGTAAGGATTTTAATGGCTTATGCTAAAGTCCATATGAAGCGATGAAGAGTCCCGCTTATATGGAGTAGCAACGCTAAAGTCCATTGGAAGCGATGAAGAGTTCCGCTTACATGGAGTAGCAACGCTAAAGTCCAGTGGAAGCGAGGAAGAATTCCGCTTTCCTGGAGTAGCAAGAAGCATTAAAATGTACTAATGATAAGGGCTCAGGATGAAATAAGGATTTAAAGAAGGATATCATGACATTTATTTGTGAAACCATACAATCTCATAATGTGTTTTTATTATGAATTGAATGTGGATGCATAGCGTATATGGCTATTGTTGTTAACCCTGATGGTTGCAGGTTACAGGAAATATGGAGTATAAAAAGGAATGATGATTATACATTCCAGGAGTCCTGCTTATGACAGTGAGAATTTTTATACTTACGCTTGACCGCTAAAAATGTGGAGCGGGCGGGGATGCTCGCTTGCACATGGAGGCGGGGTATTCCATACGAAGCGAGGATGATATACCGCTTGTATGAAGAAGCTTATGCTTGTACCGCTAAAAATGTGGAGCGGGCGGGGATGCTCGCTTGCACATGGAGGCGGGGTATGCCATACGAAGCGAGGATGAGATACCGCTTGTATGAAGAAGCGAGGATGAGATGCCGCTTGTTAGGATGATGATTCATTCCTATGTGATGACACGGATGATAGCGGTGATGTGTCCCGCTGTGTCGATTTATATTCATTTCTCTATGAGGACACGGTTTATAGCGATGGTTTATTCCGCTATATTTATTGGCGATGGTTCATTCCGCCAGGTGTATTTATAGCGACGGTTCATTCCGCTATATCTATTGGCGATGGTTCATTCCGCCAGGTGTATTTATAGCGACGGTTCATTCCGCTATATCTATTGGCGATGGTTCATTCCGCCAGGTGTATTTATAGCGATGGTTCATTCCGCTATATCTATTGGCGATGGTTCATTCCGCCAGGTGTATTTATAGCGACGGTTCATTCCGCTATATCTATTGGCGATGGTTCATTCCGCCAGGTGTATTGATAGCGATGGTTCATTCCGCTATATTGATTGGCGATGGTTCATTCCGCTATATTGATTGGCGATGGTTCATTCCGCCAGGTGTATTTATAGCGATGGTTCATTCCGCTATATCTATTGGCGATGGTTCATTCCGCCAGGTGTATTGATAGCGATGCCTCTTTCCGCTACTATGTGGACGATGATTCATGCTCAGGGTATAGCGAGGTTTCATGCCACTTATTATCTGATGAGGTGTCATGCCGTCGATTCTATAGCGAGGGATTTTGCCGCTATGTACTCAGCACAGGATTTTGCCGCCTTCGAGCGATGGGTGCTGATTACGCACTATTATTGAGCGACGGAGACAGGTATGACGCTATATTGCTAGCGATGAGGTATGAGATATTGCTATTTTATTAGCTTTATTGTAGCTGGCATGCATTGATATACATGTTTTATTATGCCTATTTTACTAGCATGTTAGTGGATGACATACGCTGATGTACATGTATCGTCACTAGTGGGCAATGTTTTAGATGCCATGAGTTGGCATGTGTCGTCACAGGATGACGATGACGATGGTGTAGGAGATGTCTTATTAGACATGCATCATCGTTACGATGATCGATGCGTTGAGTATACGTATTCTGTGGTATGCCTTGGGTGCCAGTACCGAGCACAAGGTGGTGTGTGCGACACCGATGGACGTGACCCTTATACCGAGCGGGTTGCTCGAGGAATGGTTAGATGCGCTGTACATGTGATTGTACCGCAGCTTACGATTGGGGGATCATTTTACGAGTGGTGATACCCTTGAGGTATGCTCGTTGGAATGGCTTTTGGCCATGTGTTTTGACGACAGGAGTAATCATGGAGGAAAGTACTCGCTTTCTGTCGATGTGACATGTGGTGGACATGGTCACACCACCCTTGAGGGTGTAGGATGGGTCCTAAGGGAGTAGGATCAGGTTATGTTAAGTACATAGGGACATTGGAGTGTCCAGGGTATATCGGCATTGAGGAATGTTGGATAAAGACCCGCTACTCTATTGAGTTTTCTTCCCATAGTATGTTATACCATGTGGAAACGTCCGTCTTGTTGGTAGGTTTGAAGTAAACCTAAAGAGGCAGAGACTAGGTTGTCTGCCGCGTGTGTGTAGCACCATGATGGGCTTGCTAGAGCCGTTACACTGCTCGTTGGAACCAAGTTTGGCAAATCGTAAGGTGATACGATGTGGATTGTGGTGGACTCTAGTAGTCACCATGTCATTGAGGTTAAGGTTGTTCATGCCTCGCTGAAACGTGTATACGTTTATGTTTAATCTTGGTTGTTCATGCCTCGCTGAAACATGTATACGTTTATGTTTAATCTTGGAGACTTGTCTGGGACAGCTCAGGATGTTGGAGTACCTACAAGAGAGTCATCAGGTTGTTATTGACTCAATCTAAAGGAACCCGTGTATTAGGGATACAATGGGTGTTATTGTATCCAGTTTTTCCGAACGATGGTTCGAGACTTGTGGATCTCGAGTTCGATGGCATTTCCCTTGCGAGGAAGGAGGTAGTATTATACCTATTTGGGAATCTTTGAAAGATTCGGTAAGTTGGTACAAGTGGTGTTGATTTTGGGAATCACACCGTGTATTGTTAATCGTCGATTTTCATCCTCCACTGAGTAAGGAATGACTCAGAATTGACGGTTGTGTTTGGGGCTTAGGGATATGTGGTAGATACCCGAGCCGAGTGCATTGAGTATGCATGCGACATCAGTGCTTAGGCAGGTATACCGGTGAGTATACGGATGCCAGTTATTGATTTCCTCTCTGTTAAGCATAGAGTTATGCTATTTTTGGGATGGTTAAATCTCTGATGAGAGATATGGAACACCTTGAGATTGGGAATCTCCATGGCACGATGATTATGAGGAATGATCGTGAAGTTAGTTGACTCCCTTGAGGAGGGATTTTCTTGTGAGAGTTAAGGTACTTCCCTTGTTGGTGTTTTCCTTCGAGTTATGCGACAGCCTTCCCAAGTTTGGATTGTTAAATCCGAGGATTTTCAAGGGATGGCAGGATTTCGGATTGGTTGAGTGTCGCTGACGACACAAGCGTTGAGGATGCAATGGGTTTATTGCATGCCCCTTAAGAAATTTAAACTCTGCGGAGTCTCGGTTGTTATTTATGATCAGGACGTGATTCTTGGAACATCCGGAGGTGGACATCTTGTGAGATGTCTTTTGTTTGAATTTGTGGCCGTGAGTTGCCCAAATTAAGTTGCAATGAGGCGACTACTCCTTCGATGGAGGAAGTTTGAAAGTGGAAACCAGGTTTGATATGTGTACACCGTGGTTGTACTAGTGTTTCCCTCGTAACGATGTATGTTAGACATCGTGAGTCTTGATAGAGATGTCATGGAATGATATCTACGATAGAATCAGGAGCGATTCGAATCCTTGCAGTTTCAGTTGACTAACTGCTTTTGGACTGTTAGCGTTGAGTTGTGCTGACGCTCTTTGACGTTATGATGGATTTGGAAGTCTATTCCACTCCAGAGTTTGACACGAGGTCAACGTTCTTACGGTTGAGGTGTCATTCGGGATGTGTTCGTACTGTTGTATTAGAACGAAGGATGACTGTCTGATCTACAGTCGTAAGTATCAGTTGTTTCGCAGTCATGAGAGGCTGATTTTTGGGATGACCCGCATCGAGGTACGTTTTACCTCTTGGGTGATATGTTGGTTTTGGTATGTCGCTCTGTTTCAGAGTTTGATGAGAGGTAAGTATCCTCGCGTTTATTAAGACGATTCTGATATGGTCAGGAATCGAGGTTATGGCTTCATGTTGTTGTGTAGCCTGGGTGTTACGTGATACACCAGTGCTAATTTCGAGGACGAAATTCTTTTAGTGGGGGATATTGTGATGACCAGGGATTATAGGTGTTAATCCCGTAGTATTAATAATCCCTAAAGTGGTTTTACGTGGCGATTTGGGATTTAATCGAGGTGTTGGGCCTTCTGGGCTCGTTTATTTGGGTAGTTGGGATCGTTGGATCCAGAGGTTGAGATTGTATTCACATTACGGTGTAAAACCTAAGAGTTGGGTTTTTGATGTGTCTCGGAATCTCGGGTGCTGTGTGAGCACCGGTAGGGGATTTTGGAGTTAGAGAGAGAGTTTTTGAAAACAGATGATTTTTAAGGAATCATGATGTATTTGTGGGGCTATTAATTTTTCGGGGTATTTTTGCTATAAATACCATTTAAACCCAAAATTTTAGACATAATTTCATTTCAGCCCCAATTCCTTCCCTCTCTCCCGCGTGCGATTTTCCCGCTGCTACAGCGCTGCCGCGCGCAAAAGCGCTCCGCCCGCCGCCGTCCGGCCGCCGTTGGGCGCGTGCGACCCGCCGCCGGCTTCGTCTCGACGAGGCGCTTCTTTCCCCTCCATCAATTCGAGGTTTCGTCGCGTGTGGAAGTCGGATTTTGCTGGTAAGCGTCGATCCCCAAATTTCTAGGGTTCTTCGATTTTCGTTTGTTTTTGCTTCCGATTTCGTTGGGTAATCTCCCTAACCCCTTGTTCGTCTTTTTCATGTATTTCCATGCCTTTATTGTTTCGAATTTCCCCAATTTCGTAGGGATTAAATTTCGAATTATTGGGGGTTTTTGGCAAAGGTGATGATTCTTGCCATTGATGGTTTAATTCACATCTTAGGTGTATTATGATGCTTAAGTGGGATCGAATTAAGATGTTATGGTTCGAATTTGAAGAATTGTTAGGGTTCGAATTTAAAGGCTTGTTTGGGTTTCGAATTTTAGGGATTTGGATTTCAAATTTGGGGGTTTGGCATGTGGGATGATTATTCATGCTATGGATTGATTAATTGACATTTTAGATGAATTATGGTATTTAATTGGGTTCGAAATTGTGAGATTAAGGTTCGATTTTTGTAGGGCATTCTTGAACAAATTTCGATTGTCTCATTTATTTCCTTCCCTGCATGTACCCTGCCCCGGGTCTTTTAAGAGGATAATTGTCGTGTATTGACAATGTTGTGAGGGATATGGGTGTGCGTGAGCATAGGTTACATGTTCGTAAATAATGGTGAATTGTTTATCGTGTTAGCACATCATTCCTCGGGGCATGGAACTCGAGCAAGGCTTGGCTCGGACTTCGGAGATTTAAGGTACGTGCGACGTACGAGCATTACTATATATATGTGAAATGCATAAGGTGTTTTTGATTGCATTGAATGTTTTGCGTATGGTTATACATACATGTTGATATAGCCAAGGAATGACCCAAATCTTGATATCGCCGCTTGTAGCGTGTGTGACACTAGAGTAGGATGACTCTTACATGATATATGGGTTACTGGGTTTATATGACTATATTGAGACATTTGAGATGTCTAGGTTCGTAGAATCGTGTATTCATTATGAGACATTTGAGATGTCTAGGTTCATAGACTCATGTTTTCATTATAAGACATATGAGATGTCTAAGTATAATGGAAAGCAAGGTTATGAAATCAATATTTGATATTGATATATCTATTTTTGCATGTATATGAACTTGGAATCATTCATTCTTGATATTTGAGAATCAGGCATGCGATGTGTAAATCAATGTGTTGATTTACTGATTTATGAGATTTGATGAGTTTGATGTTGTGAGAACAGGGACAGTACACGGAATCCCGGATGAGGATGTTGCCATCCAGGGAGTATCATTTAAATTCATTAGCATTTACCTTTGTTGTAAATTATGAATTTCATTATTATGATTATGGGATTTTGTGTATTGGTATGCTCACCCCGTTGGGGGCTGTCTCTGTTGGGACAGGTGGACAGGTACATCGATGGCTATGGAGCTGAGCTCGAGCTGTTGATTTGAGGTACTCCCAGGATCGTGGTACCAGGGCTTGATGGAGCACGGTATCGTATAGAGTACCTATATATATACACCTGAGGATTTATACATATTCATATTCATGATGCTCGCATGTGAGCACGATTATACTTGTATATGGATTGTATATAAAGGCATGAGCCTTTCTCTCTTTCATTTAAGGTTGCATGCAATTAGGTTGAATTGCTAGAATGATATGAGAGTCATTGGTGTATTATGTGGGTGTTGGAACCCACTTTTGTTGACATATGTGTGGTGTCTTCCCTGGCTGGGAATCTACTTGTATTACTGCTTTCTGTTGAGTATTATGTGTTCCCTGGCCGGGAATTTTGTTATGTGTTGTACTCTGTTTTGGGATAGCTCTATTTATGGGGAGACTCTGCCCAAATTTTTGTAAAAGTTTACAATGTGAAAAGTGGCACCAAGGGGTTGGTAAAGGGCAAACATATGAGTCTTTTATTGACAGGCAATGATTAAGTATCATCAGAGCTTCCCGATTGACATTTTATAGAAAGCATGTACCACACATAGTGGTTAATACACTAATCAAGGTTTTAAGGGCTTGGGGTCCTTACATCGCCTGTGTATGTATCGACTCTGTTAGCCGAGCCAGACATCTATGAGAACATCAGGAGAGCTCAGAGGTCAGATGATGAAGTTCAGAGGTGGTTATCTTTAGTACATCTTGGTCAGCCAACAAAATTCAGAGTGGCCGATGACGGGTCTTTGAGATTGGGTGACCGTTGGGTGGTTCCGAGTACGCCGGAGTTGCGTAAAGGGATCTTGGAGCGAGCTCACAGTAGCAGACTTAGCATCCACCCAGGTGGGAAAAAGATGTACAGAGATCTGCGTGGTCAGTTTTGGTGGAAAAGGATGAAATCAGATGTCGTCGCTTTTGTGAAGAGATGTTTGATCTGCCAGCAGGTTATGGCAGAGAGGCAGAGACCTGGCGGCGAGTTGAGAAGCTTGGAGATACCGAAATGGAAGTGGGAGAACATTTCCATGGACTTCGTGACTCATTTGCCGAGGAGTGCTTCAGGCTTTGATGCTATTTGGGTGATTGTGGACAGATTAACTAAGGTAGCCCACTTTATCCCCTATAGCATGACGTTCACCTTTTTGAGGATGGCGCAGTTGTATATTAGAGATGTGGTGAGATTGCATGGGATCCCCATTTCCATATTGTCAGATCGAGATCCGCAATTCACATCTCATTTCTGGGAAGGCCTTCAGTCAGCCTTGGGAACTGAAGTCAGATTGAGCACTGCTTATCATCCTCAGACGGATGGCCAGACCGAGCGCACTATCCAGACGCTCGAGGACATGCTGAGAGCTTGTGTTTTGGAGTTCGATGCCTCTTGGCAGGATCCAGTGCCTTTGGTAGAGTTTTCTTATAACAATAGCTACCAGGCGAGTATTCAGATGGCTCCGTTTGAAGCTCTTTATGGCAGACGGTGTAGATCACCCTTGTGTTGGGATGATTGGGACCGCAAATCGGTCGGAGGACCGGAGATGATTCGGGAGATGGAAGAAAAGATAAAGACGATAAGGCAGAAAATGAAAGCGGCCCAGGACAGACAGGCAGCTTATGCAAATAAACGGCGGAGACCGTTGGAATTTCAGTTGGGAGATAAGGTCTTTTTGAAGATCTCGCCTTTCAGGGGCGTTGTGCGATTTGGGATACGCGGGAAACTGTCTCCGAGGTATGTTGGACCGTACGAGATTTTGCAACGCATTGGCACCTTAGCTTACCGACTGGCTTTGCCGCCTTCTTTATCTGGTATACATGATGTGTTTCATGTATCTATGCTGCGGAAGTATGAGCCGGATCCGTCGCATGTTTTATAGCCTTCCGAAGTTCAGTTAGAGTCCGATGTGTCTTATGTGGAACGGCCTGTCAGAATTCTAGATCGAGCAGACCGCAGACTTCGGAATAAAGTGATACCTATGATCAAGGTTCAGTGGGATCGCAGGGGTGTCGAGGAGGGTACGTGGGAGACGGAGCGGCATATGGTGCAGCACTACCCGGAACTATTCTCTGGTATGTGTTTATGTTTAGTTTCCCTTGGGGTAAGTGCATGTGATTTCGAGGACGAAATCTTATAAGTAGGGGAGTATTGTGATATCCCTGAAATGATTAATTGCAATCTGGTGCATTAATTGTGATTATATGATTAATTATGGTAGTAATTAATTATGTGCTGGCATTATTATGTGGAAATGCTTAGTCATGTGTTAAAGTGACCCGGGATAGCATTTCAGGGTGCATGTTGAGCATGTTGGGAATTATGGTTGGAAGCATGATTTATTTGCCATGGTTAACAATTAATTAGAAATCATGTGTTTAATTGATATTATGGTGCATTTTGAGTTAATGCTTGGAAAATATCATGTTGGGGTGTTTTATACACCATGGGATATTTTGGTATGCATTTTATTAAACCCAACACTTTTATACCCAACCCCACCTTTACCAAATTACTTTCACTTTACCAAATCAACTTCCAACAAACCCTTCCCCTCCATTTTCGTTCTTGAGCTTTGGGGTGAAGAGAAGTCCTTGCAAAATCTTATTTTGTGGAGATTGTTGGGTGATTTGAGGTCCCAAGAGGTATGGATACCTCATGGTTAATTTTAGTAAGGTTTTGGTTGAGTTTGGTATGATTTTGAATGGTTTTAAAATGGGTTTTGTTGGGTTGTTGTGGGTTTGGTTATATGTTGGATTTATACTTGTTTTGAAGTGTATTTTGGTGGTTTATGTTGTTATTTGAGTTGTTGGTTTGATGGTTAAGTGTTGGAATGGGTTGGAATGGTTTTGAGGTGCAAAAATGGAGTTTTTCGGGTAACAGAGGTTGGCGATCGATCGCCCGTTCCAGGCGATCGATCGCGCCCAGGCAGTGGGCTTTTCAAGCATTTGGCGATCGATCGCCACTCTTGGGCGATCGATCGGCGGGACTGGCGATCGATCGCGCCAGGGGTGGCGGTCGATCGCCGAAGGGTGCAAAATGTTGGTCTCGGACAGTGAGGTTTGGCGATCGATCGCCGTGATGGGCGATCGATCGCGAAGGCCAAAATTTGGTATTTTTGGATTTTTTTGTAGGATTTTGGGATTGGACTATTATTGGGTTCTAATATTGATTTGTGTGAATGTGTAGAACCATCCCAGGTGGCAACACAGCCAAGGCATTGAAGTCCTACCATATCCTACATTTTGGAAAGGTACGTAGTGGACGTACGGGCACCCCAACGGTACATGTATCTTATATACTTATTGTTATGCATTGTGGATGCAAGTATATATGTGGTATTGCATTGTGGATGCAAATACATGTTATGCATGATGTTTATAGATGCATATGATTATTGGTGCATATCCCATGAGTCGTGGTCATTCCTTGATGATTTTAATGCTTGCCGCTATTTGGTTTGGTTCCGCCAAATGTGAAGCGAGGGGTGGGAGCGCCGCATGTCACATTTGAGCGTGGTTATCATATAGGGCGAGGAAAGGGTATTTGCCGCTCAATGAGAGGTGAGGGGTGGGACTCCCGGAGTCCATTGAAGCGAGGTTATCCTATGCCGCCTATATGTAAATAAGCGAGGGGCATTAAAATACATTGTGATGGACAGACTAGGGATTGGTGATCAGTATTTGGTATTGATGAAATGGTATATGTTCATGACATGTTTAGACCATTAAAAATAATCTATTGATTATACTCATGAGTTATGGTACAGGGACAACCAAATGGGAAGCGTTTGAAATGCATGGGGAAACAGGAAGTGTTTTATTATGATTATGCATTTACGCTTTATCTTCATATTGTGTTGAATATGAATGATTATTATTGCTCATGTTTGGGGGTTGTCCTTGTAGGTACACGTTTGGCATGATAGAAGGGCTAGACGGGTTGAGATGGTGAGCTTTTGAGGATGCTTTTGAGACTTGAAGGACAGGAATATTTGGATAGTATCTACTCTAGGAGTAGTATAAAACTATAATTGAAAACATTCATTGATTGGAATGTAATTAATCCTTTTGGTAGTCCTTATTTTTGGCATGTAATGCTTAAGCTCATGAACTCAACGCGTTATTTCTCACTCTGATTATTTATCTAGCTCTATTATGCCTTGTTTCCGCACTTAAGGATTAGGGTCCTTACAGGGTGGGAGCTTATGCTAGTACTATGCCACCACCAGTACCGCATCAGAGGCAGACTAGTGACAGTTTGAGGCCCCGGGGAGAACCATTTAAGCCTCGTGGCGCCTCTTCATCTTCACGTTTTGGTGGAAAGAAGTACTTTGGTCAGAAACAGGATGGCAAGAAGGGTAATTCGGCCAATCGAGGGTCTTCACAAGGGGATAGGCCGGGAGAGCCGAGGTGCAACAATTGTGGAGGGCCACATTCTTCAAACAAGTGTCCTGCATGTTATATCTGTGGCAAGATGGGCCACATCGCTCGGTATTGCCCCACTCGGGGAGGACAGTCAGAGTATCAGGGCAACAGGCCGAGGTTTGATGATAGGACAGTTCAGCAGAGGCAGCAGTTTGGGCCTCGACCATCGGGAGGTCAGACAGTAGGACCGCCCCAGGGGAAAGTGTATGCACTGACCAGGGAGCAGGCTCAGGCAGCCCCAGAGGAGGTGATCACCAGTACGTGTCATTTATTTACGTACCCTGCTTTTATTTTGATCGATACAGGTGCCTCCCATTCTTTTGTATCGGTGGGTTTTGTGGAAAGACACCATATGCGCACGTCTTCTTTACCCACGCCTCTCCTTGTCTCGACACCCACTGGAAGAAATGTCGTTGCTGATCAGTTTATGGCAGACTGCCTCATTTATTTTGAGGGCAACGAATTGAGATCAGACTTGATTGTGTTGGGCATGTCAGACTTCGACTGCATCTTGGGTATTGATGTTCTGAACAGATATCAGGCAGTGGTAGATTGCCGGCAGAGGACAGTGAAGTTCAGACCTGAGTTGGGCAGTCAGTGGACCTTCTATGGCAACGGTTCTCGTGCGAAGATTCCGTTGATTTCAGCAATCAAGATGACTCAGTTGATGGAACGTGGCCACACGGGCTATCTCATCTATGCTGTGGACACGTCTGGGAAGAGTAAAGAATTGAGAGTTGAGGATGTGCCAGTAGTGGCAGAGTTTGCTGATGTATTCCCAGAAGAAATCCCAGGATTCCCACCGGCTAGGGAAGTTGAGTTTGGGATCGAGCTATTGCCAGGGACATCCGCTATCTCTCGTGCACCTTATAGGATGGCACCGGCAGAATTGAGGGAGTTGAAAGAACAGTTGCAGGATCTCCTTGACAAGGGATATATACGCCCGAGCGTATCGCCATGGGGCGCACCAGTTCTCTTTGTGAAGAAGAAGGATGGCTCGATGCGGTTGTGCATCGATTACCGGCAACTGAATAAGGTTACAGTGAAGAACAAGTATCCTCTCCCAAGGATAGATGACTTGTTTGATCAGTTGCAAGGTACCAGGATGTATAGCAAGATTGATTTGAGATCTGGGTATCATCAGATTCGGGTCAGAGAGGAAGATGTGCAGAAGACAGCATTCCGGACCCGATATGGACATTATGAGTTCCTAGTGATGTCGTTCGGCGTGACGAATGCTCCAACAGTCTTTATGAGTCTGATGAACAGAGTGTTTCAGCCGTATCTTGATCAGTTCGTCATTGTGTTTATTGACGACATTCTCATCTACTCCCGGAGCGAGGAAGAGCATGTGAAACACTTGAGGACAGTGCTTCAGATTCTCAGAGAGCATCAGTTGTATGCTAAGCTCAGTAAGTGTGAATTCTGGCTGAGCAGTGTGGTGTTTCTGGGGCATGTCATATCAAGCAGCGGGATATCTGTAGATCCCAAGAAGATTGAGGTTGTGATGGAGTGGGCTGCCCCCACTTCTGTGCCTGAGATTCGGAGTTTTCTTGGTTTGGCCGGGTATTATCGACGCTTTGTCGAGGGCTTTTCGAAGATTGCCAAGCCGCTGACGTAGTTGACCCAGAAGGGTGTACCTTTCTTTTGGTCAGAAGCTTGTGAGGAGAGCTTCCAGGAATTAAAGCACCGATTGACGACGGCGCCAGTGTTAGTGATCCCTACGGAGAACTCCAGATTTGTTCTGTATACTGACGCATCACTTCAGGGCCTTGGGTGTGTTCTGATGCAAGATAAGCATGTGGTAGCTTATGCATCGAGGCAGTTGAAGCCGCATGAGACCAGATATCCAGTTCATGACTTGGAATTGGCGGCTATCATCTTCGCCCTGAAGATTTGGAGGCATTATTTGTATGGTACTTCATTTACCATTTACACGGATCACAAGAGCCTCAAGTTTTTATTCACTCAGGCGGAGCTGAACATGAGGCAGAGGAGATGGATGGACCTACTCAAGGACTATGATTGCGAGATAGAGTACCATCCGGGGAAAGCTAATTTGACAGCAGACGCTTTGAGCCGGAAGGTGAGGAGTTCTGCTGAGGACGTCATTCATCTGTCAGCAATGATGACCTCCTATTGCCATCTGGGCTATGATTTTGACATCGATGCATCACCTGTGTATGTATCGACTTTGTTAGCTGAGCCAGATATCTATGAGAACATTAGGAGAGCTCAGAGGTCAGATGATGAGGTTCAGAGGTGGTTATCTTTAGTACATCTTGGTCAGCCAACGAAGTTCAGGGTGGCAGATGACGGATCCTTGAGATTGGGGAACCGTTGGGTGGTTCCGAGTGCGCCGGAGCTGCGTAAAGGGATCTTGGAGCGAGCTCATAGTAGCAGACTTAGCATCCACCCAGGCGGGAAGAAGATGTATAAAGATCTACGTGGTCAGTTTTGGTGGAAGAGAATGAAATCTGATGTCGTCGCTTTTGTAAAGAGGTGTTTGATCTGCCAGCAGGTTAAGGCAGAGAGACAGAGACCTGGCGGCGAGTTGAGAAGCTTGGAGATACCGAGGTGGAAGTGGGAGCACATTTCCATGGACTTCGTGACTCACTTGCCGAGGAGTGCTTCAGGCTTTGATGCTATTTGGGTGATTGTGGATCGATTGACTAAGGTAGCTCATTTTATCCCCTATAGCATGACTTTCACCTTTTTGAGGATGGTGCAGTTGTATATTAGAGATGTGGTGAGATTGCATGGGATCCCCGTTTCCATAGTGTCAGATCGAGATCCGCGATTCACATCTCATTTCTGGGAAGGCCTTCAGTCAGCCTTGGGAACTGAAGTCAGATTGAGCACTGCTTATCATCCTCAGACGGATGGACAGACCGAGCGCACTATTCAGACGCTCGAGGACATGCTGAGAGCTTGTGTTTTGGAGTTCGATGCCTCTTGGCAGGATTCAGTGCCTTTGGTAGAGTTTTCTTATAACAATAGCTACCAGGCGAGTATTCAGATGGCTCCGTTTGAAGCTCTTTATGGCAGACGGTGTAGATCACCCTTGTGTTGGGATGATTTGGACCGCAAATCGGTCGGAGGACCGGAGTTGATCCGAGAGATGGAAGAAAAGATAAAGACGATAAGGCAGAAAATGAAAGCGGCCCAGGACAGACAGGCAGCTTATGCGAATAAACGGCGGAGACCGTTGGAATTTCAGTTGGGAGATATGGTCTTTTTGAAGATCTCGCCTTTCAGAGGCGTTGTGCGATTTGGGATGCGCGGGAAACTGTCTCCGAGGTATGTTGGACCGTACGAGATTTTGCAGCGCATTGGCACCTTAGCTTACCGACTGGCTTTGCCGCCTTCTTTATCTGGTATACATGATGTGTTTCATGTATCGATGCTGCGGAAGTATGAGCCGATCTTTCGCATGTGTTACAGCCTTCCGAAGTTCAGTTAGAATCAGATGTATCTTATGTGGAACGGCCTGTCAGAATTCTGGATCGAGCAGACCGTAGACTTCGGAACAAGGTGATACCTATGATCAAGGTTCAGTGGGATCGCAGGGGTGTCGAGGAGGCTACGTGGGAGACGGAGCGGCATATGGTGCAGCACTACCCGGAACTATTCTCTGGTATGTGTTTATGTTTAGTTTCCTTTTGGGGTAAGTGCATGTGATTTCGAGGACGAAATCTTATAAGTAGGGGAGTATTGTGATATCCCCGAAATGATTAATTGCAATTTGGTGCATTAATTGTGTTTATATGATTAATTATGGTGGTAATTAATTATGTGTTGGAATTATTATGCGGAAATGCTTAGTCACATGTTAGAGTGACCCGGGGTAGCATTTCAGGGTGCATGTTGGGAATTATGGTTGGGAACATGATTTATTTGCCTTGGTTAGCAATTTGTGGAAATCATGTGTTTAATTGATATTTTGGTGCATTTTGAGTTAATGCTTAGGAAAATATCATGTTGGGGTGTTTTATACACCAAGTAATTCTTTTGGTATGTATTTTAATTAACCCAACTTTATATCCCCAACCCCACCTTACCATCCATCACTTTTTAACTTTACCAAAATCAAATCCACAAACCCTTCCTCCTTCCAATTTTCGAGCTCAAGCTTGGGGGTGAAGAGAAACCTTTCAAAAATCTTGATTTGTGGAGCTTGTTGGGTGATTTGAGGTCCCAAGAGGTATGGATACCTCATGGTTAATTTTGATGTGTTTTGTTTAAAGTTTGATTTGGTTTGAAGGGTTTTAAAATGGGTTTGTGTTGGGTTGTTGTGGTTTTGGTATTATTTTGGTTGGATGTTAAATATATGAGTTAATGTACATGTTTATTGATGGTTTTGAGTGGGTTGGTAAGGTTGATGTTGGTGTGTGTGGGTATGTTTGAGTTGGGGTTGAAGATGGGTGAATAGTGCCCAAATCTCGCATGCCCAGAGATCGGCGATCGATCGGCGCCTTCCGCGATCGATCGCGAGCAACAGAGCTTGAAGCAGTGCACTTCAGCGATCGATCGCGAGTTTGGCGCGATCGATCGGCGAGGCCGCGATCGATCGGCGCGAACTCAGCGATCGATCGCGGATTGTTTGATTTTGTTGCTCGAGACAGTGAGGTCTCGCGATCGATCGGGGCTTTATGGCGATCGATCGCGAGACACCAAAAATGGTGTTTTTGGTTATTTTTGTAGGATTTTTGGTATTGGACTATTATTGGGTTCTAATATTGATTTGTGTGAATGTGTAGAACCATCCCAGGTGGCAACACAGCCAAGGCATTGAAGTCCTACCATATCCTACATTTTGGAAAGGTACGTAGTGGACGTACGGGCACCCCAACGGTACATTATCTTATATACTTATTGTTATGCATTGTGGATGCAAGTATATGTGGTATTGCATTGTGGATGCAAATACATGTTATGCATGATGTTTATAGATGCATATGATTATTGGTGCACATCCCATGAGTCGTGGTCATCCCTTGATGATTTTAATGCTTGCCGCTATTTGGTTTGGTTCCGCTAAATGTGAAGCGAGGGGTGGGAGCGCCGCATGTCACATTTGAGCGTGGTTATCATATAGGGCGAGGAAAGGGTATTTGCCGCTCAATGAAAGGCGAGGGGTGGGAGTCCCGCAGTCCATTGAAGCGAGGTTATCCTATGCCGCCTATATGTAAATAAGCGAGGGGCATTAAAATACTTTGTGATGGACAGACTAGGGATTGAGGATCAGTATTTGGTATTGATGAGCTGGTATATGTCATGACATGTTTAGACCATTAAAAATAATCTATTGATTATACTCATGAGTTATGGTACAGGGACAACCAAACGGGAAGCGTTTGAAATGCATGGGGAAAACAGGAAGTGTTTTATTATGATTATGCATTTACGCTTTATCTTCATATTGTGTTGAATATGAATGATTATTATTGCTCATGTTTGGGGGTTGTCCTTGTAGGTACACGTTTGGCATGATAGAAGGGCTAGACGGGTTGAGATGGTGAGCTTTTGAGGATGCTTTTGGAACTTGAAGGAGAGATTATTTTGGATAGTATCTACTCTAGGAGTAGCATAAAACTATAGTGGAATACATTCATTGATTGGAATGTAATTAATCCATTTGGTAGTCCTTATTTTTGGCATGTAATGCTTAAGCTCATAAACTCAACACGTTCTTTTACACTCTGATATTTTATATTAGCTCTATTATGCCTTGATTCCGCACTTAAGGATTAGGGTCCTTACACGTAGAGACTAGTATATGTTGATCGATGAATTGTTCATTGATATGAGATATCAAATCAACATATGGGTACATGTTAGAGAACGATGTACTGGACAGACCCACCATGAGAATGCAACATGGATAGTTATATTATCGTCATATGCAATTCTCATAGTGATAATAATGTATGCAATCCTTACGACTTGTGATCATCAGAGATCCCAACATAAGGAGTTATGTATCTTGATATCGTCAAACGTTACCCGTAACAGGGTATACTATAAAGGCGACTATTGGATACACTACGAATTATGTAGAGGGATGTTGACTGATCGAGATAGGATTTGTCCCTCCTATATAACAGGAGATGTGTTTGGCCCTTGATCAAGTGAGAACTAAAATGCATGGCCATGCTCGAATGAGTCGATATGAGATATCGAGCTTATTCGTTTATTCTAGTTCTACTTGGGGATCAAGAAATAAAGATTGGATATACGAGTATGACTATTCCATGACTCGTGTTCAATCTAAACACAAAGGACAAAGGGATTAAGTTACATGATTAATATTATCACAAGTTCTAAAGGTTATGTCGAGTCATTGACATTCTTGTAATTTGGGTAGCATTGATGTGTTGCTAGATACCGCTCAATGCTTGCGACATAAAATGAGATTTTATGTCACTGCCAACATTACAAGATCCTATCGGGTCGCACAAAAGATTAAATCGAGAAGGGAAATTAAATTCATGGGATGAATTAAATAATTAAGAGGAGTCTTAATTAATAATCATAATGATTAATTAAATCATGGGCTTAAGCCCATGAGGCTTTATGAAAGCCTTTAATTAATCATATATAATATGATTGCAAGGTGTTTAATTAGTAAGACAACTTCATATCATTAAACCTACATCCAAACTTGAAGCACACGGCCTCCAACTTCAAAAATTGCTCTCGGCTTCCACTTGATAGCCGAAGAGGATTTTGTGAAATATTGGGCGTGCCTTTCGATTTGGAATCGATTGTGTTTCTTGTTCCGGTTTAATAACTTGTCTAGCAACTTGTTATTAAACTATCCCTTCACCCGATTTGATCGTGTGGATACCGTTGAGGCAAAACTCATTGAGTTTTGCTATTGACTCGGAGAAGGCGTAGGACGTGGTGCTGCTCCGTGGATTCTGCTTCAAACACGCTACAAGGGTGAGACCTTCGTATACCTTAATCCGATATGATAACCTATGTATAGATCTGCTGGTTTGTAATCCTAACAATATTATTCCGCTGCGTTGTATGCTACAAGGGATTACTTACACAAAGAAGGAGAGATACTCGGAGACAAGAAGCGGAGGAACGGAACGATATGGCTGCAAACCCAAGTCTACGCCAACTGGCCAATCCAGATTTGGACCAACAACCTCTCTGCATAACTTTTCCTGCTTTTGCAACTAATGTAAGTTTTGAACTTAAATCGGGACTCATACATTTGTTGCCTTCTTTTCATGGACTCGCAGGAGAGGATCCCCACAAGCATCTGATGGAGTTTCATGTGGTTTGCACCACTATGAAACCGACGGGAATTACTGAAGATCAGATCAAGTTAAGGTTTCCCTTTTTCTCTAAAGGACGCGGCGAAAGACTGGCTCTTCTACCTACCACCAAGATCCATCACAACATGGACGGACCTCCAAAGAACATTTTTGGAGAAGTACTTTCCAGCATCAAGAGCGGCTAACATACGCAAGGAGATCTACTCCATTAGACAATTCAGTGGAGAAACATTGCATGAGTATTGGGAACGCTTCATAAAGCTGTGTGCAAGTTGCCCACAACACCAGATAAGTGCACACTTACTCATTCAATACTTTTATGAAGGTTTATTGTCTAGTGACAGGAACTTAGTCGATGCTGCGAGTGGGGGAGCCTTTGTCGATAAAACACCGGATGATGCGCGGATCTTGATAGCCAACATGGCAGCCAACTCACAGCAGTTTGGCAACTTTCGACAGGAACCAGCACAAAGGAAACAAGGGAAGGTAAATGTTTCCAGCCTTGAACAACAACTGATCGATTTGACGTTTCTTGTGCGTGGTATGACAGGTGGCAATGTGGGAAAGGTAAAACCTTGTGGTATATGTTTGGAGATGAGTCATACCACTGATGCATGTCCATCACTTCAAGATACATCAGCTGAGCAAGTGCATGCAGCAGGGGGATTTCCGGGACAGCCCCAACGAAGACATGACCCTTACTCCAACACATACAATCCAGGATGGAGAGACCACCCTAACTTGAGTTATGGACCGCAATCGATAAATCACGTTCCTCCTCAAGCGCCACAACAACACCCTCCGCCATACAGACCACCTTTTCAGAGGGCCCAACAACAACCCAATTATCCTTCTACTACTGACAGGTTAGAGGTTATAATTCAAGATCTTGCTCACAATGTTACTAAATTTCAACAGGAAACAAGATCGAGCATTCAAACCTTGAATACCCAAGTGGGTCAAATAGCCACTGCACTTAATAGAGTCGAAGCAACCGGATCAACCACTCTACCATCCCAAACAGTGGTGAATCCGAGACAAAATGTCAATGCAATCACAACTAGGAGTGGGAAGGAATTGGAGGTGCCAGAGAAGATAGAGAAAGAACCAACAAAGGGTGAGGAAGAAAAGGAAGTTGGAGGAAAGACCGGGATCGAGCACGAGACACCAAAAGGTAAGCCTCCTTCTTTTTATGAGTATAAAGTACCACCCCCTTTTCCCCAAGCTTTGAAAGATAACAGGAAGGACGCTGGACTCAAAGGCTTGTATGAGACCTTCCGAAGATGTGAGATAAACATCTCATTGCTGGACGCCATTCAACAAGTACCTCGCTATGCGAAGTTTCTAAAGGAATTGTGTACTGCCAAGAGGAGTCATCGATTGAAGGGACCCCAGAAGGTTGAACTAGGTGAAACCGTTTCAGCGGTGATACAGAGGAAAATCCCTGCCAAGTGTAAGGATCCAGGTATGTTCTCTATTCCATGCACCATTGGTACCACTCGACTTGAAAAAGCCATGTTAGATCTAGGAGCATCAATTAATGTTATGCCATATTCCATATATGCTTCTTTACAACTTGGTCCCTTGAGTCCTACTGGAGTGGTAATTCAATTAGCGGATAGATCTAGTGCATATCCTAGGGGTTTGATTGAAGATGTGTTGGTGCAAGTAAATGAACTAGTCTTCCCTGCTGATTTTTATATCCTTGACATGGAAAATGGTGATAAGAGTAGTCCTATATTGTTAGGAAGACCATTTCTCAAAACATCTAAGACTAAGATAGATGTGCATAGTGGTACCCTCACTATGGAATTTGATGGTGAGATTGTTACATTTAACATCTATGATGCCATGAAATATCCTTGCAATAATGATGATACTGTGTACTCTGTTGATGTTATTGATTACCTGTCCCATGAAGTTTTTGAGAATACAGGGAAAGATGAACTGGAAAGCACTCTTACCACGGACATGGAGAAGGAAGACGAAGCACCACCCCTCATGAACGAAGTGAAGCACACCGTTGACGCACTGGATGATACACCTGAGCTATCCCAGTCAGGTACTGTTTCTTTTATATCATTACCTGTTTCTAATACCAGGATTCCCCCATGTGTTTTGCAGGCACCCAAAATCGAGCTTAAGCCGCTGCCAACTCATCTCAAGTTCGTATTCCTTGGTGAAGGTAATACACTACCAGTGATCATCTCCAGCAAGTTGGGGGATGATCAAGAGAAGGACCTGATTCATGTGCTCAAGGAGCACAAGACTGCTATAGGTTGGACCATTGCAGACATAAAGGGAATCAGTCCCTCCACATGCATGCACCGGATTTTACTAGAGGAAGGAGGAAGCCCCACACGTCAACCACAAAGGAAGCTGAACCCACCCATGATGGATGTGGTGAAGGAGGAGATTCTGAAGCTCTTATCAGTTGGCGTGATATATCCTATATCTGATAGCCAATGGGTTAGTCCGGTACAAGTGGTTCCTAAGAAGACCGGTATTACGGTGATCAAGAAGAAAGACGATGAACATATACCCACATGCATTCAAAATGGCTGGCGCGTGTGCATTGACTACCGGAAGCTCAACGCTGTGACTCGAAAGGACCACTTCCCTCTACCTTTTATTGATCAGTTGCTTGAGAGGTTAGCATGCCATTCATTTTACTGTTTTCTTGACGGTTACTCGGGCTATTTTCAGATTGCAATCGCTCCGGAGGACCAAGAAAAGACCACCTTCACATGTCCATTCGGCACATTCGCATACCGTCGCATGCCCTTTGGCCTCTGCAATGCCCCAGCTACTTTTCAACGGTGTATGGTCAGTATCTTTTCTGAGTTTATTGAGCATATCTTAGAGGTATTCATGGATGATTTTACTGTTTACGGTAACTCATTCAAGGATTGCTTATCTAGCCTTACACTGGTTTTGAAAAAGTGCATCGATACTAACCTTGTTTTAAATTCTGAAAAATGTCATTTTATGGTCGAACAAGGTATAGTGCTAGGTCATGTTGTATCTGCAAATGGTATAGAGGTCGATAAGGCGAAAATTGATGTCATGCAATCTTTACCTTATCCTACTTGTGTTCGGGATGTGCGCTCGTTTCTTGGTCATGCAGGTTTTTACAGGAGTTACATCAAAGCCTTTGCCAAGATAGCTACACCTTTGTGTAAGCTACTACAAAAGGATGTCCCATTTGAGATGACTAACGAAGGCAAGAGCGCTTTTGATACACTGAAGAAGTCATTGACTTCTACCCCTATTATCCAACCACCCGACTGGAACAAGCCTTTCGAGATCATGTGCGATGCAAGTGAGTATGCGGTTGGTGCTGTCTTGGGACAAAAAGAGGGCAATGCTTCACATGCCATCTACTACGCATCCAAAACCTTGAATGACGCCCAATGCAACTACTCTACTACTGAGAAGGAGCTATTAGCAGTTGTTTTTGCTCTTGAAAAATTTAGATCTTATTTACTTGGTACTAAAGTGATTGTTTATTCTGATCATGCAGCTCTTCGTTACCTGATGACGAAGAAGGAGGCAAAGCCAAGGTTAATAAGATGGATTTTGCTCTTGAGTGAATTCGACATCCAAATCAAAGATAAGAAGGGCAGCGAGAACAAAGTAGCGGACCACTTAAGCCGCCTACCACATTTGGACGATGAGCTGTGTTTGAAGGAGGAGTTTCCGGATGAGCACCTTTTCGCCATACACGACAATTTACCATGGTACGCTCATCTTGTGAATTTTTTAGCTTCTAATGTGCTACCACATGAACTCTCTAGGGCCCAACGAGCCAAGATCAGAAGTGACGCCAAGTACTACGTCTGGGATGACCCTTACTTATGGAAGAACTGTGCGGACCAAATCATTCGACGATGCATACCCGAGACAGAGGTAAATGCCATTCTTACATTCTGCCACTCATATGCGTGTGGTGGACATTTTGGAGCTAAGAGGACGTCGAGAAAGGTACTGGAATGTGGATTCTTTTGGCCCACCCTATTTCGTGACTCATATCTTTTCTGTAAGAATTGTGCACAATGTCAACTGACAGGTAATCTCTCCCAAAGAAAGGAGATGCCCCAACAACCCATTCTCATTTCTGAAATTTTGACGTGTGGGGCATTGACTTTATGGGACCTTTTCCTATGTCTTTTGGTCATATCTATATACTGCTTGCTGTTGATTATGTATCGAAATGGGTGGAAGCTATAGCTACCCGGACTGACGATTCCAAGGTTGTTGCAGATTTTATCAAGCATAACCTTTTCTCTAGATTTGGAATCCCACGAGACATCATCAGTGATCGAGGGACACACTTCTGCAATAGGACTGTGGAAAGTCTATTCAAGAAATACCACATCACTCACAAGGTCTCCACTGCCTATCATCCGCAAACAAATGGCCAAGCCGAGGTCTCCAACCGAGAAATCAAGGCCATATTGGAGAAAACCGTCAACCCGACACGGAAAGATTGGAGCTTTAGACTTGATGATGCACTATGGGCCTACAGGACCGCATACAAGACCCCGATAGGTATGTCCCCTTATAGACTGATTTTTGGTAAACCATGTCATCTTCCTGTAGAGTTGGAGCACAAAGCGTACTGGGCAGTGAAGAACTTCAACATGAACTATGATGAAAGTGGAGTGCATAGGAAGCTGCAATTGCAAGAGCTCGAGGAGATTCGAAATGAGGCATATGAAAATGCCAGATGTTACAAGGAGAAGACAAAGGATTTTCACGACAAGATGATCTCTAGGAGGCATTTTGAAGTTGGTCAGAAAGTTCTCCTTTACCATTCCCGCCTTCGTCTATTTCCAGGTAAGCTTCGTTCCAGGTGGCATGGTCATTATGTAGTTACTAATGTGTCTTCCTATGGTGCAGTTGAGATTCAGAGTTTGGACAACACGAAGACATTCACAGTGAATGGTCACCGATTGAAGCACTATTATGAAGGTGTCCAAGATGAAGACGGAGGACGAGTAGACATCAAGGTGTCTCTAGAAGACCCACCTACCTTCGACTGAGGAAGGGGATAGCGTCGGGCCACCGACGTTAAACAGAGGCGCTGCTTGGGATGCAACCCAAAGGAGTTAGTTTCCCTTTTACCCTTTTATTTTATTGCTTTTTAGTTGAACTTTTCTTTTCTCTTGTCTTTTGCCTTACATTGGGGACAATGTAAGATTTAAGTATGGGGGAGGGATTAGTAGTGTGTTATTGTTTTTCCTATTGCAAAAATACAAAAAAAATCGAAAAATTTAAAATTTTGAGCTCATAGTTGTAAGTAACCCCATGAGCATACAACGCAGCGGAATAAAATATTGGGATTACAAACCAGCGATCTATACATAGGGATTCATATCGGATTAGAGAATTACAAGTGTCTTACCCTTGTAGCGTGTTTGAAGCAGAATCCACGGAGCTGCACCACGTCCTACGCCTTCTCCGAGTCACTAAGCAAAACTCGATTGGTTTTGCCTCAACGGTATCCACACGATCAAATCGGGTGAAGGGATGGTTTAATAACAAGTTGCTAGACAAGTTATTAAACCGATACACAAAGCTAACTCGATTCACAATCGAATAATCGCCACAAAAACCACCAAATCTCCTTCGGCTACCTTGAAGAAGCCGAGAGCTTTTGATGGTATTGTAGGCGGCCGTGTAGCTTGGTTTTGGGTGTAGGTTTTGATATAAAAATTGTCATACAATAAAACACCATGCAATCATATTAAATATGATTAATTAAAGGCTTTCTTAAAGCTTCATGGGCTTAAGCCCATGATTTAATTAATCCTTATGATTATTAATTAAGACTCCTCTTAATTATTTAATTCATCCCATGAATTTAATTTCCCTTCTCGATTTAATCTTTTGTGCGACCCGATAGGATCTCGTAATGTTGGCAGTGACATAAAATCTCATTTTATGTCGCAAGCATCGAGTGGTATCTAGCAACACATCGATGCTACCCAAATTACGAGAATGTCAATGACTCGACATAACCTTTAGAACTTGTGATAATATTAATCATGTAACTTAATCCCTTTGTCCTTTGTGTTTAGATTGAACACGAGTCATGGAATAGTCATACTCGTATATTCAATCTTTATTACTTGATCCCCAAGTAGAACTAGAATAAACGAATAAGCTCGATATCTCATATCGACTCATTCGAGCATGGCCATGCATTTTAGTTCTCACTTGATCAAGGGCCAAAACACATCTCCTGTTATATAGGAGGGACAAATCCTATCTCGATCAGTCAACATCCCTCTACATAATTCGTAGTGTATCCAATAGTCGCCTTTATAGTATACCCTGTTACGGGTAACGTTTGACGATATCAAGATACATAACTCCTTATGTTGGGATCTCTGATGATCACAAGTCGTAAGGATTACATACATTATTATCACTATGAGAATTGCATATGACGATCATATAACTATCCATGTTGCATTCTCATGGTGGGTCTGTTCAGTACATCGTTCTCTAACATGTACCCATATGTTGATTTGATATCTCATATCAATGAACAATTCATCGATCAACATATACTAGTCTCTACGTATTATCATTATCCCTTTCATGATAATACTTGACTAGGAACTTCTTTAAGAATAATACAATATTATTCTAAGGACATTAACATATATATTAATTCACAATGCACAGTTAAAAGAATAATATATAATAATGAATTGTCATTCATAAAACCATAAACATTGTATGTCTTAAACAATCATCTAATGACTTGTCATTCATAAAACCATAAACATTGTATGTCTTAAACAGCTTCCTTTGCTGCATCCGAGGCAGCAATATACTCAGCTTCCGTTGTAGAATCGGCTACTGTTTCTTGCTTTGAACTCTTCCAGCTCACAGCACCTCCATTTAGGCAATACACATATCCAGATTGCGATCGAAAATCATCTTTGTCGGTTTGGAAGCTTGCATCAGTGTAACCCATTACATTGAGCTCTTCCTCACCTCCATAAATCAAGAATGTATCCTTAGTCCTTCTCAAGTACTTCAGGATATTCTTGACAGCAATCCAGTGACCTTCACCTGGATCAACTTGATATCTGCTCGTCATGCTCAAAGCATACGATACATCGGGACGAGTACATATCATGGCATACATGATAGATCCAATAGCTGACGCGTATGGAATCTTACTCATGCGTTGTCTCTCATCTGGTGTTGAAGGACATTGTTCCTTCGAGAGATAAATACCATGTGTCATAGGCACGAATCCTTTCTTGGATTCTTGCATGCTAAACCTTTTAAGCACTTTGTCTATGTATGTACTTTGACTTAGACCAAGAAGCCTTCTCGATCTATCTCTATAGATCTTGATTCCTAATACATAGGTGGCTTCTCCTAAGTCTTTCATCGAAAAGCAATTCCCTAGCCAAATCTTTACAGATTGCAAGGCAGGGATATCATTTCCAATAAGAAGTATGTCATCTACATACAACACTAGGAAAATGATTACGCTCCCATTGACCTTCTTGTAGACACAAGGTTCATCTTCATTTTTGATAAAACCAAACTCTTTGATTGCATCATCAAAACGAAGATTCCAACTCCGAGAAGCTTGCTTCAATCCATAAATGGATCGTTGTAGCTTGCATATCTTTCCAGCATCCTTTGGATCGACAAAACCCTCGGGCTGTGTCATGTACACATCCTCGAGCAGATTTCCATTAAGGAAAGCTGTTTTGACATCCATCTGCCAGATTTCATAATCATGAAATGCAGCTATTGCAAGTAAGATCCTTATGGATTTAACCATGGCCACTGGTGAAAAGGTTTCATCATAGTCAATACCATGAATTTGTTTGAATCCTTTTGCAACCAGCCGACCTTTATAGGTTTGTACGTTACCATCCATATCGGTCTTTTTCTTGAAAATCCATTTGCACCCTATGGGTCGTACCCCTTCAGGTGGATCAACCAAAGTCCATACTTGGTTTGCATACATGGATTCCATCTCAGATTTCATGGCCTCTTGCCATTTCTCAGAATCATTGCCCATAATAGCTTGTTGATAAGATGACGGCTCATCCTCATCAATAAGTAGTAAGTCACCTTGTTGAGTCACAAGAAATCCATATCTCTGTGGCTCCCGGTGTTCTCTTACAGACCTACGCTGGGCTTGTGTCTCTTGAGCAGGTACTTCTTCCACAACAGCTTGTGGTGCCTGCTCTGTTTCCATCTCAATCTCAGGTTCAGTGTTTTCTTGTGGTTGAACTTCACTAAGTTCTATTTTTCTCCCACTGGTTTTTCTAGAAATAAATTCTCTTTCAAGAAATACACCAGTCCGAGCAACAACTACTTTGTTCTCGGTGGGATAATAGAAATAGTACCCTTTCGTTTCCTTAGGATACCCCACAAATAAACACTTATCAGATTTGGGTCCAAGTTTGTTAGTGGCGTGACGTCTAACGAAAGCCTCACAACCCCAAATCTTCATAAAAGACATACTAGGACGCTTCCCAGTCCATATCTCATATGGTGTCTTTTCCACTGATTTAGATGGAACACGGTTCAGTAAGAAAATCGCTGTTTCTAGAGCGTGTCCCCAAAACGATATCGGAAGATCTGCATGACTCATCATTGATCTAACCATGTCTAACAAGGTTCGATTTCTCCTCTCGGATACACCATTCCATTGTGGAGTATACGGAGGAGTGAGTTGTGGGACTATCCCACACTCCTTTAGATAGTCATGAAACTCTTGGCTTAAGTATTCTCCTCCTCGATCTGATCGAAGGATTTTGATACTTTTGCCAAGTTGGTTTTGTACTTCATTCTTGAAATCTTTGAACTTTTCAAAGGTTTCATGTTTATGTTTCATTAGGTACACATACCCATATCTACTGAGGTCATCAGTAAATGTAACGAAGTATTGAAAACCACCTCTAGCTTGCGTACTTATTGGTCCACATACATCACTATGTATTAATCCCAATAAAATATTTGCCCTTTCAACATGTCCCTTGAAAGGGGCTTTAGTCATCTTGCCCATTAAACAAGATTCGCATGTTTCATATGATTCAAAATCAAATGAATCTAATACTCCATCCTTATGAAGTTTAGATATGCGGTTTTCGTTTATGTGGCCCAAGCGACAGTGCCAGAGATAAGTCGGATTACAATCATTATTTTTAATCCTTTTAGTATTTATGTTATAGATAGGCATATCAAGATTTAATACATAAAGACCATTCACCATTTGTGCACTAGCATAAAACATATCATTTAAATAAATAGAACAACAATTGTCCTTTATTATAAATGAAAAACCATACTTGTCTAAACAAGAAATAGAAATAATGTTTTTAGTAATTGAAGGCACAAAATAACAGTCTTTCAAAATCAATGATAAACCAGAAGGTAAAGCTAAATGATAATCTCCTATAGCTAATGCAGCAACTCTTGCTCCATTTCCAACTCGGAGATCAACTTCACCTTTCGCCAATGTCCTACTCCTTTTGAGATCCTGCACATTTACACAAATGTGAGATCCACATCCAGTATCTAATACCCATGATGAAGAAGTAGATAAATTGACTTCTATAACAAAAATACCTGAAGCGGAAGTCACACTTCCTTTCTTTAGATCCTCTAGATATACTTTGCAGTTTCTTTTCCAATGGCCGGTCTCACCGCAATGGAAACAGTTCCCTTCCTTTGCTATCCCTCCCTTTGGTTTCAGTGCATAAGACTTTGGCTTAGATTTAGCAAAGACCTTCTTTGCTTTCTTGTTGCCTTTAGCTTTGGCCCTTCCTTTGCCCTTATTCACAATAAGGACATTTGTGGCCTTAGTCTTCTTAGTATTTGCTTCATATGTTCTCAACATACCAAGCAACTGTGGTAGAGTCTTTTCCATGTCAGTCATATTGTAATTTACTACAAATTGACTGAAGCTCTCAGGCAACGATTGCAAGATTACATCGGTGGCCAACTCTTGGTCCAATGGAAAACCTAGCTTGTCCAGATTCTCAATGTACCCAATCATCTTGAGTACATGAGTTCCAACCAAGCTTCCTTCTACCATCCTGCACTGGAATAACGCTTTAGAGACGTCATACCTCTCTTGTCTAGCTTGCTGTTGGTACAACTGCTTTAAGTGTTCGATCATATCGAACGCCTCCATTTCCTCATGTTGCTTCTGAAGCTCAGAGTTCATGGTGGCAAGCATGAGGCACCCAACATCAAGTGCGTCACTCTGATGCTTCTTGTAAGCATCTTTTTCAGCTCTTGTAGCTGTTAGGGGAGGTTCTTCAGCGAGTAAGGGTTCCTCTAGGACATATTGTTTCTTTTCTTGTTTGAGGACTATCCTCAAGTTCCTATGCCAGTCTAGGAAATTCGTCCCATTTAATTTGTCCTTCTCAAGGACCGATCGCAGTGATAAAGTGCTAGTAACGTTGTTAGTTGCCATGAATATCTACAATATAAATATGCAAAATAAGTTTATGATTTAAATCATTTAACATGGTCTTATATTAAATGATACTCCCACTATTTTGTTTGAAAAATATCAACCCTCGAAATCTTTAGTGGGCCAAGATCCATATTTCACTTAATCTTGAGTTAGCTTTGGCTAATCGCCCAAGACTCGGTTATTTAGGTAGACAACACTTTGTCAATTATATCACATATAATTCTTGGATAGTTGGACGAACAACGCTTTGTTCAATTCATCAAATGAATTAAAATCCAACCCATGCCTCTAGGTTCCCAATCCTATTGAGATAACCTAGTTAAGTCGTACCCAATTAAAGTATAACGGATATCACTTTTATCCTTTCGCGCCTTACTAAGATTGCCACGGTGCTTTGCTTTGGCAAACCCACACATGTACAATCGAAGTTATTGACGAGTACTTTTATTTTGGAAGGCATCTAAAACTTAATATTTTAGAGGGATTTATTGATCTCATGATTAATTTGATAATTTAAAATATGTACACTACATATAGTTGTATACATATCTACATATATGTGTAATACTATTATCAAACTAAAACATAAGATAAATCATGCATCAACATACATAATTAAAACGTGACATGGTTATAGCCCCTACTAATGAGTTTCTCAAGCCAATGAGAAACTCCTATGAGTCAACCTAAGGTAACTTCATAAGCTCCTTCCTTTGGCTCCAATTTGTGAATGGCCTCCTCATCCCGGCACGATGCTCCATCTTCATTGATCACCATCAATAAAATAAAACTATACTATTTACAAGATATAGAATTCCTCGATTCACATTCGAGGGGAACATAGGGGAGGGATTACATTTAGAATAAAATAGAGAAAGGCACGACTCGCAGGTCGTATTATAAATTACAATCATTCACAAATCCTATCTAATAGGTCAAAGGGCTATAACCACGCACATGCTCAAACAACACATAAAGCATGCATTAACATTTAATTAATTAAATTCTAAACATTTTAAATTTAATTTTAATTAAAACTGTAATATAATTTTTGAAAAATTATCGTACGCTCGGGACATCACATGCCACGAACTAAAGCGACTAAAACACGAACCACCATGGTTCGAACCAAAACCCACGGCTGGACCAATAGTGGGCCTAGGGTTCGAAACCCTAGCCCATGGCCGAGCCATGGTCCATGCGGCGGCTTGGGTGCGGCGCTGCTAGGGTTCCAAACCCTAGCCGCCTTGCACCATGTTGATTCTATCGAGCCAACTTGCACCTTTTCAATACTTTATCGAGCCAATAGAGTTCAAAACCCTAGATAGTGCGATGGCTTGACCCATGCTCGAGCCAGGGTCCGAACCCTAGCCCTTAAGCGGCGGCCGAGAGGCTTATGTGACTAGGGCTCAAAACCGTAGCCTATTGGAAGCGGCGGCCGAGCCATGGTGACTAGGGTTCGAAACCCTAGCACCTAGGTGGCGTCGGCCGTGAGCCATACTCGAGCTAATGTTCCGGTTTTTGATCACGAAGTATCATATATTTCGATCCGTCAATTATATCATATATATTATCATACGATGATTTTCACAAAATCGATTTTTCCATATCATATATGAAAATACAGTTTTAAATAGCATGCAATATAAATTCTAACATGATTAAACTATTTAACCACATAAATCCGATATGAGCCTTGAACCTGGCTCTGATACCACTGTAAGTAACCCCATGAGCATACAACGCAGCGGAATAAAATATTGGGATTACAAACCAGCGATCTATACATAGGGATTCATAAGATTAGAGAATTACAAGTGTCTTACCCTTGTAGCGCGTTTGAAGCAGAATCCACGGAGCTGCACCACGTCCTACGCCTTCTCCGAGTCACTAAGCAAAACTCGATTGCTTTTGCCTCAACGGTATCCACACGATCAAATCGGGTGAAGGGATGGTTTAATAACAAGTTGATAGACAAGTTATTAAACCGATACACAAAGCTAACTCGATTCACAATCGAATAATCGCCACAAAAACCACCAAATCTCCTTCGGCTACCTTGAAGAAGCCGAGAGCTTTTGATGGTATTGTAGGCGGCCGTGTAGCTTGGTTTTGGGTGTAGGTTTTGATATAAAAATTGTCATACAATAAAACACCATGCAATCATATTAAATATGATTAATTAAAGGCTTTCTTAAAGCTTCATGGGCTTAAGCCCATGATTTAATTAATCCTTATGATTATTAATTAAGACTCCTCTTAATTATTTAATTCATCCCATGAATTTAATTTCCCTTCTCGATTTAATCTTTTGTGCGACCCGATAGGATCTCGTAATGTTGGCAGTGACATAAAATCTCATTTTATGTCGCAAGCATCGAGCGGTATCTAGCAACACATCGATGCTACCCAAATTACGAGAATGTCAATGACTCGACATAACCTTTAGAACTTGTGATAATATTAATCATGTAACTTAATCCCTTTGTCCTTTGTGTTTAGATTGAACACGAGTCATGGAATAGTCATACTCGTATATTCAATCTTTATTACTTGATCCCCAAGTAGAACTAGAATAAACGAATAAGCTCGATATCTCATATCGACTCATTCGAGCATGGCCATGCATTTTAGTTCTCACTTGATCAAGGGCCAAAACACATCTCCTGTTATATAGGAGGGACAAATCCTATCTCGATCAGTCAACATCCCTCTACATAATTCGTAGTGTATCCAATAGTCGCCTTTATAGTATACCCTGTTACGGGTAACGTTTGACGATATCAAGATACATAACTCCTTATGTTGGGATCTCTGATGATCACAAGTCGTAAGGAGTACATACATTATTATCACTATGAGAATTGCATATGACGATCATATAACTATCCATGTTGCATTCTCATGGTGGGTCTGTTCAGTACATCGTTCTCTAACATGTACCCATATGTTGATTTGATATCTCATATCAATGAACAATTCATCGATCAACATATACTAGTCTCTACGTATTATCATTATCCCTTTCATGATAATACTTGACTAGGAACTTCTTTAAGAATAATACAATATTATTCTAAGGACATTAACATATATATTAATTCACAATGCACAGTTAAAAGAATAATATATAATAATGAATTGCCATTCATAAAACCATAAACATTGTATGTCTTAAACAATCATCTAATGACTTGTCTTAGGGCATATCCCAACAATACTTAGTAATGAACACATGCTTAGAATCACTAGCCCATGATGAAACCAAATTGATATCATGCATGCTTTTGAACATAGGTGAATCGTTAACTTTGGAACACTTTGAACTCTAATGCAAAGTGTACTTTGACTTAGTAAGTTGAATATTTTGAGCACATTATTGTCATGACTTGTGAAGTGTGCATAACTTAGTGAAGATTGTGTGAACATTGTGATAGTCTTAAGAAGTCTCTAATACATGCTAGAACTTAACTACATGCTCTTTGAGGCGTATGTCTAGACTACTTGCAAACGTGAAAGTGATATAGGCAATCTTTGATGCGTTTGAGCCTTTCAAGCCTACCATGTAAACAAAATCATTCTCTAGTACCTATTTTGAACCTTAAATGTAAAAGAATGGTAGTATGCTAAGCATACTAAAGACCCCCATTCAACATTTCTTGACTAGCTTATCATCCTACCCTTTAAGCCTAAATGTGATTTAATCCATACCTTTTAAGGGAGTATGATGTATTTCATTCGAATGCACTTGGGAATCGTTGAAGTATGTTTATGAGCTTAATTGTCAAAAGAATGTAATGCATGAAAGAAAAAGGGATGCCTTGAAAAAAATAGATAAAAATATGACTCCAAGGGGAGCCAAGGCACAAAAGAATAAAAGTGTTGAAATAAACCTTGTGAAAAAGAACGAAGTTGAAAAATTCATACAAGAAGAGAAGCTTTTAGTGTGCATTTCATCATACTCTCTTGTTTGAATATCCTTACCCTTTATTTCATAAGCCAATACCTAGGCCAAGCTACAAGCTAATAAAGACCTACTTGATTTGTGTTTGCAAAGTAGCTAAGATAGTGGAGAAGAGTGTGCAAGTGAGCTTATACTTGTGTTAGTGTATGACTTGAACTATTATGGCTTTGCATATTTTGGATCTATAATTTTTACACAACACTTGTTTATGACCACACACACACGTTCACTACTTCGTTAGGTACGAAATGTTTAGGGATTGAACTTGTTCCACTGTTAACTTTTCACCGCCGTTCATTATTATGCATGTTAAAATTGTTGAGGCATTAAAGTGAGGACAAGTGGCTTTGTTATAAATCTATGAGCCAACCAAAAATATTGTAGTTTTGTTTGTTTACTCGAGGTCGAGTAAAGAGTAAGTATGGGGGAGTTTGATGTGACTAGAAATAGACACATCTTGAGTGCTTAATTGTCTACGATTTGGTAGGTTTTGATAGATAAATTGATATGTATGCTACCTAATCGTATATTTGTGCAATTATAGGTACAATCGAAGAAAACGAGCTAAAAATGATGTGTCAAGACCAAGAAGAGACATGGACATGACAAGGACTCAAAGTTGATCAAGAAAATGGCAAAAACCTAATTTTGGAAGTGGCAATCGATCGCCCGGAAGTGGCAATCGATCGCCTATGGACAGAAACATTTTCATCAAATTTGAAGAGTCAGCGATCGATCGCGAAGAAGTGGCGATCGATCGCCAAAGTCTACTGGAGCTCGGCGATCGATCGCCACTTTACAGCGATCGATCGCCTCAATTTTCCCAAAAAAAATAATGCAGCGATCGATCGCCACATTCAAGGCGATCGATCGCCACATTCAAGGCGATCGATCGCCGAAGAGTCCGGAAATTTGGAAATTGAGTCTTTTACAATGTTTAAAAGATTGTATCACATATTTATCACTTCCATACCCTAAAACTCGAAGACAAGCCTCATTAACAGCAATTTTTCATAGTTTTTCATACTTTTAGAATATTTTGGAGATTTTAGATTAATTTGTTTTCAAGTTTTCTTCAAGAACAACGAAGAACGGAACCGGAATCGACAAGCCGGAATCGTGATTTAAAATAGTAATTTCTTTTCCTTTATTTATTTAATGTTTTCCATTGAATTTTTATTGTTTTTAGATTTAATTATGCTAGGCTAAAACTCTTCGATTCTTGGTTGAAGGGAAACCTGCTTTTGGAATTGAACCTTTTATGAAAATTTGGTTTGGTTGTTGAATTATATTTCGATTTCAATTCGTTTCTTAAATTTCGAATTCCATGATTGTTGTGTTTGTGTATTAGACCGATCACCTAATATTCAATTGCATAATCGATAGTTTGTTAAGAAACAACTAAGATCAATAATTAACCGGCTGTAGGTGTTATTGAATTCTTAGGAGAAACGGTTGAATAATCAATTTTAACGGCTGTAGTTTTCATTGATTAGATTTATCGAACTCATTAGTTTTGAAACTATCATTGATTTAATCATTAACGGCTGTAGTAGTGATTAGAGATTTGGTAAGGGTTGAATTGAATGTTGTTTTCTATTTAACTATGAATAAGATGAGTAGGAATTAAATTTCCAATCGATAGATAATTGAAAGGATTCGAATGTTTTGATTTGATGATTAAAAGATAATTTTCCAAAAGTACGGTTACCTGGAAACCAAGAATCGCTTCACTCTCATAAGTTTAATCATCTTAGTAATCTTGTTAATTAGTTTAATTTTAGAATTTGCTTAGTAGTAATCATTCATCCTAAAACCCCCTTGTTACTATTCGTTTTTGGCACGAAATAAATTTACCTTCCCTGTGAGATCGATCTCTACTTCCACTACTACATATTTTTGTCATTAACTGAAGAAAGGGTTAATTTGGGCGTACACGATAAACGCTACCAATATCCAACTGTAGCGCCACCTCCAGCACCACCACAGAGATCGACCGTTGAAAACATGAAACCAAGGGGCGACCATTTTAAGCCAAGGGGGAACTCATCAGCTTCCCGATTCAGTGGTAGACGGCCTGATGTGCGTGGAAGGGGAAATTGTGGGAATAATGGCCCGTCAAATAGGGGACAGTCACAAGCAAGTAATTATGGGAGAGTTAGATGTTTCCTTTGCGGGGGACCCCACTCGGTGAAAGAGTGTTCTGCTTGTTTTGAATGTGGTAAACATGGCCACTTTGCTCGAGAAAGTCCTAATCGGGGAGGACAACAGAACACTATGGGGAGACCTTTAGACAGGGCAGTGCAACAAAGACCACCGTTTGCACCGAGACCATTGGGAGGTCAACCGTTGGGGCCACCTCAAGGGCAAGTGTACGCTCTGACCAGGGAGCAGGCTACAGCGGCTCCAGAGGAAGTTATAGCGGGTACGTGTCATTTATTTACGCACCCTGCTCTTATTTTGATAGACACAGGTGTGTCACACTCCTTTGTGTCGACGAGTTTTGTGGAGAGGCACCGAATATGCACGTCTCCGTCGCCCACGCCTGTTCTGGTCTCAACACCCGCTGGAAAGAGTATGATTGCTAATCGGTTTGTTGTTGATGGCCTCATTTATTTTGAGGGCAACGAGTTGAAGTCAGATTAGATTGTTCTGCGAATGTCGGACTTTGACTGCATTGTGGGCATTGATGTATTGAACAGGTATCAGGCAGTGGTGGACTGCAGACAGAGAACAGTTCGGTTCAGATCTGATTTGGGTGTTCAGTGGACTTTTTTATGGGGATGGTTCCCGCTCAAAAATCCCATTGATATTGGCTATCAAGATGGCTCAGTTATTGGAACATGGACATATGGGTTATCTTATTTATGCCATTGATGTTGCTGAAAGAAGGAATAGTTAAGGGTCGAGGATATACCCGTAGTCACGGAGTTTGCCAATGTGTTTCCGGAGGAGATTCCCGAATTTCCACCGGCTAGGGAAGTTGAGTTTGGGATTGAATTACTACCGGGAACACCCGCTATTTCTCGTGCCCCTTACATGATGGCACCGGCAGAGTTAAGGGAGTTGAAAGAGCAACTACAGGAACTCCTTGACAAGGGTTACATACGCCCCAGCGTATCGCCTTGGGGTGCGCCTGTGCATCTATTACAGACAATTGAACAAGGCCACAGTGAAGAATAAATACCCTCTTCCGCGGATCAATGACTTGTTTGATCAGTTGCAGGGCACGAGGTTGTATACTAAAATTGATTTGAGGTCGGGGTACCATCAGATTCGAGTTAGAGAGGAAGATGTGCAGAAGACAGCATTCCGGACCCGTTATGGTCATTATGAGTTTTTGGTCATGCCGTTTGGAGTGACAAACGCCCCGGCTGTCTTTATGAGCTTGATGAACCGAGTGTTCCAACCATACCTTGATCAGTTCGTCATAGTGTTTATTGACGACATACTCATCTACTCTCGGAGTGAGGAAGAGCACAAGAATCATTTGAGAGGAGTGCTTCAGATTCTTAGGGACAATCAGTTGTACGCCAAGCTCAGCAAGTGTGAATTTTGGTTGAGCAGCATGGTGTTTTTGGGGCACGTGATCTCTAGTAATGGGATATCTGTGGATCCCAGGAATGTAGAGGCAGTAATGGATTGGTCTGCGCCTACATCTGTGCCCGAGATCCGAAGCTTCCTTGGTTTAGCGGGTTATTACCGACGTTTCGTCGAGGGATTCTCTAAGATCACTAAGCCGTTGACGCAGTTGACTCAGAAAGGAGTTCCGTTCTTGTGGTCTGAGGCATGTGAGTTGAGCTTCCAAGAGTTGAAGCACTGGTTGACTACAGCACCTGTATTGGTGATTCCTTCTGAGAACGAGAGGTTTGCTTTGTACACGGATGCATCACTGCGGGGTTTGGGCTGTGTACTGATGCAGGATAAGCACGTGGTGGCTTATGCTTCGAGGCAGTTGAAGCCTCATGAGACCAGATACCCAGTTCATGATTTGGAACTGGCGGCTATCATTTTCGCCTTGAAAATTTTGCGGCATTACCTATCTGGTACTTCATTTACCATTTATACGGACCATAAGAGCTTGAAGTTCTTATTCACCCAAGCGGAGCTGAATATGAGGCAGAGGAGATGGATGGACTTGCTCAAAGACTATGACTGCGAGATAGAGTACGATCTGGGGAAGGCGAACCTGACCGCTGACGCCTTGAGTAGGAAGGTGAAGTATACCGCGGAGGATGTTATTCAGTCATCAGCCATGATGACTTCCTGTTGTCATCTGGGATATGACTTTGATGTAGATACATCACCGGTACATGTATCGACCCTATTGGCAGAGCCGGACATCTTTGAATCTATCAGGAAAGCTCAGATGTCAGACGTTGAGGTGCAGAGATGGCTATCATTATTACGTCTGGGTCAGTCATCAAAGTTCAGAGTGGCAGGAGATGGTTCTTTGAGACTTGGTAACCGTTGGGTAGTGCCGAGGGCACCGGAGTTGCGTCAAGGGATCTTGCATCGTGCTCATAGCAGCAGGTTTAGCATACATCCAGGTGGAAGAAAGATGTACAAGGACTTATGCGACCAGTTTTGGTGGAGGTGGATGAAAAGAGACGTCATCACCTTTGTCAAGAAGTTCTTAATTTGTCAGCAAGTAAAAGCGGAGAGGCAGAGGCCTGATGGCGAGTTGAAGAGTTTAGAGATACCGGAGTGGAAGTGGGAACACATATATATGGACTTCGTGACCCACTTGCCAAGGACTGCCTCGGGATATGATGCGATCTGGGTGATCGTAGATAGATTGACGAAGGTGGCTCACTTCATCCCTTATTGTATGTCGTACACATACTTAAAGATGGCCCGATTGTATGTACGGGACGTGGTAAGGTTGCATGGGATTCCAGTCTCGATTGTGTCTGACAGAGACCCACGGTTCACATCACATTTTTGGGAAGGTCTTCAGTCAGCTTTGGGTACGGAGGTGAGACTGAGTACGGCTTATCACCCTCAGACAGATGGTCAGACAGAGCGTACCATACAGACGCTCAAAGATATGTTGAGGGCATGTGTATTGGAGTTTGATACTCCGTGGCAAGATTCAGTGCCACTATTAGAGTTCTCTTATAATAACAGCTATCAGGCAAGCATTCAGATGGCTCCATTCGAAGCTCTTTACGGTCGACGTTGTAGGTCAACGTTGTACTGGGAGGACTTGACTAGTAAGACGATCGGGGGACCGGATTTGATTCGAGAAATGGAAGAGAAAATCAAATGATCCGTCAGAAAATGAAAGCGGCTCAGGTAGGCAAGCAGCCTACGCTAATAAACGGCGGCGACCATTGGAATTCCATGTGGGAGATAAGGTCTTTTTGAAGATCTCACCTTTCAGAGGTGTGGTTCGTTTTGGTATGCGCGGGAAGTTGTCTCCGAGGTATGTTGGGCCATATGAGATATTGCAGCGCATCTGTACTTTGGCTTACCGTTTGGCTCTACCGCCGTCATTGTCTGGTATACATGACGTCTTCCATGTCTCTATGTTACGGAAGTATGAGCCAGATCCGTCTCATGTTTTACAGCCCTCAGAGGTTCAGCTGGGTTCAGATGTGTCCTACGTGGAACGACCGGTTAGAATTCTGGGTCGAGAGGATCGCAGACTTCGGAACAAGGTTATACCGATGGTAAAGGTTCAGTGGGATCGTAGGGGTGTTGAGGAGGCCACGTGGGAGACGGAGCAGCATATGGTGCAGCATTACCCGGAACTATTTTCTGGTATGTGATTTATGTTTAGTTTCGTTTTGGGTAAGTGCATGCAATTTCGAGGTCGAAATCTTGTAAGTAGGGTAGTATTGTGATACCCCCAAAATAATTATATGCATTTGGGCATTAATTATGTTTATGTGATTAATTATGGTGATAATTAAATAATGTGTTGAAATTAATTATCATGGTTTAAGATGTGATGGTTGAAAATTATTTGGTGAAGCATGTGTTTAAATGGGAGTTTGGTGCATTTTGGTAAAATGCTTTTAAAATATCATGTTCGGGGTATTTTTTACATCATGTTAATTAATGGGGTACAAATTTAATTATAACCCTTATAACCCCACTATACCCCCACCTCACTTCACTTTACCCATCACTCTTAAATCCCCAAATTTCATTCCCAACCCTAACCCACTTCCCATTTTTGAAATTGGGCAAAGGAGAAATCTTCACAAAATATTTTTTTGTGAAATTATTGGTAGGATTTGGAGTCCTCAAGAGGTATGGAATCCTTCCTAAAGTTTTAATGGTGTTTGGTTTTGAAATGGGTTAGCATTTTGGGATTTTTGTAGATTTGTTTTTGAGTATGTGTTGCTTGTGGTTAAGTTATGATTTTTGAGGTGTTTCATGTGGATTTTAGTGAGTTATGATGATATTTGAGTTGTTGGAATGTTTGAGTTTGAAGTGTATGTGGTAGAACTGGAAAATGCTCAAAAATGGTGAGAAATCGCGCACACAGCAGGTGGCGATCGATCGCTACAAATGCAGATCGATCGCCGAAGGGCAGTGGCAAAATATGATGTTGGCGATTGATCGCCATATATGGCGCGATCGATGGCCCCGAGCCAGTGAGGTCTGGCGATCGATCGCTACATCGAAGCGATCGATCAGTAAGGCTCGCGATCGATCGCCTCGATGTAGCGATCGATCGCCAGCTGCTGAATAGTGGGAAATGTGATTTTTTTGACGAATTTTGATATTGGACTATAATTGCCTTCTAATATTGATTTGTATGGTTGTGTAGAACCATCCCAAGTACCAACAACTTCAAGGAGATAAAGTTCTTCAACTTCTCCACTTTTGAGACGGGCATCGGACGGTAAAATGTGTTCTTACGCTTTTGGCTATATATATCGTGGACAAGTGTGGATTACGAAATGTCTTGATATATATTGAGATAATGGTGATGCATTATGATTGTGGACTCAAGTGTTGTGTTTATTTATATGTGGTTGGTAATGCTTGATTGTTCCGGTAGTTGTTATATACAAGCGAGGGAGGTACTTGCCGCTGTCATATGAAGTGATGGTAATATGATATTTGCTGCTGTCATGTCGAAGCGATGTACATGCCGCTGTCATTGTCCAAGCGAGGGATATCATATGATGCCGCTATAAGTCGAAGCGAGGGGTCCTAAAATTCCGCTGTTTTAACAGGACCGGAACAGTCACATTTCTAGTGATTAATGTGGAATATTGTGGTTATAACTGGAACGTGGTATCGATCATTATATTATGAACTAATGATTTTGTGCATGAGTTTATGAAACAGGAACAACAATGAAAAATGTGCTAATGTGGTAAATCAGGGAGCATACATACATATATGTCTCATCCAATTATTTATGTTATTGTGCTTGGATTTTGTTGAATAGTGATGTATATGCTCATGGTGAGTTGTTCCTGTAGGTACACCTTTTGGACTTGGAGGGCTATGGGTCGGGTTGAGGCAGTGAGCTACGAGGAGCATTAAGGAATTAGGATACCGGATTTTTGGATAGTCTCTACTCTCGGAGTAGTGTAAATCTATAGTATTAACTTTCATTATTGGGAATGTAATTAATTAGCTTTTGGAATTTTATTTTTGGCCTGTAATCCTGTTAGCTCAAGGCTACAACCGGAACCATAAATTATCTTTAATGCATGTTAGCCATATTTTTTTTTTTTACACTGTTATGGTAGAGAGGCCTTACATTATGGTATCAGAGCATATATCTGGGATATACTCGAACTAGAGTTAGGACACTGAATATAGACACAAATGAATTGTTTGTGCATGTGTCTGACTATGTGATTTTATATGCTCTTGCCTGCTATGATTACATGTTAGATATTGAGATGTTAGACATGTAATAGATTACTAAGCAGGGATAACTAGATGTCATGTCTATGAAAATTTTAATATGCCGAGTTGCATATAATCTAGAGAATTTGAATGCTGAGTTGCATATAATCTAGAGAATTTGAATGCTGAGTTGCATATATTCTAGAGAATTTGAAAATTTATTTGTTAGCACTGATAGTTGCTGACCGGATGATGATGTAGAATAAGTGATGAGAACATCTCTGACTTGAGATTGTATATGATGTTTTGATTTTATGATGAACAGTTAGTGTTTGGACAGGTAGCAGCGATACAGACTTTAAGAGCCATTTATTGTTCCTATATGCACTGTAAACTGTGAATTGAATTAACTTAGTGTTATTGAACATTTTTATCACTTTGGGACTTAATCCTTGTGATTAGTGGGATGCCACTAGAACTATTTAAAACGCTTTTTGTCGATTGACATCAGGAATTTGAATCTGAAAGATCAGGGTAATACGTATGAGTTCACGTCAAAACCTGTGCACGTCGAGATGATGATTTAGAACTTGAGGATATTGAAAATAGTGATATCCAATTTAAGAATAGAGTTTAGCTGTTGTGAGGAAACAACGATTATTGGTTTGAATGAGGACTTGGATACGTAGACTGTCGTAACTCAGTTCCAGTATATGTGTCCGAACTATGAATAAATACTACAAGATGAACTCTTCTAGATGAGAGTATCTAGAGTAATGGTAGTGAAGGAAGACGAGTTTTCCCTCTTGTAGACACGGGAAATGATGTTTATGAGAAGGCATGTTGATGACATGAAAAATGATAATCGATTATCGTGGACTTGAGACATGGAAATATATGCTTAATCTCTCGATAACTATTCACTAGTGAAGAGATTAGATATCGACTGAAGAATAAGACACCGATGTGGTGCGAAGTAGTTAGAACTGGATTAAAGATTAATGAAGTGACTATCATTGGGATAATCCAGTAGTCCTAGAAAAGTTCAGAAGTATCACTCCAATTTATCCAGCTCTAGTAGTTCTGGAGTTACTATGAGATTGTAGAATACCAATCTTTTCGAGGTCATTGCGGATGTAAATATCTACTGATCCATTTGAAAGAATAATAGGAACCGATATTGATGGTGGTCGGTCAGAGCATGTGCGTTACGTGCTCAGGAACAGATGCAATCATAACAACAAATACTCTGAGCTAGAGGTAGATATCAGAATGGTTATTCATTTTGACCACTCAGTTCCAGAAGCAATTAATTACCTGCAGACCAGAAAGTATACCTTGACAGTGGATAAGGTTAGAGATGCTAAAAGAGTAGTGATCGCAGATACATATTGTGTATTTGATCACACTGCACGAAATTGAGACAAAAGCAATTTTTTCATACATTGCATCAAATGTGCATTGATAATGATGATTTGGAAAATACACCAACAGTGATAATTATACTATCCACACTTGTAATAGTGAACTTCAGCTTACAGTTTGATGATAGTATTGTGGATTTGAATTTAATGGTGTTGCCGAGATATTGTTGAAAGAATAATGAATCTCTTATTTTGAATTACTTAGTTAATATGAAATGATCTGGAAATAAGATATAAGACTGACATACGACATTGGAGTATGATCAAGGGTATGGATACTCTAATAAATTTTGAGGTATTGTAAGTTGATTTCAGAGTATAATGTATTTTCAACTGTTTTGTGGCCCCAAAATGAAATATTTATAGCCATGAATACCAAGCTAAGATACTGATAGTATCAGCTATGAAAATATTACGGTTGCGATATTTGGAAAATGAGGGATATTTGATACTAAGCAGGTAATGCGGATCAGGAAGAGTCGTGGTTGACTGATATCCTAGTGGTAAGAACACTTATCAAGACTTTCCGAGGAAGTAAGAGAAGTTTCTGTAGAGCAGGAAATTGATTGTAACAGTTCGTTGATGCCAAGGAATATATTCGATATCTAAAACACTGTAAGGAATGTCAGCAAAGTTGACAGATACAGAAGAATAGTTGCAGAATCTCCTTGATACGAGTACGTATGTCTGAGTATGTCACTTAAGGAAACATCAGCAATGTCCGTGAAGAAGAAACATGATATTATGAAGATGTGTATCGACTAAAGGTAGTTGAATCGGGCTATTGTCAAAAATAAATACCCACTTCCTAAGATCGAGAATTATTCAATGTTTAAGAAGAATGATTTTAAATCTGGTTACCATCAGTTTGAGTCAGAAGAGAAAATGTTCTCTAGGCAAATGGTCAAACCAGATATAGGCATTTAAATTTTTGGTAATGCCGTGTGGTCTGATAACTATACTAGTAGAGTTATGAATTTGATGAATAAAATATTCCGTAACTTTTGGACTCATATTCATCAGTGGTATACTAGTGTATTCGAGAGCCAAAAGAAACCACACAGAACATCTACGATTGGTTATTCAGACTCTTCATGAAGCTCAAATTGTATACCAAGTTATTGAAGTGTAAATCTTGGTTGAATTGAGTGTTATTTTGGGATAGGTGATACCAGCTCACATGATACCTGTTGATCCTAGTAAAATAAAGGTAATACTAATTTGGCCAAAAGTAACCAGTATACTCGATAAACGAAGTTTTATGAGTTTTGCCAGATATTGCAGGCTTTTATGGAAGGATATTTTAGTATAGCCTGACCTATGAACCAATTGACCAAAAAGAAACTTGCGTTTCGTTTGGTCAGAGGAATGAGAAAGCAAGTTTTATAAACTGAAATAAAGGTGATACATTCTGATGCATCATGAGGAGATGATTGCATATGCTTTGAGATAGTTGAAACTGAAAGAATCGTGATATCCTGTTAATGAACTCGATCTTGTAGCCATTATTTTTTCCTTGAAGACGTGGCAACATTATGTGTATGGTGAACAATTCATGATATACTCTGATTTTAGAAGTTTAAAATATCTATTATTCAGTCAGAGTTGAACTTGAGATAGAAGCGATGACTAGATTTATTAAAAAAATTGACTTTGGTAGTCAATATCAATCAAGGAAAATGAAACTAGTAGCAAATGCACTGAACCGAAAAGTGCAAGGTGCAATGATAGCATCAATATATGCTTTGCAATTTGATCACCTCAAATTTCGAAGATCGGAAAGACTCGAAAAACATACCATACAAATATTGATTGAAGAAATTGGTTCTGTCTCATCAACCAACTAGATTTTAGTATGCAATTTAGTGGCGCGTTGCGATTGAACAATCAGTAAATAGCATCGAATCCTACTGATTCGAAAGAAGTATTACTGCAGAAAGCACACTATAGATGACATAATGTTATTCTGGGAATGATGAGATGTATCATTCTTGAGATCCTATTTCTGACAGGATGGTATAAAGAAAGAAATTTTTGAATTTTGTGGTAAATTGTTTGACATGCCAGCAGGTCAAGATGAAAATACGAGACCTAATGGGATACTGAATTTGTAAGTACCACAATGAATTTAAGGAAACTTCTAGTTTTGAGTTTTATAACTCAAATTTTTTAGACCAAACAGAGATGTGAAACAAGTTGAATCGGAATTGATTGACTATTCAATACAAGATATTGATTTCATATGATAGTCTATATGTCTATGAGAAAATGACATATTTGAGATGTGGATAATGTGATTTAGTTACAGTGAGTATTTTGTAACAACTGTATCTGATTGAGATCCAAGGATAATATCATAATCCAATAAAATTGTTTTCAGAATGTCATGGGTACTAAGTTAGCAATGAGTATTGCTTAGCATACCCATATTGATGGATAAACTGAGAGAATCCAAGTTTTGGAAGTTATTGTCTCAATTAATATTGATGAATTTAGTGAAAATTGACAGAAATCACTATTCACTAGTAGAATTTTCCTATAATTTAAGTTTAGATAACTTTTGGGACGTCATAGGTTCAGGTTTTGTAGAGCCAGAATTACCAATCGCTGATATGATGATAGAAAATTTATAAGGAATTTTTGGCATAACTTGAGATTGTTGAGAAAATGTGAGGAACGATAAAATTTCTACGGAAACGATTGAAATTTGACTTAAGGTGAGCAGATTTGCTACGCCAAAGAGAAATATATAGTTAGAGTACCGAGTTGAGAATCAGGTAAATATGAAGATATTACCTTTGCGATGATCAATATGATTCATTAAGTGAGGTATGATGTTACCTCGATATTTTGAAACTTTGTGGAATCATAGAGAAGTTGATTCAGTGGTATATCGTTGACAAGATCACAGCAGTTGTCATTGATACATGATGATTCTTATGTATCTATGAATGAGATTGAGACATCTCATATGATTTAATTTATTGAGTTATACTCGGTTTTGCGATTTCGAGGACGAAATCTTTTAAGAGGGAAGAAGTGTAAGGCCACGATGCTAATTAATCTGGATTAACGGTGATTATACAAAATCCAGATAATTAATTACTTCAGAATTTGGATAATTTATTTGGAATTGTAGGAAATAATAAGTTATGAATTTTGAGAAAAATAGGATGACTAAAATATAGATCACGATTTTTTGTGTTTCGGACTACGACATATATATGTAGATATATTGGACTCAAACAACCAATTAAACAATAAACAAAAGATAGTGGTGCAATAGACCACACTCACACAATCCAAAAATCCCTCCCATCACCTTGAAGTCACCACCCACCTCCATGCAAGACCATCATTTCTTCTCCTCCACCACACTTCTTCTTCTAAGTTTATCAGATTGTTTTCCCTTCAACTACCCTTCTTACTACCTGAAAGACACATGCAAACAAGGATTTGGGAAGCAAACACCATGAGGATTTTGAAATTAAGGAAGCAAGAGGCAAGAAATGGAAGGGTGCAGCAGAAACAACAATTGTAGCAAGAAATTCGTGAGCTCCAGATGTTTTTGGGATGATTGAGCTTCAAATTTTGAAGATAATTGAAGGTAAATAGGTATAATTTAAGTTTATGAACTGACATGGTCGAATTAGTGCATTTTCATTTTAATTTAAGTTGGAAAAGTTGCTGTCAAATTGTAGTCTGCTAAGACCAGTGCATGAACAGTCTGGTATTTCGAGTATTACGCATGGTTGAACTTCGAAATTGAAGATGACTCTCCTAATACAAGTTGTATTATTTTATGTCAGCTTTAATTGGCCACCGAAACTAATTTGGATTTAAGATGAAAACGTTATGGTCATTTTACCAACATGTGTCAAATCTGGAAATTCTGTGCATGCGAGTTTCATGCATCGTGTTCTTCGTGTTTCTGAGAATAAATGGCTACGAATTTGAAGTTTTAGCTTCTAATGAGAGTTGTAGTATTCGGTGTTAGCTTGCAATAGGAATTGGTCTCACTCAATTTGGAGTTCATATGCAAACGTTAAGCTAATTTTACCAGCAACTATGCAAACTGGAAGCAGGGGATATACGAGTATTTTAGGCTGTACGTTTTTCACATTATGTACCTCAAGATGAACTATTTTGCTTGAAGCTCATAAGATATGTATTGTAGAAGTTTGAGTTATCTTGCATTAGAAACTGGCCTCGCATGATTTGGAGTTCATATGAGTGAGTTATGACTTTTTCCCTATCACTTCTAAATCTGCACTAACGGAGCATATTAGAATTCGATGAAGTATGCTATGAATCTACCTTTAGACCTATGAATTAGCTACAATTCATAAAATATGAAATGAACCTTGTTGTTGTCGAATGTTTCCCACTGGTTTGAAGTTATTTGGAGGTCTTATGAATTTATAGTGATTTTTCTACGAAAAAAGGGTCAAGCTAAAAATTAAGAAAATCATTAAGGGTCATATTTTTAAGTTGCATTTGATTCAATGCACTATTTGAACACTAGTGTCATTTTGGAATTTACATGACCAGGTTAATAGATTCCGGTGTTGACTCGAGAAGTCTCGGTAGATTAGCTTGGGTCGAGGTACGTTGAAATGAGTGGTATCATGACGTCTGGCAAAGGCGTGTAATGATACTACTGTATGACCTGTTATGCCATTACTTGTTTTATATGATTTAATTGTCACTATATGATTCTTATGTGACTATATGACATGATGAATGTCTTGGATTACATGATATGTGAAATTACATGATATGTATAAACTTTCACATGAGATTGCATGATATATTGAGTTGCATATTGTAAGACCCCAACACTTAAACTCGTCATTAGTTCATTTATGACATCGTATGTGTATAAATTTTTCATTTTCTTTTCATTCTTTAAAAAGAATTATTACATATTTCCCATAATCCCATGACATTAATAATGTTCAACATTATATGATCATCTCTACCAACAAATAGACTCAAAGATTTCGCCCATTACCATCCCCATTACACCACTTTTATATTGTGGGTTTTTATAAAAATTTGGGCAGAGTCTCCCCATAAACTGAGCTATCCGGGAATAAAAACACATCACTAGTAATAACTCCCAACTAGGGACAAACACAATACTAAAACATAATACTAACACTAAGTAAATTCCCAGCCAGGGAAAACACCACACTAATAAGACATCAAAAGTGGGTTTCAACACCCTTATACAGTCCATATACAGACACAAGTGCTCAAAGAAGAGCAACGAATAACAGATACTCATCCAGATGCATAATTAACATATACCATCAGCTCAACCTCGTATATCAGTTCAATCTCATACTACGCTTCTGGAAGCATCATCCAACAAGGTTCGAGCCTAGCACCCCAAGGCAGCATCGTACCTGTTGTACCTGTTTCAACAGAAACAGCCCCCACACAGGGTGAGCACACTCCAATTCAATATTCAATCACAAATCAACATACAAAATCATAATGCAACAATTTAGATTATTCAAAACTCATAAAATATACTCCCTGTACAATTCCAAATTTGTATAGCTTCCACACACTGTTCCTGTTTCAAACTCACGCACCTGCATAATGTCAAGTTTAGTATTATCACTGAAAATATGATACTCAACAACGCTTATGAATTCAATTCAACAACAATATATTATTTATGCTCAAACATAAATAGTTCAACATCAATGTAAACCTGGTTATCCCACTATCTCATTCTCGATACTTTCTCATATCACTCATGCCCACGGCATCACTACTCAACAAGTATAATCGGATCATGTACCACTACGTGTCCACCATAACTCATATATGAAACTCAATTATTAAAGTCAAACACTTACTTGAAACATCATGTTCAAAATTACATGTATACATGAATGTATAGATACTAGATATATCTGCTCGTACGTCACCACGTACCTTATAGTAGACAACATGAGCAAGCTTTCATCAACGTCCGAAGTCTCGTGTAGTGTCTATATCTAATATCAATTCAATATTAGCTCATAATCCAAGCAATGAATATCCATCAAATAGTTCTTACTTTCATTTCCATATCACAAATCAATAATTCAATATTATGAATCAAATCATAATCAATACTTTGATGCACACATCCTCACATGAATCATGATATTTCATTGGTAATGCAAAACCCCATTATCTCCCACCAACCGCTACATCAACACACATGATGCAGAAAACACACACCCATACGTGCCGGATCACACCCAAATCACATAGCAGTTCACTAGACACAGCAGTTCAACAGGTGGAAAGGAAGTGTAGGGTGTTTGTATAATAACATCCAACCAGTGTCTAACTAATACAATCCAATTAAGCCATAAATAATTAATATTGGAAACCAAAACCCTCAACATAGCAACATAATTCTAGCCTCAAAACAGCAACTAAAATCGATCACTCACCAAGGGGAAGCCAGGTGCACCCACAACTATCTAACTCAAGATTTAATCAAGCCACTACATGAATTAACGATATAATAATTGATTACACAACCATCAAGACTCCTAACCTCAAGCCAAAAAGAAATCGAGCCCTAAATCCCCCAACCAGAAGAGAAATTCGAACCAAGTAACAACAAAGATTTGAAGAAATGAGCAGCATAGATTTCGGTCAACTAGCAGCAGAAAAAGACGTTCCAAATCGACCAAAAGTGAAGCAGAACAACAGCTAAAAGTTCGACCAACTACAACAGAAATTCAAGTTCCAAATGGTTGTAGAAATTCGAACCCAACACAGATTTTCGAACCATAAATCAGCAGATTTTTCGGACATAACCAAGACATCAAGCCAAAACATCAGCAGGAGCTACACAAACCCATATACACAGCAGAAACGCACACACGCCCACAGCACCTACACGCACACCATGCTTCAATCCCTTCCCTTTTTACCCACTAACAAATTAATGGTCTAGAAACAGCTAGGATAACCAACAAGGTAGAATCGAATAAACAAGCATCAAATATTTCCATGATAAAAGCAAGACAATCGCCCCTGCCAATTTCCCCAAAACCGTGAGAAAACCGAACCAGATTACAGAAAAAGGGGGAAAGAAAATCCATGCAATCCTTCCTAACCTGCTAAAACGAGCTTAAGCATGATTTTAAACTCCTTAACAAATTATCACTTGCCAAATCAAAAACTATCCCCAAAATCTTAAAATCGAACGCAGCAATTCAACATGCAACGAACAAAATTCGAACAAACTTCATCAAAATTTCGAGGGATTTCAGGGGAATAACGACTGAAGGATGAGGAAAAATTACCTACAAAAATATTGGAAGAAATCGCCCCAAAATCGGACGAATTCGAAAATTCAAACCACTGCGCTTCCTTGCAAGATCCGAACGCAATCCGCGACGAAACTTCAGGTTCTTGGTATGGAAAGTTGCGCCTGGAAGAGACGAAGACGATGGTGGTTCGGACGCGCCGGAATGAGGTCCGACTGCCGCTGGCGCAGGGCTTTTAGCGGCGAGGGTCAGACGCGAACGAGAAGAGAAATGGGAGAGAAAGCTTCGGCTTTTTAAAACCTGATGTGTGTGTTCGAAAATAAGCTGAAATCATTTTAACATAATGCATTTCCAGTCCAGTAATGTACATCGGAGTGTCGCCGGTGTATTGATAAATTACATTTACAATTACCAATCGGGATATATACTCTCCTAAAACGCAAATTAATTCTTCATTTTAATTAACTTATCTCTAAAATATTAGCGGAGTATATTTTACAATCTCAAAATATTTTATGATCCGATTAACTTGTCAGTTGACCTTCACTTGGTCAATTCCACTTCTAATTAATTAATTCTAAAATTAATTATCAATAAAATCCAAATCGTATTTAATCCAATAAATGATTATTAATAAATCTGGACATCACAATTCTCCCCAACATATAAAATTTCATCCTCGAAATTTAAACGCATGCTTACTATCATAAAAGCCAACTGTAAAATTTACGTACCGTATATAGCTCGATATAGTGACTGTAAATAATCCATAAAGCATACAACGCATCGGAATTTAAAATTTGGATTACTAGACACCGGATCTATACATAAGGATTCATATCGGATGAAGGTTTACAAAAGTCTCACCCTTGTAGCGTGTTTGAGCAGATTCCACGGAGCAGCACCTCGTCCAACGATACCGAGTCACGAGCAACACCTCCAAGGTCTTGCCTCAACGGTATCCACACGATTAAACGAACAAGGGATGTTCAAGAACAAGTTGCTAGACTTATTCTTGAACAAACAAGACTCACGGTTACAATAACCGATCGACGACCACCATCAACCACCCTTAGCAAACGGCGGTGGCCGTGAGAGGTGAAAATTGAGGCGGCCGAGAGCTTGGTTAACAAAGAGGCAGCCGAATGCTTGAGCTCTTTGGAGGCTAGGTTATCTCTTGAAAGTGTGATTAACAATTAATCAATAACCTTATATTTATATTATAAGACTTTAATTAAGGTTCAAGACTTTCTTAAAGTCTCATGGGCCCAAACCCATGATTTAATTAAATCCTTATAATCATTTAATTAAGACTCCTCTTAATTATTTAATTCATCCCATGAATTTAATTTTCCTTATCGATTTAATCTTTTTTGCGACCCGATAGGATCTTGTAATGTTGACAGTGACATAAAATCTCATTTTACGTTACAAGCAAAGAGCGGTGTCTAGCAACACATCAAGGCTACCCAAATTACAAGAATTTCAATGACTCGACATAACCTTTAGAACTTGTGATAATATTAACCATGTAACTTAAACCCTTTGTCCTTTGTGTTTAGATTGAACACGAGTCATGGAATAGTCATACTCGTATATTCAATCTCTATTTCTTGATCCCCAAGTAGAACTAGAATAAACGAATAAGCTCGATATCTCATATCGACTCATTCGAGCATGGCCATGCATTTTAGTTCTCACTTGATCAAGGGACAAACACATCTCCTGTTATATAGGAGGGACAAATCCTATCTCGATCAGTCAACATCCCTCTACATAATTCGTAGTGTATCCAATAGTCGCATTTATAGTTTACCCTGTTACAGGTAACGTTTGACAATATCAAGATACATAACTCCTTATGTTGGGATCTCTGATGATCACAAGTCGTAAGGATTACATACATTATTATCACTATGAGAATTGCTTATGACACTCATATAACTATCCATGTAGCATTCTCATTGTGGGTCTGTCCAGTACATCGTTCTCTAACATGTACCCATGTGTTGATTTGATATCTCATATCAATGAACAATTCATCAATCAACACATACTAGTCTCAATGCATTATCATTATCCCAATTCATGATAATACTTGACTAGGGACAATCTTTAAGAATAATACAATATTATTCTGTAACATCCTATAAAATATATATTTGTATCTTTAAAATAACCTCTAAAGATGTTAATAATAAAAAAATTATAATAATAATAAGAAAAGTAGTAATAATAACAATGATGATACTTTTAACCATGGTTACTTGTACACTCTAAACTCACACTTTAGCCAACCACAAGACACCACCCCTTGCAGCATTTGTCTATCAATACACTCTTCATTCTCATTTCTAGGCACCATTTTCGTTCCCCAAACATCTAAAATTGCTTAGAGGATAGTGAGTTTTGAGTGCAAAGCAAGCCAAAACTTAAAAAAAATCCAGAATAAACCCAATCCTCTTCCAAAAAATTTAAAGAAAATTTCTGGAAATACTATTTCCACCCAGAAAGTATTTAGTGCAGGAGGTGTGTCATAAATCAAAACCAGTGTCGCCCAGAAAATCAAAATCTTGAAGAACAACTACTGAAAAATCTGTCCAGAAAGTTATTGTGAGGTAGTATGTTCAAGCCCTTATTTATTACTGTTACATTTTGTTTTCGGTCTCAGTTTTAAGCTACAACTGTTCAAAAAGTGTTCTAGTTTACATGCTTGTCGTCCGATTGCCCAAACCGTCGCCGGACGTACGATTTTCAGGCGAACAAATGTACATGCAGACCATTTTAGTAAAATCGGATTCTGGGCCGAATCGGATGGTCATTTCAAAATATTTTTGGAACAAAAGTTTTAGAACTCATCAGGGCGAACCCACTGGTAAACTCCTGGCCGCGCGTGGTAGCCGGAACACCTCCACGCGCCGACACGGTGGCGCGTTAACCTCACGCGCAGGTCCGATTTCTGATTTTCCGGTTTGCATAGTTTTCTGCACGTATTTTAGGCGCTTCTGGAAAGTTTCGTGATTTTTCGATAAACGGTTGATTTATTATGAATTTTTAAAGCTTTTGAACAAAATAAGATTTAATGGGTTGTGAGCCAAAAATGATGTTCAAATGCTTAAATACCCCATACTAGCCCTAACCCATGAATATTGCTTAAATTGTAATATAGGAATTACTATTGGCTTGGACCTAGCAAACAAGAAAATATCATAAGTTATCAAGGTGAGGTGTACTACCGACTTCTTTCGATATAGCATCTTTTGGCATTCGGCCTGGAACTCATATTATATGTTTATTCATCACCATATTCTGCATATATGCTATCATCTTGTGCATGACATCAGTTCATTGATTATATTGTTTATATGTCTTGTCACCGTATTTATTGCTATTATGCTCCTTGAATGATTGAATGACTGTTGGAGCCCTGGACAACAGACATATGTCTGGATATTGAGTCCACTGGACAACGCGGCCTCGGCCCGGAAAGTGAGTCCAATGAACAACAGATGACAGTCCGGGTATATGGTTCATCTGAACAACGCGCACCATTTTACGGTTCGGAGAATGGTTCACCTTGGCTCATGAACGAATGAATGTTCACATCTTATCTGAATATGAGGGGAAAAGTGCTACACCTAACTGTCGAGTGGGAGCCACCTCTTTAGCCCATAATATTCACCCTAATGTCCTAAATCGTCTTTATTCATTGATAATTTCCTTATTTGCAATAATATCACTCTATTATATACCATGTCATATTGATATATTGCATCATTTGATCAGTACCCAAATAAGCCATTGTTAATTTCTCACTAAGTCCTTAAAGACTTAACCTCTGTTTTCTTTTTGTTATTTATCATGAGTTCCAGATACAGGAGAACCGGAGTCAGAACAGGAGGAAAATTAAGCTTACCAAGATCGTCTTAGTATTTCCTATTTAATTAAATATCATATCGTCGTAAGGAGCTTACATGAGATTGTAATAACTAGTTTATCTTGGATTGCATCTTGCTATTTATTTTGAACGCTTCCGCTAATGTAATATAATTAATCATTATGTGTGGTTCTTTATACAAGTATCCCTACATATGTACTTGTCTGTATTTATGATAGTGTGTGGTATCAGATAAGGGATAAAATAGCATGTCCCGAGTCGAGTGCCACAGAGGTGGTATCAGAGCCAGGTTCATATAAGTTCTAGGCATTAATAACACCTTAGTATTATTATTTGTATTTTTCTCCTTTTCATGAACTAATGAAATATCTCACATTTTGTTTGTTTCACTTGTTCACAGATGACTGCACCGTATCACCCTTCCCAAGTAGAGTATGAAATTGAGATAGCCAGGTTACAAGCCGAAGTGGTCGATTTAAGAAGAGAAGTAAGGACCCTTACTGAGAGGACTAGGGCTGGGGAGCAGATGTTAGCTAGACTAATGTTTGAGAGAGACCGTCTAAGATTCTACCTGGTAGATATCCATGAGTTTTATGATAGCCGATTAAGGAGTCTATTGAGTGGGTTGCCTGAGACTCTGATTCAGCATACCATATCCTCGGGCCGGGACATGATAGATAGCGCGTTACATGATACCCCACAATCTGAACCCGCTGCTATGTTTGAAGTTGGCGAACCTAGTGCCCCTGTATATCGCACCACCGCCCGTATGTCCGTTCCGCCAGTCAACACTGTTGAGATACTACCCAGCTCGGCTCAGATGCTTGATTCCATATTCCCTGAGTCAATGGACCCATTCGGCCCATTGTTCGATTCTATCGATGACATGCTTATTGATACCACCGAGCTTACCCCGAGTATGTTTTTGGGAGAGCCACTCCCCAGCAGTGACATAGTTGCCACAGTTACTACTGTGACCACTTCCACCGCCACACCACCACATACACTGAGGGAGGGAACCATACTAAGTGAAGAGACCGACCCATCAGAGCATACCCAATCGAAGTCGGAGGGGGAGTTTGCAATCATTACACCCCCAGGAGCTCGTTAGCATTGCCATATTATTATTAACGATTAGAATTTCCATTTTACTAAGAGCAAGTAGAATCATTAGCCTTAGTCGTCCTTTTGCTACATTGACGACCATTATTTTGATAGCATCATCATTCTTTTTGTCCTTTTGTGAAATGATGAATGCCTAACTTATTTAGATGACTACCCAAAAAAAAAAATGCTATTTTGTCCTTTTGTAAAAATTTTGCATATTAATGAAATATGCTATTTTATGCAAATCTAGTAGTATGTTATTTAAATTATTCCATAATTTGCATATTATGACTTATGTTAGGATGTCGTCACATGATAGCTCTCGGATGGGAAATCACGGTAATGAAAGGAATCTCCCTAAAGGAATACGTAACACACGAGGAAATGAAGGCCCCGATACTAATTAATCCGGATTAACGATGATTAAGCAAACCCGGATAATTAAAAGTGCAAACTTTAAATTAAGATGTCCCGACTACGATGAGTCGACCAACTAGTGGAACATGTTTAGTGCATGAGCATGTGCATGATCACATGGCACTTGGAAAACGCATGCCATTATTTAATTTAACTCATGTTTAATACATGATTTTGGAGCTTTAATCTTGCAAGATAAGTGATGTATTGACACATGGACTCCATCATACATCAAATAAATTAAAAATCACAAAATTTGGCATAGAAGCCCACGCCTAAACCTTGCCCAATTCAGATTTTGGCTCAAATTTCCATCACCTTTCCTCTCTCTTCATTCCCAATGCTCCTCCTTCTCTCTTCTTAGCAATTTCGAAAATTGCAGCTCACTTCCTACCAAAATCCTCTTGAATTTGCAAGTGCATGTCACATGCAAAGATATATTTGAGTGCTACTCATCTTGAGGAACAAGATGCACCAAGAAATTTCAAGTTTGGAGAAAGGACATGCAAGATTTTCGAGTAGCAGCAGTTTTGGTGTAGGATTTTCGGTTTTGGCTTGGTTTTGTGGATGATCAAGCTTCAAATATTGAAGATAAATGAAGGTATATCATCATCCTTGAGTTTTAATTACTTGCATGTAAGATTAAGGGTCGAATTTTGATACTTGGACATGAGAAATGTAGTGAAAACTTGCTGTCAGAATGTTCTGCAGATTTCAGTATACTGTTGGTCTGGTATTTCGAATTTTGGGTCTAGTTAAGTTTCGAATTTGAAGATGACTCACCTGATAGCAGTTGTAGTGTTTTGTATTAGCTTTAATTGGCCACAAGAATCAGCTCATTTGGAGTTAATATGAAAACGTTATGGTCAGTTTACCAACATGTGTCAAATCTGGAAATCCACTACATCCGAGTTTCATGCATTATGTTCTTCGTATTTCTGGGAATAAATGGCTACGAATATGAAGTTTTAGGCTATAATAAGTGTTGTCGTATTCGAGGTTAGCTTGCATGTGGAATTGGCCTCACTCAATTTGGAGCTCATATGAACGAATTATGCTAATTTTACCAGCAACTATACAATCTGGAAACAGGGGATATACGAGTTTTTTAGGCTGTACGTTTTTCAGTTAATGTACATGAAGATGAATTGTTTAGCTTAAAGCTCATAAGATATGTTTTGTTGTATGTTGGGTTATCTTGCATTCTAAACTGGCCTTACATGATATGGAGTTTCCGTGTGTAATATATGAACTTTTCCATAAAACCGCTCACTTTGTCAAAATAGAATATGAGTATTTTTAAAATCTGGCATACTTTGCTTTGCATGTGCCTCAAGATGAGTGAACTAGCTTATGGACTTCAAATATGAACTGTAGTACATTGAGTTTTCGTGATTTTACCACTGGCCCCAAGTCTTTTGGACATCATATGAATTTATTATGATTTTTATACAAAAATGGGTCAGGCTGAAATTTGGTGAATTGTCCTGTTTTTCTAGCAGATTGTTCTTGGCCATTTTACCTAGGCTAAATGAACGAAATTGAAGATGAGTTGAACTGATGTAATGTTCATTTTTGAGTTATATTTGAAAATAAATTGGACTCATGTGATTTTATTAAGTATCGGACAAGTTATGAGCCGATCTCTATGGTTGCGCAGGCTGAAATTTAGAGAATTGGTTTTGGGTCTAAGTTTGAGTTTTATTTTGATATGTTTAAGGCTAGTATGTGACATTATGTTGTATTTGGAACTGTTATGGCCAGGTTTATTAATCCTAAGATTGATTCGAGGATCACTTGGTAATTAGCTAACGGTTTGAGGTACGTTGAAATGAGTTTTATCATGACGTCTGGCAAAGACGTGTAATGATGCTAATGTATGGCCTTATATGTCATTATTTGATTTATATGACTTATTTGTCACCATATGATTCTTATGTGACTATATGACATGATGAATGTCTTGGATTACATGATATGTGAAATTACATGATTTGTATATACTTTCACATGAGATTGCATGATATATTGAGTTGCATATGTCATTTGATGCATAAATGATTCATGGGCATATCATATTGATCTATCATTCCTTTGATATCCATGATTTGACTGAGTTGACTTACTCTGAGTGTCGGGTACGAACAGCATGGCGATGACAGGCAGTATAGGTAGTAACTGTAGTCACGTGCAGGTGCGACCGGACCTAGACACGAGGGCTGGATGCAGTAACGTACATAGGATGAGTTTTCCTAGCGCAATGTACGTATACTGTCACCCTCTGCTCGAGCTTTGATGATTTGATGATACCTTCCTTTGGACTCCGATTTTTGGTATCTTGATATTCGATTCCTTGTACCCATTCATACATCGCATTCATACATGGTATGCATTGCATGATACTTTGTCACTTGACATGATTTATTTATTTCTCGTACTGGGGTACTGACCCCCTTTGTGGGGGCTGTCATGTCTTTTGTTGTTCGGACATGACAGGCTTTACAGGAGGACATAATGACGATGCTTGCAGCGACGCATCGAGAGATACCAGAGCTCCTTGAGAGCGAGCTCAGGTTTATATTTTATGTTTTGCGTCCCAGTAGTTGTTAGAATATTTTTAATTATGTTTTGAATTACCGGGGTATGCCCCGAGTATCTGTATTTTAAGTATTCTACTACTGGTTGATTTATACTTGATATGGATGTTATGCTCAACATGTTAAATTGGAAACTGGAATTACGTATTTTCAGTATCACTATATATGTATCACCTAAAAGCGAAAAAAAAAATTTAGGGCCATTTGATAAGACCTTTGAAATAAATCTTCCGCTGTTTACGTAAATTAATCATTATGTGTTAATTAAACACCACATTAGGATCGGGCCCTCACAGAATCATTACATGTTTCCCATAATCCCATGACAGAAATAATGTTTAACATTATATGATCATCTCTACCAACAAATAGACTCAAATATTTCGCCCATTACCATCCCCATTACACCACTTTTATATTATGGGATTTTATAAAAATTTGGGCAGAGTCTCCCCATAAACTGAGCTATCCGGGAATAAAAACACATCACTAGTAATAACTCCCAACTAGGGACAAACACAATACTAAAACATAATACTAACATTAAGTAAATTCCCAGCCAGGGAAAACACCACACTAATAAGACATCAAAAGTGGGTTTCAACACCCTTATACAGTCCATATACAGACACAAGTGCTCAAAGAAGAGCAACGAATAACAGATACTCATCCAGATGCATAATTAACATATACCATCAGCTCAACCTCGTATATCAGTTCAATCTCATACTACGCTTCTGGAAGCATCATCCAACAAGGTTCGAGCCTAGCACCCCAAGGCAGCATCGTACCTGTTGTACCTGTTTCAACAGAAACAGCCCCCACATAGGGTGAGCACACTCCAACTCAATATTCAATCACAAATCAACATACAAAATCATAATGCAACAATTTAGATTATTCAAAACTCATAAAATATACTCCCTGTACAATTCCAAATTTGTATAGCTTCCACACACTGTTCCTGTTTCAAACTCACGCACCTTCATAATGTCAAGTTTAGTATTATCACTGAAAATATGATACTCAACAACGCTTATGAATTCAATACAACAACAATATATTATTTATGCTCAAACATAAATAGTTCAACATCAATGTAAACCTGGTTATCCCACTATCTCATTCTCGATACTTTCTCATATCGCTCATGCCCACGGCATCACTACTCAACAAGTATAATCGGATCACGTACCACTACGTGTCCACCATAACTCGTATATGAAACTCAATTATTAAAGTCAAACACTTACCTGAAACATCATGTTCAAAATTACATGTATACATGAATGTATAGATACTAGATATACCTGCCCGTACGTCACCACGTACCTTATAGTAGACAACATGAGCAAGCTTTCATCAACGTTCGAAGTCTCGTGTAGTGTCTATAACTAATATCAATTCAATATTAGCTCATAATCCAAGCAATGAAAGGGTTATCACTGTGATGATTTTAATGCTTACTGCTTATACCGCTAAAAATGTGGAGCGGGAGGGGGGAGGCTCGCTTGCACATGGAGGCGAGGTTTACCATACGAAGCGAGGATAGAAATACCGCTTGTATGAAGAAGCGAGGGAAGGAGTTCCGCTTGTTCTAAAGTTATGAAGCGAGGGGCATTAAAATACACTGATGATAAACTGACTAAGGATTGAAGTAAAGATATGTCATGACATCTATTTAAAGAAGCCATAACATCTTCTAGTGATTTGATTAATGAGTTATGGTACAGGGACAACCAAAATGGGCGTTTTAAATGCATTGGAAATTCAGGAAGTATCTTATGCCTATGATTTATGCATTTATGCTTTACATTCATATTATGATTGGTATGAACTATGATATGCTCATGTGTTGGGGGTTGTCTTTGTAGGTGCTTTTGATGATGAGAACCAGGGTCGGGGTTGATACGCTTAGCTGTAGGAGTGCTATAGGATTAGAAGAGTAGAAACTCCTTTTTGTTTAGTTTCTACAAAGTGTAGGGTAAATCTAAAGTGTAGTACCCCTTTTGTTAGGAATATGTATAATTCCTTTTTGAACTTTGGTACTGTAATCTCTTTAGCTCAGGGTCATCAACACGGCCTAATACTCTGATTATTTATGATTAATTCTCTTAATTGCACCTTAGTATCTTGTTTAGATAACGGGGTCTTACACACAAGCCTGGCTTCCCTCGCTCAAAATGTCCCTACAGAACAACCCACAAAAGATACATGAACACCATTGTACTTGAAAATCAACATAGATAAACAAATAGTACAAATAGTACAACAAAACAGTAGTTATAAAAACTCCCTGTATCTCATATGTATTTCAGTTCCTTTAGTTGTTCCTGTAGCAGACTCAAACATATTATACTTTCTACAATTGATATATCTTATGTAAACATCTTGACAAATCATAATCCACTCATCCCAGTGATTACCCTCTCCACATCTGCAGGCTGCATATAATATTTATTCTTATATGGGTAGCACATATATCATTGCTATTACACTCACTATGATCCCATCATAAGAGTAGCCAATGTATATTGCATTTCAACTACATATAAGAACCCCAAATATTATATTACGGCATGCCTCGCAATAATACAACAAACACTCAGGCAAGTGGTGATAGGGTCTATTTAAGAGCTGAGTAAAATGAAGGGTTGGAATTGCAAATCTGTTGATATAAATCCCAAGTCTGAAGTAGATAACGATAAAAAAAAATCAGGAAACCCTTCTTCTCTCCAATTCTGAGATTCTGAGATTCTTCAACAAGTTTGTCTTTAAAATCTGAATTCAAGGTTCAAGAAAGTATTGGGGTAAGTTATTTATATCTAATTCTTGCTTTCTTGTTGTTGTATGTACGAAGTTTTGTATGAGTTGTAGTGATAAACTCTTTTGACTATCAATACTTGAAATTGATGTATGTGTTGTGTTGAACTAAGGAATTATACCAAACAAGAAGCTAGATGAGGATAGTGGAATGGTAGAAAGTTGAGTGGAATGAAGTATGGATGATGTATGTGATAGTAGAGGGGGAAAGAATGTGAAGAAGGTGCAAAAATGGTGAAAAGGGACGAAAATCGCGTATACAGGGGTCACCGATCGATCGGGCTCTTACGCCAATTGGTCGGGCGAAAGGAGGGGAAGGTGCTTCCTCAGTCGATCGATCGGTGAAGGCAGAACATGTGATTTTTATTTGTTTGTTCTTTTCAAGTTATTATATGGTGACATAGAGGATACGGTACATATTTCTTTGATATTGAATAATTATTAATGATATGATTCTCCTATGATGATATCCGTGTAGAGCCATCACAGACTACTGGTGGACATCGAATAGGGTGAAAGATCGTGTTGATCACTCTACCTTTTGTCTCAGGTACGTGGGACGTACGAACACTTGTGTTACTATTCATATCTTATTGCGAATATTATATGGAGTGGAGTGAGTGAAGATTAACGCATTGAGGCGTGTTTGTTGTATTATTGAGAGGCATTCCGTAATATAATATTTGGGGTTCTTATATGGAGTTGAAATGCAATATACATTGGCTACTCTTATGATGGGATCATAGTGAGCGTAATAGCAATGATATATGTGCTACCCATATAAGAATAAATATTATATGCAGCCTGCAGATGTGGAGAGGGTAATCATTGGGATGAGTGGATTATGATTTGTCAAGATGTTTACATATGATATATCAATTGTAGAAAGTATAATATGTTTGAGTCTGCTACAGGAACAACTAAAGGAACTGAGATACATATGAGATACAGGGAGTTTTTATTCCTACTGTTTTGGTGATCTATTTGTACTATTTGTTTATATATGTTGATTTTCAAGTACAATGGTGTTCATGTATCTTTTGTGGGTTGTTCTGCAGGGACATTTTGAGCGAGGGAAGCCAGGGTTGTGGGTCCTTGTTGTTGTACACTGTTGATAGAGTAGTTGATTAGAGAAGAGAGAAGACATGTATATTTTGAATGTAGTTACGCTATGGCATGTAATTCATGATTACCTAGTTATGTTTATCATCGACGTAACTCTAGACTTACAATTATCATAAATGTTCATATTATATTCTGTCATTACAATTAAGGCAGTGAGGGCCTTACACTACCTCACTGATATATTGTCAGGAATTTGATATATGCATCTTTTATGTTATTATAGATTCTTACACTAATGTAGTGACATAATGTCTGAAAGTTTTATAAATGAAAACAATATGTAAACAAATGAAAATGAAATTTTAGAGTTTATTTTTTTACTTGGTATGTTGTACATAAAGAAATGAAAGTGGAAAAAAAAAATTCGAAACATTTGGAATGAGGTGATATGTTGTTTATCTTTTCCAAATTTGCTACAAAAAAAGTTTATTTACCTAAAGAGACCTTTTAGCAAACACATAACGTGCACCAAAATGAAAATAAAAATTTAATGTTAATGAAAACCCAAAAATAACATAAAAACAGCAAATAAAATTGAAACAAAATGTCGATTTTTTGTAGTTGGAGAACATTTGGCAAAACGAAAAGGTGTCGTCGTTTCCTACACCACAACATCGTCACGGCTCTATATTCATCGCCTAACCACCATTGATGATTTCCCAAAATACGCGAGATAATTCAACTGTTATAAATTGCTTTTTAAAACAAGGGTCTTTAATGAATAACAAAAATTAATTAGATTAGGATTTCATAAAAATGGACTTGTATCAGAAGATGTATTTAATTGAAAAGAAAATATTTAGCTAAATTTAGTTGAAACATATTTTAAAATATGTATCAAAAGTGATACATATGTGTAATTTCCTCGTTATATTATTATAGTGCATCCAAACTCCACACAACAAATCATCCGATCAAAGACAGAATAGTGTGATCAATAAAACCTAACTAGTTCTTAACTCACACCAGGATGGATGCCATGCGACACCAAGATCAAGCCAGGATGATCACCATTTTACAAACAAAACAGACTACTTATATCTCAAAATTGATTTTGACTATTTGAAGCATTCGAAGCTCGATTTTCCTTGGCAACGAAAAACCAGAGATTATGCATGACTATTTATCTAATATCATATTATAAATAATTACACAAGAGAAAAACATGCTTTCATTATTGACGAAGAAGTTTTACACAACATTCAAAATCAAGAGCCATCATACAGTACAAAGACTTGATAACGAAGGAAACAGCTTAGTAAAGACGCTTTTAGACTAGGCACTTCCTAGTTCCCCTATGTCTGCTCCTTTGGCCGCAGCTCTCCTTCGTTTTCCGCTTCACCGCCACCCTGAAATTTAGACCTTACAGCGGTACCAGCGCCTGCCACTTTTTCATAAACAGGATTAAGTGTTTCAGCGATTTTCTGTGTGTAACCTGGTGCTGACTCCGATTCAGGCTTGTTACTCATGCCTTCTTGGCCGGATTCTCCGTATCCTAGCTTCGACACGACCGTGTTCTTAGCGGAGATAGCTTTATCAGTAATGGCAGAGGTTGCAGAGGAGACTTTTCCTGTCATTGTATCAGGGGGCATGCCTTCTGATTTGTTGGAATCGAAACTTTTCGGGTCCGATTCGGCTGCATCCAGCTTGTTGTAGTGATCTTGAGTAGGGGTTGGTTGCGGAGAAAACTGATCGTGGCTTCCTGTAAAAGTACTCTGTTCCGATTCCGGCTTTGTTTCAGATTCATCACCCCCATTCTGGTTATCGAGTCTACGAATAAGTGGCGCAACCTCAGCTTCTTTACCACCTGTAATACCAAGTTGTAACCACGCTATAAAAATTGAAGCTCAAATAGTAATCGTAACATTCAAATTTTTTTTATGACAAATAAAAGTAAATTCTACCGTCTCCAGTGGGATCAGGAACTTTGGACTCATAATTTGAAGGAGGAACAGGAGCTTCTCCAGGTCGGATCTTCGTTGAATGGGGGTCCTCCTCCAAACCCATTGATGGCCCGAGTTTAACAGCTGGTTCTTCATCTTTTGCTTCTTCACCCTGAAGCGAAATCGGGTTCATTGGAGAAGAAAAATGCTTGTTTACAGGTTGCATTTTTTGTTCATCTCCCATTTGAATTGGAATATTAGGCCTAGCTTTTGCTTCACCTTTTACCATTGTATCAATTCGATCCTCCCTCTCACCATGTATTTCTCTATCATTCGCAATCTCTTCATCATCTTCATCTTCTTCTTCGAGATTCTCATCATACCTGTACTCATGCTCTTGCCCTTGCCCTTGGCCTTGGCCTTGCTTTTTCATTGTACCCTTGAGTTTCCTGGCCTTGTCCTTCACTTTCTTCAGTATAGATTTCTTCTCCCCCGGCTGATTACTCTCCCCTTCAAAATATACACATTTGAAAAAGAGAAATCTCATATCATGACTTTATCCATTGGAATTCAGCTGAGTATATTAAACAACTAAACTAAATTTGATGATTGTAAATTATTATATTACGCTCGTGAAATTATTTATGCATGGTCAATAAATTTATAAATTAAATATTTAAAATGAAAAAAAAATTATATTTAGATTAAATTGGTAAATATTTAAAATCTATCATATTCTAGAAAAGCATTAGATTTGTCATGTCTCGAAGAAAATATTTATACAGAAGTCCACAAGACAATAATTATTTTTAGTAAAAGCACGAGCTATACAATTGCACAAGATTACAAGAATCCTTAGTATTCTTGAAATCCAGCCAGTTTATCTCAAATTCAATATCAAAATAGACAGGATTTGTTCCTATTTCTTATTCTACAATGAACACTTACCGGAGTGCAGGCCAACATCTTGTTCTTGCTCAAGGTGCTGATCAACAGGGCGACGCATTTGTGCTTCCATTTTTCCTTAAGCTGACTCAAACTTCTCGGACGTAAAATTTAGCGGTTGGATTATTATCAAAAGCAAAGTGTCTGTTTGAATAAAAGATGATGAGATAAGAATGGAGCAGCTGGTTTAAATAAAAAAGTGGGTAAATTGAAATTGGCCAGGTTTGCATAGAGATGGCAATTGCAGAGCCACACACGTAGTATGGTAGCAGCGCAGCTCTCCGATTGAAGCCGCGTGTTTGTAGCGATTTGCTTACGCCAAAGTTAGAGATTATTATTATATTATTCAGCACATTCGTGATAAAATAATGTAAATAAATTTAAAATTCTCTTAATATATCTGCTTGGGCCCATTGGCAGTAGGTCTGGCCCGAATCCCGATATAACCTAAAGATCATACCAATTTAAATTTTTGAAGACCCATGTTTATCGTGACCTATTTAAATCTTAAACACATTCTCGTCCCGACCCACAAGCGAAGTTAATGGGTTAGACCCATCAAACAATTTAATTTTTTTCCCTATTTCGTCAACCTAACTTCAAGTTTTGGTAGCAGATTATTATCTATTATTATACCCATAACATTTGCTAGCAGTCGTTTTTGAAATAGCAATGAGGATATAAGGTTATAATATATGTTTATCCTGGAGTAAGTATCAGATTTATCCTTAAATAACTCCGATCGGGATCCTTGCTTCTTGCTCGATGGTCTTCATTAGCATATTTCTGCCATGAATTGGTTGTTATCATATAGCTTGTTATGGGCAAAGTTAATGAGTTGGAGATTGTAGCTCTATATGGGTTGGGCTTATGATTCAATGCCAAATATGCATCCATTAGGTTGGGCCCAAGTCCCAACAAACATCCATATTTAACTCAGAGTCAAAATCCTAAGCCTGTATGAACATCTAGGGTTGGGCTTGTGGCCCAAGATCCAGAACGTACCTAGGGGTAGGATTTAGTCCCTATATATATGAGTCTCCTTCTCCTTTGCAAGACGCACCAACATAAACCAATCTCTCGTTCTTATTTACACAAGGAGTTCCTCTTGGAGAATCACCAACGACTCCAAGTGTTTACAGTGTGTATCGAAGATATTTTACTCTAGTTGTAAGGACCCCCGTGCCCTTAACCCTTTATTAGTGTATTAATCCAAGCATTTAGTCCATGTAATCATATACGTAGGGGAAAACACACTTGTCATCATAGCAAATCGTGCCAATAATAAAATATTTACATTATTCCATATAATGTCTAGTTTCCCCTAACCAAGTCCACATACATATCATGCACCATTATAATACACTAACATGTTCTCAATTCATTTAGCAATTCAATAAATAATTGCATGCAACTCATAAATGAAGAGAGAAAGGCCATTGCCTTCTTTATACAACCCATATACACATAATAGTGCTCACATGCAAGCATCGAATAAGTATACGTGTATCTAATGTATAAAGTATCATGCTCAATACCGTCACTGGTACTTCGATCCGTGGAAACACCTCTATTCCATAGCTCGAGCTCAACTCCAAAGCCATCGATGTACCTAATCACCTGCCCCAACAGAGACAGCCCCACACGGGGTGAGCATACTAATACCACCAACCCGATAATCACAATAATACAATTCATAATTTACAAAAATATAAATGCTATGAAATATAAAAGATGCTCCCTGGATGGTATCATCCTCATCCGGGATTCCCTGTACTGTCATTGTTCTCAAAATAACTGAAACCATCAAATTCCCAAATGCCAGTTAATCATTACATCGATTAACGAATCCATTTGCCACATACCGATATCATAATCAATAATATCAATCATTAAACAATGATTACAAATATTCCATATATCTCACTTATGGTTCCATAGTTCTATTTCATTGCTCGCTCTACAATAGCGGCATTTCATTCTCACGCATGCTCAACAGCAGTAGCGTCATAACCGATGTTCGCTCAAAGGCGACAACAGTCCCAATCATTGCTCGCTCAAAAGCGGCACCATATAATTCTCAATGCATATATATCCATTTGTAGCAATTACTATAAACCATAGTATTTTAACATCCGTTTATTGCTAATACCATATACCATGCATTTCCATATACATTTATTGTAATACAGTGTATCATGCACTCAACAATTGCAATTATAATAAAGGGCTATACTCGTACGTCATACGTACCTTATATTCCCGTAGTTCAAATCCAATCTTGCCTTGGTCCCGTGACCGATGAATTATGTGCTAAACACGATTAATAATCCACAATTAATTTCAAGCATGCAACCACGTGCCCAAGCACGTTCATAAACCCCAATTATATCGTCATCCATGACGATTAACCATTTTAAAAGACCCCGGGCGAAGCATGCATCGAAAACTCTACACGAAATTAAGCCCCAAAAACAGGCACTGGCAATCGATCGCTTCACCCCAGGCGATCGATCGCCTCGCAACAAATGGCATGGGTGATCGATCGCCCCATTTCCAGGCGATAGGTCACACGGTGTCAAGTTTTAGTATAATGAAATTAGAAGTACGAGTGTCGAACCCACGAGGACTAGGAAATAAGTACCCAACTCCGCTAGTTTAACTATATTTAGCCTACGAAAATTGGTTATAGCTAATTAACTAATTTAACTAATTAACTCAATAATAAATCCAAACAAACGATAGAGAATGAGAATAAAATCAATAGAGACAATTATCAAGACTTTCGGTTCACCTATGTAATCCCCCATAATTCGCCTATTAGTTAAGAATTAAATCAAACAATCTAAGGTGACGAGTTTTCCTAATTCACTTGTTATACCTTGGTCCAGGCTATAACAAATCTAATATTAACGTAACAATAAGCCACTCTCGTACCCTTATTGAACAATTAATATTGTAAATCGATCTATGAAAACTACTAGCCTTCGATTTTGGTAAATCTATTGCTATCACACGTGTGCTAGATTTTACTTGGTCCGTCTCAACCTAAAACCCATGGCAAAGATCACTTTATCGAATCACAATATCCTATGGTCAATTCAATTGCAATTTAATATCATTCAAGGATGGTCAAACCCTTAAAAGCATGAAGAATAATGATCTAAACACTTAGATATATAAGAATCAATCAAAAACATTCAAATTAAATCATGGGTTCATAACATGGGATCCCCTAAGTCTTGATAACAAACTTAGTCTAGCAACATATTCAAATCAAATGCAATATCATGTTTTTCAACATCAAAAGCATAAGAAATTAAATAGAATCAAACAAAGTTTAGAAATACGTATAAACTAGCGATGTTGAATCGCGTCGTCGATCCGTAGCTCCGTCTCTCAATTGTTGCTGTCTGTACTGTACGTGATCTTCACACCAATTCACTTGCTGCCGTGCTTCTTCACTCTTCTGTTCGTTAAGTCTCTGTGTGTGACTTTCTCTTCTTTGCTCACTCTCTTACTCCTGATCTCTCTGCGTCTCTCAACAACGTCAATATCTTTACTGCCTTTCTCTCGCAACTCACGTCATTATCTCTGTAAACTCCTGCTGCTCTCCAACTCTTCCCCTCTCAGTTGTTCCGTATCAGATACACTCTCCTCTCCTGAATTTGCACACGGCTCACCTCCTAACTCCTCTTCCTCTTCTGTACATATCTGTATTTGATTGTATGTGTGGAGTTCCCCTCTTCCGGACGTCTATCCTCACGTTAATATCCCTCACGTCTCTCGTCACTCTCCTCTCACTCACGTAACTCCTCCTTTTTTCTGAATTCCTGCGTCTCCTCTTCGCACGTTTTTCTTGTTTTCTACGTATCTGTTGCTCTTTTATTCTTTGTTGCGTACGTCTCTTTCTCCTCGTTTAAATATGATATGGCAATCTGATTCATGCGTGAATCTCGCTGCTTCACGTTCCTTCCTCTTTTTCCAATTCCCGTGCGTCTCCTCTCCTCTGATATACTATATTATAATATCATTTATTATAATACAATATTTCATCCATATTCGATAATATCCGGTTGTGCTCGATTTGATCCTTTTTCATTAATTAAAGTTAATTTTCTCCATTTTTATGCATTTGGACCTGGATACCTGAAATAAACAAATATATACCAAAACGCGTTATATTTTCCAGGAATCACTGTAAAAACGCCCCTAATCATATATTAAATTAAGTGTAAAAATCACACTTATCATCACTCCCTATACTTGGATCAATATGTCTTTTTAAGCTTGTAGTGTTAGGCCTAGATGTTGGCTTCAAAGAAAAGATAGGGTAACACAAAGAAGAGAGTATAATCATGTAAAATTCAAATTTTCAGCATAACTTGAGTTTCTCTTCTTTTTCTCTTTTAGCCTTGGCCACTTTGGGTCTTAATTAGTTTTTTTTTTTTCAAGGCTTTATCTATCTTTTTCTTTTCTCATTCATCAATTTTTTCAATAATAAGCTCATCAAAGTATAGCAATTTATGTGCATCTAATGAGATTCATTATACTCCCTTTAGGTAAGGATGTATTCTTTCAATTTAGGCTCATAAAGGTGGGTATAACGAGTTGCCAAAAAAAAATGTTGAATGGGGGCTAATAGTTTGTTAAACACACTCCATTCGTTTTCAATTATGCTCAAAATTGGATACTAGGGATTAATGTAAACATGGTAAGCTTGAAAGGCTCAAACGGTCCAAAGATCGCCTAGATCATCTCCTAGTCAAGTTCATGACTATAAAATTTCGCCTTGAAGTGTCATCATCAAATAGTTTCTAAGGTACTCTAAGATGCTCAAAAACAATTCATTAAGTTCACAAAAAATTTCACTACTACTAGTGCAATTCACAAGATTATGACTCAAATGTGCTCAAAATATTCATCATCTTTGACATGCTACTCAAAACAAGATATTAACAAACAAGTCTTACAATCATCAAAACTTATGTTGACATGCGAAGTGAGATTTATATCATCATGGAATAGAGACCACTACTATGATTTATTCTTATCTTACTAATTGAACTCATTATCAAGAAAATTTTTTGTTGGTGCTCAAGAAACGATAAATTTCCAAATAAGAAGCATGACACAGCAATGTTGTAATACCCCCGAAATGTTATATGATTATGTGCTATGATGATGATTTATGTTAAGTTTAAGGGTTGTGGTGTAATTAATTTGGGGGAATATAATTACGATATGATGATATGATTTAGGGGGAATGTTGGGTGTTTTAAAAGATGTATTAATTTATATGAAGTTATAAAATATCGTGTGAGGATATTTTAATACATCGTACTATTTACCGGGACACAATTAAACACCACATGACCACCCAACCCACATCACCCACCCCCCTGCCACTCGGCCACTCCCCCCCCCCCCCCCCCCACTTGGCAGCCCATGCTCTTTTCCCCACTTGGCAGCCCATGCTCTTTTCCCCACTTGGCAGCCCATACTTGCATCATTACCTCCCAATCAATCCCTTCTCCTTCTCTCCCCCTCCATTTTCGTTCCAGCTTAGCTGCATTTAGACAAGGAGAAGGCTAGTAATAAGGTGTCAAAAATCCTTGCAAAAGAGGAGCAAAAAGAGAGGGGTAAGTGGGTACCCTGTTTTTCTAAGTTTTTGATTGAGTTGGGTTTTTGTAGTGATGATTTTTATGCATGCTAGTGTAGATATGAACGAAACCTTGGTGTGTATGTTTACATGGTAGTATTATGAAGTTCCTAGCATGTTTGTTCGAGTATATTACTTACGTTATGTGTTGGTTTCCTTGTTATGAAAGTAAGTGCTCGAAATTCTGGGCAAGGAAGAACATGCTTTGTTTCTGTATAAGTTAGTTGAGGTTGCAGATTATGATGAGGTTATGTTGCATGCTAGTGTAGGTTTTGTTGAACCTTGAATTTAAGTGCTTACATAGAAGTTTTATAAAGCTCCTAGCATGTTTGATTGAGCAAGTATGTTACGTTATGAAGGAGAAATGATGGTGTGAAAAGAGGTGATAAAAAATCTGGGGAAGTCCCGATTTTTTCAGAGCTCTCGATCGATCGAGATTTTGGTCCCGATCGATCGAGCGAGACAGAATGCTTAAAGCATGTTTTGAATTTCAGGTGCCGATCGATCGGAGAAGCTCCTCGATCGATCGGTAAAATGTTTTGATCGATCGAGCGAGGCAGAATGGTTGGGCACTATTTGTGCACAGTTTCTCGATCGATCGGGACCTCGGGGCTGATCGATCGAGAGAGGCAGAATGTTGAAAAATAAGATGATGTTCTATTTTGTTAAGTTTATGATATGAGATAGTATTGAGGCATCTAATATGGTATTGTGTGGTCTTGTAGAACCATCCCAGGTACCAGCACCATCAATGAGATAAAGTCTGTTGACTCCTCCTCCTTTTGAAAAGGTACGTAAGAGACGTACGGGCATCGGACGGTAAAACACATCCCTACACTATGACTATGCATTTATCGCATGAATACATACGATGAAATGATGATGTTTATACTATGTTTATATGATGACGTTTATACGATGTTTATATGATGACGTTTATACGATGTTTATATGATGATGTTTATACGATGTTTATATGATGACGTTTATACGATGTTTATATGATGACGTTTATACGATGTTTATAAGATGTTTACGGTGTTTATAAGATGTCTATGATGTTATTTGTGGTAAGATGCCACGGGGTAAGATGCCCCACATGGTAAGAGGCCATGCGATGTTTATTTGTGGTAAGATGCCACGGGGTAAGATGCCCCACATGGTAAGAGGCCATGCGATGTTTATTTGTGGTAAGATGCCACGGGGTAAGATGCCCCACATGGTAAGAGGCCATGCGATGTTTATTTGTGGTAAGATGCCATGGGGTAAGATGTCCCACATGGTAAGAGGCCATGCGATGTTTATTTGTGGTAAGATGCCACGGGGTAAGATGCCCCACATGGTAAGAGGCCATGCGACGTTTATAATGTGGTAAAATGCCACAGGGTAAGATGCCCATATGCATGATTATGAATCAGGAACAACAAGAAGAAGGTAACGAATAACCAGCATGTTCACTTAACTAAGATGTCGTACATTTACTGTTATATTTTGTTATGATGTTATAAGATGATGATGCTATAAGATGATGATGCTACAAGATGATGATGCTATAAAATGATGATGCTTATATGATGATGATGTTATAAGATGATGATATTTATAAGACGATGATGCTTATATGATGATGATGTTATAAGATGATGATATTTATAAGATGATGATTTTAATCATTCATGTCAAGAATTAATGATTTTTATGCATGGCTATGAAACAGGGACAACCAAAGAGGGTTAATGCGATTAACCAGGAAGTATACGTTACCAATTATTTTCATGCATTTATTTATATGCCATTGCCTTATGATGTTAAGTAACGATGTACATGCTCATGATGGGTTGTTCCTGTAGGTACACTTTTGGACTAACGGACTAAGGGTCGGGTTGAGGCAGTGAGCTACGAGGAACACAGGAACGTATAGGATTCAGCTACTGTTTAGTATCTACTCTAGGAGTAGTATAAATCTACATGTTAACATTCATTATGGGAATGTAACTAATAAGCTTTGAAGTCCTTTAATTTGGCATGTAATTCTGTTGGCTCATGTAACAACTAGAACCCTAAGATGTTATTAATGCATGATTAGTCCTTCTTATGTCTCTAAAACACTGTTAACGTGGGAAGACCCCACATTAGTGGTATCAGAGCAGATAACTCGGGAATGAGTGAAGGGTAGCCTTATCAATAAGTTGGCTAGGTGCTTACTTTTGAACATGTTTTATATGTAAGTTGCATATGAAGTAGAAGATGTTATACTAACATGTTTAATTATCTAACGATGTACTTTATGAATTGCTTTTGGGTATTGTTGTTAACCCTTGTGTTGCAGCATAGCAGCAAATGCTGAAGTAGGTGATGCGATTTCATACGCACTTCTCCGTCGCCCACGCCTCTTGTAGTCTCGACACCCGCTGGAAGAAGTTTGATTGCTGATTAGGTGGTGTATGACGGCCTCATTTATTTTGAGGGTAACGAGCTGAGGACAGACTTGATTGATCTGGGAATGTCAGACTTCGAATGCATTGTGGGCATCGATGTGTTGAACAAGTATCAGGCAGTGTGGACTGCAGGCAAGGACTACCCGAGTCAAGTCTGTTATGGGAGTCCAATGAATATTCTATGGGGATGGTTCCCGTTCAAAGATTCCGTTGTTATCTGCCGTCAAGATGGCACAGTTATTGGAACGAGGCCATAAAGGATATCTTATCTATGCTGTTGATATGACGAAAAAGAGGAAAGAGCTAAAGGTTGAGGATGTGCCTGTGATGTCCCCGAAATGATTAATTGCAATTAAGGAATTAATTATGTTTATGCTATTAATTATGTGGATAATTGATTTACGTGTTGAAATTAATTATCACGATGAAATGCTTAGTCACATGATAGGCATGACCCGGGGGTTACGTTTCAAGGTGCATGTTATGCATGATAGAAAATGGGGTGTTAACATGATTTAATTGTGTTGATTGTTAATTATGAGGAAAGTATGGATTTAATGAAGTTGGTTGCATTTTTGTAAAATGCTTTTAAAATACCATGTTGGGGTATTTTATACATCATGTTAATTTTTGAGTACAATTTAATTAACCCATATACCCCATTATACCCTCCTTCCCCTCACTTTACCCTTTCCCCTCTAAAATCCCCAATTCATTCCCAAAACCCTTCCCATTCCCCATTTTCGAAATCCTCCAAGGAAGGAGAATGAAAGTTCCACAAAACTTGTGTTTGTGTGATTCTTGTCAAGATTTGGAGTCTTCAAGAGGTATGGAACCCTTCCTAAAGTTTTTATGAAGTTTGGATTTGAAATGGGATGATTTTGAAGTGATTTATATGGGTTTATTTGTGTATGTGTCGTATGTTGTTGGGGTATGATTTTTGAAGTGTTTTATGTGGGTTTTAGTGAGTTATGATGATGTTAGTGTTGTTGGAAAGTTTGGGTTTGTATGGTATGGGATTGAGCTTGGAAAATGCACAAAAATGGCGAAAAATCGCGCACCAGCAGGTGGCGATCGATCGCCTGAAAAGAGGCGATCGATCGCCGATGGCCAGTAGCCATTTCACGTATCAGGCGATCGATCCCCTAAAATTAAGCGATCGATCGCCGCAAGGCAAAAGAGCGAGGCGATCGATCGCCTCAAGTAGCGATCGATCGCCACTGTGTAAAACATGGAAACTGATGATTTTTGTTGAATTTTTGGTATTTGGCTATTGTTTAGCTTCTAATATCGATTTGTATGGTTGTGTGGAACCATCCCAGGTGCCAACAACATCGAGAAGATAGAGTTCTTCAACTTCTCCACTTTTGGAATTAAGGTACGTAAGAAGCGTACGGGCATCGGACGGTAACACACTCCTAACTATGACTATGCATTGATTGCATAAGTATTTATGATGACTATGATGATGATTGTGATAAGTAAGTTTATAATGATGATGTTTATGATGATGATTGTGATAAGTAAGTTTATGATGATGATGATGTATATGATGATGATGTTATAAGATGATGATGTTATAAGATGATGATACTATAAGATGATGATGCTTATATGATGATGATGTTATAAGATGATGATGTTATAAGATGATGATACTATAAGATGATGATGCTTATATGATAATGATGTTATAAGATGATAATGTTATAAGATGATGATGTTATAAGATGATGATACTATAAGATGACGATGCTTATTGATGATGATGTTATGAGATGATGATATTATAAGATGATGATGCTATAAGATGATGATGCCATAAGATGATGATGCTTATATGATGATGATGTTATAAGATGATGATGATGTTATAAGATGATAATGCTTATATGATGATGATGATGTTATAAGATGATGATATTTATAAGACGATGATTTTAATCATTCATGTCAAGAATTATTGATTATATGCATGGCTATGAAACAGGGACAACCAAAGAGGGTTAATGCAATTAACCAGGAAGTATATGTTACCAATGATTTTCATGCATTTATTTACATGCCATTGCCTTATGATGTTAAGTAACGATGTACATGCTCATGATGGGTTGTTCTTGTAGGTACACTTTTGGACCGAAGGGCTAAGGGTCGGGTTGAGGCAGTGAGCTAAAAGGAGCATGAAAGAAGATAGGATACATGACTTTTGGATAGTCTCTACTCTAGGAGTAGTGTAAACCTATAGCTTTAACATTCATTATTGAGAATGTAATTAATTAGCTTTTGGAAATTTTATTTTGGCCTGTAATCTTCTTAGCTCAAGCTACAACCGGACTCCCTAAGAGGTTTAGCTATAGTGAGTTTCTGTAATAGATGTAGTGAGTTTCTGTAATAGATGTATCTGATTGACATCCGAGGATAATATCAGAATTCGAAACTAATTTCAGAATGTAATGGATACTAAGTTAGCAATGAGTATTGCTTAGCATACCCATCCAGATGGATCAACTGAGAAAATATCCAGACTTTGGGAAGTTATGTCTAAATTAATAGTGGTGAATTTAGTGGGAATTGACAGAAATCATTATTCACCAGTAGAATGTTCCTATAATTTAAGTTTCAGAAAACTTTTGGGATGGCATCGGTCCAGGTTTTGTAGAGCCAGAATTACCGATCGCTGATATGATGATAGAAAATTGATAAGAAATTTTGGCATAACTTAAGATTTTTGAGAAAAATGCCAGGAACGATGAAAATTTCTGCGAAACGATTAAAATTTGGCTTGAGGTGAGCAGATTTGCTACGCCAAAGAGAATTATATCGTTAGACTTCGAGTTGAGAATCAGGTAAATATGAAAATATTACATTTGCGATGATCAATATGATTCGTTAAGAGAGGGTTGATGTTGCCTCGATATTTTGAACTTTGTGGAATCATAGAGAACTTTGATTAAGTGGTAGATCGTTGAGACGAACACATCAGTTGTCATTGATACATGATGATCCTTAAGTATCTATGAATGAGATTGAGACACTCATATGTTGTGATTTATTGAGTTATACACAGTTTTGCGATTTCGAGGACGAAATCTTTTTAAGAGGGGAAGAAATGTAAGACCCCGACGCTAATTAATCCGGATTAATGATGATTAAGCGAAACCGGATAATTAAAAATATAGACTTTGAATTATGGTGTTCTGGATTATGACGCATTGACTATTATTAGGTATGTATATATACCCGGGTGATTTTAAAAGCGAAGAATTCGAATTGAGGTATTCCGGGTCACAAGATTTTATCTTTAACCAAATTAATATACATAAAAAATATACCAAATGGTATATAATTTTCAGCCATGCACCTACATAAAAAAATGATAAAACACCATCTTGGGACACTTGGACATAGTGGGATAAGAAATTGATTAAAAAATCCCAAAATTCTACCTAGTTTCCAACGCCTCTTGTCTTTATTTATGCATGGGGGTTGCTTATTCTTGTTCAATTTGATATTACTCCATCATCTTCCTCACTCCAACAAGCAACCATCTTCCCTCCTTTCCTCTCCATAAAATTCGAAACACTTTCCTTCTCCTCCATCCAAAAACTTGCTCAAATCTTGCATGCAAGCTTGGAATTGGTTAGGAATTAAGAAGAGCTTCAAGGTTTTGGGTGTTTTTAAAAGCTTGGGAGGTATATCATTTCCCTTTATATTGTTAACCTTCGATTTTAGTTCTGATTGGGTCGATTTTAGAGTTATGTTTATGAATAAAGAGGTGAAACTCATACTGCCATGAGTTTCAGCAGAAACTATGGTTGCGTGCAGTATATGGCTCTGTATTTTCGACTACCTTAACTTCGAAATCTTACTGTGAGCCTCAAACAAAAGTTGTAGATATTTGCGTTGTTGTTCTGTGGCTGAAATTTGGGATCATTTGGAATTGATTTTAGTGAGATACGCCCATTTTACTAAACTATGCCAGATTCAACTCTGCATGTGCTGGAAATGCACATGCAGTGTAGAATTTCGAACTTTGGACAAAGTTTAATTTCGATTCTGTTGTCGATTTCTAAATGACCTTGTAGATCTTTTCATTCTCTTGAATTTAAAAAAAAGAATGACTTATTTTGGACTTATTTTCAATTAAATATGAATTTTATACTTCAAGTGTGCAAATCATGTTCTGCATGTGGGCGAAAATGTCATGCAGAGTGTTGTCCGAGTTCCTGAGCATTTTCGGCTAGGAATTTCGAAAACTCGCCAGAAATAAGTATTTTAGTAATTTGAGTCTTCTGTCATTTGCCACTGGAATTAACCATTTTGGTTTTAAAATGAAAACGTTATGGCGATTTTACAAACACTGCTCGAGATGGAAAACAGAATTTCAAAAGCTACGTATTTAGTGTTTTAACTACTTTTACTGGAAGAATTAGCCCGACATCATTAGACAAGAAAATGAAGTCCTTTGAGTTTTGGAACTTTGAGCACTGGAATCGGGTCATTTGGAAGTCATATGATTTTATTATGAATTTTCTACTAAAACTGGCCAGTCTGATTTTGAGGGAAAAATCAGTAGGAAAACACCTTTAAAAACTTATTTTAGCTTTTGTGTCATTTAAACACTTAGTGATAATTTTGTAGTATTTATGACCAGGTTACATAATGTTGGGACTATTTTGGAGCACTCGGTAAAATTATTACTGGTGCGAGGTACGTAGAAAACGGGTTTTATCACAATGTCTGGCAAAGACATGTGATGTTCCCGGGTATGATTTACTTGTCATTACTTGCTCCTTATGTGACTATGTGATAAGTTGATTTGCAGTATGTGAATTACATGGTACATTGGCTGCATGATATATGATGACATGAGATTTGAGGTGCATCACATGAGATTATGATATTGCATGATGCATTGACACGCATGGACATTGAGCATGTCATGTTGAGCCTATTGATTCGTTCTTGGTACCTATATCTTTTCTTGGTATGAGTGATGCGTGTCTGGGGATGATGGGCAGCCGTTGGCTCGGCAGGAGTGAGAGTGAGCTGAGGGATGCCGGAGCGACGAGCGTGCCGACGTCGCCCAGACACGAGGATGATGGACCGCCGATGGCTCGACTGAGAGATAGATCGGAGCGCGGAGCGTGTCACATCCTGCTCGAGCACTGATGAGTGATTGATGATTTCCTTTGGACCCTTGAGACAGGGATATTCGAGATTTGATACCCTTCATGTGCATTTGCATTCATGCACGGCATACATTGCATGTTATTTGTCATACACTGTGATTTTATCTGTTTCTCGTACTGGGGTTCTGACCCCCTTCGCGGGGGCTGTCATGTCTTTGTTGGATGGACATGACAGGTGGTACAGGTGGGCGTACTGTGGATGCTCGAGACGAAGCATCGATAAATACCAGAGCTCCTTGAGAGCGAGCTCAGGTATATGGTTTATGATTTGAGTCCCAGTAGTTGTTTAGTATTTTTACTTATGTTTTAAATTACCGGGGTATGCCCTGAGTATCTGTATTTTTAAGTATTACTTTACTGAGAATTGATATGTAATGCTTATGCGATGAATATCATGTTAGATGTAAAATTGGAAATACATATTTTCACTATTCGAAAATGTTTTAGAAACAAAATGCCAAAAATTTTGAGGGTCACTTTTTATAAGTTTTTAACTAAATCTTCCGCTGTTTACGTTAATATACAATCGTGTGTTAATTAAACCTCTGATTAGGACCAGGCCCTCACAGTTGGTATCAGAGCATAATCTGGGATATGCTCGGAATAGAGTTAGGACACTGAGTATAGACACTAATGAATCGTTTGTGCATGTGTCTGACTATCTGATTTATATGCTCTTGCCTGCTATGTTTACATGTTCGATAATGAGATTTTATGCATGTACTGTATTAGTAAGCAGGAATAATGAGATGTCATATCTCTGAAGATTCTAATATGCTGAGTTGCATATAATCTAGAGAATTTGAGAATTTTATCTGTTAGCACTGATAGTTGCTGATGGGATGATGATGTAGAATGAATGATGATAACATCTATGACTTGAGATGTATAAATTGTGTTGGACCGTTAGTGTTTGGACAGGTAGCTGTGATATAGACTTTAAGAGCTACTATTGAATCTGTAGACACTATAAACTGTTAATTGCACTATAATTTAGTGATAGTGTGTCCGTTATTGAAAATTGTATTTATCACTTTGGGATTAATCCTTATGATTAGTGGATGCCACTAGAATTATTTAGAACACTTTTTGTCGATTGACATCGGGAATTTAAGTCTGAAAGACCAAGGTTATACGTATGAGTTTACGTCAAAACCTGTGTGCGCTAAGATGATAATTTAGAACTTGAGAATATTGAAACTAGCAATATTTCAACTGAAGAATGGAGTGTAGTTGTTGTGAGAAACAACGAGAATTGGTTTGAATGAGGACTTGGATTTAGGGACTGTCGTAATTCAGTTCCAATTTTTGTGTCCGAACTATGAAGAAAAACTACAAGATGAACTCTTCTAGATGAGACTATCTAGAGTAATGGTATTGATGATATGGAAAATGATAATTGATTATCGTGGACTTGAGAAATGGAAATATCTGCTTAATCTCGATAGTTATTCACTAGTGAAGAGATTAGATATTGACTAAGTAATAAGACACCAATGTGGTGCGAAGTAATTAGAACTGGATTAAAGATTAATGAAGTGACTATCATTGGGATAATCCAAGTAATCCTGAGTATCACTCAAATTTATCCAGCTCTAGTAGTTCTAGAGGTACTATGAGATTGTAGAATACCAAATCTTTTGAGGTCACTGTGGATGTAAATATCTACTGATCCATTTTGAAAGAATAATAGAAACTAATATCGATTGTGGCCAGTCAGAGCATGTCCATGACGTGCTCAGGAACATATGCAACCATGACAACAAATACCCTGAGCTAGGGGTAGATATCATGGTGGTTATTCTTCACGACCACTCAATTTCAGCAGCAGTTAATTACCTGTAGACCAGAGAGTATACCTTGACAATGGGATTGAGATGTCTCCAGGATACATAACCATTTCGATTTTGGCAATGATAGAGATGCTAGTGATCACAGATACATGTTGTGTATTGGTCACATGGCACGAGTTTGATTTGAGATAAAATCATTGGTTTCATATATTGCATCAAATGTTCATTGATAATGATGATTGGGAAAATACACCAGCAGTGATAATTATACTATCCACACTTGCAACAATGAACTGCAGATTACAGTTTGATGATAGTGTTGGGGATTTGAATTAATTGGTGTTGTCGAAATATGGTTTTGATTGTATCAAAGGCATGGATACTCTGATAAATTTTGAAGATATCGTAAGTTGATTTCAGGGTATAATGAATTTTTAACCGTCTTGTGGATACAAATGAAATGTTTACAGCCACGAATAGCAAGCTAAGATAGTGTCAGCTATGGAAATATTGTGGTTGCAATACTTGGAAAACAAGGGATATTTGATAATAAGCAGTTGATGCTTATAAAAAAAGAGTCGAGATTGACTGATATTATAGAGGTAAGAAAACCTACAAAGATTTTCCTGAGGAAATGAAAGAATTTTCACTAAAGAAGGAAATTGATTTTAACTATTCGTTGATGACAAGGAATAGATTTGATACCGAAAGCACTGTACGGAATGTCATCAGCAGAGTTGACAGATATATGAATAGTTGCTGAATATCCTCGATACTGGTACATATGTCTGAGTATGTCACCTTGAGGGAACATCAGTATTGTTCGTGAAGAAGAAAGATGATATTATGAAGACGTGTATCGACTAAAGGCAGTTGAATCGGGCTATTGTCAAGAATAAATACCTACTGCCTAAGATTGAAAAGTAACTGATCAATTGTAAGAAATTTGAAGTATAAGAAGAACGATTTTTACTCTGGTTACCATCAGTTTGAGTCAGAAGAGAAAATGTCATCTAGGCAATTGGTCAAACCAGATGTAGACATTTTGAAATTCAGAAATGTCGTGTGGTCTGACAACTATACCGGTAGAGTTATGAATTTGATGAAGAAAATTTTCCGTAACTTTTGGGCGGAAGTATAATCATATTCATCAGTGGTATACTAGTGTATACGAGATCCGGAAGGAACCACACAGAACACATGTGATTGATTTTTCAGACGCTTCGTGAAGCTCAAAGGGTGTACCAAGTTAGTGAAATGTAAATCTTGGTTGAATCAAGTGTTGTTTTGGGATATGTGATATCATCTCACCAGATACCTGTTGATTCCAGTAAAGTAAAGATAGTACTAATTTGGCCAAGACCAATCATTGTACTCAAGATGAAAGTTTTATGAATTTTGACAGATACTACAGGCTTTTACGAAAGGATATTCTAGGATAGCCTGTCTTATGAACTAATTGACCAAGAAGAAATTTGATATTCGTTTGGTCAGATGAATGAGAAGGCAGTTTTCATAACTGAAACTGAAATGGACTACAACCCCAATGTTGTTTTGGTTTAACTGGTTCAGGGAGATATGTAGTTATGCAAATACGTATGTCAAAGATTCGAAGATATGTTCTAATGTATCATGAAAAGATGATTGCATATTCTTGAGATATAAGCGATGACTGGATTTATTAAAGAATTTGACTTTGATAGTCAATATAAATCAAGGAAAATGAAACTAGTAGCAGATGCACTGAACCTAAAAGTGCAAGTGCAATGGTAGCATCGATGTTTGCTTTGCAGTTTGATAACCTCTGATTTTGACGATCGGAAGGACTCGAAGGACAGACCCATACATATATTGATTGAAGAAATTGGTTCTGTCTTATCAACCAAGTAAATTTAGTATGCCATTTAGTGGTGGTTGCGAATGAAAAAGAATTTTACTGATTTGAAAGACGTATTACAGCAGAAAGCACACTATAGAGAACATAGTGTTATTCTGGGAATGATGAGATGTATCATTCTCGAGATCCTATTTATGATGAGATGGTATAAAGAAAGAAATTTTTGAATTTTGTGGCAAATTGTTTGACATGCCAGCAGGTCAAGATAAAAATACGAGACCTAATGGGATATTACAGGATTTGTAAGTACCATAATGAATTTGGGGAATTTCTAGTTTTGAGTTTTATAGCTCAAATATTTACAAACAGAGATTGTGAAACAAGTTGAATCGAAATTGATTGACTATTCAATACAAGATATTGATTTCATGTGATAGTCTATATGTCTATGAGAAGACGACATGTTTAAGATATGTATACTGTGGTTTAGCTATAGTGAGTTTCTGTAATAGATGTATCTGATTGACATCCGAGGATAATATCAGAATTCGAAACTATTTTCAGAATGTAATGGATACTAAGTTAGCAATGAGTATTGCTTAGCATACCCATCCAGATGGATCAACTGAGAAAATATCCAGACTTTGGGAAGTTATGTCTAAATTAATAGTGGTGAATTTAGTGAGAATTGACAGAAATCATTATTCACCAGTAGAATGTTCCTATAATTTAAGTTTCAGAAAACTTTTGGGATGGCATCGGTCCAGGTTTTGTAGAGCCAGAATTACCGATCGCTGATATGATGATAGAAAATTGATAAGAAATTTTGGCATAACTTAAGATTTTTGAGAAAAATGCCAGGAACGATGAAAATTTCTGCGAAACGATTAAAATTTGGCTTGAGGTGAGCAGATTTGCTACGCCAAAGAGAATTATATCGTTAGACTTCGAGTTGAGAATCAGGTAAATATGAAAATATTACATTTGCGATGATCAATATGATTCGTTAAGAGAGGGTTGATGTTGCCTCGATATTTTGAACTTTGTGGAATCATAGAGAACTTTGATTAAGTGGTAGATCGTTGAGACGAACACATCAGTTGTCATTGATACATGATGATCCTTAAGTATCTATGAATGAGATTGAGACACTCATATGTTGTGATTTATTGAGTTATACTCAGTTTTGCGATTTCGAGGACGAAATCTTTTTAAGAGGGGAAGAAATGTAAGACCCCGACGCTAATTAATCCGGATTAATGATGATTAAGCGAAACCGGATAATTAAAAATATAGACTTTGAATTATGGTGTTCTGGATTATGACGCATTGACTATTATTAGGTATGTATATATACCCGGGTGATTTTAAAAGCGAACAATTCGAATTGAGGTATTCCGGGTCACAAGATTTTATCTTTAACCAAATTAATATACATAAAAAATATACCAAATGGTATATAATTTTCAGCCATGCACCTACATAAAAAAATGATAAAACACCATCTTGGGACACTTGGACATAGTGGGATAAGAAATTGATTAAAAAATCCCAAAATTCTACCTAGTTTCCAACGCCTCTTGTCTTTATTTATGCATGGGGGTTGCTTATTCTTGTTCAATCTGATATTACTCCATCATCTTCCTCACTCCAACAAGCAACCATCTTCCCTCCTTTCCTCTCCATAAAATTCGAAACACTTTCCTTCTCCTCCATCCAAAAACTTGCTCAAATCTTGCATGCAAGCTTGGAATTGGTTAGGAATTAAGAAGAGCTTCAAGGTTTTGGGTGTTTTTAAAAGCTTGGGAGGTATATCATTTCCCTTTATATTGTTAACCTTCGATTTTAGTTCTGATTGGTCGATTTTAGAGTTATGTTTATGAATAAAGAGGTGAAACTCATACTGCCATGAGTTTCAGCAGAAACTATGGTTGCATGCAGTATATGGCTCTGTATTTTCGACTACCTTAACTTCGAAATCTTACTGTGATCCTCAAACAAAAGTTGTAGATATTTGCGTTGTTGTTCTGTGGCTGAAATTTGGGATCATTTGGAATTGATTTGAGTGAGATACGCCCATTTTACTAAACTATGCCAGATTCAACTCTGCATGTGCTGGAAATGCACATGCAGTGTAGAATTTCGAACTTTGGACAAAGTTTAATTTCGATTCTGTTGTCGATTTCTACATGACCTTGTAGATATATTCATTCTCTTGAATTTAAAAAAAAGAATGACTTATTTTGGACTTATTTTCAATTAAATATGAATTTTATACTTCAAGTGTGCAAATCATGTTCTGCATGTGGGCGAAAATGTCATGCAGAGTGTTGTCCGAGTTCCTGAGCATTTTCGGCTAGGAATTTCGGAAACTCGCCAGAAATAAGTATTTTAGTAATTTGAGTCTTCTGTTATTTTCCACTAGAATTAACCATTTTGGTTTTAAAATGAAAAAGTTATGGCGATTTTACAAACACTGCTCGAGATGGAAAACAGAATTTCAAAAGCTACGTATTTAGTGTTTTAACTACTTTTACTGGAGGAATTAGCCCGACATCATTAGACAAGAAAATGAAGTCCTTTGAGTTTTGGAACTTTGAGCACTGGAATCGGGTCATTTGGAAGTCATATGATTTTATTATGAATTTTCAACGAAAACTGGCCAGTCTGATTTTGAGGGAAAAATCAGTAGGAAAACACCTTTAAAAACTTTTTTTAGCTTTTGTGTCATTTAAACACTTAGTGATAATTTTGTAGTATTTATGACCAGGTTACATAATTTTGGGACTATTTTGGAGCACTCGGTAAAATTATTACTGGTGCGAGGTACGTAGAAAACAGGTTTTATCACAATATCTGGCAAAGACATGTGATGTTCCCGGGTATGATTTACTTGTCATTACTTGCTCCTTATGTGACTATGTGATAAGTTGATTTGCAGTATGTGAATTACATGGTACATTGGCTGCATGATATATGATGACATGAGATTTGAGGTGCATCACATGAGATTATGATATTGCATGATGCATTGACACGCATGGACATTGAGCATGTCATGTTGAGCCTATTGATTCGTTCTTGGTACCTATATCTTTTCTTGGTATGAGTGATGCGTGTCTGGGGATGATGGGCAGCCGTTGGCTCGGCAGGAGTGAGAGTGAGCTGAGGGATGCCGGAGCGACGAGCGTGCCGACGTCGCCCAGACACGAGGATGATGGACCGCCGATGGCTCGACTGAGAGATAGATCGGAGCGCGGAGCGTGTCACATCCTGCTCGAGCACTGATGAGTGATTGATGATTTCCTTTGGACCCTTGAGACAGGGATATTCGAGATTTGATACCCTTCATGTGCATTTGCATTCATGCACGGCATACATTGCATGTTATTTGTCATACACTGTGATTTTATCTGTTTCTCGTACTGGGGTTCTGACCCCCTTCGCGGGGGCTGTCATGTCTTTGTTGGATGGACATGACAGGTGGTACAGGTGGACGTACTGTGGATGCTCGAGACGAAGCATCGATAAATACCAGAGCTCCTTGAGAGCGAGCTCAGGTATATGGTTTATGATTTGAGTCCCAGTAGTTGTTTAGTATTTTTACTTATGTTTTAAATTATCGGGGTATGCCCTGAGTATCTGTATTTTTAAGTATTACTTTACTGAGAATTGATATGTAATGCTTATGCGATGAATATCATGTTAGATGTAAAATTGGAAATACATATTTTCACTATTCGAAAATGTTTTAGAAACAAAATGCGAAAAATTTTGAGGGTCACTTTTTATAAGTTTTTAACTAAATCTTCCGCTGTTTACGTTAATATACAATCGTGTGTTAATTAAACCTCTGATTAGGACCAGGCCCTCACATGAAGTATATGATGTTGACTAACATGTTTTGTTTCTCTAACGATGTATAATATGAACTGTTTTTGGGTATTGTTGTTAACCCTTGTGTTGCAGCATAGCAGCAAATGCTGAAGTAAGTGATGCGATTTTATATGCACTTCTCCGTCGCCCATGCCTCTTGTGGTCTCGACACCCGCTGGAAGAAGTTTGATAACTGATCAGATTGTTTATGACGGCCTCATTTATTTTGAGGGTAACGAGCTGAGGACAGACTTGATTGTTCTGGGAATGTCAGACTTCGAATGCATTGTGGGCATCGATGTGCTGAACAAGTATCAGGCAGTTGTGGACTGTAGACAAGGACTAGCCGATTCAGGTCTGATATGGGGGTCCAATGGACCTTCAATGGGGATGGTTCCCGTTCAAGGATTCCGTTAATATCTGCTGTCAAGATGGCACAGTTATTGGAACGAGACCATAAAGGATATCTCACCTATGCTGTTGATATTACTGAGAAGAGGGAAGAATTAAAAGTTAAGGATGTGCCTGTAGTGGCGGAGTATCCTGATGTCCTTCCGGAAGAGATTCCCGGATTTCCCACCGACGAGAGAGGTCGAGTTTGGGGTTGAGTTACTACCGGGGACGTCTGCCATTTCTCGTGCCCGCATAGGATGGCACCAGCGGAGCTAAGGGAGTTAAAGGTTCAGTTGCAGGATCTCCTTGACAAGGGCTATATACACCCTAGCATATCGCCCTGGGGTGCACCAGTCCTATTTGTAAAAAAAGAAAGATGGTTCGATGCGGCTGTGCATCGATTGCAGACAACTGAACAAAGCCATAGTGAAGAATAAGTATCCGCTTCCGGGGATTGATGATTTGTTTGATCAGCTGCAGAGTACGAGGCTCTACAGTAAGACCGATCTGAGATCGGGGTATCATCAGATTCGAGTTCGAGAGGATGATGTACAGAAGACAGCTTCCAGGACTAGATATGGGCACTACGGATTCTTAGTCATGCCTTTTGGGGTGACGAATGCCCTAGCAGTTTTATGAGCCTGATGAACAGAGTGTGTAATACCCCGAAATGCTATATGATTATATGCTACGATGATGAAATGTTATATGATTATGTGCTACGATGATGAATTACGATGTATTTAAGAGGGTTGTGGTATTTTAAGTGGGGGTTATATTTATGATATGATGATAGGATTTAGGGGGCATGTTACGTGTTTTTAATTGTTGTATTGATGAAGTACAATTATAAAATATCAAGGGAAGATATTTTTATACATCGTATGAAATACCGGGACACAATTAACCCATGCCAATCAAACTGTTGATAGGCTGACTTCTCACCCCACTTGGCTCAATCATTCAGCCTCATCCTTCCATCCCAAATCTCGACCTTTCTCTCCCAAAGAAACACCAGCACTTGCTGAGTAAAAACTTGAGGAGCCTTGCCATTTTCATCCCTTGGAAGTCTCTCAAAAATCGGAGCAAAGTAGGGTAAGAAACCATGCTCTGTTTTTGTTTTTAAGCTTATTAGGTTCTTGCTTTTATGTATGGTAAAAATGGCATGATAGCTTAGGTTTCTTGAAACCTTCGATTTAAATGATTAAATGGTGTTATTATGCAGCTCTCAGTATTTTTCCTTGAGCATGTTATGTGTTTTATATGAAGGATTAAAGCATGTGAACTAGGGTGTTCGAAAATCTGGGAAGTGTTTCCCCTGTTTTCTGGAAAAATGTGGATTGAGAGTGGTATTGAGGAGGTTATATTATGCATGTTAGATGGGTCTTTGGGTGAACCTTCGATTTGGGTACACGAATGATAAGTTGGTAAAGTCCAGGATATTTTTGTTCTAGCATGTTTTATGAATTATGGTATGGTTTTTATGGCATGAAATGGAGTACTCGAAAATCTGGGTAATGCCATGATGCCCTGCTTTCTGTAAGTTGGTTGAGCTCTAAGTTTATGATGATGTTATGATGCATGTTAGCTTAGGTTTTGTTAAACCTTTGATTTAAGTACTTACTTGGATATTTTATGAAGTTATTCACATGATAGTTTCAGCATGAAAGATGTGTTGTGAAGTAGAAAAGATGGTGTGAAAAGTAGTGCTAAAAAATCTGGGGAAAATCCTGATTTTTCAGAGCTCTCGATCGATCGAGATTTGGTTCCGATCGATCGAGCGAGACAGTGGGTCTAATGTATGTTTTAAAATTGTGATGCCGATCGATCGAAGGATTTCTCGATCGATCGGTGAAGCTTCTCGATCGATCGGTAAAATACCTCGATCGATCGAGCGAGGCAGGAAGCTAAGGCACTGTTAGTGCACAGTGTCTCGATCGATCGAGACCTTGGGCCGATCGATCGAGACAGGCAGAAAGTTGAAGAATATAATGATGTTTTATTTTGTTAAGTTTATGATGTGAGATGGTTTTGAGGCATCTAATATGGTATTATGTGGTCTTGTAGAACCATCCCAGGTACCGGCACCATCAAGGAGATAAAGTCTGTTGACTCCTCCTCCTTTTGAAAAGGTACGTAAGAGGCGTACGGGCATCGGACGGTAACACACATCTTTATACTACAACTATGCTTTTATTGCATGAGTATTCACGATGTTTATACGATGATGTTTATACGATGTTTATACGATGATGTTTATACGATGTTTATACGATGTTTATACGATGATGTTTATACGATGTTTATACGATGATGTTTATACGATGTTTATACGATGATGTTTACATGATGTTATTGTGGTAAGGTGCCACGGGGTATGGTGCCCCACATGGTAAGTAGCCATGTAACGTTATTGTGGTAAGGTGCCACGGGGTAAGGTGCCCCACATAGTAAGTAGCCATGTAACGTTATTGTGGTAAGGTGCCACGGGGTAAGGTTCCCCACATGGTAAGTAGCCATGCGATGTATTTGTGGTAAGGTGCCACGGGGTAAGGTGCCCCACATGGTAAGTAGCCATGCGATGTATTTGTGGTAAGATGCCACGGGGTAAGATGCCATGCATGGTAAGTGGCCATGCGATGTTATAATGTGGTAAGATGCCACAGGGTAAGATGCCATATGCACGATTATGAATCAGGAACAACAAGAAGAAGGTAACGAATAACCAGCATGTTCACTTAACTAAGAAGTCGTACATTTACTGTTATATTTTGTTATGATGTTATAAGATGATGATGCTTATATGATGATGATGTTACAAGATGATAATATTTATAAGACAATGATGCTTATATGATGATGACGTTATAAGATGATGATATTTATAAGATGGTGATCTTAATCATTCATGTCAAGAATTAATGGTTTTTATGCACGGCTATGAAACAGGGACAACCAAAGAGGGTTAATGCGATTAACCAGGAAGTATACATTACCAATTATTTCCATGCATTTATTTATATGCCATTACCTTATGATGTTAAGTAACGATATACATGCTCATGACGGGTTGTTCCTGTAGGTACACCTTTGGACTAAAGGACTAAGGGTCGGGTTGAGGCAGTGAGCTACGAGGAACACAGGAACGTTTAGGATTCAACTTCTGTTTAGTATCTACTCTAGGAGTAGTATAAATCTAACATGTTAACATTCATCATGGGAATGTAACTAATAAGCTTTGAAGTTTTATTTGGCCTGTAATTCTGTTAGCTCTTGCAACAACTAGAACCCTAAGATGTTATTAGTGCATGATTAGTCTTTCTTATGTCTATTAATCACTGTTCAGGTGGGAAGACCCCACATTAGTGGTATCAGAGCAGTGGTTAGATAACTCGGGAATGAGTGAAGGGTAGCCTTAGCAATAAGTTGGCTAGGTGCTTACTTTTAAACATATTTTGTGTATAAGTTACATATGAAGTATATGACTATTATGACAACATGTTATGGCTTTCTAACGATGTATATATGAACTGCTTTTGGATCTTGTTGTTAACCCTTGTGTTGCAGCATAGCAGCAAATGCTGAAGTAAACGATGCGATTTCATGTGCGCTTCTCCGTCGCCTCTAGTAGTCTCGACCCCCCACTGGAAGAAGTTTGATAACTGATCAGATTGGTTATGACGGCCTCATTTATTTTGAGGGTGACGAACTGAGGACAGACTTGATTGTTCTGGGGATGTCAGTTTGTCGGCATTGATGTTCTGAACAGGTATCAGGCAGTTGTGGACTGCAGACAAGGACTGTCCGATTCAGGTCTAATATGGGAGTCCAATGGACATGCTATGGGGATGATTCCCGTTCAAGGATTCCGTTAATATCTGTTGTCAAGATGGCACAGTTATTGGAGCGAGGTCATACAGGATATCTTATCTATGCCGTTGATGTTACGGAAAAGAAAGAAGAAGTAAAGGATTGAGGATGTGCCCGTAGTGGCGGTGTTTCCTAATGTATTTCCGAAAGAGATTCCCGGATTCCCACCGACGAGAGAGGTCGAGTTTGGGATTGAGTTACTCCCAGGGACGTCTGCCATTCTCGTGCCCCGTATAGGATGGCACCAGTGGAGATAAGGGAGTTAAAGGTTCAGTTATAGGAGCTCCTTGACAAGGACTATACACACCTTAGCATATCGCCCTGGGGTGCACCAGTCCTAATTGTCAAAAAGAAAAATGGTTCGATGCGGCTGTGCATCGATTTTAGACAACTGAACAAGGCCATGGTGAAGAATAAGTATCCGCTTCCGGGGATTGAGGATTTGTTTGATCAGTTGCAGGGTACGAAGCTCTACAGTAAGATCGATCTGAGATCGGGGTATCATCAGATTCGAGTTCGAGAGGATAACGTACAGAAGACAACTTTCAGGACTAGATGTGGGCACCATGAATTCCTAGTCATGCCTTTTGGGGTGACGAATGCCACAGCTGTTTTATGAGCCTGATGAATAGGGTGCTCCAACCATGTTTGGATCAGTTCGTCATAATTCTCATTGACGATGTGCTTATTCACTCTTGAACTGAAGAGGAATATGTCAAGCACTTGGGAACAGTACTCCAGATCCTTGGATCATCAGTTGTATGCAAGCTCAGTAAGTACGAGTTCTAGTCGAGCAATGTAGTGTTCTTGGGTCATGTTATATCAAGATCGCTAAGCCTCTGGCACGGTTGACTCAGGAAGGAGTGCCGTTCTATTGGTCGGAAGCTTGTGAGGAAAGCTTCCAAGAATTGAAGCGTCGTTTGACTACGGCACCTATATTGGTGATTCCTTCTGAGAATAAGAAGATTGCCTTGTGCACGAATACATCACTTCAAGGTTTGGGCTATGTGTTGATGAAAGGTAAGCATGTGGTGTCTTAATGCATCGAGGCGGTTGAAACCACATGAGGATAGGTACCCAGTCCATGATTTGGAGCTGGCAGCCGTTATCTCTGCCTTGAAAATTTGGAGGCATTACTTGCATGGTACGTCGTTTACCATCTACATGGACCATAAGAGCCTGGAGTTTGTTCACACATGAATATGCGACAAAAGAAGATGGATGTCATGAATTTATCAGCTAGGATGACCTCTTGTTGCCATTTGGGCTATGATATTGACATGGACACGTCGCTGGTGCGAGTATCGATCTTGTGGGCCACCGATGGGTAGTCCCAGATACACCAGATGCGTAGAGGAATATTGGAGCGAGCCACAGTAGTCGGTTCAGTATCCACCCAGGAGGAAGGAAGATGTACAAGGACCTAAGTGGTTAATTCTGGTGGAGACGTATGAAGCGTGATGTTATGGCTTTATCAAAAGACGTTGATCTGCCAGCAGGTAAAGGCAGAAAGACTGAGGCCTGATGGCGAGCTGGAGAGCTCGGAAGTACCCCAATGGAAGTGGGAGTATGTATTTATGGACTCTGTAACCCACTTGCCAAGAGCGGCCTCTGGATTCGATACGATCTGGGTGATCGTGGATAGGCTGACGAAGTAGCTCACTTCATCCTTTGTCATGTGTCTTTCACACGCCTAAGGATGGCCAATTATTTGTGCGGGATGTAGTGAGGTTGCGTAGAGTTCCAGTCTTGATTGTGTCTGACAGAGACCCAGGGTTTACTTCACATTTCGGGGAGGGTCTCCAGACGGCTTTGGGCACAGAGGTAAGACTGAGTACGGCCTGTCGCCCTCAGTCAGACGGCCAGACAGAGCGTACCCTTCAGACGCTCGAGGACATGTTGAGGGCATGTGTTTTGGGAGTTTGATACTCCGTGGCAAGATTCTATACCACTGGTAGAGATCTCCTTTAATAACAGCTATCAGGCGAGCATTCAAATGGTCTTTTGAAGCTCTTTATGGACAACGATGTAAGTCACCGCTGTATTGGGAGGACCTGACCAATAAGGCGGTCGGAGGACCGGATATGATTAAGGACATGGAAGAAAGATCAAGATGATACGCTCAAAGATGAAAGCGGGCCAAGATAGGCAAGTGGCCTATGCCAATAAGCGGCGACGACCGCTAGAATTCCAAGTAGAAGACAGGGTCTTCTTGAAAATCTCACCCTTCAGTGGTGTAGTTCGTTTTGGTATGCGGGGGAAGTTATCCCCGAGGTATGTTGGGTCATATGAAGTATTGCAGCGTACCAGTACTTTGGCTTACTGTTTGGCTCTACCGCCGTCCTTATCTGGGATGTATGATGTTTTCCATGCCTCTATGTTACGGAAGTATGAGCCAGACTCGTCTCAGGTATTACAGTCTACTGAAGTGCAGTTGGACTCAAGTGTATCCTACGAAGAACGACCAATCAGAATTCTGGATCGAGAGGATCGCAGGCTACGGAGCAAAGTATACCGATGGTCAAAGTTCAGTGGGATCGTCGCGGTGTCGAGGAGGCTACATGGGAGACGGAACGGCATATGGTGCAGCACTATCCGGAACTATTCTCTGGTATGTATTTATGTTTAGTTCCGTTATGATGATGCATGTGGATTTCGAGGACGAAATCTTATAAGTAGGGGAGTAATGTAATACCCCGAAATGCTATATGATTATATGCTACGATGATGAAATGTTATATGATTATGTGCTACGATGATGAATTACGATGTATTTAAGAGGGTTGTGGTATTTTAAGTGGGGGTTATATTTATGATATGATGATAGGGTTTAGGGGGCATGTTACGTGTTTTTAATTGTTGTATTGATGAAGTACAATTATAAAATATCAAGGGAAGATATTTTTATACATCGTATGAAATACCGGGACACAATTAAACACCACAAACCACCCTACATGCAACCACCCCCCTAACCCATGCCAATCAAACTGTTGATAGGCTGACTTCTCACCCCAATTGGCTCAATCATTCAGCCTCATCCTTCCATCCCAAATCTCGACCTTTCTCTCCCAAAGAAACACCAGCACTTGCTGAGTAAAAACTTGAGGAGCCTTGCCATTTTCATCCCTTGGAAGTCTCTCAAAAATCGGAGCAAAGTAGGGTAAGAAACCATGCTCTGTTTTTGTTTTTAAGCTTATTAGGTTCTTGCTTTTATGTATGGTAAAAATGGCATGATAGCTTAGGTTTCTTGAAACCTTCGATTTAAATGATTAAATGGTGTTATTATGCAGCTCTCAGTATTTTTCCTTGAGCATGTTATGTGTTTTATATGAAGGATTAAAGCATGTGAACTAGGGTGTTCGAAAATCTGGGAAGATGTTTCCCCTGTTTTCTGGAAAAATGTGGATTGAGAGTGGTATTGAGGAGGTTATATTATGCATGTTAGATGGGTCTTTTGGTGAACCTTCGATTTGGGTACACGAATGATAAGTTGGTAAAGCCCAGGATATTTTTGTTCTAGCATGTTTTATGAATTATGGTATAGTTTTTATGGCATGAAATGGAGTACTCGAAAATCTGGGTAATGCCATGATGCCCTGCTTTCTGTAAGTTGGTTGAGCTCTAAGTTTATGATGATGTTATGATGCATGTTAGCTTAGGTTTTGTTAAACCTTTGATTTAAGTACTTACTTGGATATTTTATGAAGTTATTCACATGATAGTTTCAGCATGAAAGATGTGTTGTGAAGTAGAAAAGATGGTGTGAGAAGTAGTGCTCAAAAATCTGGGGAAAATCCCGATTTTTCAGAGCTCTCGATCGATCGAGATTTGGTTCCGATCGATCGAGCGAGACAGTGGGTCTAATGTATGTTTTAAAATTGTGATGCCGATCGATCGAAGGATTTCTCGATCGATCGGTGAAGCTTCTCGATCAATCGGTAAAATACCTCGATCGATCGAGCGAGGCAGGAAGCTAAGGCACTGTTAGTGCACAGTGTCTCGATCGATCGAGACCTTGGGCCGATCGATCGAGACAGGCAGAAAGTTGAAGAATATAATGATGTTTTATTTTGTTAAGTTTATGATGTGAGATGGTTTTGAGGCATCTAATATGGTATTATGTGGTCGTGTAGAACCATCCCAGGTACCCGGCACCATCAAGGAGATAAAGTCTGTTGACTCCTCCTCCTTTTGAAAAGGTACGTAAGAGGCGTACGGGCATCGGACGGTAACACACATCTTTATACTACAACTATGCTTTTATTGCATGAGTATTCACGATGTTTATACGATGATGTTTATACGATGTTTATACGATGATGTTGTAAGTAACCCCATGAGCATACAACGTAGCGGAATAAAATTTTGGGATTACAAACCAGCGATCTATACATAGGGATTCATATCGGATTAGAGAATTACAAGTGTCTTACCCTTGTAGCGCGTTTGAAGCAGAATCCACGGAGCTGCACCACGTCCTACGCCTTCTCCGAGTCACTAAGCAAAACTCGATTGGTTTTGCCTCAACGGTATCCACACGATCAAATCGGGTGAAGGGATGGATTAATAACACGTTGCTAGACAAGTTATTAATCCGATACACGAAGCTAACTCGATTCACAATCGAATAATCACCACCAAAACAACAAGATCACTCCTCGGTTATCAAGAAACCGAGAGCTCCTCTTGAAGTCGGCGGCCGTGAGCTATCTAGCTTGTGTAGGGTTTTGTGTTTTTTGATCTTGTCATACAATTAAAAACCTTGCAATCATATTAAATATGATTAATTAAAGGCTTTCTTAAAGCTTCATGGGATTAAGCCCATGATTTAATTAATCCTTATGATTATTAATTAAGACTCCTCTTAATTATTTAATTCATCCCATGAATTTAATTTCCCTTCTCGATTTAATCTTTTGTGCGACCCGATAGGATCTCGTAATGTTGGCAGTGACATAAAATCTCATTTTATGTCGCAAGCATCGAGCGGTATCTAGCAACACATCGATGCTACCCAAATTACGAGAATGTCAATGACTCGACATAACCTTTAGAACTTGTGATAATATTAATCATGTAACTTAATCCCTTTGTCCTTTGTGTTTAGATTGAACACGAGTCATGGAATAGTCATACTCGTATATTCAATCTCTATTTCTTGATCCCCAAGTAGAACTAGAATAAACGAATAAGCTCGATATCTCATATCGACTCATTCGAGCATGGTCATGCATTTTAGTTCTCACTTGATCAAGGGCCAAACACATCTCCTGTTATATAGGAGGGACAAATCCTATCTCGATCAGTCAACATCCCTCTACATAATTCGTAGTGTATCCAATAGTCGCCTTTATAGTATACCCTGTTACGGGTAACGTTTGACGATATCAAGATACATAACTCCTTATGTTGGGATCTCTGATGATCACAAGTCGTAAGGATTACATACATTATTATCACTATGAGAATTGCATATGACGATCATATAACTATCCATGTTGCATTCTCATGGTGGGTCTGTTCAGTACATCGTTCTCTAACATGTACCCATATGTTGATTTGATATCTCATATCAATGAACAATTCATCGATCAACATATACTAGTCTCTACGTATTATCATTATCCCTTTCATGATAATACTTGACTAGGAACTTCTTTAAGAATAATACAATATTATTCTAAGGACATTAACATATATATTAATTCACAATGCACAGTTAAAAGAATAATATATAATAATGAATTGCCATTCATAAATCCATAAACATTGTATGTCTTAAACAATCATCTAATGACTTGTCTTAGGGCATATCCCAACAAATCTCCCACTTGCACTAAGACCACTCAGACATATACCTAATGCCTAGAGATCTAGTATGACGATCATGCTTCTGCTGTGACAGCGGCTTCGTCAATGGGTCAGATACATTATCATCTGTTGGTACTTTGCATATTTTAACATCTCCCCTTTCAACGATTTCTCGAATGAAATGGAAACGCCTAAGTATGTGCTTGGATCTTTGGTGAGATCTTGGTTCCTTAGCCAATGCGATCGCTCCATTGTTGTCACAATAGAGTTCTATCGGATCTTTAATGCTAGGCACCACTTCAAGTTCAGAAATGAACTTCCTCATCCAAACAGCTTCCTTTGCTGCATCCGAGGCAGCAATATACTCAGCTTCCGTTGTAGAATCGGCTACTGTTTCTTGCTTTGAACTCTTCCAGCTCACAGCACCCCAATTTAGGCAATACACATATCCAGATTGCGATCGAAAATCATCTTTGTCGGTTTGGAAGCTAGCATCAGTGTAACCCATTACATTGAGCTCTTCCTCACCTCCATAAATCAAGAATGTATCCTTAGTCCTTCTCAAGTACTTCATGATATTCTTGACAGCAATCCAGTGACCTTCACCTGGATCAACTTGATATCTGCTCGTCATGCTCAAAGCATACGATACATCGGGACGAGTACATATCATGGCATACATGATAGATCCAATAGCTGACGCGTATGGAATCTTGCTCATGCGTTGTCTCTCATCTGGTGTTGAAGGACACTGTTCCTTCGAGAGATAAATACCATGTGTCATAGGCACGAATCCTTTCTTGGATTCTTGCATGCTAAACCTTTTAAGCACCTTGTCTATGTACGTACTTTGACTTAGACCAAGAAGCCTTCTCGATCTATCTCTATAGATCTTGATTCCTAATACATAGGTGGCTTCTCCTAAGTCTTTCATCGAAAAGCAGTTCCCTAGCCAAATCTTTACAGATTGCAAGGCAGGGATATCATTTCCAATAAGAAGTATGTCATCTACATACAACACTAGGAAAATGATTACGCTCCCACTGACCTTCTTGTAGACACAAGGTTCATCTTCATTTTTGATAAAACCAAACTCTTTGATTGCATCATCAAAACGAAGATTCCAACTCCGAGAAGCTTGCTTCAATCCATAAATGGATCGTTGTAGCTTGCATATCTTTCCAGCATCCTTTGGATCGACAAAACCCTCGGGCTGTGTCATGTACACATCCTCGAGCAGATTTCCATTAAGGAAAGCTGTTTTGACATCCATCTGCCAGATTTCATAATCATGAAATGCAGCTATTGCAAGTAAGATCCTTATGGATTTAACCATGGCCACTGGTGAAAAGGTTTCATCATAGTCAATACCATGAATTTGTTTGAATCCTTTTGCAACCAGCCGACCTTTATAGGTTTGTACGTTACCATCCATATCGGTCTTTTTCTTGAAAATCCATTTGCACCCTATGGGTCGTACCCCTTCAGGTGGATCAACCAAAGTCCATACTTGGTTTGCATACATGGATTCCATCTCAGATTTCATGGCCTCTTGCCATTTCTCAGAATTCATTGCCCATAATAGCTTGTTGATAAGATGACGGCTCATCCTCATCAATAAGTAGTAAGTCACCTTGTTGAGTCACAAGAAATCCATATCTCTGTGGCTCCCGGTGTTCTCTTACAGACCTACGCTGGGCTTGTGTCTCTTGAGCAGGTACTTCTTCCACAACAGCTTGTGGTGCCTGCTCTGTTTCCATCTCAATCTCAGGTTCAGTGTTTTCTTGTGGTTGAACTTCACTAAGTTCTATTTTTCTCCCACTGGTTTTTCTAGAAATAAATTCTCTTTCAAGAAATACACCAGTCCGAGCAACAACTACTTTGTTCTCGGTGGGATAATAGAAATAGTACCCTTTCATTTCCTTAGGATACCCCACAAATAAACACTTATCAGATTTGGGTCCAAGTTTGTTAGTGGCATGACGTCTAACGAAAGCCTCACAACCCCAAATCTTCATAAAAGACATACTAGGACGCTTCCCAGTCCATATCTCATATGGTGTCTTTTCCACTGATTTAGATGGAACACGGTTCAGTAAGAAAATTGTTGTTTCTAGAGCGTGTCCCCAAAATGATATCGGAAGATCTGCATGACTCATCATTGATCTAACCATGTCTAACAAGGTTCGATTTCTCCTCTCGGATACACCATTCCATTGTGGAGTATACGGAGGAGTGAGTTGTGGGACTATCCCACACTCCTTTAGATAGTCATGAAACTCTTGGCTTAAGTATTCACCTCCTCGATCTGATCGAAGGATTTTGATACTTTTGCCAAGTTGGTTTTGTACTTCATTCTTGAAATCTTTGAACTTTTCAAAGGTTTCATGTTTATGTTTCATTAGGTACACATACCCATATCTACTGAGGTCATCAGTAAATGTAACGAAGTATTGAAAACCACCTCTAGCTTGCGTACTTATTGGTCCACATACATCACTATGTATTAGTCCCAATAAAACATTTGCCCTTTCAACATGTCCCTTGAAAGGGGCTTTAGTCATCTTGCCCATTAAACAAGATTCGCATGTTTCATATGATTCAAAATCAAATGAATCTAATACTCCATCCTTATGAAGTTTAGATATGCGGTTCTCGTTTATGTGGCCCAAGCGACAGTGCCAGAGAGAAGTCGGATTACAATCATTATTTTTAATCCTTTTAGTATTTATGTTATAGATAGGCATATCAAGATTTAATACATAAAGACCATTCACCATTTGTGCACTAGCATAAAACATATCATTTAAATAAATAGAACAACAATTGTCCTTTATTATAAATGAAAAACCATACTTGTCTAAACAAGAAATAGAAATAATGTTTTTAGTAATTGAAGGCACAAAATAACAGTCTTTCAAAATCAATGATAAACCAGAAGGTAAAGCTAAATGATAATCTCCTATAGCTAATGCAGCAACTCTTGCTCCATTTCCAACTCGGAGATCAACTTCACCTTTCGCCAAGTCCTACTCCTTTTGAGATCCTGCACATTTACACAAATGTGAGATCCACATCCAGTATCTAATACCCATGATGAAGAAGTAGATAAATTGACTTCTATAACAAAAATACCTGAAGCGGAAGTCACACTTCCTTTCTTTAGATCCTCCAGATATACTTTGCAGTTTCTTTTCCAATGGCCGGTCTCACCGCAATGGAAACAGTTCCCTTCCTTTGCTATCCCTCCCTTTGGTTTCAGTGCATAAGACTTTGGCTTAGATTTAGCAAAGACCTTCTTTGCTTTCTTGTTGCCTTTAGCTTTGGCCCTTCCTTTGCCTTTATTCACAATAAGGACATTTGTGGCCTTAGTCTTCTTAGTATTTGCTTCATATGTTCTCAACATACCAAGCAATTGTGGTAAAGTCTTTTCCATGTCAGTCATATTGTAATTTACTACAAATTGACTGAAGCTTTCAGGCAACGATTGCAAGATCACATCGGTGGCCAACTCTTGGTCCAATGGAAAACCCAGCTTGTCCAGATTCTCAATGTACCCAATCATCTTGAGCACATGAGTTCCAACTAAGCTTCCTTCTACCATCCTGCACTGGAATAACGCTTTAGAGACGTCATACCTCTCTTGTCTAGCTTGCTGTTGGTACAACTGCTTTAAGTGTTCGATCATATCGAACGCCTCCATTTCCTCATGTTGCTTCTGAAGCTCAGAGTTCATGGTGGCAAGCATGAGGCACCCAACATCAAGTGCGTCACTCTGATGCTTCTTGTAAGCATCTTTTTCGGTTCTTGTAGCCGTTAGGGGAGGTTCCTCAGCGGGTAAGGGTTCCTCTAGGACATATTGTTTCTTTTCTTGTTTGAGGACTATCCTCAAGTTCCTATGCCAGTCTAGGAAATTCGTCCCATTTAGTTTGTCCTTCTCAAGGACCGATCGCAGTGATAAAGTGCTAGTAACGTTGTTAGTTGCCATGGATATCTACAATATAAATATGCAAAATAAGTTTATGATTTAAATCATTTAACATGGTCTTATATTAAATGATACTCCCACTATTTTGTTTGAAAAATATCAACCCTCGAAACCTTTAGTGGGCCAAGATCCATATTTCACTTAATCTTGAGTTAGCTTTGGCTAATCGCCCAAGACTCGGTTATTTAGGTAGACAACACTTTGTCAATTATATCACATATAATTCTTGGATAGTTGGACGAACAACGCTTTGTTCAATTCATCAAATGAATTAAAATCCAACCCATGCCTCTAGGTTCCCAATCCTATTGAGATAACCTAGTTAAGTCGTACCCAATTAAAGTATGACGGATATCACTTTTATCCTTTCACGCCTTACTAAGATTGCCACGGTGCTTTGCTTTGGCAAACCCACACATGTACAATCGAAGTTATTGACGAGTACTTTTATTTGGAAGGCATCTAAAACTTAATATTTTAGAGGGATTTATTGATCTCATGATTAATTTGATAATTTAAAATATGTCCACTACATATAGTTGTATACATATCTACATGTGTAATACTATTATCAAACTAAAACATAAGATAAATCATGCATCAACATACATAATTAAAACGTGACATGGTTATAGCCCCTACTAATGAGTTTCTCAAGCCAATGAGAAACTCCTATGAGTCAACCTAAGGTAACTTCATAAGCTCCTTCCTTTGGCTCCAATTTGTGAATGGCCTCCTCATCCCGGCACGATGCTCCATCTTCATTGATCACCATCAATAAAATAAACTATACTATTTACAAGATATAGAATTCCTCGATTCACATTCGAGGGGAACATAGGGGAGGGATTACATTTAGAATAAATAGAGAAAGGCACGACTCGCAGGTCGTATTATAAATTACAATCATTCACAAATCCTATCTAATAGGTCAAAGGGCTATAACCACGCACCATGCTCAAACAACACATAAAGCATGCATTAACATTTAATTAATTAAATTCTAAACATTTTAAATTTAATTTTAATTAAAACTGTAATATAATTTTTGAAAAATTATCGTACGCTCGGGACATCACATGCCACGAACTAAAGCGACTAAAACACGAACCACCATGGTTCGAACCAAAACCCACGGCTGGACCAATAGTGGGCCTAGGGTTCGAAATCCTAGCCCATGGCCGAGCCATGGTCCATGCGACGGCTTGGGTGCGGCGCTGCTAGGGTTCCAAACCCTAGCCGCCTTGCACCATGTTGATTCTATCGAGCCAACTTGCACCTTTTCAATACTTTATCGAGCCAATAGAGTTCAAAACCCTAGATAGTGCGACGGCTTGACCCATGCTCGAGCCAGGGTCCGAACCCTAGCCCTTAAGCGGCGGCCGAGAGGCTTATGTGACTAGGGTTCAAAACCCTAGCCTATTGGAAGCGGCGGCCGAGCCATGGTGACTAGGGTTCGAAACCCTAGCACCTAGGTGGCGTCGGCCGTGAGCCATACTCGAGCTAATGTTCCGGTTTTTGATCACGAATTATCATATATTTCGATCCGTCAATTATATCATATATATTATCATACGATGATTTTCACAAAATCGATTTTTCCATATCATATATGAAAATACAGTTTTAAATAGCATGCAATATAAATTCTAACATGATTAAACTATTTAACCACATATAAATCCGATATGAGCCTTGTACACGGCTCTGATACCACTGTAAGTAACCCCATGAGCATACAACGCAGCGGAATAAAATTTTGGGATTACAAACCAGCGATCTATACATAGGGATTCATATCGTATTAGAGAATTACAAGTGTCTTACCCTTGTAGCGCGTTTGAAGCAGAATCCACGGAGCTGCACCACGTCCTACGCCTTCTCCGAGTCACTAGCAAAACTCGATTGGTTTTGCCTCAACGGTATCCACACGATCAAATCGGGTGAAGGGATGGATTAATAACACGTTGCTAGACAAGTTATTAATCCGATACACGAAGCTAACTCGATTCACAATCGAATAATCACCACCAAAACAACAAGATCACTCCTCGGTTATCAAGAAACCGAGACCTCCTCTTGAAGTCGGCGGCCGTGAGCTATCTAGCTTGTGTAGGGTTTTGTGTTTTTTGATCTTGTCATACAATTAAAAACCTTGCAATCATATTAAATATGATTAATTAAAGGCTTTCTTAAAGCTTCATGGGCTTAAGCCCATGATTTAATTAATCCTTATGATTATTAATTAAGACTCCTCTTAATTATTTAATTCATCCCATGAATTTAATTTCCCTTCTCGATTTAATCTTTTGTGCGACCCGATAGGATCTCTTATGTTGGCAGTGACATAAAATCTCATTTTATGTCGCAAGCATCGAGCGGTATCTAGCAACACATCGATGCTACCCAAATTACGAGAATGTCAATGACTCGACATAACCTTTAGAACTTGTGATAATATTAATCATGTAACTTAATCCCTTTGTCCTTTGTGTTTAGATTGAACACGAGTCATGGAATAGTCATACTCGTATATTCAATCTCTATTTCTTGATCCCCAAGTAGAACTAGAATAAACGAATAAGCTCGATATCTCATATCGACTCATTCGAGCATGGCCATGCATTTTAGTTCTCACTTGATCAAGGGCCAAACACATCTCCTGTTATATAGGAGGGACAAACCGTCGCTATAAATACACCTGGCGGAATGAACCATCGCCAATAGATATAGCGGAAAGACCATCGCTATAAATACCTGGCGGAATGAACCATCGCCAATAGTATAGATGAACCATCGTTATCTATAATACACCTGGCGGAATGAACCATCGCCAATAGATATAGCGGAATGACCATCGCTATAAATACACCTGGCGGAATGAACCATCGCCAATAGATATAACGGAATGAACCATCGCTATAAATACACTGGCGGAATGAACCATCGCCAATATTATAGCGGAATGAACCATCGCTATAAATACACCTGGCGGAATGAACCATCGCCAATAGATAAGCGGAATGAACCATCGCTATAAATACACCTGGCGGAATGAACCATCGCCAATAGATATAGCGGAATGAACCATCGCTATAAACCGTGTCCTCATAGAGAAATGAATATAAATCGACACAGCGGGACACATCACCGCTATCATCCGTGTCATCACAAAGGAATGAATCATCATCCTAACAAGCGGCATCTCATCCTCGCTTCTTCATACAAGCGGTATCTCATCCTCGCTTCGTATGGCATACCCCGCCTCCATGTGCAAGCGAGCATCCCCTCCCGCTCCACATTTTTAGCGGTACAAGCATAAGCTTCTTCATACAAGCGGTATCTCATCCTCGCTTCGTATGGAATACCCCCGCCTCCATGTGCAAGCGAGCCTCCCCCCTCCCGCTCCACATTTTTAGCGGTCAAGCGTAAGTATAAAAATTCTCACTGTCATAAGCAGGACTCCTGGAATGTATAATCATCATTCCTTTTTTATACTCCCTATTTCCTGTAACCTGCAACCATCAGGGTTAACAACAATAGCCATATACGCTATGCATCCACATTCAATTCATAATAAAAACACATTATGAGAATGTATGGTTTCACAAATAAATGTCATGATATCCTTCTTTAAATCCTTATTTCAATCCCGAGCCCTTATCATTAGTACATTTTAATGCTTCTTGCTACTCCATGTAAGCGGAATTCTTCCTCGCTTCCAATGGACCTTAGCGTAAGCCATTAAAATCCTTACTAAGATAACTTTGACTCAAGAAATACACCTCTTATATTTCATAACATGCATATGCAAAAACAATGCACAATAACATATATCATAACCTCAATGCACCACTTTGCATTCATCATGTGTCAACAAGACAACGTAAAATACATGTTACCTCGGAAATATCCCTTTATCTGATTTTCTTAAAACCAGCTTCCTTGGCACATAACACACGGAGTGCCAGACATCCCCATAAATGTCATCCTATCGTGTTCCACACGATTCCTGCAACCACAATGGTTAGCAATACCACTTTTCATATCATAATAGCACATAAACAATTTGTTATGTCATACAACATTGATGTCATCATGCATAAATATGTGCTATCAATAACTTCCTAGGCCCTTAACAGCCCCAATGAGCAACCTGGCTCTGATACCACTAATGTAAGGACCCCAAGCCCTTAAACCTTGATTAGTGTATTAACCACTATGTGTGGTACATGCTTTCTATAAAATGTCAATCGGGAAGCTCTGATGATACTTAATCATTGCCTGTCAATGAAAGACTCATATGTTTGCCCTTTACCAACCCCTTGGTGCCACTTTTCACATTGTAAACTTTTATAAAAATTTGGGCAGAGTCTCCCCATAAATAGAGCTATCCCAAAAAAAGAGTACAACACATAACAAAATTCCCGGCCAGGGAAAGCATAATACTCAACAGAAAGCAGTAATACAAGTAGATTCCCAGCCAGGGAAGACACCACACATATGTCAACAAAAGTGGGTTCCAACACCCACATAATACACCAATGACTCTCATATCATTCTAGCAATTCAACCTAATTGCATGCAACCTTAAATGAAAGAGAGAAAGGCTCATGCCTTTATATACAATCCATATACAAGTATAATCGTGCTCACATGCGAGCATCATGAATATGTATAAATCCTCAGGTGTATATATAGGTACTCTATACGATACCGTGCTCCATCAAGCCCTGGTACCACGATCCTGGGAGTACCTCAAATCAACAGCTCGAGCTCAGCTCCATAGCCATCGATGTACCTGTCCACCTGTCCCAACAGAGACAGCCCCCAACGGGGTGAGCATACCAATACACAAAATCCCATAATCATAATAATGAAATTCATAATTTACAACACAAGTAAATACTAATGAATTTAAATGATACTCCCTGGATGGCAACATCCTCATCCGGGATTCCGTGTACTGTCCCTGTTCTCACAACATCAAACTCATCAAATCTCATAAATCAGTAAATCAACGCATTGATTTACTCATCGCATGCCTAATCCTCGAATATCAACATATAGTGATTACAAATTCATTAAACATGCAATTACAGATATCACAATATCTAATACTGATTTCACAACCTTGCTATCAATCACAGATAGCTCAAATGCCTTAGCATTTATTTTACCAATCCTTCATTATACTTAGACATCTCAAGTGTCTTATAATGAATACATGAGTCTACAAACCTAGACATCTCAAATGTCTTATAATGAATACACGATTCTACGAACTTAGACATCTCAAATGTCTTACGAAGAATACATGATTTTACGATCATTCCCAGGCATCTCAAATGCCCTAATATAGTCAAATAAACCCAGTACCCCATATATCATGCAAGAGTCATCCTACTCTAGTGTCACGCACGCTACAAGCGGCGATATCAAGATTTGGGTCATTCCTTGGCTATATCAACATATATATATATAATCCTCATGCGCGATTATTCAATGAAATCAAATTTTCATTATGCATTCACATATGCCTTAAAATATAGAAATGCTCGTACGTCGCACGTACCTTAAATCTCCGAAGTCCGAGCCAAGCCTTGCTCGAGTTCCATGCCCCGAGGAATGATGTGCTAACACGATAAATAATTCACAATTATTTACGAACATGTAACCTATGCTCAAGCACACCCATATCCCTCACAACATTGTCAATACACGACAATTATCCTCTTAAAAGACCCGGGGCAGGGTACATGCAGGGAAGGAAATAAATGAGACAATCGAAATTTGTTCAAGAATGCCCTACAAAAATCGAACCTTAATCTCACAATTTCGAACCCAATAAAATACCATAATTCATCTAAAATGTCAATTAAGCTATCCAAGCAAGAATCAACATCCCTTGACAAAAACTCCCCATTTTCGAACTCAACCCCCTTAAAATCGAACCCAAACAAGCCTTTAAATCCCAACTCTTAAAATTCTTCAAATTTGAACCAAAGCTTCTCAATTCGATCTCAATCCAGCATCATAATACTCTTAAAACATGCAATAATCGATCAATTGCACGAAATAATACCCCTGCCAAAAACCCCCAAAATTCGAACCAAACCCTACCAATTTTCGAAAATAATTTCGAACCTTAACCACCGAATAAAGCAGGGAAATGCACGAAAAAGACGAACAAGGGTTAAGGGAGTTTACCCAACGAAATCGGAAGCAAAATCAAACGAAAATCGAAGAACCCTAGAAATTGGGGATCGACGCTTACCAGCAAAATCCGACTTCCACACGCGACGAAACTTTCAATTGGCAGAGGGGAAAGGAGCGCCTCGTCGAGACGAAGTCGTGGGTAGGTCGCACGCGCCGATCGGCGGCCGGACGGCGACTGGCGGAGCGCCTGAAACGGCGGGGCAGGGGAGGTGACGGGAATCGCACGCAGGGAGGAGAAAGAAAAGATTTGGGGCTGAAATGAAATTTCTCTTAAAATCTTGGGTTCAAATGGTATTTATAGCAAAAATACCCCGAAAAATTAATAGCCCCACAAATACATCATGATTCCTTAAAAATCATCTGTTTTCAAAAACTCTCTCTCTAACTCCAAAACCCCCTACCGGTGCTCACACAGCACCCGAGATTCCGAGACACATCAAAAACCCAACTCTTAGGTTTTACACCGTAATGTGAATACAATCTCAACCTCTGGATCCAACGATCCCAACTGCCCAAATAAACGAGCCCAGAAGGCCCAATACCTCAATTAAACTCCAAATCGTCACGTAAAACCACTTTAGGGATTATTAATACTCCGGGATTAACACCTATAATCCCTGGTCATCACAATATCCCCCACTAAAAGAATTTCGTCCTCGAAATTAGCACTGGTGTATCACGTAACACCCAGGCTACACAACAACATGAAGCCATAACCTCGATTCCTGACCATATCAGAATCGTATTAATAAACGCGAGGATACTTACCTCTCATCAAACTCTGAAACAGAGCGACATACCAAAACCAACATAACACCCAAGAGGTAAAACGTACCTCGATGCGGGTCATCCCAGTAGTCAGTCCCTCATGACTGCGAAACAACTGATACTTACGACTGTAGATCAGACAGTCATCCTTCGTTCTAATACAACAGTACGAACACATCCTGAATGACACCTCAACCGTAAGAACGTTGACCTCGTGTCAAACTCTGGAGTGGAATAGACTTCCAAATCCATCATAACGTCAAAGAGCGTCAGCACAATTCAACGCTAACAGTCCAAAAGCAGTTAGTCAACTGAAACTGCAAGGATTCGAATCGCTCTTGATTCTATCGTAGATATCATCCAATGATATTTTACTATGACTTACGATGTCTAACATACATCGTTACGAGGGAAACACTAGTACAACCACGGTGTACACATATCAAACCTGGTTTCCACTTTCAAACTTCCTCCATCGAAGGAGTAGTCGCCTCATTGCAACTTAATTTGGGCAACTCACGGCCACAAATTAAAACAAAAGACATCTCACAAGATGTCCACCTACGGATGTTCCAAGAATCACGTCCTGATCATAAATAACAACCGAGACTCCGCAGAGTTTAAAATTCTTAAGGGCATGCAATAAACCCATTGCATCCTCAACGCTTGTGTCGTCAGCGACACTCAACCAATCCGAAATCCTGCCATCCCTTGAAAATCCTCGGATTTAACAATCCAAACTTGGGAAGGCTGTCGCATAACTCGAAGGAAAACACCAACAAGGGAAGTACCTTAACCCTCACAAGAAAATCCCTCCTCAAGGGAGTCAACTAACTTCACGATCATTCCTCATAATCATCGTGCCATGGAGATTCGCAATCTCAAGGTGTTCCATATCTCATCAGAGATTTAACCCTCCTAAAATAGCATAACTCTATGCTTAACAGAGAGGAAATCAATAACTGGCATCCGTATACTCACCGGTATACCTGCCTAAGCACTGATATCGCATGCATACTCAATGCACTCGGCTCGGGTATCTACCACATATCCCTAAGCCCCAAACACAACCGTCAATTCTGAGTCATTCCTTACTCAGTGGAGGATGAAAATCGACGATTAACAATACACGGTGTGATTCCCAAAATCAACACCACTTGCACCAACTTACCGAATCTTTCAAAGATTCCCAAATAGGTATAATACTACCTCCTTTCTCGCAAGGGAAGCGCCATCGAACTCGAGATCCACAAGTCTCGAACCATCGTTCGGAAAAACTGGGCACAATAACACTCATTGTATCCCAATACACGGGTTCCTTTAGATTGAGTCAATAACAACCTGATGACTCTCTTGTTGGTACTCCAACATCCTGAGCTGTCCCAGACAAGTCTCCAAGATTAAACATAAACGTATACACGTTTCAGTGAGGCATGAACAACCTTAACCTCAATGACATGGTGACTACTAGAGTCCACCACAATCCACATCGTATCACCTTACGATTTGCCAAACTTGGTTCCAACGAGCAGTGTAACGGCTCTAGCAAGCCCATCATGGTGCTACACACACGCGGCAGACAACCAGTCGCTGCCTCTTTAGGTTTACCTCAAACCTACCAATAAGACGGACGTTTCCACATGGTACAACATACTATGGGAAGAAAACTCAATAGAGTAGCGGGTCTTTATCCAACATTCCTCAATGCCGATATACCCTGGACACTCCAATGTCCCTATGTACTTAACATAACCTGATCCTACTCCCTTAGGACCCATCCTACACCCTCAAGGGTGGTGTGATCATGTCTACCACATGTCACATCGACAGAAAGCGAGTAATTTCCTCCATGATTACTCCTGTCGTCAAATCACATGGCCAAAAGCCATTCCAACGAGCATACCTCAAGGGTATCACCACTCGTAAAATGATTACCCCCAATCGTAAGCTGCGGTACAATCACATGTACAGCGCATCCAACCATTCCTCGAGCAACCCGCTCGGTATAAGGGTCACGTCCATCGGTGTCGCACACACCACCTTGTGCTCGGTACTGGCACCCAAGGCATACCACTGAATACGTATACTCAACGCATCGATCATCGTAACGATGATGAATGTCTAATAAGACATCTCCTACACCATCGTCATCGTCATCCCGTGACGACACATGCCAACTCATGGCATCTAAAACATTGCCCACTAGTGACGATACATGCACATCAGCGTATGTCATCCACTATCATGCTAGTAAAATAGGCATAATAAAACATGTATATCAATGCATGCCAGCTACAATAAAGCTAATAAAATAGCAATATCTCATACCTCATCGCTAGCAATATAGCGTCATACCTGTCTCCGTCGCTCAATAATAGTGCGTAATCAGCACCCATCGCTCGAAGGCGGCAAAATCCTGTGCTGAGTACATAGCGGCAAAATCCCTCGCTATAGAATCGACGGCATGACACCTCGTCATATAATAAGTGGCATGAAACCTCGCTATACTCCTGAGCATGAATCATCGTCCACATAGTAGCGGAAAGAGGCATCGCTATCAATACACCTGGCGGAATGAACCATCGCCAATCAATATAGCGGAATGAACCGTCGCTATAAATACACCTGGCGGAATGAACCATCGCCAATAGATATAGCGGAAAGAACCATCGCTATAAATACACCTGGCGGAATGAACCATCGCCAATAGATATAGCGGAATGAACCATCGCTATAAATACACCTGGCGGAATGAACCATCGCCAATAGATATAGCGGAATGAACCATCGCTATAAATACACCTGGCGGAATGAACCATCGCCAATAGATATAACGGAATGAACCATCGCTATAAATACACCTGGCGGAATGAACCATCGCCAATAGATATAGCGGAATGAACCATCGCTATAAATACACCTGGCGGAATGAACCATCGCCAATAGATATAGCGGAATGAACCATCGCTATAAATACACCTGGCGGAATGAACCATCGCCAATAGATATAGCGGAATGAACCATCGCTATAAACCGTGTCCTCATAGAGAAATGAATATAAATCGACACAGCGGGACACATCACCGCTATCATCCGTGTCATCACAAAGGAATGAATCATCATCCTAACAAGCGGCATCTCATCCTCGCTTCTTCATACAAGCGGTATCTCATCCTCGCTTCGTATGGCATACCCCGCCTCCATGTGCAAGCGAGCATCCCCTCCCGCTCCACATTTTTAGCGGTACAAGCATAAGCTTCTTCATACAAGCGGTATCTCATCCTCGCTTCGTATGGAATACCCCGCCTCCATGTGCAAGCGAGCCTCCCCCCTCCCGCTCCACATTTTTAGCGGTCAAGCGTAAGTATAAAAATTCTCACTGTCATAAGCAGGACTCCTGGAATGTATAATCATCATTCCTTTTTATACTCCCTATTTCCTGTAACCTGCAACCATCAGGGTTAACAACAATAGCCATATACGCTATGCATCCACATTCAATTCATAATAAAAACACATTATGAGAATGTATGGTTTCACAAATAAATGTCATGATATCCTTCTTTAAATCCTTATTTCAATCCCGAGCCCTTATCATTAGTACATTTTAATGCTTCTTGCTACTCCATGTAAGCGGAATTCTTCCTCGCTTCCAATGGACCTTAGCGTAAGCCATTAAAATCCTTACTAAGATAACTTTGACTCAAGAAATACACCTCTTATATTTCATAACATGCATATGCAAAAACAATGCACAATAACATATATCATAACCTCAATGCACCACTTTGCATTCATCATGTGTCAACAAGACAACGTAAAATACATGTTACCTCGGAAATATCCCTTTATCTGATTTTCTTAAAACCAGCTTCCTTGGCACATAACACACGGAGTGCCAGACATCCCCATAAATGTCATCCTATCGTGTTCCACACGATTCCTGCAACCACAATGGTTAGCAATACCACTTTTCATATCATAATAGCACATAAACAATTTGTTATGTCATACAACATTGATGTCATCATGCATAAATATGTGCTATCAATAACTTCCTAGGCCCTTAACAGCCCCAATGAGCAACCTGGCTCTGATACCACTAATGTAAGGACCCCAAGCCCTTAAACCTTGATTAGTGTATTAACCACTATGTGTGGTACATGCTTTCTATAAAATGTCAATCGGGAAGCTCTGATGATACTTAATCATTGCCTGTCAATGAAAGACTCATATGTTTGCCCTTTACCAACCCCTTGGTGCCACTTTTCACATTGTAAACTTTTATAAAAATTTGGGCAGAGTCTCCCCATAAATAGAGCTATCCCAAAAAAAGAGTACAACACATAACAAAATTCCCGGCCAGGGAAAGCATAATACTCAACAGAAAGCAGTAATACAAGTAGATTCCCAGCCAGGGAAGACACCACACATATGTCAACAAAAGTGGGTTCCAACACCCACATAATACACCAATGACTCTCATATCATTCTAGCAATTCAACCTAATTGCATGCAACCTTAAATGAAAGAGAGAAAGGCTCATGCCTTTATATACAATCCATATACAAGTATAATCGTGCTCACATGCGAGCATCATGAATATGTATAAATCCTCAGGTGTATATATAGGTACTCTATACGATACCGTGCTCCATCAAGCCCTGGTACCACGATCCTGGGAGTACCTCAAATCAACAGCTCGAGCTCAGCTCCATAGCCATCGATGTACCTGTCCACCTGTCCCAACAGAGACAGCCCCCAACGGGGTGAGCATACCAATACACAAAATCCCATAATCATAATAATGAAATTCATAATTTACAACACAAGTAAATACTAATGAATTTAAATGATACTCCCTGGATGGCAACATCCTCATCCGGGATTCCGTGTACTGTCCCTGTTCTCACAACATCAAACTCATCAAATCTCATAAATCAGTAAATCAACGCATTGATTTACTCATCGCATGCCTAATCCTCGAATATCAACATATAGTGATTACAAATTCATTAAACATGCAATTACAGATATCACAATATCTAATACTGATTTCACAACCTTGCTATCAATCACAGATAGCTCAAATGCCTTAGCATTTATTTTACCAATCCTTCATTATACTTAGACATCTCAAGTGTCTTATAATGAATACATGAGTCTACAAACCTAGACATCTCAAATGTCTTATAATGAATACACGATTCTACGAACTTAGACATCTCAAATGTCTTACGAAGAATACATGATTTTACGATCATTCCCAGGCATCTCAAATGCCCTAATATAGTCAAATAAACCCAGTACCCCATATATCATGCAAGAGTCATCCTACTCTAGTGTCACGCACGCTACAAGCGGCGATATCAAGATTTGGGTCATTCCTTGGCTATATCAACATATATATATATAATCCTCATGCGCGATTATTCAATGAAATCAAATTTTCATTATGCATTCACATATGCCTTAAAATATAGAAATGCTCGTACGTCGCACGTACCTTAAATCTCCGAAGTCCGAGCCAAGCCTTGCTCGAGTTCCATGCCCCGAGGAATGATGTGCTAACACGATAAATAATTCACAATTATTTACGAACATGTAACCTATGCTCAAGCACACCCATATCCCTCACAACATTGTCAATACACGACAATTATCCTCTTAAAAGACCCGGGGCAGGGTACATGCAGGGAAGGAAATAAATGAGACAATCGAAATTTGTTCAAGAATGCCCTACAAAAATCGAACCTTAATCTCACAATTTCGAACCCAATAAAATACCATAATTCATCTAAAATGTCAATTAAGCTATCCAAGCAAGAATCAACATCCCTTGACAAAAACTCCCCATTTTCGAACTCAACCCCCTTAAAATCGAACCCAAACAAGCCTTTAAATCCCAACTCTTAAAATTCTTCAAATTTGAACCAAAGCTTCTCAATTCGATCTCAATCCAGCATCATAATACTCTTAAAACATGCAATAATCGATCAATTGCACGAAATAATACCCCTGCCAAAAACCCCCAAAATTCGAACCAAACCCTACCAATTTTCGAAAATAATTTCGAACCTTAACCACCGAATAAAGCAGGGAAATGCACGAAAAAGACGAACAAGGGTTAAGGGAGATTACCCAACGAAATCGGAAGCAAAATCAAACGAAAATCGAAGAACCCTAGAAATTGGGAATCGACGCTTACCAGCAAAATCCGACTTCCACACGCGACGAAACTTTCAATTGGCAGAGGGGAAAGGAGCGCCTCGTCGAGACGAAGTCGTGGGTAGGTCGCACGCGCCGATCGGCGGCCGGACGGCGACTGGCGGAGCGCCTGAAACGGCGGGGCAGGGGAGGTGACGGGAATCGCACGCAGGGAGGAGAAAGAAAAGATTTGGGGCTGAAATGAAATTTCTCTTAAAATCTTGGGTTCAAATGGTATTTATAGCAAAAATACCCCGAAAAATTAATAGCCCCACAAATACATCATGATTCCTTAAAAATCATCTGTTTTCAAAAACTCTCTCTCTAACTCCAAAACCCCCTACCGGTGCTCACACAGCACCCGAGATTCCGATACACATCAAAAACCCAACTCTTAGGTTTTACACCGTAATGTGAATACAATCTCAACCTCTGGATCCAACGATCCCAACTGCCCAAATAAACGAGCCCAGAAGGCCCAATACCTCAATTAAACTCCAAATCGTCACGTAAAACCACTTTAGGGATTATTAATACTCCGGGATTAACACCTATAATCCCTGGTCATCACATACCCATATGTTGATTTGATATCTCATATCAATGAACAATTCATCGATCAACATATACTAGTCTCTACGTATTATCATTATCCCTTTCATGATAATACTTGACTAGGAACTTCTTTAAGAATAATACAATATTATTCTAAGGACTAACATATATATTAATTCACAATGCACAGTTAAAAGAATAATATATAATAATGAATTGCCATTCATAAATCCATAAACATTGTATGTCTTAAACAATCATCTAATGACTTGTCTTAGGGCATATCCCAACAGATGTTTATACGATGATGTTTATACGATGATGTTATTGTGGTAAGGTGCCACGGGGTAAGGTGCCCCACATGGTAAGTAGCCATGTAACGTTATTGTGGTAAGGTGCCACGGGGTAAGGTGCCCCACATGGTAAGTAGCCATGTAACGTTATTGTGGTAAGGTGCCCCACATGGTAAGTAGCCATGCGATGTATTTGTGGTAAGGTGCCACTGGGGTAAGGTGCCCCACATGGTAAGTAGCCATGCGATGTATTTGTGGTAAGATGCCACGGGGTAAGATACCCCACATGGTAAGAGGCCATGCGATGTTATAATGTGGTAAGATGCCACAGGGTAAGATGCCATATGCACGATTATGAATCAGGAACAACAAGAAGAAGGTAACGAATAACCAGCATGTTCACTTAACTAAGAAGTCGTACATTTACTGTTATATTTTGTTATGATGTTATAAGATGATGATGCTTATATGATGATGATGTTACAAGATGATAATATTTATAAGACAATGATGCTTATATGATGATGACGTTATAAGATGATGATATTTATAAGATGGTGATCTTAATCATTCATGTCAAGAATTAATGGTTTTTATGCATGGCTATGAAACAGGGACAACCAAAGAGGGTTAATGCGATTAACCAGGAAGTATACATTACCAATTATTTCCATGCATTTATTTATATGCCATTACCTTATGATGTTAAGTAACGATATACATGCTCATGACGGGTTGTTCCTGTAGGTACACCTTTGGACTAAAGGACTAAGGGTCGGGTTGAGGCAGTGAGCTACGAGGAACACAGGAACGTTTAGGATTCAACTTCTGTTTAGTATCTACTGTAGGAGTAGTATAAATCTAACATGTTAACATTCATCATGGGAATGTAACTAATAAGCTTTGAAGTTTTATTTGGCCTGTAATTCTGTTAGCTCTTGCAACAACTAGAACCCTAAGATGTTATTAATGCATGATTAGTCTTTCTTATGTCTATTAATCACTGTTAAGGTGGGAAGACCCCACAGAGTGCCCCAACCATGTTTGGATCAATTCGTCATAGTTTTAATTGACGATGTGCTTATTTACTCTCGAACTGAAGAGGAACACGTGAAGCACTTGAGAACAGTACTCCAGATCCTTAGGGATTACCAGACCCCTGACACAGCTGACTCAGAAAGGAGTGACATTCTATTGGTCCGAAGCTTGTGAGGAAAGCTTCCAAGAATTGAATCGTCGTTTGACTACGACACCTACATTGGTGATTCCTTCTGAGGATAAGAGGTTTGCCTTGTACATGAATGCCTCACTGCAGGGTTTGGGCTGTGTGTTGATGCAAGGTAAGCATGTGGTGGCTTATGCATCGAGGCGGTTGAAACCACATGAGGCTAGGTACCCAGTCCATGATTTGGAGCTGGCAGCCATTATTTTTGCCTTGAAGATTTGGAGGCATTACTTGCATGGTACGTCGTTTACCATCTACACGGACCATAAGAGCCTGAAGTTTTGTTCGCATAGGCTGAGTTGAATAGGCGACAAAGAAGATGGATGGACTTACTCAAATATTGTGAAATTGAGTACCATCCAGGTGAAGCAAATTTGATAGCAGACGCCTTAAGTCGGAAGTGAAAAGTACTGCTGAGGACGCTATGGGTTTATCAGCGATGATGACTTCTTATTGCCATCTGGGCTATGATTTTGATGTGGACGCGTCGCCGGTGCGAGTGTCAACCTTGTTGGCTGAGCCAGACATATTCGAGATTATCATGAAGGCCCAGAGGTCGGATGAGGAGGTTTAGAGATGGTCATCGATAGTACTTCAAGGACAGCCATCAAAGTTCAGAGTGGCTGAAGATGGTTCATTGAGACTGGGCAACCGTTGGGTAGTCCCAGATGCGCCGGAGTTGCGTGGAGGAGTATTGGAGCAAGCTCACGGTAGCCGGTTCAGTATTCACCCAGGAGGAAGAAAAATGTATAAGGACCTAAGTGGTCAATTCTGGTGGAGACGTATGAAGCGTGATGTTGTAGTCTTGTCAAAAGATGTTTGATCTGCCAGCAGGTAGAGGCAGAAAGACAGAGGCCTCGTGGCGAGCTGAAGAGCTCGGAAGTACCCCAATGGAAGTGGGAGCATATATTTATGGACTTCGTAACCCACTTGCCAAGAGCGGCCTATGGATTTGATACAATCTGGGTAATCGTGGATAGGCTGACGAAAGTAGCTCACTTCATCCTTGTCATGTGTCTTTCACATACCTAAAGATGGCCCGATTATATGTGCGGGATGTGGTGAGGTTGCGTGGGGTTCCAGTCTCGATTGTGTCTGACAGAGACCCAAGGTTTACTTCACATTTCTGGGAGGGTCTCCAGTCAGCTTTGGGCACAGAGGTGAGACTGAGTACAGCGTATCACCCGCAGATAGACGGTCAGACAGAGCGTAGTATATAGACGCTCGAGGATATGTTGAGGACATGTGTATTGGAGTTTGATACTCCGTGGCAAGATTCTATACCACTGGTAGAGTCCTCTTATAACAACAGCTATCAGGCGTTTTGAAGCTCTTTGTGGACGACGCTGTAGGTCACCGCTGTATTGGGAGGACCTGACTAGTAAAGCGGTCGGAGGACCGAATATGATTAAGGATATAGAAGACAAGATTAAGACGATACGTCAAAAGATGAAAGCGGCTCAGGATAGGCAAGTAGCCTATGCCAATAAGTGACGGCGACCGCTAGAATTCCAAGTAGAAGACAAGGTCTTCTTGAAAATCTCACCCTTCAGGGGTGTAGTTCGTTTTGGTATGCGGGGGAAGTTATCCCGAGGAATATGAGCCAGATCCGTCTCATGTATTACAGCCTACTGAAGTGCAGTTGGATTCAGATGTATCCTACGTTGAACGACCGGTCAGAATTCTGGATCGTGAGGATCGCAGATTACGAAGTAAAGTTATACCGTTGGTCAATGCTCAGTGGGATAGTCGGGGTGTCGAAGAGGCCACGTGGGAGACGGAGCGGCATATGGTACAGCACTACCCGTAACTATTCTCTGGTATGTAATTTATGTTTAGTTTCTTTTGGGGTAAGTGCATGCGATTTCGAGGACGAAATCTTATAAGTAGGGGAGTAATGTGATGTCCCCGAAATGATTAATTGCAATTAAGGAATTAATTATGTTTATGTGATTAATTATGTGGATAATTGATTTATGTGTTGAAATTAATTATCACGATGAAATGCTTAGTCACATGATAGGCATGACCCGGGGGTTACGTTTCAAGGTGCATGTTATGCATGATAGAAAATGGGGTGTTAACATGATTTAATTGTGTTGATTGTTAATTATGAGGAAAGTATGGATTTAATGAAGTTGGTTGCATTTTTGTAAAATGCTTTTAAAATACCATGTTGGGGTATTTTATACATCATGTTAATTTTTGGGTACAATTTAATTAACCCATATACCCCATTATACCCTCCTTCCCCTCACTTTACCCTTTCCCCTCTAAAATCCCCAATTCATTCCCAAAACCCTTCCCATTCCCCATTTTCGAAATCCTCCAAGGAAGGAGAAGGAAAGTTCCACAAAACTTGTGTTTGTGTGATTCTTGTCAAGATTTGGAGTCTTCAAGAGGTATGGAACCCTTCCAAAAGTTTTTATGAAGTTTGGATTTGAAATTGGATGATTTTGAAGTGATTTATATGGGTTTATTTGTGTATGTGTTGTATGTTGTTGGGGTATGATTTTTGAAGTGTTTTATGTGGGTTTTAGTGAGTTATGATGATGTTAGTGTTGTTGGAAAGTTTGGGTTTGTATGGTATGGGATTGAGCTTGGAAAATGCACAAAAATGGCGAAATCGCGCACCAGCAGGTGGCGATCGATCGCCTGAAAAGAGGTGATCGATCGCCGATGGCCAGTAGCCATTTCACGTATCAGGCGATCGATCGCCTAAAATTAAGCGATCGATCGCCGCAAGGCAAAAGAGCGAGGCGATCGATCGCCTCAAGTAGCGATCGATCGCCACTGTGTAAAACATGGAAAATGATGATTTTTGTTGAATTTTTGGTATTTGGCTATTGTTTAGCTTCTAATATCAATTTGTATGGTTGTGTGGAACCATCCCAGGTGCCAACAACATCGAGAAGATAGAGTTCTTCAATTTCTCCACTTTTGGAATTAAGGTACGTAAGAAGCGTACGGGCATCGGACGGTAACACACTCCTAACTATGACTATGCATTGATTGCATAAGTATTTATGATGACTATGATGATGATTGTGATAAGTAAGTTTATAATGATGATGTTTATGATGATGATTGTGATAAGTAAGTTTATGATGATGATGATGTATATGATGATGATGTTATAAGATGATGATGTTATAAGATGATGATACTATAAGATGATGATGCTTATATGATGATGATGTTATAAGATGATGATGTTATAAGATGATGATACTATAAGATGATGATGCTTATATGATGATGATGTTATAAGATGATAATGTTATAAGATGATGATGTTATAAGATGATGATACTATAAGATGATGATGCTTATTGATGATGATGTTATGAGATGATGATATTATAAGATGATGATGCTATAAGATGATGATGCCATAAGATGATGATGCTTATATGATGATGATGTTATAAGATGATGATATTTATAAGATGACAATGCTTATATGATGATGATGATGTTATAAGATGATGATATTTATAAGACGATGATTTTAATCATTCATGTCAAGAATTAATGATTATATGCATGGCTATGAAACAGGGACAACCAAAGAGGGTTAATGCAATTAACCAGGAAGTATATGTTACCAATGATTTTCATGCATTTATTTACATGCCATTGCCTTATGATGTTAAGTAACGATGTACATGCTCATGATGGGTTGTTCCTGTAGGTACACTTTTGGACCTAAGGGCTAAGGGTCGGGTTGAGGCAGTGAGCTAAAAGGAGCATGAAAGAAGATATGATACATGACTTTTGGATAGTCTCTACTCTAGGAGTAGTGTAAACCTATAGCTTTAACATTCATTATTGAGAATGTAATTAATTAGCTTTTGGAAATTTTATTTTGGCCTGTAATCTTCTTAGCTCAAGCTACAACCGGACTCCCTAAGAGGTTATGAATGCATGTTCAGTCCATTATATGTGTATTATATGATGTTAAGGTAGGAAGACCCTACAGTGCCCGTAGTGGCGGAGTTTGCTGATGTCTTCCCGGAGGAAATTCCCGGATTCCCACCGACGAGAGAGGTCGAGTTTGGGATTGAGTTACTGCCAGGGACGTCTGCAATTTCTCGTGCCCCATATAGGATGGCACCAGCAGAGTTAAGGGAGTTAAAGATTCAGTTGCAAGAACTCCTTGACAAGGGCTACATATGCCCTAGCGTATCGCCCTGGGGTGCGCCTGTCTTATTTGTTAAGAAGAAAGATGGATCGATGCGTCTATGCATTGACTACAGACAACTGAATAAAGCTACAGTAAAGAACAAGTATCCACTTCCGAGGATCGATGACTTGTTCGATCAGTTGCAGGGTACGAGGCTTTATAGTAAGATCGATCTGAGGTCGGGGTACCATCAGATTCGAGTAAGAGAAAACGATGTTCAGAAGACGGCATTCAGGACTAGATATGGGCACTATGAATTTCTGGTCATGCCTTTTGGAGTGACGAATGCCCCAGCTGTCTTCATGAGTTTGATGAACAGGGTGTTCCAGCCATATTTGGATCAGTTCGTCATAGTCTTCATTGATGACATACTTATTTACTCTCGGACTGAAGAAGAACATGTAAGGCACTTGAGGACAGTGCTTCAGATCCTTAGGGATCATCAGTTATATGCAAAGCTTAGCAAGTGCGAGTTCTGGTTGGACAGCGTGGTATTCTTGGGCCATGTCATATCTAGCCAGGGGATATCTGTACCCAGGAAGATTGAAGATGTGTTAGAGTGGGCTGCACCCACTTCTGTACCGGAGATACGGAGTTTCCTCGGTTTGGCAGGTTATTACCGACGTTTCGTCAAAGGTTTCTCGAAGATTGCCAAACCCCTGACACAGCTGACTCAGAAAGGAGTCCCCTTCTTTTGGTCGGAGGCTTGTGAGGAAAGTTTTCAAGAACTGAAGCGTCGCTTGACTACTTCTCCTGTATTGGTAATTTCGTCTGAGAATAAGAGGTTTGCCTTGTATACGGATGCGTCACTGCAGGGTTTGGACTGTGTGTTGATGCAAGATAAGCACGTTGTGACATCCCCGAAATGGTTAATTGCTATTTGGCTTTAATTGTGTTTACATGATTAATTAAGTGGTAATTGATTATGTTTTGAGATTTATTTACCTTATGGAAAATGCATGGTCATGTGGTTAGGGTGACCTGGGGTTGCATTTTAGGGTGCATGTGGTGCACGTTGGGTAAATATTATGGGAAGCATGATTTATTTGCATTGCTTAGCAATTTATGAGAAATCATGTATTAATTGATATTATGGTGCATTTTGAGTAAATGCTTTGAAAAATATCATGTTGGGGTGTTTTATACACCATGGAATTATTTTGGTATCATTTTAAATTACCTCACATTTTAATACCCAAACCCCACTTTACATCCCTCACTCTTACTTTACCAAATATCACACCCAAACCCTTCCCTTCCCCTTAATTTTCGAGTTCCACCTTTGAGGTGAAGAGAAGTCCTTACAAACTTTGATTTGTGGAAGATTGTTGGGTGATTTGAGATCCCCAAGAGGTATGGGTACCTCATGGTTTATTTTTGTAAGGTTTTGTTTAAGTTTGGGTTGGTTTTGAAGGGTTTAAAATGGGTTTGTGTTGGGTGTTGTGATTTTGGTAATATTTTGGTTGGATGTTGTATATTTGAGTTTATGTTGATGTTTATAGTTGGTTTTGAGTTGTGGGGTTTGGTTGATATTGGTGTATGTGGGTATTTTTTTGAGATGGGGTTGAAGATGGGTGAATAGTGCCCAAACCCCGCATGCCCGCAGCTCGGCGATCGATCGGCGTTTTTCTCGCGATCGATCGCGAGCAGCAATGCTGAGGCAGAGGGCTTCAGCGATCGATCGCGAGATGCGCGCGATCGATCGGCGAGGCCGCGATCGATCGGTGCTAGCTCCGCGATCGATCGCGGATTGTTGAAAATTGTTGGGCGAGGCAGTGTGTTCTCGCGATCGATCGGGGCTTGATGGCGATCGATCGCGAGACACCAAAAATGGTGTTTTTGGGTGTTTTTGTGGGATTTTTGGTATTGGACTATTATTGGGTTCTAATATTGGTATTTGTGAATATGTAGAACCAACCCAGGTGGCAACGCAGCCAAGGAATTGAAGTCCTACCACATTCCACTTTTGGAAAAGGTACGTAGTGGACGTACGGGCACCCAACGGTAACATGTATTTTATATACTCATTGTTTATGCATTGTGGATGCGAGTATATATGTGGTATTGCATTGTGGATGCATATACATGTTGATTTATGCCATATGAGGTATTGCATTGTGGATGCATATACATGGTAATTTATGCATATTGATGATAGATGCATATTATGATTATTGGATGCACATCCCATGAGTCGTGGTCATCCTTTGATGATTTTAATGCTTGCCGCTTTTTGTATTGGTTCCGCTAAATGTGAAGCGAGGGGTGGGAGCGCCGCATGTCACATTTGAGCGTGGTTGTCATATGGGGCGAGGAAAGGGTATTTGCCGCTCTCTGTGAAGCGAGGGGTGGGAGCGCCGCATGTCCATTGTAGCGAGGTTATCCTATGCCGCCCATATGAATATAAGCGAGGGGCATTAAAATACACTGTGATGGACAGACTAGGGAATGGTGACCAATATGTGGTACAGTTGAGATGGTATATGATGTCATGACATGTTTTGGCCATAAAAAAATAATCTGTTGATTATACTCATGAGTTGTGGTACAGGGACAACCAAACGGGAAGCGTTTGAAATGCATGGAAAACAGGAAGTGTTTTATATTGATTATGCATTTACGCTTTATCTTCATATTGTGTTGAATATGAATGATTATTATTGCTCATGTTTGGGGGTTGTCCTTGTAGGTACCTTTTTGGCATGATAGCAAGCTTGAACGGGTTGAGGTGGTGAGCTTGTGAAGCATTCTTTTGAGGATTAAAGGACAGGATTATTTTGGATAGTATCTACTCTAGGAGTAGTATAAAACTATAGATGAACATTCATTGATTGGAATGTAATTAATCCTTTTAGTGGTCCTTATTTTTGGCATGTAATGCTTAAGCTCATAGACTCAACATGTGCTTTATGCTCTGATTGATTTACTTTAGCTCTATTATGCCTTGATTCCGCACTTAAGGATTAGGGTCCTTACATTAGTGGTATCAGAGCAGTGGTTAGAGAACCCGGGAACGAGTGAAGGGTAGCCTTAGCATGTTTGGCTAGGTGCTTGCATTTGAAGCATGTTTATGCATGTGGTGCATATTGGTGTATATTTGGTTATACTAACATGCTTATATCACTCCTGTTATCTAACGACATGATATATATATTGATTTGGATTGTTGTTAACATTTGTGTTACAGCATGGCTGCTAATGAGGAAGTCGGAGATGTTGGGAGTGTAAATGCGAGTATTGGACAGGCTAATCCTCTACCTCCACCGGCTGTCGGGATGGAACCAATAGTTCAGTTATTGCTACCGGGTGAGATTAGCTTGACGCAGTTTCTGTCTTATCATCCGCCCCGGTTTGAGGGGACAGAGTCCGGAGAAGAAGCTGAAGAGTTGTTGGAAAGACTTGAGCAGATCTTCGTATCGGCTCCTTGTGCTGTGACAGCTTGGCTGAGGCTAGCGGAGTTTCAATTAGCCAAGAAACCTCTGATGTGGTGGAGGAGCACAGTGATGGAAATGAGAGCACTGGGTGCTGTGATTGACTGGACGCTCTTCAGGACCAGGTTCTTGAACCGATACTTCTCCGCGGCAGCAAGACAGACAAAAGAGGATGAATTTGAAAGTCTGAGGCAGGGGAACATGACAGTGGCAGACTATGCCACACAGTACTCATCACTACTTAGGTATGTCCCCCATATTGCCTCTGATGGACGTGCCAAGATGAGAAATTTCATGAAAGGACTGCGACCGGAGCTCTATGACCGGGTTATCATCAATAACCCAACTTCTTTTGATGATGCTCTCACAAGAGCGGAGCTTGCTGAGCTAGGAGTGGGAGCTTATGCCATGCCACCACCGGTACCGCAACAGAGGCAGACTAGTGACAGTTTGAGGCCTCGGGGTGAGCCATTTAAACCCCGTGGTGCCTCTTCATCTTCGCGGTATGGTGGAAAGAAATACTTTGGCCAGAAACAGGATAACAAGAAGGGTAATTGGTCGGCCAATCGAGGATCTTCACAAGGGGAGAGGCCGGGAGAGCCTAGGTGCAACAATTGTGGAGGGCCACATTCTTCAAACAAGTGTCCTGCATGTTATGTCTGTGGCAAGATGGGCCACATTGCTCGGTATTGTCCCACCAGGGGAGGCCAGTCAGAGTATCAGGGCAACAGGCCAAGGTTTGAAGACAGGACAGTGCAGCAGAGGCAGCAGTTTGGGCCTCGTCCATCGGGAGGTCAGACAGTGGGACCACCCCAGGGACAAGTATATGCACTGACCAGGGAGCAGGCTCAGGCAGCTCCAGAGGAGGTGATTGCCGGTACGTGTCATTTATTTACGTACCCTGCTTTTGTTTTGATAGATACAGGTGCCTCCCATTCCTTTGTGTCTGTGGGATTTGTGGAAAGACACCATATGCGCACGTCTTCTTTGCCCACGCCTCTATTGGTCTCGACACCCACTGGAAGGAACGTCGTTGCTGATCAGTTTTTGGCAGATAGCCTCATTTATTTTGAGGGCAACGAGTTGAGATCAGACTTGATTGTGCTGGGTATGTCAGACTTCGACTGCATCTTGGGTATTGATGTTCTGAACAGATATCAGGCAGTGGTAGATTGCCGGCAGAGAACAGTGAAGTTCAGACCTGAGTTGGGCAGTCAGTGGACTTTCTTTGGCAACGGGTCTCGTGCGAAGATTCCGTTGATTTCAGCGATCAAGATGTCTCAGCTGTTGGAACGTGGGCACACGGGCTATCTTATTTATGCCGTGGACACGTCTGGAAAGAGTAAAGAACTGAGGGTTGAGGATGTACCAGTTGTGGCAGAATTTGCTGATGTATTTCCAGAAGAGATCCCAGGATTTCCACCGGCCAGGGAAGTTGAATTTGGGATCGAGTTGTTGCCAGGGACATCGGCTATCTCTCGTGCACCTTATAGGATGGCACCGGCAGAGTTGAGAGAGTTGAAAGAACAGTTGCAGGATCTCCTTGACAAGGGTTATGTACGCCCGAGCGTGTCGCCATGGGGCGCACCAGTTCTCTTTGTGAAGAAGAAGGACGGTTCGATGCGGTTGTGCATCGATTACCGGCAACTGAACAAGGCTACAGTGAAGAACAAGTATCCTCTCCCAAGGATAGATGACTTGTTTGATCAGTTGCAAGGTACCAGGGTGTATAGCAAGATTGATTTGAGATCCGGGTATCATCAGATTCGGGTCAGAGAGGAAGATGTGCAGAAGACAGCGTTCCGGACTCGATACGGGCATTATGAGTTCTTAGTAATGCCGTTCGGTGTGACGAACGCCCCAGCCGTCTTTATGAGTCTGATGAACAGAGTGTTTCAGCCGTATCTTGATCAGTTCGTCATCGTGTTTATTGACGACATTCTTATCTACTCCCGGAGTGGGGAAGATCATGTGAAACACTTGAGGACAGTGCTTCAGATTCTCAGAGAGCATCAGTTGTATGCTAAGCTCAGTAAATGCGAGTTTTGGCTGAGCAGTCTAGTGTTTCTGGGGCATGTCATTTCGAGCAGCGGGATATCAGTGGACCCGAAGAAGATTGAGGCCGTGATGGAGTGGGCTGCCCCCACTTCTGTGCCTGAGATTCGGAGTTTTCTTGGTTTGGCCGGGTATTATCGGCGCTTTGTCGAGGGCTTTTCGAAGATTGCCAAGCCGCTGACTCAGTTGACTCAGAAGGGAGTGCCTTTCTTTTGGTCAGAAGCTTGTGAGGAGAGCTTCCAGGAATTGAAGCACCGGTTGACGACGGCGCCAGTGTTAGTGATTCCGACGGAGAACTCCAGATTTGTGTTGTATACTGATGCATCGCTTCAGGGCCTTGGGTGTGTTCTGATGCAAGATAAGCATGTGGTAGCTTATGCATCGAGGCAGTTGAAGCCGCATGAGACCAGATATCCAGTTCATGACTTGGAAGGCGGCTATCATCTTCGCCCTGAAGATCTGGAGGCATTATTTGTATGGTACGTCGTTTACCATCTATACGGACCACAAGAGCCTCAAGTTTTTATTCACTCAGGCAGAGCTAAACATGAGGCAGAGGAGATGGATGGACCTACTCAAGGACTATGATTGCGAGATTGAGTACCATCCGGGGAAGGCCAATTTGACAGCAGACGCTTTGAGCCGGAAAGTGAGGAGTTCTGCTGAGGACGTCATCCATTTGTCGGCTATGATGACCTCCTATTGCCATCTCGGCTATGATTTTGATATAGATGCATCACCAGTGTATGTCTCTACCTTATTAGCTGAGCCAGATATTTATGAGAACATCAGGAGAGCTCAGAGATCAGATGCTGAGGTCCAGAGATGGTTGTCTATAGTGCATCTTGGTCAGCCGACGAAGTTCAGAGTGGCCGACGACGGAATCTTTGAGATTGGGTAACCGCTGGGTAGTTCCAAGTACGCCGGAGTTGCGTAAAGGGATCTTGGAGCGAGCTCACAGTAGCAGATTTAGCATCCACCCAGGCGGGAAGAAAATGTACAGAGATCTGCGTGGTCAGTTTTGGTGGAAGAGAATGAAATCAGATGTCGTCGCCTTTGTAAAGAGGTGTTTGATCTGCCAGCAGGTTAAGGCAGAGAGACAGAGACCTAGCGGCGAGTAGAGAAGCTTGGAGATACCGAAGTGGAAGTGGGAGCACATTTCCATGGACTTCGTGACTCATTTGCCGAGGAGTGCTTCAGTCTTCGATGCTATTTGGGTGATTGTGGACAGATTGACTAAGGTAGCCCACTTTATCCCCTATAGCATGACATTTACATTCTTGAGGATGGCGCAGTTGTATATTAGAGATGTGGTGAGATTGCATGGGATCCCCGTTTCCATTGTGTCAGATCGAGATCCGCGATTCACATCTCATTTCTGGGAAGGCCTTCAGTCAGCTTTGGGAACTGAGGTCAGATTGAGCACTGCTTATCATCCTCAGACGGATGGCCAGACCGAGCGCACTATTCAGACGCTCGAGGACATGTTGAGAGCTTGTGTATTGGAGTTCGATGCTTCTTGGCAGGATTCAGTGCCTCTGGTAGAGTTTTCTAATAACAATAGCTACCAGGCAAGTTGTAAGGACCCCCGTGCCCTTAACCCGTAATTAGTGCATTAAGCCATACCATGAGTGCATATAATCATACTATCAGGGGGAAAACCCTATGCAAGTGTAACACCGTATGCTACCCAGAAAATTTCTTGCATTCAATTCCCAATATTCAAATTCCCCCTACCATTATTATTCACATAACATGCACCCACATAATACACTAATATGCTCTTAGTTCATTTAGCAATTCCATAATTAATTGCATGCAGCCATAATGAACAGAGAGAAGCCGTAGCCCATTTATACATTCCATACACACGTAAAATGTACTCTCATAAGAGTACCCAATGGATAAGCATGTATCTGATGTATAACACTCTACCGGATACCAGTCCTGGTAGCACCTCCCAAGCGCAACTCGATCTCAACTCTGGATCTGAGCGTCTATCCAGCCAGCTCTGGTACCTCGATCCTGGAAGTACCCCAATCAATAGCCCGAGCTCAACTCCAAAGCTACCGCTACACCTGTATTACCTGCCCCAACAGAGACAGCCCCCACACGGGGTGAGCATACCAATACCACCAATCCAATAAGCATAATATTGCAATTCAAATACAAAAATGTAAATGCTTTTAATTTAAATGATACTCCCTGGATGGCAATACCCTCATCCGGGATCCCCTGTATTGTCCCTGTTCTCAAAATAACCAAACTCATCAAATTCCCAAAGCCAGTTAATCGTCACATAGATTAACTAATACCGTTATATTATACCAGTTCCATGATCAATATAGTAAGAACACAATGTAAAAGACCATAGATATCACATATATCTAGCCAAGCATTCCATGTTCCTATTTCCTCGCTCGCTCCTCAATAGCGGCATACTAAACCTCACGCACGCTCAACAATAGCGGCGTCATAACCGATGGTCGCCCAATGGCGACCGCATCCCGAATCATTGCTCGCTCGAAGGCGGCACTGTATGATTCCCAATATACTTATATGTCCATTGAAGGCAAATACCATTTACCATGCATATCATTATCCATTTGAAGTAAATATAATGCACCATGCATTTCAATACTTATTCGATGTAATTACCACATGCCAGATATTGCAATGTCCATATAATACAATTACCATACACCATGTATATTACAGTTGCAATACTATAATAGGTTATGCTCGTACGTCCCACGTACCTTAGCATTCCGTAGTCCATATCAAGCCTGGCTTGAGTTCCATGCCCCGAGAAACATGTGCTAAAACACATAAATATTCACAATTAATTACGAACATGCAACCCATGCTCAAGCACACCCATAACCCTCAAAATATTGTCAACCCACGACAATTTACCATTTACAAGACCCGGGGCAGGGCATATACAGGGAGGGGAAACGAATGAGACAATATCAAAAATTGCTCAAGAACCACTCCTAAAATTCGAACCCCAACCACACAAATCAAATCCAAAAATCACCATAATTCATTTAAAACATGAATTAATCAATCAACAACATGAATAATCGCCCCACATGCGAAACCCCCAAAATTCGAATTTAAAGCCCTAAATTCGAATCCAATTCCTCAATTCGAACCCAATAAGCATCTAAACCATAAATTAATTAATTATCAACAAGAATCAACATCCCCAAACCAAAACCCCAAATTTCGAACCCTAACCCGCACAACACAAGAAATTCGAACCAAACCATGCAATCCAGCGCTCAAATCGAATCAATTGGCAACCAAAATCCTTGAACCACAAAGCATAAATTTTCGACACAAAATGCAGTACAAAACGCCCCAAAAACACTGGAAAAAGAGCCCCAAAAATCGTACCAAAAACGAGCCACAAAATCGAACAGAAACCCAGTTCGAACCCTAGCGCTTCCAGCAGAAATTCGAGCTCAAATCGCGACCAAACTTCAAATTGATGGTACGGGAAGGAGCGCCTGGTCGAGACGATGACGGCGACGGGTCGGACGCGCCGAACGGCGGCCGGACGGCGGCGGGCGCACGCCTGGAAGCGGCGTGGGTCAAAAGGGGATCGAGAATGGCGCGGCTACGGGGAGAGAGAAGGAGGGGAAGAAAATGGTTCCGATAATTAAAATCCCGGGTTTAATTGGTATTTATAGCAAAAATACCCCGAAATACTAATAGCCCCACAAATACATCATGATTCATTAAAAATCATCTGTTTTCAAAAACTCTCTCTCTAACTCAAAAACCCCCTACCGGTGCCCACACCAAGCACCCGAGATTCCGAGTCACACTAAAAACCCAACTCGCAGGTTTTCACCGGAATGAGAATACGATCTCAACCTCGGGATCCAACGATCCCAAATGCCCGATTTACCAACCTCGGGAGATGCCAAACCGCAATTAATTCCTAATTGCCACAATTAAAAATCCATCAAGGATTAATACAACACCGGGATTACCACCATAATTCCCGGACATCACAATTATCCCCTACTAATAAAATTTCGTCCCCGAAATTGCACCGGTGTACTCCACGTAACACCAGGACTACACCAACAAAACAAAGCCAAGACCCTGATTCTGAACCACCTTAGAATCAAATTAACAACTGCGAGAATACCAGTCTCGCACCAAACCCTAAAATAGCGCAACACCAAAACCAATACAAACCCGAAAGATAACAACATACCTCGACGTGAATCGTCCCACAAGTCAGTTCACCAAAACTGCAAACCAACCAAATCTCCATTGGTTCTGACAAAGATATCATCCCGTGATATTCACCACCTGCCCACGATGCTTGACACGCATCGTCAAGATGGGGACCACTAGCATACAACAGTATACTCACAAAAGAAACCAGTCTTCGTTTCCCAGTCCATCTCCTCCAAAGGAGTAGTTGCACCACTTGCAACCCGGACCGGGTTACCCACGGTCACTGATCCACACAAAATACATCACCGAGGATGTTTACACCGGTGTGTTCCAAAAATCATATCTTGGTCCCGACACACCATCAAGACTCCACAAGGTCTCGAGTTCCACAGGGGACATGCAAGGCAACCAAATGCATTCCTACACACGTGTCAACCATGACACTAAACAAATCCGAATCTCGGCCATCCCTCATTTATCCTTGGATCCAACAATCCTAAAATAGGAAGGCTATCGAATTATCCAACAAGAACCACCATGATTCCAAAACACGTCGATCCCTCCTCGGGGGAAATCAAACAACCTTCACGATCATTCATCAGAATGCATCGTGCCATCGAGATTACCGATCTCGAGGTTCCACAATCTCACACCGGAGATCCACTAAACCAAGTATACACACTCGACGTTCCACAATGAACAAAATAAGGTTGGCATTCGTATACACACACGGCATACATGCCCATACACCCACACAACATGCATACGCAATGCAATAGACTCGGGTATCTCTAATCACACCCAAATCCCAAAACCAACTGTCAAACCCCAATTATTCTCGCCCCACGGAGAATGATGGTTGACAAACCAAAACCAAAGGGTGTGATTTCAACATCACCACCACCCGAACCAAAATAACGAATCTCCCCAAAAGATTCAACCGGTAGGAATCACAATACCGCCTTCCTCTCAAGGAAGAAGTCATGAATCCATGATCCTCCAATCCTCGAACCACCGTTCGGAGAACCTGGGTATATTTATACCAAAACATATCCCGGAACCCAGAAATACACAATTGGTTAGAGTAGTGCATCAATACTACCATTACCCAATCCAAAATCCGTATACGCCATGTATACTCATCCCAACGATGCTCTGTACTAATACCATAGTACTCCACAATCGAGCATCTCCCGAAGACGTCTCCTCAAACGTCTCACCGAGGTAAGAAATCCATTACCCGGTCCAACACCAGTAATACGTACCATGACTGATTTACAATCAGTCCACGACCGATGCAAGCTGTCTCCAAGACAGTACAATCCAAATCTCTCCAAGAGATAAGGTCAAAATAGTAGTGCCACCTCACTAACCATATCTCACAAACCACTGTGACTCCCATTGCATGCCACATGCAAGGGTGCTCAACCAGAGCTAACCACGACTTGACGACACTCACGTTGGCATTCCAAACAGAATTGAGCTGTCCCAAAACAAGTCTCTCAAAACAATGACGTATAAACGTCCCCGTGAGGTATTCCCTACCTCAAATACCATGCCACATAGAGACTACAAGAGTCTACCATAACCCTCATCGTATCACCATACGATTCACCAAACTCGAGTCCAACGAGCATTATAATAGCTAACACAAGCACACCAAAGTACTGCAACAATACCTGGCTAGTGATCCGCTGGTCCCATAGGCTTATACCAACCTATCAACGTGACACACATACCATCCCGGTATACCATACCGCACAAACCATTAGAGTTGTGGGTCATTGCCCAACATATCTCTAAAACACCAAAGCATACTAGACAACCCAGCGTCCATGCTCAATTATCATGCAATCCTAATCCATTAGGACTTATTCCTCGCCCTTAGGGTGGGTGTAACCATGGCTACACCACATCACAACAACAAGCGAGTAGTTTCCTCAATGACTACTCTTACCACCAATCACTTGGCCTTAGCCATCCCAGCGAGCATACCCAAGGGTATCATTGCTCGACAAATATTTACCTCTACAATATGATGCGGTACACTCACCGGTACAATGCATCAATGCTCCATCGAGCAAACCTGCTCAGCAAAAGGTCTCGTCAACCAATGACCCAGACTCTACCATGTGCTCACCATCGGCACTCAAACCATACTACCAAATACATAAACATGAATGCATTAATCACCAAAATGATGCCACGCGTCCACATAGACATCCCAAATAACATCGTCAAACACATGACGGCTCATGTCGATATACGACATCCATAATCTCATCGTCAAACACATGACGGTAAACAACAATATACCATAATCCCAATACTGATAACAAAAGTAATATGCCATACCTCATCGCTATCGAGATAGCGGAATACCTGTATCCATCGTCCACTAGCGGTACATAAGCATCACCCATCGCTCGTAGGCGGCATAACCCAGTGCTACACACATAGCGGTATAACCCATCGCTATAGAATCAGCTGCATGATCCCTCGCCATAGAGTCAGCGGTATAAAACGTCGCTATAGATACCCGGCGGTATGAACCATCGCCATAGATGTAGCGGAATGTACCCTCGCTGAGAATACCCGGCGGCATAACCCATCGCCAATAGAATAGCGGAATGAACCATCGCTAATAAAATACCCGGCGAAACCATCGCCAATAAAATACCCGGATAATCGCGGACTCAAGAGGTACTCACACTCATGTAGTACTTTGTTCCCGATCACATCGCTACGTCATGACAACGGCATCCTCGCTTCGACGTGACAGCGGCATGTATCATCGCTTCGACACGACAGCGGCATCATCGTTTCGACATGACGGTGGTACCATCGCTTCGACGTGACAGCGGCATTTACCATCGCTTCGACACGACAGCGGCATTTACCATCATCCCGGCATGACAGCGGAAATACCCCTCGCTTCGACATATTAGCGGCATAATATCCCTCGCAATAGTAATATGACAGCGGCATTATCCTTCGCTTCGACATATTTGCGGCAAATATTCTTCATCGCTATAATATGACAGCGGCAAGTATTCACATCGCTACGCCATGCATGCAACCGTAATGCATAACCCGTATTTCAATAATTGTTTCGGCACGACAGCGGCATCATCGCTTCGACGTGACAGCGGCATCATCGCTTCGACACGACAGCGGCATCATCGCTTCGACGTGCATGCAACCGTAATGCATAACCTGTATTCCCATAAACATCGCCATGAGTGTATTTTAATGCACCTTGCTCCAACATGTAGCGGCAAAGCATTAAAATCATCACTCCGATGTATACCTATGCAACCGTAATGCATAGTCCATGTCTCATAAGACCCTGCAACCACCATGGTTAGCAACACATATTCCAATTATGAACACATATCATAAACGCACATAAGCAATCATGCATAAGTATGTGCTTCTCATTCCCAATAACATGTTCCTAGGCCCTCAACAGCCCCAAAGAGCTAACCACTGCTCTGATACCACTAATGTAAGGACCCCCGTGCCCTTAACCCGTAATTAGCGCATTAAGCCATACCATGAGTGCATATAATCATACTATCAGGGGGAAAACCCTATGCAAGTGTAACACCGTATGCTACCCAGAAAATTTCTTGCATTCAATTCCCAATATTCAAATTCCCCCTACCATTATTATTCACATAACATGCACCCACATAATACACTAATATGCTCTTAGTTCATTTAGCAATTCCATAATTAATTGCATGCAGCCATAATGAACAGAGAGAAGCCGTAGCCCATTTATACATTCCATACACACGTAAAATGTACTCTCATAAGAGTACCCAATGGATAAGCATGTATCTGATGTATAACACTCTACCGGATACCAGTCCTGGTAGCACCTCCCAAGCGCAACTCGATCTCAACTCTGGATCTGAGCGTCTATCCAGCCAGCTCTGGTACCTCGATCCTGGAAGTACCCCAATCAATAGCCCGAGCTCAACTCCAAAGCTACCGCTACACCTGTATTACCTGCCCCAACAGAGACAGCCCCCACACGGGGTGAGCATACCAATACCACCAATCCAATAAGCATAATATTGCAATTCAAATACAAAAATGTAAATGCTTTTAATTTAAATGATACTCCCTGGATGGCAATACCCTCATCCGGGATCCCCTGTATTGTCCCTGTTCTCAAAATAACCAAACTCATCAAATTCCCAAAGCCAGTTAATCGTCACATAGATTAACTAATACCGTTATATTATACCAGTTCCATGATCAATATAGTAAGAACACAATGTAAAAGACCATAGATATCACATATATCTAGCCAAGCATTCCATGTTCCTATTTCCTCGCTCGCTCCTCAATAGCGGCATACTAAACCTCACGCACGCTCAACAATAGCGGCGTCATAACCGATGGTCGCCCAATGGCGACCGCATCCCGAATCATTGCTCGCTCGAAGGCGGCACTGTATGATTCCCAATATACTTATATGTCCATTGAAGGCAAATACCATTTACCATGCATATCATTATCCATTTGAAGTAAATATAATGCACCATGCATTTCAATACTTATTCGATGTAATTACCACATGCCAGATATTGCAATGTCCATATAATACAATTACCATACACCATGTATATTACAGTTGCAATACTATAATAGGTTATGCTCGTACGTCCCACGTACCTTAGCATTCCGTAGTCCATATCAAGCCTGGCTTGAGTTCCATGCCCCGAGAAACATGTGCTAAAACACATAAATATTCACAATTAATTACGAACATGCAACCCATGCTCAAGCACACCCATAACCCTCAAAATATTGTCAACCCACGACAATTTACCATTTACAAGACCCGGGGCAGGGCATATACAGGGAGGGGAAACGAATGAGACAATATCAAAAATTGCTCAAGAACTACTCCTAAAATTCGAACCCCAACCACACAAATCAAATCCAAAAATCACCATAATTCATTTAAAACATGAATTAATCAATCAACAACATGAATAATCGCCCCACATGCGAAACCCCCAAAATTCGAATTTAAAGCCCTAAATTCGAATCCAATTCCTCAATTCGAACCCAATAAGCATCTAAACCATAAATTAATTAATTATCAACAAGAATCAACATCCCCAAACCAAAACCCCAAATTTCGAACCCTAACCCGCCCAACACAAGAAATTCGAACCAAACCATGCAATCCAGCGCTCAAATCGAATCAATTGGCAACCAAAATCCTTGAACCACAAAGCATAAATTTTCGACACAAAATGCAGTACAAAACGCCCCAAAAACACTGGAAAAAGAGCCCCAAAAATCGTACCAAAAACGAGCCACAAAATCGAACAGAAACCCAGTTCGAACCCTAGCGCTTCCAGCAGAAATTCGAGCTCAAATCGCGACCAAACTTCAAATTGATGGTACGGGAAGGAGCGCCTGGTCGAGACGATGACGGCGACGGGTCGGACGCGCCGAACGGCGGCCGGACGGCGGCGGGCGCACGCCTGGAAGCGGCGTGGGTCAAAAGGGGATCGAGAATGGCGCGGCTACGGGGAGAGAGAAGGAGGGGAAGAAAATGGTTCCGATAATTAAAATCCCGGGTTTAATTGGTATTTATAGCAAAAATACCCCGAAATACTAATAGCCCCACAAATACATCATGATTCATTAAAAATCATCTGTTTTCAAAAACTCTCTCTCTAACTCAAAAACCCCCTACCGGTGCCCACACCAAGCACCCGAGATTCCGAGTCACACTAAAAACCCAACTCGCAGGTTTTCACCGGAATGAGAATACGATCTCAACCTCGGGATCCAACGATCCCAAATGCCCGATTTACCAACCGCGGGAGATGCCAAACCGCAATTAATTCCTAATTGCCACAATTAAAAATCCATCAAGGATTAATACAACACCGGGATTACCACCATAATTCCCGGACATCACACAAGTATTCAGATTGCTCCGTATGAAGCTCTTTATGGCAGACGATGTAGATTGCCCTTGTGTTGGGATGATTTGGACAGTAGATCAGTCGGAGGGCCTGAGTTGATCCGGGAAATGGAAGAGAAGATAAAGATTATAAGGCAGAAAATGAAAGCGGCCCAAGACAGACAGGCAGCTTATGCGAATAAACGGCGGAGACCGTTAGAGTTTCAGTTGGGAGATAAGGTCTTTTTGAAGATCTCGCCTTTCAGAGGCGTTGTGCGGTTTGGAATGCGCGGGAAACTGTCTCCGAGGTACGTTGGACCGTACGAGATTTTACAGCGCATTGGCACCTTAGCTTACCGACTGGCTTTGCCGCCTTCTTTATCTGGGATACATGATGTGTTTCATGTATCGATGCTGCGAAAGTATGAACCGGATCCGTCTCACGTGTTACAGCCTTCCGAAGTTCAGTTAGAGTCAGATGTATCTTATGTGGAACGGCCTGTTAGAATTCTGGACAGAGCAGACCGTAGACTTCGGAACAAAGTGATACCGATGATCAAAGTTCAGTGGGATCGCAGGGGTGTCGAGGAGGCTACGTGGGAGACGGAGCAGCATATGGTGCAGCACTACCCGGAGCTATTCTCTGGTATGAGTTTATGTTTAGTTTCTGTTGGGGTAAGTGCATGTGATTTCGAGGACGAAATCTTATAAGTAGGGGAGTATTGTGACATCCCCGAAATGGTTAATTGCTATTTGGCTTTAATTGTGTTTACATGATTAATTAAGTGGTAATAGATTATGTTTTGAGATTTATTTACCTTATGGAAAATGCATGGTCATGTGGTTAGGGTGACCCGGGGTTGCATTTTAGGGTGCATGTGGTGCACGTTGGGTAAATATTATGGGAAGCATGATTTATTTGCATTGGTTAGCAATTTATGAGAAATCATGTATTAATTGATATTATGGTGCATTTTGAGTAAATGCTTTGAAAAATATCATGTTGGGGTGTTTTATACACCATGGAATTATTTTGGTATCATTTTAAATTACCTCACATTTTAATACCCAAACCCCACTTTACATCCCTCACTCTTACTTTACCAAATATCACACCCAAACCCTTCCCTTCCCCTTAATTTTCGAGTTCCACCTTTGAGGTGAAGAGAAGTCCTTACAAACTTTGATTTGTGGAAGATTGTTGGGTGATTTGAGATCCCCAAGAGGTATGGGTACCTCATGGTTTATTTTTGTAAGGTTTTGTTTAAGTTTGGGTTGGTTTTGAAGGGTTTAAAATGGGTTTGTGTTGGGTGTTGTGATTTTGGTAATATTTTGGTTGGATGTTGTATATTTGAGTTTATGTTGATGTTTATAGTTGGTTTTGAGTTGTGGGGTTTGGTTGATATTGGTGTATGTGGGTATTTTTTTGAGATGGGGTTGAAGATGGGTGAATAGTGCCCAAACCCCGCATGCCCGCAGCTCGGCGATCGATCGGCATTTTTCTCGCGATCGATCGCGAGCAGCAATGCTGAGGCAGAGGGCTTCAGCGATCGATCGCGAGATGCGCGCGATCGATCGGCGAGGCCGCGATCGATCGGCGCTAGCTCCGCGATCGATCGCGGATTGTTGAAAATTGTTGGGCGAGGCAGTGTGTTCTCGCGATCGATCGGGGCTTGATGGCAATCGATCGCGAGACACCAAAAAAGGTGTTTTTGGGTGTTTTTGTGGGATTTTTGGTATTGGACTATTATTGGGTTCTAATATTGGTATTTGTGAATATGTAGAACCAACCCAGGTGGCAACGCAGCCAAGGAATTGAAGTCCTACCACATTCCACTTTTGGAAAAGGTACGTAGTGGACGTACGGGCACCCAACGGTAACATGTATTTTATATACTCATTGTTTATGCATTGTGGATGTGAGTATATATGTGGTATTGCATTGTTGATGCATATACATGTTGATTTATGCCATATGAGGTATTGCATTGTGGATGCATATACATGGTAATTTATGCATATTGATGATAGATGCATATTATGATTATTGGATGCACATCCCATGAGTCGTGGTCATCCTTTGATGATTTTAATGCTTGCCGCTTTTTGTATTGGTTCCGCTAAATGTGAAGCGAGGGGTGGGAGCGCCGCATGTCACATTTGAGCGTGGTTGTCATATGGGGCGAGGAAAGGGTATTTGCCGCTCTCTGTGAAGCGAGGGGTGGGAGCGCCGCATGTCCATTGTAGCGAGGTTATCCTATGCCGCCCATATGAATATAAGCGAGGGGCATTAAAATACACTGTGATGGACAGACTAGGGAATGGTGACCAATATGTGGTACAGTTGAGATGGTATATGATGTCATGACATGTTTTGGCCATAAAAAAATAATCTGTTGATTATACTCATGAGTTGTGGTACAGGGACAACCAAACGGGAAGCGTTTGAAATGCATGGAAAACAGGAAGTGTTTTATATTGATTATGCATTTACGCTTTATCTTCATATTGTGTTGAATATGAATGATTATTATTGCTCATGTTTGGGGGTTTCCTTGTAGGTACCTTTTTGGCATGATAGCAAGCTTGAACGGGTTGAGGTGGTGAGCTTGTGAAGCATTCTTTTGAGGATTAAAGGACAGGATTATTTTGGATAGTATCTACTCTAGGAGTAGTATAAAACTATAGATGAACATTCATTGATTGGAATGTAATTAATCCTTTTAGTGGTCCTTATTTTTGGCATGTAATGCTTAAGCTCATAGACTCAACATGTGCTTTATGCTCTGATTGATTTACTTTAGCTCTATTATGCCTTGATTCCGCACTTAAGGATTAGGGTCCTTACACACGTGGTGGCTTATGCATCGAGGCAGCTGAAGCCACACGAAGCTAGGTACCCTGTGCATGATTTGGAACTGGCGGCCATCATATTTGCCTTGAAGATCTGGAGGCATTACTTGTATGGCACGTCTTTCACTATATATACGGACCATAAGAGCCTGAAGTTCTTATTCACTCAGGCAGAGTTGAATATGAGGCAAAGAAGGTGGATGGATTTGCTCAAAGACTATGATTGCGAAATTGAGTACCATCCAGGTAAAGCAAACTTGATAGCAGACGCCTTAAGTCGGAAGGTGAAGAGTACTGCAGCGGATGTTATATGTTTGTCGGCCTTGATGACTTCTTATTGCCATCTGGGCTACGATTCGATGTAGACCCGTCGCCCGTGAGAGTGTCGACGATGTATTTGAGGCGATCAGGAAGGCCCAGAAGTCGGATAGTGAGGTTCAGAGATGGGCATCATTGGTACTTCAGGGTCAGCCATCCAAGTTCAGAGTGGCTGAGGATGATTCTTTGAGACTGGGCAACCGATGGGTAGTCCCAGATGCACCAGGACTGCGTAGAGGAATATTGGAGCGGGCTCACAGTAGTCGTTTCAGTATCCACCCAGGGGGAAAGAAGATGTACAAAGATCTATGCGATCAATTCTGGTGGAGACGCATGAAGCGTGAGGTGATCACGTTTGTGAAAAGATGTTTGATCTGCCAACAAGTAAAGGCAGAGAGGCAGAGGCCTGGTGGTGAGCTGAAGAGCTTAGAGGTGCCTGAATGGAAGTGGGAGCATATATCTAAGGACTTCGTGACCCACTTACCGAGGACGGCCTCAGGATTTGACGCGATCTGGGTGATCGTGGATAGGCTGACGAAGACGGCTCATTTCATCCCTTACAGTATGTCTTATACATACTTGATGTGATGACCAGGGATTATAGGTGTTAATCCCGGAGTGTTAATAACCCGTAAAGTTGTTTTACGTGGCGAATTGGAGTTTAATCGAGGTGTCGGGCCTTCTGGGCTCGTCTATTTGAGTAGTTGGGATCGTTGGATCCCGAGGTTGAGATCGTATTCTCGTTTCGGTGAAAACCTGTGAGTTGGGTTTTTAGTAGGACTCAGAATCTCGGGTGCTGTGTGTGGGCACCGGTAGGGAGTTTTTGAGTTAGAGAGAGAATTATTGAAAACAGATGATTTTTAATGAATCATGATGTATTTGTGGGGATATTAGTATTTCGGGGTATTTTTGCTATAAATACCAGTTGAACCCGAGATTTTTATTATCGGAACCATTTTCTTCCCCTCCTTCTCTCTCCCCGTAGCCGCGCCATTCTCGATCCCCTTTTGACCCACGCCGCTTCCAGGCGTGCGCCCGCCGCCGTCCGGCCGCCGTTCGGCGCGTCCGACCCGCCGCCGTGATCGTCTCTTCCAGGCGCTTCTATACGTACCAACAATTTGAAGTTTGGTCAAGAATCGAGCTCGGATTTGCCAGAAAAGCGTAGGGTTCAAAAACTGGATTTCATCCGATTTTGGGGCGCGATTTTGGTATGATTTTGGTACGATTTTTCTGATGTTTTTGGGGCGTTTTTATGCTGCTTTTGAGACGATGATTTCATACTTTCATGGGTCGAAAATTTGTTGCTTATGGTTTCGAATTTGAACACTGATTTCGTGACTTAGGGTTTCGAAAATTTGGGTTTTTGGTATGAGGATGATGATTCATGTTGTTATTCGATTATTTCATGTTTAAATGCATTATGATGCTTGATTGTGTTCGAAATTGAGGAATCGGATTTGAAGTTAGGGCTTGAATTCGAATTTTGGGGGTTTTGGCATGTGGGGCGATTATTGTTGTTGTTAAATGATTAATTCATGTGTTAGATGAATTATGGTGATTATTCGGGTTTGATTTGTGTTGGTTGGGTTCGAATTATTGAAGGTGTTCTTAGGCAATTTTTCGATATGCCGCATTCGTTTTCCCTCCCTGCATGTACCCTGCCCCGGGTCTTTTAGATGTTTAATTGTCGTGTGTCGACAATATTTTGAGGGTTATGGATGTGCTTGAGCATGGGTTGCATGTTCGTAAATAATTGTGAATTATTTACCGTGTTAGCACATCGTTCCTCAGGGCATGGAACTCGAGCAAGGTTTGACTCGGACTTCGAGGATTTAAGGTACGTTTAGCGTACGAGCATAGTTTAAATGATGTTTTACAAGTATGATGCATGATTTAAGATATACGATATGTTTTACTATGATGGTATCGGGACTTGGTTACGTTATGTTGATTCACATGGTGGAATGCTTAGTGCCGCTATGAAGCGAGCAAATGATGAGGTGTGGTTGCTACGGAGCAAACACCGAAAGTATGACGTTACCTTGAAGTAAGAAATGAAAAGGTGGTATTTGATTAGATATCTAGGATATCTGTATTTTATTCCCTATTGGTAATAAATAGGAACAGAGACGTAGTTAATCAGAGAAGTGATTAACCAGTATCGGAAGTTAAGGAAATCTCAATACGATATCTAGAATTATGATCATTGCTAGATTAAGTAAGATGTTATGAAAAGATGTTATGAAGCGATGTTATGAAACGATGTTATGAAACGATGTTATGAAATGATGTTATGAAATGTTACTAATCATTGCCAAATAAAATAAGATGTTATGAAAGGTTACTGATTTGAGACTGGCTAGGGTTAACCAATATCATGATTAACTGCATATTTAAGATTTGATGATTTATCTGTTTTGAGAACAGGGTTATTACAGGGGTACGTTATGATGAGGATGATACCATCCAGGAAGTATCACATATGTTCCACAATATTTACATTCCGTAAATTATGTATTATGTCATTTTGATTATGAAATTGTGGAATTGGTATGCTCACCCCGTTGGGGGCTGTCTCTGTTGGGACAGGTGAACAGGTACATCGATGGCTTTGGAGATGAGCTCGAGCTGTTGATTGGATGTACTCCCAGGATTGTGGTACCAGGGCTTGATGGAGCACGGTATCGTATAGAGTACCCATATACCCATGATGGTTTTATGCATATTCATGATGCTCGCATGTGAGCACGATTATACTTGTATATGGGTTGTATGTAAAGGCATGAGTCTTTCTCTCTTTCATTCTATGTTGCATGCAATTAGAGGTAGAATTGCTAAATGATAAGAAAGTCATTGGTGTATTATGTGGGTGTTGAAACCCACTTTTGTCGTCATATGTGTGGTGTCTTCCCTGGCTGGGAATTTACTTGTATTACTGCTTTCTGATGAGTATTGTGTATTCCCTGGCCGGGAATTATATTATGTGATGTGCTTGTGTTTTGGGATAGCTCAATTTTATGGGGAGACTCTGCCCAAATTTTTATAAAAGTCCACAATGTGAAAAGTGGCAAAATGGGATGGTAATGGGCAACTCTATGAGTCTATATGTTAGTAGAGATGATTCTATAACGTTGATCATTAGAGAAATTTTAGAGTTGCCATTCAATGGTAAAGTATCATCTGAGCTTCCCGATTGGCTTTTTATTGAAAGCATGTGCCACACCTAATGATTAATACACTAATCAAGGGTTAAGTATATGGGGTCCTTACATTAGTGGTATCAGAGCAGTGGTTGCTCGTTGGGGCTGTTGAGGGCCTAGGAAGTTATTGATAGCACATCTTTATGCATGATGGCATTAATGTTATACGACATGACTAATTGTTTATGTGCTTTTATGTTATGAAAAGTGGTATTGCTAACCATTGTGGTTGCAGGAATCGTGTGGAACACGATAGGATGACATTCATAGTGATGTCTAACACTCTATATGCTACGTGCCGAGGAACCTGATTTTGGAAGAAAATCAGGGAAAAGAAAGATATGACGTATTGTCTGAGGACAGACTGTGTAGACAACCGACAGTGGATTACTTCGGTATGGTCTCAATTATTATTGAATATACTAATGTGTTTGTTCATATAATGTTCAAGCAAGGAAAGTACGTAAGAAGCGTACGGCATCGGACGGTAACACACTCCTAACTTTGACTATGCATTGGATGCATAAGTATTTATGATGTTTATGATGATGATGATTATGATGATAATGTTATGATGATAATGATTTTGATAAGTAGGTTTATGACGAATATGCTATGATGACGATGTTTATGACAAGTGAGATTATGATGATGTGTTACGATGTTATGATGTGGTAAGATGCCCATATGGTAAGAGGCCATACTCCTATATTATGATCATACTATGACTGCATGAGAATTTACGATGCCATGATGATGTGTTTAATGAATGAAAAAGTGATAAGATGTTTAAGATGATGTTATGATAAGTAAGTTCACGGTGAAGATGATTTTATAATGAATAAAGATGACAAGATACTTACGATGATGTTATGATAAATGAAGATGATATGACGTTTACGATGACGACTATGATAAGTAATGATGATGTTAATATGATGTTTATAGAATGATATGATGTTTATAAGGTGGTAAGATGCCACAGGGTAAGATGCCCATATGCATGAATATGAACTAGGGAAAATGAAAAGAAGTTAATGAATAACCAGCAAGCTTACTCAACTATGATTTCGTACATTTACTGTTTTATCTCTAAGATAATGATGCTATAAGATGATGATGCTTATATGATGATGATGTTACAAGATGATAATGTATGTTTCACTATGTTACTTAGAATGGTTGAATGTCCGGTGGTTATTATGGGCAAGCGAGGAAGGTCTTGCCGCTCACATAGCTGATGAGCGATGGGGTACATCCGCTATCAAGGTGTAGCGATGGGTATCATCCGCTGATGAGCGATGGGGTACATCCGCTATCAAGGTGTAGCGATGGGTATCATCCGCTGAGCGATGGGGTACATCCGCTATCAAGGTGTAGCGACGGGTATCATCCGCTGTATAAGAGATACATCCGCTATCAAGGCGTAGCGATGGGTATCATACGATGTGCTATGTCGAGCGAGGGGGCCAATTGTGCCGCTGTCATAATGGAACCGGGACAGTCCCATTTCTAATTAACATAGTTTGTTGTGAGTATATATGTGAATATGATGTTTATGATGATGTTTATGATGAGTAAGGATGATATGATGATTATGATGATGTTTATGATGATAGCGATGCCTCATTCCGCTATGTTACGATGACTCACTCTTTTATGAGGATTGGCGATGATTTATGCCGCCGGATATGATGATAGCGATGCCTCATTCCGCTATGTTACTATGACACACTCTTTTACGAAGATTGGCGATGGTTTATGCCGCCGGATATGTTAATAGCGATGTCCCATTCCGCTATTATGTGGATTTACGATGACTCATTCTTCTATGAGGATTGACGATGATTGGTGCCACCAGATATGTTGATAGCGATGCCTCTTTCCGCTGTTATGTAGACGATGATTCAGGCTCAGGTGTATAGCGAGGTTTCATGCCACTTATTATATGACGAGGTATCATGCCGTCGATTCTATAGCGATGGATAGTGCCGCTATGTACTCAGCACAGGATTATGCCGCCTTCGAGCGATGAGTGCTGATTTCGCACTATTATCTAGCGACGGAGACAGGTATGCCGCTATCTTGTTAGCGATGAGGTACGAGATATTGCTATTCTATTAGCTTTATTGTAGCTGTATTGCGTTGATATACATGTTTTATTATGCCTATTTTACTAGCATGATGGTGGATGACATACGCTGATGTGCATGGACCGTCACGAGTTGACTGGGTTGTTTAGATGTCATTGTTGACATGTATTGTCACTAGTTGGCAATGCCTTAGATACCATGAGTTGGCCTGTGTCGTCACAGGATGACGATGACGATAGTGTAGGAGATGTCTTATTAGACATGCATCATCATTACGATGAACAATGCGTTGAGTATACGTTTTCAGTTGTATGCCTTGGGTGCCAATGTCGGGCACAAGGTGGTGTGTGCGTCACCGATTAACGTGGCCCTTATACCGAGCGGGTTGCTCGAGGAATGGATGGACGCACTGTACATGTGATTGTACCGCAGAAATTGTTTGAAGTAATCGTATTTCGAGTGGTGATACCCTTGAGGTAGGCTCGTTGGAATGGCTTTTGGCCATGTTTTTGACGACAGGAGTAATCGTGGAGGAATTACTCGCTTGCTATTGATAGGACATATGGTAGACATGGTCACACCAACCATGAGAATGTAAGATGGGTCCTAAGGAAGTAGGATCAGGTTATGTTAAGTGCATGGGGACATTGGAGTGTCCAGGGTATTTCAGCATTGGAGGAATGTTGGGTAAAGACCCACTACTCTATTGATTTTCTTCCCATGGTATGGTATGCCGTGCGGAAACGTCCATCTGATTGGTAGGTTTGAGGTGAAACCTAGTGAGGCAGCGACTAGTTTGTCTGCCGCGTGTATGCAGCACCATGATGGGCTTGCTAGAGCCGTTATACTGCTCGTTGGAACCAAGTTTGGTAAATCGTAAGGTTATACGAGGTGGATTGTGGTGGACTCTGGTAGTCACCACATCATTTGAAGTTGAAGTTGAGTATGCCTCACTGAACGTATAGATGTTTATGTTTAAATCTTGGTGAGACTTGTCTGGGACAGCTCATGATGTTGAAGTACCAACAAGAGAGTCATCAAGTCGTCGTTGTTTTGGCCTGGGAATCCATGTATTTGGGATGCATTGGGTTTATTGCATGTCCTTTCAAATTTGAAACTCTGAGGAGTCTCGATTGTTTATTTATGATCAGGATGTGATTCTTAGGATATCCGGAGGTGGACATCTTGTGAGATGTCTTTTATGTGAATCTGTGGCCGTGAGTTGCCCAAGTTGAGTTGCAATGATGCGACTGATCATTTGATGGAGGAGGTTTGGAAGTGGAACCAGGCTTGGTATGTGTACACCGTGGTATGCCAATGTTTCCCTCGTAACGATGTATGTTAGACATCGTGAGTCATGATAAGAGATGTCATTGAATGATATCTACGATGGAATCGGGAGCGATTCAGATCCTCGCAGTTTCAGTTGACTAACTGCTTTTGGATTGTTAGCGTTGGGTTGCGCTGACGCTTTTTGACGTTATGATGGATTTGGAAGTCTATTCCACTTCAGAGTTGACACGAGGTCAACATTCTCACGGTTGAGGTGTCATTCATGATGCGTTCTTACTAGTGGTATTAGAACGAAGGATGACTGTCCGATCTACGGTCATAAGTATTGGTTGTTTTACAGTCATGAGGGACTGACTTTTGGGATGAACCGCATCGAGGTACGTTTTGCCTCTTGGGTGATGAGTTGGTGTTGGTTTTGTTATGTCGCTCTGTTTCAGAGTTTGATGTGAGGTATTCTCAAGGTTTTTAAGACGATTCTGATATGGTCAGGAATCGAGGTTATGGCTTCAGGTTGTTGTGTAGCCTGGGTGTTACGTGATACACCGGTGCTAATTTCGAGGACGAAATTCTTTTAGTGGGGGATAATGTGATGACCAGGGATTATAGGTGTTAATCCCGGAGTGTTAATAACCCGTAAAGTTGTTTTACGTGGCGAATTGGAGTTTAATCGAGGTGTCGGGCCTTCTGGGCTCGTCTATTTGAGTAGTTGGGATCGTTGGATCCCGAGGTTGAGATCGTATTCTCGTTTCGGTGAAAACCTGTGAGTTGGGTTTTTAGTAGGACTCAGAATCTCGGGTGCTGTGTGTGGGCACCGGTAGGGAGTTTTTGAGTTAGAGAGAGAATTATTGAAAACAGATGATTTTTAATGAATCATGATGTATTTGTGGGGATATTAGTATTTCGGGGTATTTTTGCTATAAATACCAGTTGAACCCGAGATTTTTATTATCGGAACCATTTTCTTCCCCTCCTTCTCTCTCCCCGTAGCCGCGCCATTCTCGATCCCCTTTTGACCCACGCCGCTTCCAGGCGTGCGCCCGCCGCCGTCCGGCCGCCGTTCGGCGCGTCCGACCCGCCGCCGTGATCGTCTCTTCCAGGCGCTTCTATACGTACCAACAATTTGAAGTTTGGTCAAGAATCGAGCTCGGATTTGCCAGAAAAGCGTAGGGTTCAAAAACTGGATTTCATCCGATTTTGGGGCGCGATTTTGGTATGATTTTGGTACGATTTTTCTGATGTTTTTGGGGCGTTTTTATGCTGCTTTTGAGACGATGATTTCATACTTTCATGGGTCGAAAATTTGTTGCTTATGGTTTCGAATTTGAACACTGATTTCGTGACTTAGGGTTTCGAAAATTTGGGTTTTTGGTATGAGGATGATGATTCATGTTGTTATTCGATTATTTCATGTTTAAATGCATTATGATGCTTGATTGTGTTCGAAATTGAGGAATCGGATTTGAAGTTAGGGCTTGAATTCGAATTTTGGGGGTTTTGGCATGTGGGGCGATTATTGTTGTTGTTAAATGATTAATTCATGTGTTAGATGAATTATGGTGATTATTCGGGTTTGATTTGTGTTGGTTGGGTTCGAATTATTGAAGGTGTTCTTAGGCAATTTTTCGATATGCCGCATTCGTTTTCCCTCCCTGCATGTACCCTGCCCCGGGTCTTTTAGATGTTTAATTGTCGTGTGTCGACAATATTTTGAGGGTTATGGATGTGCTTGAGCATGGGTTGCATGTTCGTAAATAATTGTGAATTATTTACCGTGTTAGCACATCGTTCCTCAGGGCATGGAACTCGAGCAAGGTTTGACTCGGACTTCGAGGATTTAAGGTACGTTTAGCGTACGAGCATAGTTTAAATGATGTTTTACAAGTATGATGCATGATTTAAGATATACGATATGTTTTACTATGATGGTATCGGGACTTGGTTACGTTATGTTGATTCACATGGTGGAATGCTTAGTGCCGCTATGAAGCGAGCAAATGATGAGGTGTGGTTGCTACGGAGCAAACACCGAAAGTATGACGTTACCTTGAAGTAAGAAATGAAAAGGTGGTATTTGATTAGATATCTAGGATATCTGTATTTTATTCCCTATTGGTAATAAATAGGAACAGAGACGTAGTTAATCAGAGAAGTGATTAACCAGTATCGGAAGTTAAGGAAATCTCAATACGATATCTAGAATTATGATCATTGCTAGATTAAGTAAGATGTTATGAAAAGATGTTATGAAGCGATGTTATGAAACGATGTTATGAAACGATGTTATGAAATGATGTTATGAAATGTTACTAATCATTGCCAAATAAAATAAGATGTTATGAAAGGTTACTGATTTGAGACTGGCTAGGGTTAACCAATATCATGATTAACTGCATATTTAAGATTTGATGATTTATCTGTTTTGAGAACAGGGTTATTACAGGGGTACGTTATGATGAGGATGATACCATCCAGGAAGTATCACATATGTTCCACAATATTTACATTCCGTAAATTATGTATTATGTCATTTTGATTATGAAATTGTGGAATTGGTATGCTCACCCCGTTGGGGGCTGTCTCTGTTGGGACAGGTGAACAGGTACATCGATGGCTTTGGAGATGAGCTCGAGCTGTTGATTGGATGTACTCCCAGGATTGTGGTACCAGGGCTTGATGGAGCACGGTATCGTATAGAGTACCCATATACCCATGATGGTTTTATGCATATTCATGATGCTCGCATGTGAGCACGATTATACTTGTATATGGGTTGTATGTAAAGGCATGAGTCTTTCTCTCTTTCATTCTATGTTGCATGCAATTAGAGGTAGAATTGCTAAATGATAAGAAAGTCATTGGTGTATTATGTGGGTGTTGAAACCCACTTTTGTCGTCATATGTGTGGTGTCTTCCCTGGCTGGGAATTTACTTGTATTACTGCTTTCTGATGAGTATTGTGTATTCCCTGGCCGGGAATTATATTATGTGATGTGCTTGTGTTTTGGGATAGCTCAATTTTATGGGGAGACTCTGCCCAAATTTTTATAAAAGTCCACAATGTGAAAAGTGGCAAAATGGGATGGTAATGGGCAACTCTATGAGTCTATATGTTAGTAGAGATGATTCTATAACGTTGATCATTAGAGAAATTTTAGAGTTGCCATTCAATGGTAAAGTATCATCTGAGCTTCCCGATTGGCTTTTTATTGAAAGCATGTGCCACACCTAATGATTAATACACTAATCAAGGGTTAAGTATATGGGGTCCTTACACTTGAAGATGGCCCAGATGTATATACGGGATGTGGTGAGACTGCATGGTATTCCAGTCTCGATAGTGTCTGACAGCGACCCGAGGTTCACTTCACATTTCTGGGAGGGTCTCCAGACAGCTTTGGGCACAGAGGTGAGACTGAGTACGGCCTACCACCCTCAGACAGACGGCCAGACGGAGCGTACCATTCAGACGCTCGAGGACATGTTGAGGGCATGTATTTGGAGTTTGATACTCCGTGGCAGGATTCAGTGCCGCTAGTGGAGTTCTCCTATAATAACAGTTATCAGGCGAGCATTCAAATGGCTCCTTTTGAAGCTCTGTATGGACGACGATGTAGATCACCGCTGTATTGGGAGGACTTGACTAGCAAAGAGGTCGGTGGACCGGATATGATCAAGGATATGGAAGGTAAGATAAAGTTGATACGCCAGAAGATGAAAGCGGCCCAGGATAGGCAGGCAGCCTATGCAAATAAGCGGCGACGACCGCTGGAATTCCAGTTAGGAGACAGGGTCTTCTTAAAGATCTCGCCCTTCAGGGGTGTGGTTCGTTTTGGAGTGCGGGGAAAGTTATCTCCGAGGTATGTTGGGCCATATGAAGTTTTACAGCGTGTCGGTACATTGGCATATCGTTTGGCTCTACCGCCATCCTTGTCTGGCATACATGATGTTTTCCATGTCTCTATGTTACGGAAGTATGAGCCAGACCCGTCTCATGTCTTACAGCCTACAGAAGTTCAGATAGACTCAGATGTGTCCTACGTAGAACGACCAATCAGAATTCTGGATCGAGAGGATCGCAGACTACGAAGCAAAGTTATACCGATGGTCAAAGTCCAGTGGGATCGTCGGGGTGTCGAGGAGGCTACATGGGAGACGGAACGGCATATGGTGCAGCACTATCCGGAACTATTCTCTGGTATGTTTTTAATGTTTAGTTCCATTATGATGATGCATGTGGATTTCGAGGACGAAATCTTATAAGTAGGGGAGTAATGTAATACCCCCGAAATGTTATATGATTATGTGCTATGATGATGATTTATGTTAAGTTTAAGGGTTGTGGTGTAATTAATTTGGGGGAATATAATTACGATATGATGATATGATTTAGGGGGAATGTTGGGTGTTTTAAAGGATGTATTAATTTATATGAAGTTATAAAATATCGAGTGAGGATATTTTAATACATCGTACTATTTACCGGGACACAATTAAACACCACATGACCACCCAACCCACATCACCCACCCCCTGCCACTCGGCCACCCTCCCCCCCCCCCCCCCACTTGGAAGCCCATGCTCTTTTCCCCACTTGGCAGCCCATACTTGCATCATTACCTCCCAATCAATCCCTTCTCCTTCTCTCCCCCTCCATTTTTGTTCCAGCTTAGCTGCATTTAGAGAAGGAGAAGGCTAGTAATAAGGTGTCAAAAATCCTTGCAAAAGAGGAGCAAAAAGAGAGGGGTAAGTGGGTACCCTGTTTTTCTAAGTTTTTGATTGAGTTGGGTTTTTGTAGTGATGATTTTTATGCATGCTAGTCTAGATATGAACGAAACCTTGGTGTGTATGTTTACATGGTAGTATTATGAAGTTCCTAGCATGTTTGTTCGAGTATATTACTTACGTTATGTGTTGGTTTCCTTGTTATGAAAGTAAGTGCTCGAAACTCTGGGCAAGGAAGAACATGCTCTGTTTCTGTATAAGTTAGTTGAGGTTGAAGATTATGATGAGGTTATGTTGCATGCTAGTGTAGGTTTTGTTGAACCTTGAATTTAAGTGCTTACATAGAAGTTTTATAAAGCTCCTAGCATGTTTGATTGAGCAAGTATGTTACGTTATGAAGGAGAAATGATGGTGTGAAAAGAGGTGCTAAAAAATCTGGGGAAGTCCCGATTTTTTCAGAGCTCTCGATCGATCGAGATTTTGGTCCCGATCGATCGAGCGAGACAGAATGCTTAAAGCATGTTTTGAATTTTAGGTGCTGATCGATCGAAGGAATTCTCGATCGATCGGAGAAGCTCCTCGATCGATCGGTAAAATGTTTCGATCGATCGAGCGAGGCAGAATGGTTGGGCACTATTTGTGCACAGTTTCTCGATCGATCGGGACCTCGGGCCGATCGATCGGGACCTCGGGGCCGATCGATCGAGAGAGGCAGAATGTTGAAAAATAAGATGATGTTCTATTTTGTTAAGTTTATGTTATGAGATAGTATTGAGGCATCTAATATGGTATTGTGTGGTCTTGTAGAACCATCCCAGGTACCAGCACCATCAAGGAGATAAAGTCTGTTGACTCCTCCTCCTTTTGAAAAGGTACGTAAGAGACGTACGGGCATCGGACGGTAAAACACATCCCTTGTAGGGTCTTCCTACCTTAACTTCATATAGTACACATAAATTGGATAGAACATGCATTTAAAACCTCTTAAGGGTTCCGGTTGCAACTTTGAGCTAATAAGATTACGGGCCAAAATGAAATTTCAACCTTAATTAATTACATTCTGGATACGAATGTTAAAGCGATAGAATTATGCTACTACTAGAGTAGAGACTATCCAAAGAATTCCTGTATCCTAACTTCTTTCATGCTCCTCAAAGCTCACTGCCACAACCCGGCCCTTAGTCCTTTAGTCCAAAAGTGTACCTACAGGAACAACCCATCATGAGCATGTATATCGTTACTCAACATCATAGGGTAATGGCATATAAATAAATGCATAAAAGTAATTGGTAACGTATACTTCCTGGTTATTGTATTAACCCCTTTTTGGTTGTCCCTGTTTCATAGCCATACATAAAATCATTAATTCTCGACATGAATGATCAAAATCGACGTCTTGTAAATATCGTCGTCTTTCAGCATCATCATCGTATAAGCATTATCATCTTATACATATCATCATTTATAACATCATCATCATATAAGCATTATCATCTTATAACATCATCATCATTTAAGCATCATAACAAGATACAACAGTAAATGTACGAAGTCCTGGTTAAGTAATTTACTGGTTATTCGTTAACTTCTTCTTCTTAACCCTGATTTACCTTCATGCATATGGGCATCTTACCCCGTGGTATCTTACCACACAATAACATCGTATGGCCTCTTACCATATGGGCATCTTACCCCGTGGCATCTTACCACACAATAACATTGTATGGCATCTTACCATATGGGCATCTTACCCCGTGGCATCTTACCACATTATAACATCGTATGGCATCTTACCATATGGGCATCTTACCCCGTGGCATCTTACCACATAATAACATCGTATGGCATCTTACCATATGTGCATCTTACCCCGTGGCATCTTACCACATAATACATCGTATGATATCTTACTATATGAGCATCTTACCCCGTGGCGTCTTACCACATTATAACATTGTATGGCATCTTACCCTTTTATAAAACATCGTATAACATTGTTATAAACTTACTTATCGCAATCATCATCGTAAACATCATCATCATAAACTTACTTATCATAATCATCATCGTGAGCATCATCATCATAAACATCATCGTAAACATCATTGTCATAAACATCATCGTAAACATCATCATCATAAACATCATCGTAAGCATCATCATCATAAACATCGTCATCTTAATCATCATCGTAAGCATCATCATCATAAACATCATCGTAAGCATCATCATCATAAACATCGTCATCTTAATCATCATCGTAAGCATCATCATCATAAACATCATCGTAAGCATCATTATCATAAACATCATCGTAAACATCATCATCATAAACATCATCGTAAGCATCATCATCATAAACATCATCGTAAGCATCGTCATCTTAATCATCATCGTAAGCATCATCATCATATACTTATGCAATCAATACATAGTCATAGTTAGGAGGGTATTACCGTCCGATGCCCGTACGCTTCTTACGTACCTTAATTCCAAAATGGAGAAGTTGTAGAACTTTATCTCCTTGAAGTTGTGGGTACCTGGGATGGTTCTACATAACCATACAAATTGATATTAGAAGCTAAATATAGTCCAATATCCAAAAATCCCACAAAAAATAACAAAAACACATAATTGTGTGACTCGCGATCGATCGCTGAGATGCCCCGATCGATCGCGAGATCGCACTGCCCGTTGCTGACTTTTTGTGCCTTCGGCGATCGATCGCCACTTTTGGCGCGATCGATCGCCAACCTCGCCGATCGATCGCCCTCGCCGATCGATCGCCCAAAAGTGGCGATCGATCGCCAAATGGCTCTGGAGCCTACTGCTGGCTCGCGATCGATCGCCAAAAACGGGCGATCGATCGCCGATCTCTGTACATCAAAAATTCGCCATTTTTGAGCATTTTTCAAGCTCCACTTCAACCCCTTTAAATCCAAACTTTTCTACAACATTAACATCATCATAACACACTAAAACCCACATAAAACACCTCAAAAATCATACCCCAACAACATACAACATATACCCAACCAAACCCACTTAAATCACTTCAAAATCAACCCATTTCAAATCCAAACTTCATAAAAATTTAAGGAAGGGTTCCATACCTCTTGAAGACTCCAAATCTTAACAAAGATCACACAAACACAAGTTTTGTGGAGTTTCCTCCTTCCTCCTTTGAAGGATTTCGAAAATGTGGTAAAGGGGTAGGGTTTGAGAGTAATTGGGGATTTAAGAGTGAAAAGGGTAAAGTGAGTTGGGTAAGGTGGGGGAAAGGGTTAATTAAATTTTACCCAAAATTAACATGATGTATGAATTACCCCAACATGGTATTTTAAAAGCATTTTACAAAAATGCAACCAACTTCATTAAATTCATACTTTCCTCATAATTAACAATTAACACAATTAAATCATGTTAACCCCATTTCCTATCATGCATAACATGCACCTTGAAACGTAACCCCCGGGTCATGCCTATCATGTGACTAAGCATTTCATCATGATAATTAATTTCAACACGTAAATCAATTATCCACATAATTAATCATATAAACATAATTAATGCCTTAATTGCAATTAATCATCTCGGGGCGTCACATCCCTACACTATGACTATGCATTTATCGCATGAATACATACGATGAAATGATGATGTTTATACGATGTTTATATGATGATGTTTATACGATGTTTATATGATGACGTTTATACGATGTTTATATGATGACGTTTATACGATGTTTATATGATGACGTTTATACGATGTTTATATGATGACGTTTATACGATGTTTATAAGATGTTTATGGTGTTTATAAGATGTCTATGATGTTATTTGTGGTAAGATGCCACGGGGTAAGATGCCCCACATGGTAAGAGGCCATGCGATGTTTATTTGTGGTAAGATGCCACGGGGTAAGATGCCCCACATGGTAAGAGGCCATGCGACGTTTATAATGTGGTAAGATGCCACAGGGTAAGATGCCCATATGCATGATTATGAATCAGGAACAACAAGAAGAAGGTAACGAATAACCAGCATGTTCACTTAACTAAGATGTCGTACATTTACTGTTATATTTTGTTATGATGTTATAAGATGATGATGCTATAAGATGATGATGCTACAAGATGATGATGCTATAAAATGATGATGCTTTAAAATGATGATGCTTATATGATGATGATGTTATAAGATGATGATATTTATAAGACGATGATGCTTATATGATGATGATGTTATAAGATGATGATATTTATAAGATGATGATTTTAATCATTCATGTCAAGAATTAATGATTTTTATGCATGGCTATGAAACAGGGACAACCAAAGAGGGTTAATGCGATTAACCAGGAAGTATACGTTACCAATTATTTTCATGCATTTATTTATATGCCATTGCCTTATGATGTTAAGTAACGATGTACATGCTCATGATGGGTTGTTCCTGTAGGTACACTTTTGGACTAACGGACTAAGGGTCGGGTTGAGGCAGTGAGCTACGAGGAACACAGGAACGTATAGGATTCAGCTTGTGTTTAGTATCTACTCTAGGAGTAGTATAAATCTACATGTTAACATTCATTATGGGAATGTAACTAATAAGCTTTGAAGTCCTTTAATTTGGCCTGTAATTCTGTTGGCTCATGTAACAACTAGAACCCTAAGATGTTATTAATGCATGATTAGTCCTTCTTATGTCTCTAAAACACTGTTAAGGTGGGAAGACCCCACAAATGCACTCCCTGCATTGTCCTCAATGTAATAAACATGAAAAATAAGACAAAGCATTTACCGTTGACAACGACCGTCAGTGATCGTTGTCCGATTCCTCATCAGCTCCTGGGGTATAGTGTTGAAACACGTCACAGCACGCATGGAGTCTCGCCAAAATCAAAAACAAAAACAAAACAAACCAAAATAAACTAAAACAAAGCAAAGGGTTAAGAAAGAGTTCTTGATTTATAGTCCCAAGCTGGACTTTTACCGTTTACGCTCATGTGCCGCAAGGGCCAGTAGGGGATGATTTTCCATCCTCCATGTGGTATTGTCGTAACCACTTCTCTTTTACAGTGAATAGTCCCCCATGGTCATCTCTCAGTTTGAAGGTGTCGAATGGTAGAACATTGACAACTTTGAACGGTCCAGCCCATGGTGCATCAGACTCCCATGGAAAAAATCTCATCTTTTTCCTATTCATTATTACCGAGTCCCCTACACCAAATTTACCTCTTCTTTGTTGGCCATTCAATGTGACATCCACCTTCTTCTCACTCTTAACCTGCATCGCATCAACAGATAGTGTATCAATGATATTGACACTAAAACATCGGTGCTCAGTGCGTGTAGTGTTCACAACTTTGAACATATCATAAGTAACTTGATCCCCCTACTCGGAGGATCAACTTCCCTTCTTGGACATCTATCAATGCCCTTCCAGTAGCTAGGAATGGTCTCCCTAGTATCAATGGCATGTCCGCCCCCTCCTTTATGTCTAGCACCATGAAATCCACCGGAATGGTGAATTTGTCAACCTTGACCGGTACATCCTCCACTATCCCATTAGGGTACTTGATGGACTTGTCTGCCATCTGCAATGAGACATTGATTGCCTTTAACTCTCCTAAGCCCAGCTTCCTGTACACAGACAAAGACATTAAATTGACACTTGACCCCAAATCACATAAAGATTTATTAAAATATTTAGAATTTATTTTGCAAGGTATAGTGAAACTCCCTGGATCCTTTAACTTTGGAGGTGAATCATTTTGAATGACAGCAGAACACTCATCGGTTAAATTTATCATCTCATGCTCTCCCAATTTCCGGTTTTTGACAGAATCTCCTTTAAAAACTTAGCATAATTCGGCATGTGCCGAATAGCATCAATGAAAGGCATCTCAATATGAAGATTCTTAATCAATTCTAAAAATTTAGCAAATTTAGCATCAATCTTTGCTCTCTTATACGCAGCGGGGAATGGGAGTGGGATCTCTACCTTAGTAGGTGTGATGGGTGTAGGGGTCTTAGTAGACTTACCTTTGTTACGTGTTTGCACCTCTTCTTGCTTGATGTCCGCCTCGCCTTTCAGCTCAATGTGTGCTTCCTTCTTCTCAGCGACCTCCTTTCCACTCCTCAACATGATAGCATGGACTTGCTCCCTAGGTTTCGTCTCAGTGTCACTAGATAGTGATCCTTGTGCTCGTTCGGCTACGATCTTTGCTAACTATCCCACTTGGACTTCCAAGTTCTTTATCGACGCCTCATGATTTTGGAATCTAGTCTCCGTCTCTGTGATGAACTTGGTCAACAGCTCCTCCATGCTTGGCTTTGGTGCATACCCCGGTGGTGGTTGGGGATAGTTCCTCAACCAAGTATTGTACGTATTTGGGTAGGGGTAGGTCTGTGGTGGTCGGTTCCCTACAAAATTAATAGCTTCATTATTAGTAATGAAAGGGTTACCAACCTGGCATTCAGTGCTCAGATGTCATCCTTGGCAAAGCTCGCATGTAACAGTTTGAACTTGCGTTGCATGCATGCTCAAACTATCGATCTTCTTGTTTAGCGCTTCCAACTAGGCAGCTAGGGCAGTGACTTCACTTACTTGATGCACTCTGGCTTGCTTCTTTGGCACGTTCCTTTCAGACTGCCATTGACAGCTATTAGCAGCCATCTCCTCCAACAACGTATAAGCCTCCTCCGACGTCTTCCTCATCACAGTTCCTCCTGACGCTGCATCAATCATAGAACGGTTATCAGAAAATAAACCGTTATAAAATTTTTGTACCTGCAGCCAGATAGGGAGGCCATGATGTGGGCATCTCCGCAGTAGATCTTTGAAGCGCTCCCAAGCCTCATATAGTGTCTCAGGATCACATTGGGCAAAAGTAGTGATGTCATTGCGCATCTTGGCCATCTTGGATGGTGGAAAGAATTTTGACAAGAACAACAACGTCATGCCATCCCACGTGGTAATAGATCCTGCAGGCAACGATTGTAACAAGGATTTAGCTTTATCTTTTAAAGAAAAGGGAAACAAACGTAACCTGATGGCGTCGTCAGTAACGCCATTATACTTGAATGTATCACAAATCTCCAAGAAGTTGGAGATGTGATCATTTGGATCATCTGTAGCAACTGTAATACATGATGAAAATAATCTCCATCTCAATTAGAGTTTTGAAAATTCTGACTTGTTGGTGAATATCTTGGGTTGAGTTAATATGTCAAATTGAGGAACATTTTGATGCACATCTGAGTCATGACTGAGTGGAATTTATATAAGAAAGTGAAAAATTCTGTTAACTATGATTTGTTGAGCATCTTAGAGCACTCTAGAATCTATTTGAGGGCACTTTGAACGGAGCGACGCACGGAGCGACATCCTCGTTATCTTAGTATTTCTGAACTTAATTAATTTTTATATCATATTTTGATGTTAAATTTGTTTAAAGACATGTTTTTGCATTATAATTTGATTATGGTTGTTGGCTAGAATATTTGTCAAGACATAGGGGATCCCATGTTTGAACCCTTGAGTTAATTAACGGTTTTGATTTGATTTCTATGATCTTTGCGCATAATTTATGTTTTTAATGCTTGTAAAAGATTAGCTACCTTTTGCATGATATTGATTGAATTGACCATAGGAGATTACGATACGACGTAGTAAATTAGGCCGTGGGTTTTAGGTTGAGACGAACCAAGTAAAATCTAGCCCACGTGTGATAGCAATAGATTTACCAAAATCGAAGGCTAGTAGTTTTCACGAAGCGTTTTTAGGTATTAATAATTCAATGAAGACACGGGAGTGGTTTATTGTAGATTAATGCTAGACTTGTTATAACCGGACCAAGGTATAACAAATGAAATAGGAAAACTCGTCACCCTAGAAAATAGAACTTTGAATCTTAATTAATAGACAACTTTTGGGGGATTACATGGGTGAACCGACGTCTTGATAATTCGTTTATAATTTCTCTTCAGTTATCCATCACTGTTGTTTAGGTTGATTTTTGTGCTTAAGTCAATTTAGTTGGATAATCATTCCATAATCGTAGGTTAAATATAGTAATTCTAATCGAACGTGGTAATTACTACTAGTCCCTGTGGGTACGACAATCCTTACTTTTAAACCATTATATTAAAACTTGACACCGTGCACTTGCGGTATAGAATCGCTACACTGAGAAATAATTGTCTAGTATCACTAGACCAAGCATACAGGCGAACAACTTTGAAATCAAGCCTGCAATTTTACAAATGATCCAGCACTTGGTGCAGTTTGGGGGAGCGATCACTGATGATCCCAACACTCACATAGCGAATTTCTTGGAAATTTGCGACACCTTCAAGCATAATGGCGTCACTGACGACGCCATCAGGTTACGACTGTTCCCTTTCTCTTTAAATAATAAAGCTAAATCTTGGTTGCATTCTTTGCCTACAGGATCAATTACCACTTGGGATGGGATGGTGCAAGCTTTCATGTCAAAATACTTCCCACCATCAAAGACTGCTAAGATGCGAAATGATATCACTACATTTGCGCAACATGATCCTGAAACACTGTATGAAGCATGTGAGCGCTTCAAGGACTTACTGAGGAGATGCCCACACCATGGCCTTCCAATCTGGCTGCAGGTACAAACTTTCTATAACGGTTTATTTTATGATAACCGTTCTATGATTGATGCAGCATCAGGAGGTACTGTGATGAGAAAGACGCCGGAGGAGGCCTATACACTGTTGGAGGAGATGGCTGCTAATAGCTGTCAATGGCAGTCCGAGAGGAACGTGCCAAAGAAGCAAGTTGGAGTTCATCAAGTGAGCGAAGTTACTGCTTTGGCCGCTCAAATTGAGGCATTGAACAAGAGACTGGATAGCATGAGCATGACAGGGATGAAAGCTCAAGGGATTACTTGTGACCTATGCGGAGGCAATCATCCGAGCGTTGAATGCCAAACAGGTAACCCATTCGCTCAAACTAATGAAGCTGTGAATTATGTAGGAAACCGGCCACAAAATAACCCCTGCCCATATACATACAATACTGGGTTGAGGTATCAACAGCAACCACCACCAGGTTATCTACCACAGCCGAGCATGGAGGAGCTATTGACCAAGTTCATATCCTCAACTGAAACAAGGATGAATACACAAAATTCATCTATCAAAAGCTTGGAGCTTCAAGTAGGGCAGTTGGCAACTATCTTGGCTGGGAGAGCACTAGGAACTCTACCGAGTGACACAGAGAAGAATCCAAGGGAGCAAACCAATGCAGTGACTCTAAGAAGTGGAAAGGAACTTGGCAAAGAGAAGGAGACTAAAAAGCTAGAAATCAAGCAAGAGGATAATGAGCAATCATGCAACAAGGGTAAGTCTACTAAGTCCACTACACCTAGCACACCACAAGAAAAGGTACATATTTGTGATATCCCCGAAATGATTATGTGATTTTAATCATTTATTTAAATTATGATGATTTTGGTGTTAATTCATGGGGTTGAATTTATATTATTGGGGAGATGCATTTCAGGGTGCATGTGATATATGTTGGGATTTTGGGGTTGTGGCATGTTTATTTGGGATGTGTGTTATTTGTTTTGGTGAAGCATGTTTAAATGGGAATTAAAGTATTTTATTGAGAAAATACTATAAATATCATGTGAGGATATTTTAATACATCGTGCTAAATACCGGGACCAAAACATAACACATCATATCACCCAACACCCAACCACCCCCCCCCCCCCCCAACCCATGCTGATGACACAACAACGCTGACTTTCCACCCCAATTGCCTCAATCATTTCACCCTTCTCCTCCATTCCAAATCTCGACCTTTCTCTCCCAAATAACCTCCAGCATCTGCTAAGCAAAATCGTGTGGAGCCCTTCCATTTTCATTGCTTGGAAGCCTAGCAAAAATTGGAGCAAAGTAGGGTGAGAAACCATGCTCTGTTTTTTATTTAAGATTGATTAAGTTCTTGTTTTTAAGTGGTGTGAAAATGGCATGTTAGCTTAGGTTTCTTAAAACCTTCGATTTAAATGCTTACATGGTGTTATTATGAAGCTCTCAGTATTTTTCCTTGAGCATGTTACATGTTTTATGTGAAGGATTTAAGCATGTAAAATATGGTGTTCAAAATTCTGGGTAGAGGTATGCCCTGTTTCTGGAAAATATGGGATGGGAGTGATATTGTGAAGGTGTTATCATGCATGATTAGATAGGTTTTTGGTACACCTTTGATTTGAGTACATACATGGTAGTTTTGTGAAGCCCTTGGCATTTTTGTTCGAGCATGTTTTATGTTATATGTTGTAGTTTTAATAGCATGAAATGAGGTGCTCAAGAAATCTGGAAATGAAATATGTTGCTCTGTTTCCGAAAAGGTTGGTTGAGTACTGATGTAAATGGGCAATTTTAATGCATGAGGGTTTAAGTTTGGGGTATGATCTTGATATGAATACACTCAGGGTAGTGTATTGTAGCTACTAGCATAATTGTTTAAACATGTGGTGTATCTTATATGCTAGATTAAAGGGTATGGAAATAGGTGTTCGAGAATTCTGGAATTTGTGTTTCTCGAACAGAGCATCTCGATCGATCGAAAATTCCATCTTGATCGATCGAGCGAGGCAGAACATTGGCTTTGAAAGAAGGCGTCTTCTCGATCGATCGAAAAGAGGGGCCGATCGATCGAGAGACCCAGAATGTTGAAAAATATAAATTGTTATATTTTGTTTAAATTTTGATATTGGATTGTAATGAGACATCTAATATTGTGTTGTACACTGGTGTAGAGCCTTCACAGACAGCTACACAGCCCAGGGAATAGAGTCCCGCAACACACTACATTTTGGAAAGGTACGTAAGCGACGTACGGGCATCCCAACGGTAACATGTACTTTATGTTTGTCTATTTGACACATGATGAATGCAATGTGATGCATTAAGAGTATGATACATGTTATTATGCATTGTGATTGCATATTGTGATGTGGAATAAAAGAGGTATATTCCACGAGTCATCGGTGATCACAGTGAAGATTTTAATGCTTACGCTTTACCGCTAAAAATGTGGAGCGGGAGGGGGGGAGGCTCGCTTGCACATGGAGGCGGGGTATACCATACTAAGCGAGGATGAGATACCGCTTGTATGAAGAAGCGAGGATGAGATACCGCTTGTTTTGAGATTATGAAGTGAAGAAGCATTAAAATAACTGATGATGACTGACTCAGGAAAAAGAGATGATACGTCATGACATTTATTTATGAAGCCATATGTTCATATAGTGTTTTGATTATGAATAATGGTACAGGGACAACCAATAGGCGTTGTAAATGCGATGGAAATACAGGAAGTATTTTGTATTTATGATTATGCATTTACGTCTTACTTTCATATTATGTTGAATATGAATTATGATATGCTCATGTGTTGGGGGTTGTCTTTGTAGGTGCTTTTGATGATGAGAACCAGGGTCGGGGTTGAAATGCTGAGCTGTAAGGAGTGCTACAGGATTAGCATATTAGAGAATTCTTTTGTATAGATTCTACAAGAAGTAGAGTAAGACTATAATGTAGTACCTTTTGTAGGAATGTGTGAAATTCCTTTTTGAACTTTTGGTACTGTAATCTCTTAAGCTCAGGTTAATCAACGCGACTTACTCCTCTGATATATACACATGAATGATTAGTTCTCTTAATTGAACCTTAGTATCGTGTTATGATAACGAGGTCTCACATTTAGTGGTATCATAGCAGTGGTTAGATAACCAGGGAAGAGTGAAGGGTAGCCTTTAGAGACAAGTTGGCTAGGTATTCATTGTAGGGCATGTTATGCATGTGATGCATATTGTTGTATAAGTGTTATCCTAACATGCTTTTGAATATGATACTCTTGTTTTCTAACGGCTTATATTATGAACTGCTTTTGGTATTGTTGTTAACTCTTGTGTTGCAGCATGGCGGCTATTAACCCGGAGAACCTCAATGAAGAGGTAGGGGATATGGGCAGTATGAACGCTAGTATTGCTCAGACGAATCCGTTACCACCACCTGCTGTAGGCTTGGAGCCTATTGCACAGATACTGCTACCAGGGGAGATAAGTCTGACCCAGTTCTTGAGCTATCATCCACCGCTATTTGAAGGGACTGAGACTGGGGAAGCAGCCGAGGAATGGCTTGAGAGACTGGAACAGATATTCGTATTGGCACCCTGTGCACGGACTGCCTGGCTGAGGTTGGCAGAGTTCCAGTTAGCGAAGAAGTCTTCCATGTGGTGGAAGACAAATGACGGTTGATTGGACTGTATTCAGGACCCGGTTCCTTAACCGGTACTTCTCTGCAGCTGCCAGACAATTAAAGGAAGATGAGTTCAATAATTTGAAGCAGGGCAGCCTGTCAGTGTCAGACTATGCTATGCAGTATTCCTCACTGCTGAGGTATGTACCTCATATTGCTGTCAGCAGTCATGCCAAGATGAGAAATTTTCTGAAGGGACTGAGGTCAGAGCTATTTGATCGGGTTGTCTCCAACAACCCCAGCTCATTTGATGATGCCCTGATTAGGGCAGAGTTGGCAGAGATTGCAGTGGGCGCGTACAAGGACGTTGTACCCCCATTCGTACCACCACAGAGGCCTGTTGTTGATAGCCTGAGGCCACGAGGGGACCAGTTCAAGCCTTGTGGGGCCTCTTCATCTTCTAGATTCAGTGGGAAGAAGTCTCAAAGTCATAAGCAAAGTAATCGGGGACCTACACAGGGGAGTATGGCAGGAGGGGACAGGTGTGACCGCTGTGGAGGATTTCACTTGTCACGTGACTGCCGAGGTTGTTATGTTTGTGGCAGGGTAGGCCACTTAGCTCGGAATTGCCCCAATCGGGCAGGTCAGGCAGACTCAGGGCCGAATAGGCCAAGATTTGACGCTAGGACGGCACCACAGAGACAACAATTTGCACCTCGACCACAGGGACGTCAGGCGGCAGGACCGCCGCAGGGTCAGGTGTATGCACTGACTAGGGAGAAGGCTGAGGCAGCCCCGGAGGAGGTCATTGCTGGTACGTGTCATTTATTTACGTACCCTACATTTTTATTGATAGATACAGCTTCCCATTCTTTTGTATCTGCTGCTTTTGTGGAGAGACACCGCTTGTGCTCGTCTCTGTTACCCACGCCTCTCATGGTCTCGACACCTACGGGGAAGCATGTGATTGCAGACCGACTGTTATCTGATTGCCTCATTTATTTTGAGGGCAATGATCTGAGAGCCGATCTGATTCAGTTAGAGATGGCAGATTTTGACTGCATTATCGGCATTGATGTGTTGAGCAGATACCGAGCTGTGGTAGACTGCCGACAGAGGATGGTACGTTTTCTGTCTGATCAGGGGTTCCAGTGGACCTTTTATGGGGACGACTCTCGTCCAAAGATTCCAGTGATCTCAGCGGTTAAGATGTCGCGGTTATTGGAACGCGGCCACACGGGCTACCTTATTTATGCCGTGGATGCATCAGAAGAGAAGGAAGTGAGAGCTGAGGACATTCCGATCGTGGCGGAGTTCATTGATGTATTCCCGAATGAGATTCCAGGGTTTCCGCCGATCAGAGATGTGGAGTTTGCCATTGAGCTACTACCAGGGACATCAGCCATTTCTTGTGCCCCATACAGGATGGCACCGGCAGAGCTGAGGGAGCTGAAGGTACAGTTACAGGAGCTCCTCGACAAGGGATACATTCGTCCTAGTGTATCGCCTTGGGGTGCGCCAGTTTTGTTCGTAAAGAAGAAGGATGGTTAATGCGTCTGTGCATTGACTATAGGCAACTGAACAAGGCCACAGTGAAGAACAGGTATCCACTTCCGAGGATTGATGATCTGTTCGATCAGCTTCAGGGTACAGAGGTTTACTCAAAGATAGACTTGAGGTCAGGCTATCACCAGGTGCGAGTTAGAGCTGATGATGTCCAGAAGACAGCTTTTAGAACTCGGTATGGACACTATGAGTTCTTGGTGATGCCTTTTGGTGTGACAAATGCACCTGCAGTTTTTATGAGTTTGATGAACAGAGTATTTCAAGAATACCTCGATCAGTTCGTGATCGTGTTCATTGATGACATCCTTGTCTACTCAAGGAGTGAGGATGAACATGCCGATCATTTGAGGACAGTACTATAGATTCTCAGAGATCACCAGTTGTACGCCAAACTCAGCAAGTGTGAGTTTTGGCTGAGCAGTGTATCATTCTTGGGTCACATTATCTCTCGAGAGGGGATATCAGTAGATCCCAGGAAGATTGAGGCAGTTATGGATTGGTCCGCCCCTACTTCAGTCAGTGAGATTCGGAGTTTTCTTGGGTTGGCTGGCTATTATCGACGTTTCGTCGATGGTTTCTCAAAGATCGCCAAGCCACTTACACAGCTGACTCAGAAGGGAGTCCCATTTTGTTGGTCAGAGGCTTGCGAGCAGAGTTTCCGGGAATTAAAGCACAGACTGACTACTGCACCAGTTTTGGTGATTCCCAGGGAGAACAAAGGATTTGTTCTTTATACTGACACATCACTACAGGGCCTAGAATGCGTACTGATGCAGGACAGACATGTAGTGGCTTATGCTTCGAGACAGTTGAAGCCACACGAGACGAGGTATCCAGTCCATTATCTGGAGCAAGCAGCTATAGTGTTCGCCTTGAAGATATGGCGACACTACTTATATGGTACCTCATTTACCATCTTCACTGATCACAAGAGCCTGAAGTTCTTGTTTACACAGGCTGAGTTGAATATGAGACAGAGGAGATGGATGGATCTGCTGAAGGATTATGATTGTGAAATCGAATACCACCCGGGGAAAGCAAATATGACAGCCGACGCTTTGAGTCGGAAGGTGAGGAGCACAGCAGAGGATGTCATGTGTCTATCAGCTATGTTGGGCTCCTACTGCCATTTGGGATTTGATTATGATGTATCTACTTCACCAGTACAAGTATTGACCTTGCTAGCTGAGCCAATCATTTATGAACACATCCGGAAGGCTCAGGGGACCGACGTAGAGGTTCAGAGATGGATGTCAGTGGTTCTTTCAGGTCAGCCATCGAGATTCAGAGTGGCTGAGGATGGCTCTCTGAGGCTTGGCGACAGATGGGTGGTTCCAGATACACCCGAATTGCGACAAGGTATATTACAGCGAGCTCATTGCAGCAGGATGATTATCCACCCGGGCAGGAAGAAGATGTATAAGGATTTATGCAGCCAGTTCTGGTGGAGGTGAATGAAACAGGATGTTACCTCATTCGTCAAGCGCTGCTTGATTTGTCAGCAAGTGAAGGCTGAGAGGCAGAGACCCGGTGATGAGCTAAGGAGTTTGGAGATACCCGAGTGAAAGTGGTAGCACGTGTCTATGGATTTCGTGACCCACTTACCGAGGACTGTTTCGGGTTTTGATGCTATATGGGTAGTCGTCGACAGACTGGCTAAGAGTGCTCACTTCATTCCATATTGTATGACCTTCACGTACTTGTGGATGACTCAGTTATATGTCAGAGATGTGGTGAGACTGCATGGGATCCCTGTTTCGATTGTGTCTGATCGAGATCCGTGGTTCACATCTCACTTTTGGGAAGGTCTTCAGTCAGCTCTAGGTACAGAGTTAAGGTTGAGCACAGCATATCATCCCCAGACGTACGGACAGACCGAGCGTACGATACAGACGCTCGAAGATATGTTGAGGGCTTGTGTGCTGGAGTTCGACACTTCTTGGCAGGACTCAGTAGCCTTGGTGGAATTTTCTTATAAAAACAGTTACCAGGCTAGCATACAGATGGCTCCATTTGAAGCCCTATATGGCAGGCGTTGCAGGTCGCCTTTGTGTTGGGATTATGTGGACCGTAAATCGGTCGGAGGACCAGAGTTGGTCCAGGATATGGAAGAAAAGGTAAAGGTTATCAGGAGAAAGATGAAGGCAGCTCAGGACAGACAGGCAGCGTATGCCAATCAGCGGCGAAGACCGTTGGAGTTTCAGTTGGGCGATAGAGTCTTTCTGAAGATCTCACCTTGCAAAGGTGTGGTACGGTTTGGGATGCGGGGAAAGTTATCCCCAAGATATGTAGGGCCTTACGAGATATTGCAGCGTGTTGGTACTCTGGCTTACCGGTTAGCTTTACCGCCCTCTCTGTCTGGTATACACGATGTATTCCATGTGTCTATGCTGAGGAAGTACGAGCCAGATCCTTCGCATGTGTTACAACCTTCATAGGTGCAGTTTGAGTGCGATGTTTCCTATGTGGAGCGGCCTATCAGGATTTTTGATAGGGCAGACCGCAGGCTTCGAAACAAAGTTATTCCTATGGTCAAGGTTCAGTGGGATCGTAGGGGTGTCGAGGAGGCCACGTGGGAGATAGAGCAACACATGGTGCAGCACTATCCAGAACTGTTTTCTGGTATGTGATTTATGACTTATTTTATATTGGGTAAGTGCATGCTGATTTCGAGGGTGAAATCTTATAAGTAGGGGAGTATTGTGATATCCCCGAAATGATTATGTGATTTTAATCATTTATTTAAATTATAATGATTTTGGTGTTAATTCATGGGGTTGAATTTATATTATCGGGGAGATGCATTTCATGGTGCATGTGATATATGTTGGGATTTTGGGGTTGTGGCATGTTTATTTGGGATGTGTGTTATTTGTTTTGGTGAAGCATGTTTAAAGGGGAATTAAAGTATTTTATTGAGAAAATACTATAAATATCATGTGAGGATATTTTAATACATCGTGCTAAATACCGGGATCAAAACATAACACATCATATCACCCAACACCCAACCACCCCCCCAAAACATAACACATCTTGTTTTTAAGTGGTGTGAAAATGGCATGTTAGCTTAGGTTTCTCAAAACCTTCAATTTAAATGCTTACAAGGTGTTATTATGAAGCTCTCAGTATTTTTCCTTGAGCATGTTACATGTTTTATGTGAAGGATTTAAGCATGTAAAATATGGTGTTCAAAAATCTGGGTAGAGGTATGCCCTGTTTTCTGGAAAATATGGGATGGGAGTGATATTGTGAAGGTGTTATCATGCATTATTAGATAGGTTTTTTGTAAACCTTTGATTTGAGTACATATATGGTAGTTTTGTGAAGCCCTTGGCATTTTTGTTCGAGCATGTTTTATGTTATATGTTGTAGTTTTAATAGCATGAAATGAGGTGCTCAAGAAATCTGGAAATGAAATATGTTGCTCTGTTTCCGAAAAGGTTGGTTGAGTACTGATGTAAATGGGCAATTTTAATGCATGAGGGTTTAAGTTTGGGGTATGATCTTGATATGAATACACTCAGGGTAGTGTATTGTAGCTACTAGCATAATTGTTTAAACATGTGGTGTATCTTATATGCTAGATTAAAGGGTATGGAAATAGGTGTTCGAGAATTCTGGAATTTGTGTTTCTCGAACAGAGCATCTCGATCGATCGACAATTCCATCTCGATCGATCGAGCGAGGCAGAACATTGGCTTTGAAAGAAGGCGTCTTCTCGATCGATCGAAAAGAGGGGCCGATCGATCGAGAGACCCAGAATGTTGAAAAATATAAATTGTTATATTTTGTTTAAATTTTGATATTGGATTGTAATGAGACATCTAATATTGTGTTGTACACTGGTGTAGAGCCTTCACAGACAGCTACACAGCGCAGGGAATAGAGTCCCGCAACACACTACATTTTGGAAAGGTACGTAAGCAACGTACGGGCATCCCAACGGTAACATGTACTTTATGTTTGTCTATTTGACACATGAATGCAATGTGATGCATTAAGAGTATGATACATGTTATTATGCATTGTGATTGCATATTGTGATGTGGAATAAAAGAGGTGTATTCCACGAGTCATGGGTGATCACAGTGAAGATTTTAATGCTTACGCTTTACCGCTAAAAATGTGGAGCGGGAGGGGGGAGGCTCGCTTGCACATGGAGGCGGGATATACCATACTAAGCGAGGATGAGATACCGCTTGTATGAAGAAGCGAGGATGAGATACCGCTTGTTTTGAGATTATGAAGCGAAGAAGCATTAAAATAACTGATGATGACTGACTCAGGAAAAAGAGATGATATGTCATGACATTTATTTATGAAGCCATATGTTCATATAGTGTTTTGATTATGAATTATGGTACAGGGACAACCAATAGGCATTGTAAATGCGATGGAAATACAGGAAGTGTTTTGTATTTATGATTATGCATTTACGTCTTACTTTCATATTATGTTGAATATGAATTATGATATGCTCATGTGTTGGGGGTTGTCTTTGTAGGAGCTTTTGATGATGAGAACCAGGGTCGGGGTTGAAATGCTGAGCTGTAAGGAGTGCTACAGGATTAGCATATTAGAGAATTCTTTTGTATAACTTCTACAAGAAGTAGAGTAAGACTATAATGTAGTACCTTTTGTAGGAATGTGTGAAATTCCTTTTTGAACTTTTGGTACTGTAATCTCTTAAGCTCAGGTTAATCAACGCGACTTACTCCTCTGATATATACACATGAATGATTAGTTCTCTTAATTGCACCTTAGTATCTTGTTATGATAACGGGGTCTCACAATATTCCTCTCCCATTTCCTGCAGCAGTCAATAGGGCAAAGGTTGATTCAAACTTTGCAAAATTTTTAGACATGCTAAAGAATTTGCATGTAGACATAACATTTATTGATGCATTACGAGAAATGCCAAGTTATGCTAAATTCTTAAAGAAGATGTTGTCTAAGAAGCGGAAATTGGGAGAGCACGATACTGTCTTTTTGACTGAGGAATGTAGTGCTATTGTGTAAAAGAAATCGGCTACCAAGTTAAAAGATCCAGGGATTTGGGTGCTAGTGTGAACTTAATGCATTTGTCTGTTTTTAGGCGACTTGGACTGGGAGAGCCGAAGACCACAAGGGTGGTGTTGCAAATGGCAGACAAGTCTATCACCTACCCACTAGGAATCGTCGAGGATGTGCCAGTTGTAAGGACCCTAGTTCCTTAAGTGCGGATTAAAGGCGTAAATAAAAATTTCCATGCATAACAGAGTATAAAGGTTGTGTTGATGCCCTGAGCTATTAAATTACAGTGCCAAAATGAAGTTCCAAAAGGGATTAGTTACATTCTCAACCAATGAATGCTAATCCTATAGTTTTACACTACTCCTAGAGTAGAGACTATACAAAAATTTAGCCTGCTATCCAAAAGCACTCCTCACTGGCTCACTGCATCAACCCGCCTTAGCCCGTCCGCCCAAAAGTACCTACAGGAACAACCCCAAACCATGAGCATGTATATAAATCATATTCACAATAATATGATCATAATTTAATGCATAAACCAAAATGCAAATCACTTCCTGTACTTAACACATATAAAAGCTCCCTTGGTTGTCCCTGTACCATAATCACAATTAATTGATTATAACACCAATAATATATATGTCATGACATGTATCCTTTCCATGTATACCAATGGCCAATCACAGTCTTATTATATCAGTGGCATAATACCCCTCGCGTTACATGACAGCGGCATTAATACCCCTCGCTTCGACATATTAGCGGCATAATATCCCTCGCATCAACATGACAGCGGCATGTTCCTTCGCTTTGACATGTTTGCGGCAAATATTCTTCATCGCTAAATATGACAACGGCAAGTATTCTATCATCGCCTCGACATGAAGGCGGCAAGTATTCTTCATCACTGTGATATAACCTCGACTCACAATTACATGCAACCATAATGCATATTCCAACTATATATGCAACCATAATGCATAAATAAGACCACATGTGCAACCATAATGCATAGCCAATTCAAAAGCGTAATAAATACGTTTTACCATCCGATGCTCGTACGTCTCACTACGTACCTTAGTTCCAAAAGTGGAGATGTCGTGGGACTTTATCTCCTTTGATGTGTGGCTACCTGGGATGGTTCTACACAATCACATGAATCCATATTAGAAGCCAATAAATGAACCATTACCAAAAATAACATCATTTAAAACAAAATCCCAAAATCCACATTTTATGCCTTGCGATCGATCGCCATCTAAGCTCCGATCGATCGCCAATGTTCAACAAAAAGTATGTTGGTTCTGCCTCTGCCGATCGATCGAGACATTCTCTCGATCGATCGAGATTTCACACATCGATCGATCGGAATATTTTCCCGATCGATCGGTGAGCTCGATACAAGCCTTGGCCAGGCTCTGTCCCGCTCGATCGATCGGACCCAGATTTCGATCGATCGAGAAGCCCTGTTTTTGCGAGAAATTTCCATGTATGTACCAAGAACAACTCCAATGCTCAACATATAACCACAAAACAACCTTAAAATACAACCCCCAAACATAAACAAGATGTTGGAACAAGATCTACCCCTTTTTAACCCCAAAAACAAGTTATAACCCAACCAAACTCAATAAAACTCTACCATAGTGGAAGCTTACCACTTGAGCTCCAAGTTTCAAGCAAGAAAACACCAAAGACTCCTTTTTTTCAAGCTTTCTCCTCCTCTCTAGTTTCAAAAACGAAAATGGCAGCTTCTGGATGAGTGGATGGGGTTTAGGGACCAAAAAGTTGATGGAGACGGTGATGGGATATAAAGCATGCAAGTGGCTCCCAAGCCATGATATGGGGTTTTAATTGTATTCCAAGACACAAGCATGGTGTGTAGAATACCCCAACATGATATTTTAAAAGTATTTTACCACAATGCAATAAGATCCCTATTAAAATCATGCATTACCAAATAGACACAACCCATATCATTTAAACCATCATGTACCCGGAAATGCTCTACCGGGTCACGCCTACCATGTGACAAGCATTTTACCAAGATAATTAGTCCCAACACATAATCTAATTATCGCCATAATATCACATAACAAAATTAATGCCCTAATTGCAATTAATTATTTCGGGGATATCACAATACTCCCCTACTTATAAGATTTCGTCCTCGAAATCGCATGCACTTACCCAAAAAGAAACTAAACATAAATTACATAGCAGAGAATAGTTCAGGGTAGAGTTGCACCATATGCTGCTCCGTCTCCCACGTGGCCTATTCGACACCCCTGCGATCCCACTGAACCTTTACCATAGGTATCACTTTGTTTCGAAGCCTGCGATCAGCCCTATCAAGAATCCTGACTGGCCGTTCCTCATAAGATACATCAGAATCTAACTGAACCTCGGAAGGCTGCAATACATGTGACGGATCCGGCTCATACTTCCGTAGCATAGATACATGAAACACGTCGTGAATACCAGACAACGACGGTGGTAGTGCTAAACGGTAAGCCAAGGTACCGATGCGCTGTAAAATCTCATACGGTCCCACATACCTCGGAGACAATTTACCACGCATACCGAACCGAACCACACCCCTGAAAGGTGAGATCTTCAAAAAGACCCTGTCTCCTAACTGAAACTCCAACGGTCTCCGCCGTTTGTTCGCATAGGCTGCCTGCCTGTCCTGGGTTGCCTTCATTTTCTGACGGATAACCTTCACCTTATCCTTCATCTCTCGAATCAGTTCGGGTCCTTCGACTGCTTTACTGGTCAAGTCATCCCAGTACAACGGCGACCTACAACGCCTATCATACAAAGCCTCAAACGGTGCCATCTGAATACTCGCCTGATAACTATTGTTGTATAAGAACTCTACTAAGGCCAAAGAATCCTGCCATGAGGCATCAAACTCCAACACACATGCCCTTAGCATGTCCTCGAGCGTCTGTATAGTACGCTCAGTCTGACCGTCCGTCTGGGGGTGATATGCGGTGCTCAATCTCACCTGAGTACCCAAAGCTGACTGTACACCTCCCCAGAAATGAGATGTGAACCGCGGATCTCTGTCAGACACAATAGACACTGGAATCCCATGTAGTCTCACTATGTCCCGGACATACAATTGAGCCATCCTCAAGTATGTGTACGTCATACAGTAGGGGATGAAGTGAGCTACCTTTGTCAGCCTGTCAATGATCACCCAAATGGCATCACAACCTGAAGTAGTCCTCGGCAAGTGAGTCACAAAGTCCATAGATATGTGTTCCCACTTCCACTCCGGTATCTCTAAGCTCCTTAGCTCGCCACCGGGTCTCTGCCTCTCCGCCTTAACCTGTTGATAGATCAAACACCCCTTGACAAAAGTAATCACATCATGCTTCATACGCTTCCACCAGAACTGATCACACAAGTCCTTATACATCTTCCTCCCTCCTGGGTGGATGCTAAATCGGCTACTATGAGCTCGTTCCAAGATTCCTCTACGCAACTCCGGCGTACTTGGAACTACCCATCGGTCACCGAGTCTCAAAGAACCATCCTCAGCCACTCTGAACTTTGATGGCTGTCCCTGAAGTGCCAATGATGACCATCTCTGAATCTCATCATCTGTCCTCTGAGCTCTCCTGATATGCTCATAGATATCTGGCTCAGCCAATAAGGTCGATACATGCACAGGCGATGTATCTACGTCGAAGTCATAGCCCAGATGGCAACAGGAAGTCATCATAGTCAACAAATGCATGACCTCCTCAGCAGTACTCTTCACCTTCCGACTCAAGGCGTCTGCCGTCAAGTTCGCTTTCCCCGGATGGTACTCAATCTCACAGTCATAGTCTTTGAGCAAATCCATCCATCTCCTCTGACGCATATTCAACTCCGCCTGTGTGAATAATAATTTCAGGCTCTTATGATCCGTATATATGGTAAAGGATGTACCATACAGATAGTGCCTCCAAATCTTCAGGGCAAAGATAATAGCAGCCAACTCCAAGTCATGGACCGGGTATCTAGCCTCATGCGGCTTCAACTGCCTCGATGCATAAGCTACCACATGCTTATCTTGCATCAATACACAACCCAAGCCCTGCAGTGATGTGTCAGTATAAAGGACAAACCTCTTGTTCTCCGTAGGAATTACCAATACCGGTGCTGTCGTCAATCGGTGCTTCAACTCTTGGAAGCTCTCCTCGCAAGCCTCTGACCAAAAGAAGGGTACTCCCTTTTGGGTCAACTGCGTCAGTGGCTTAGGCAATCTTAGAAAATCCCTCGACGAAACGTCGATAATACCCAGCCATACCAAGAAAACTCCGTATCTCGGGCACAGAAGTGGGTGCAGCCCACTCCATCACAGCCTCAATCTTCCTGGGGTCTACTGAAATCCCACTGCTAGATATGACATGTCCCAGAAATACTACACTGCTCAACCAAAACTCACACTTGCTGAGCTTGGCATATAATTGGTGATCTCGGAGGATCTGAAGCACTGTCCTCAAGTGTTTCACGTGCTCTTCCTCGCTCCGGGAGTAGATGAGAATGTCGTCGATGAATACAATGACGAACTGATCTAGATAGGGTTGGAACACCCGATTCATCAAGCTCATAAAGATAGCCGGGGTGTTCGTCACACCGAACGGCATCACTAAGAACTCGTAGTGCTCATACCGAGTCCTAAATACTGTCTTCTGTACATCCTCCTCCCTGACCCGTATTTGATGGTACCCGGATCTCAAATCAATCTTACTATACAGCTTCGTACCTTGCAACTGGTCAAACAAGTCGTCGATCCTTGGAAGAGGATACTTAAACTTCACCGTGGCCTTGTTCAGTTGCCGGCAATCGATACACAACCGCATCGAACCATCCTTCTTCTTCACAAAAAGAACCGGTGCGCCCCAAGGCGATACGCTAGGGCGTATATATCCCTTGTCTAGGAGATCCTGCAACTGTTCCTTCAATTTCCTCAACTCTGCCGGTGCTATCCTGTAAGGTGCACGAGAGATAGCGGATGTCCCCGGTAATAACTCAATCCCAAACTCGACTTCCCTAGCCGGTGGGAATCCTGGAATCTCCTCCGGGAACACATCGGCAAATTCCGCTACCACTGATATATCCTCAACCTTTAACTCTTTGCTCTTCCCCGACGTGTCCACGGCATAGATAAGGTAGCATGTATGACCACGCTCCAACAATTGGGACATTTTGATTGCCGAAATCAACGGAATCTTCGCACGAGACCCATTGCCATAGAAAATCCACTGAACACCCAAATGAGATCTGAACCGGACTGTCCTCTGTCGACAATCGACCACTGCCTGATATCTGTTCAGAATGTCGATGCCCACAATGCAGTCGAAATCTGACATACTCAAAACAATCAAATCTGCCTTTATCTCGTTGCCCTCAAAATAAATGGGCAGTCCATCAGAAACCGATCAGTAACAACTCTCTTCCCGGTGGGTGTCGAGACCAATAGAGACGTGGGTAACGGAGACGTGCACATATGATGTCTCGCCACAAAGTCCGCAGACACAAAGGAGTGCGAAGCACCTGTGTCTATCAAAATAAAGGCGGAAAATGTAAATAGTAGGCACGTACCAGCTATAACCTCCTCTGGAGCTGCATCGGCCTGCTCCCTGGTCAATGCATAGACCTGTCCCTGAGGTGGCCCCATCGCCTGTCCTCCCATCTGACGAGGCACCATCGGTGGCCTCTGCTGCACTGTACCACTAGTAAACCTCCCTCGACCTTCCCTGAGATCCGTCTGTCCTTCCCGGTTGGGGCAACGCCGAGCAATGTGGCCCGACTTGCCACAAATGTAGCACGCAGAACAATCTCGCATCAAGTGTGGCCCTCCACAAAAGTGGCACTTGACATCTCCAGCTCTACTAGCTTGAGTCGGTCCCCCATAAGTAGATGTACCACTCCTCCGATCCCCTTGCTTCAAATTCGTAAATTCATCCTCCTTAGTTTGCCTAGCCGCGGCAGAGAAGTATCGGTTTAGAAACCGAGTCCGAAATAAAGTCCAGTCGATTACCATGCCCTGTGCCCTCAATTCCATTACAGTCGTCTTCCACCACATGGAAGACTTCTTTGCCAGTTGGAATTCTGCCAGTCTTAACCAGGCCGTCCTAGCACACGGCGCAGATACAAAAATCTGTTCTAGTCTCTCCAGCCACTCTTCGGCCTCTTCTCCTGTCTCTGTTCCTTCAAACATGGGTGGGTGGAAGGTTAGAAACTGTGTCAGGCTAAGCTCCCCTGGTAACAGTAATTGAGCAACCGGTTCCATGCCCACAGCAGGTGGGGGTAACGGATTTGCCTGCCCGATGCTAGCATTCACACTCCCAATATCACCCTCCTCCTCGTTGAGGTTTCCCGCATTCATAGCCGCCATGCTGTAACACAAATGTTAACAACAATTCCAAACAATATATATGCTAAACCGTTAGACAATATGAATGACAAGCATGTTAGTATGCCAATTGTATACATAAATATGCACCACATGCATAAACATGCCCCAAGTGTAAACACCGAGCCAACCATACTAAGGCTACCCTTCACTCGTTCCCGGGTTCTCTAACCACTGTTCTGATACCACTAATGTAAGGACCCTAGTTCCTTAAGTGCGGATTAAAGGCGTAAATAAAAATTTCCATGCATAACAGAGTATAAAGGTTGTGTTGATGCCCTGAGCTATTAAATTACAGTGCCAAAATGAAGTTCCAAAAGGGATTAGTTACATTCTCAACCAATGAATGCTAATCCTATAGTTTTACACTACTCCTAGAGTAGAGACTATACAAAAATTTAGCCTGCTATCCAAAAGCACTCCTCACTGGCTCACTGCATCAACCCGCCTTAGCCCGTCCGCCCAAAAGTACCTACAGGAACAACCCCAAACCATGAGCATGTATATAAATCATATTCACAATAATATGATCATAATTTAATGCATAAACCAAAATGCAAATCACTTCCTGTACTTAACACATATAAAAGCTCCCTTGGTTGTCCCTGTACCATAATCACAATTAATTGATTATAACACCAATAATATATATGTCATGACATGTATCCATTACATGTATACCAATGGCCAATCCCAGTCTTATTATATCAGTGGCATAATACCCCTCGCGTTACATGACAGCGGCATCAATACCCCTCGCTTCGACATATTAGCGGCATAATATCCATCAATGACAGCGGCATGTTCCTTCGCTTCGACATGTTTGCGGCAAATATTCTTCATCGATAAATATGACAACGGCAAGTATTCTATCATCGCCTCAACATGAAGGCAGCAAGTATTCTTCATCACTGTGATATAACCTCGACTCACAATTACATGCAACCATAATGCATATTCCAACTATATATGCAACCATAATGCATAAATAAGACCACATGTGCAACCATAATGCATAGCCAATTCAAAAGCGTAATAAATACGTTTTACCGTCCGATGCTCGTACGTCTCACTACGTACCTTAGTTCCAAAAGTGGAGATGTCGTGGGACTTTATCTCCTTTGATGTGTGGCTACCTGGGATGGTTCTACACAATCACATGAATCCATATTAGAAGCCAATAAATGAACCATTACCAAAAATAACATCATTTAAAACAAAATCCCAAAATCCACATTTTATGCCTTGCGATCGATCGCCATCTAAGCCCCGATCGATCGCCAATGTTCAACAAAAAGTATGTTGGTTCTGCCTCTGCCGATCGATCGAGACATTCTCTCGATCGATCGAGATTTCACACATCGATGGACCGGAATATTTTCCCGATCGATCGGTGAGCTCGATACAAGCCTTGGCCAGGCTCTGTCCCGCTCGATCGATCGGACCCAGATTTCGATCGATCGAGAAGCCCTATTTTTGCGAGAAATTTCCATGTATGTACCAAGAACAACTCCAATACTCAACATATAACCACAAAACAACCTTAAAATACAACCCCCAAACATAAACAAGATGTTGGAACAAGATCTACCCCTTTTTAACCCCAAAAACAAGTTATAACCCAACCAAACTCAATAAAACTCTACCATAGTGGAAGCTTACCACTTGAGCTCCAAGTTTCAAGCAAGAAAACACCAAAGACTCTTTTTTTCAAGCTTTCTCCTCCTCTCTAGTTTCAAAAACGAAAATGGCAGCTTCTGGATGAGTGGATGGGGTTTAGGGACCAAAAAGTTGATGGAGAGGGTGATGGGATATAAAGCATGCAAGTGGCTCCCAAGCCATGATATGGGGTTTTAATTGTATTCCAAGACACAAGCATGGTATGTAGAATACCCCAACATGATATTTTAAAAGTATTTTACCACAATGCAATAAGATCCCTAATAAAATCATGCATTACCAAATAGACACAACCCATATCATTTAAACCATCATGTACCCGGAAATGCTCTACCGGGTCACGCCTACCATGTGACAAGCATTTTACCAAGATAATTAGTCCCAACACATAATCTAATTATCGCCATAATATCACATAACAAAATTAATGCCCTAATTGCAATTAATTATTTCGGGGATATCACACCAGTCAAGATAGATCAATTCACTTTCCCAGTGGATTTTCTACTGTTGGATATTAAGGAGGACGCGAGTATGCCATTGATCCTGGGGCACCCATTCCTAGCTACTGGAAGAGCTATTATCGATGTTGAAGAAGGGAAGTTGATCCTCCGTGTAGGAGAGGATCATGTTACCTTTACTATGTTTCAAACTTCACCACGTGCACAAAACACACACACATGTTTTATTATTGATAAAATTAATATTTTGCCTGATGATGTGGTGCAAGATAATGATAAAGTGAAGGTGAAGACCGAACTAGAGACTGAAGAAGGCAAGATCCATGACATGGTGAAGCCAAGGAAGGCGAAGAAGCAAAAAGATAAAAGGACGTTTATGAAGGGAGAGACAGTCCAATTGCATAAAGCGCCACCACCTCGCATTTTCCAAAGCAAGCGAAAGGCTTCATGTGTTGGACCATTCACTGTTACCAAGATATACCCGCATGGAGCCATTAATGTAAGTGATCCTATTCTAGGCACTTATGTCGTTAATGATGAGAGGTTGAGGCATTACCCAGTTGATTATGGAGATTCATGCTCCACTCAGCATCCAAACCTTTGAAAAAATGTGGTGAGAAGTCAAGTTTGAGACTATAAATCAAGAACTTTTTCTTATCATTTTGCTTTGTTTTTGGTTTGTTTTGGTTTGTTTTCATTTTGCTTTTGTTTTTGTTTTGATTATGGTGAGAAACTCCATGCGTGCTGTGACGTGTTCCAACACTATACCCCACGAGCTGATGAGGAATTGGACAACGATCACTGACGGTCGTTGTCGAAGGTAAATGCTTTGTCTTACTTTCCATGCTTATTACATTGAGGACAATGAATGAATTAAGTTTGGGGGAGTGCATTACTCTGTGATGCTTTCTCTTTGGAATTGTATCGTTTCTTGAGCACCAATAATTTTTTTTCTTGAAAATGAGTTCAATTAGTAAGATAAGAATGAATCATAGTAGTGGTCTCTATTCCATGATGATATTAATCTCACTATGCATGTCAACTTGAGTTTTGATGATTGTAAGACTTGTTTGTGAATATCTTGTTTTGAGTAGCATGTCAAAGATGAGGAATATTTTGAGCACATTTGAGTCATAATCTTGTGAATTGCACTTGTATTAGTGAATTTTTTTGTGAACTTAATGAATTGTTTTTGAGCATCTTAGAGTACCTTAGAAACTATTTGATGATGACACTTTGAGACGAAATTTTATAGTTATAAACTCGACTTGGAAATGATCTAGGCGATCTTTGGACCGTTTGAGCCTTTCAAGCTTACCATGTATTTATCAATCTATAGTGTCCCAATTTGAGCCTAATTGCAAAAGAATGGAGTATGTTTAACATACTATTAGCCCCCATTCAACATTTTTTTGGCAACTCATTATACCCACCTTTTTGAGCTTAAATTGAAAAGAATTATCCTTACCCAAAGGGAGTATAATGATTCTCATTGGATGCACATGAATTGCTACATTTGGATGAGCTTATTATTGAAAAAAAAAATGATGAATGAGAAAAGAAAAAGATAGATAAAGCCTTGAGAAAAAGTGATTAAATAAGACCCAAAGTGGCCAAGGCTAAAAGAAAAAGAAGAGAATCTCATTTTTGTGCTAAAACTATGAACATTACATGCTTATACTCTCTTCTTTTGCTATCCTATCTTTTCTTTGAAGCCAACACCTAGGCCTAACACTACAATCTTAAAAAGACCTATTGATCCAAGTCTAGGGATTGTGTAAGGACCCCCGTGCCTTTAACCCGTTATTAGTGTATTAATCCATACCATTAGTGCATATAATCATACTATCATGGGGAAAAGCCATATGCAAGTACAACACCATAAGCCATCCAGAAAATTTCTTGCATTTGATTCACATAATATTCAAATTCCCCAACCAAGATTACATATATAACATGAACCTTCATAATACACTAACATGCTCTCAGTTCATTTAGCAATTCCCTAGTTAATTGCATGCAAACCATGAATGAACGGAGAAAAGCCGTAGCCAATTTATACATCCCATATACACGTAAAATGTACTCACATAAGAGCACCCCAATGAATAAGCGTGTATCCAATGTATAAAAACACTCTACCGAATACCATAACTGGCACTTCAATCCTGGAAGCACCTCCCAAGCACACTCGATCTCAACTCTGGATCTATGCACTTATTCAATCAGTTCTGGTACCTCGATCCGGAAAGCACCTCTAATCAACAGCCCGAGCTCAACTCCAAAGCTGCTGCTACACCTGTAACACCTGCCCTAACAGAGACAGCCCCCACACGGGGTGAGCATACCAATACCACCCATCCAATAATCATTACATTGCAATTCATAATTTACAGAATGTAAATGCCATAATTTAAATGATACTCCCTGGAAGGTAACACCCTCATCCGGAATTCCCTGTATTGTCCCTGTTCTCAAAATAACCAAACTCATCAAATTCCCAAAGCCATTTAATCGCCACATAGATTAACTAATACCGTTCTATTATGCCAGTTCCATAATCAATATGGTAAAATCATTATATAAAAGACCGTAGATCTCACATATATCTAACCAATGATTCCATGTTCCTATTTCATTGCTCGCTCCACAATAGCGGCATTCTAAACCCCGCGCACGCTCAACAATAGCGGCGTCATAACCGATGGTCGCTCAATGGCGACAGCATCTCAAATCATTGCTCGCTCAATAGTGGCACCGTATGGTTCCCAACGTATAACCATTTGACGCAAATACCATTTACCACGCATATCGCTATCCATTTATAGCAAGTATCATGTACCATACATTTCAATGCCTATTTGATGCAATTACCACATACCATGTATTTCAATGTCCATATAATGCAATTATTATTACACACCATGTGTTTCAATGTCCATTTAATGCAGTTATCACATGCCATGCATTTTACAGTTGCAATATTATAATAGACTATGCTCGTACGTCATACGTACCTTAAGTTTCCGTAGTCCAAGCCAACCTTGCTTGAGTTCCATGCCTCGAGAAATGTGTGCTAAAACATGTAAACAACTCACAATCAAGTAAAAGCATGCGATCACGTGCCCACACACGTTTGCAACCTCAAAACCCATCGTCAATCCATGACGATTACCAAAATAAAAACCCCCGGCTAGGCATGCATAATACCAAAAAATATTCCATTTAAAACGTTTAAAAGATAGCCAAAACTCAACCGAGAGTTCCGATTAATTCACCTAGGCTCCAACCAAACCATTTTAAAAGTCTAGCATTCCCATTGGAATGTGAACATTGCCCCGGAAGCCGACCATTTAAGTCATAAATCCAAAATCCCACGAAAAAACCAAGAAAACCACAAAACCCCTGCTGGCGATCGATCGCTATACCGGGCGATCGATCGCTAGCCCCTTGGTGATCGATCGCTCGACATAGCGATCGATCGCCAAACCTTACTGGCGCGAGGCGATCGATCGCTCGAATGTAGCGATCGATCACTCGTTGTTTGGTTTCGCTACTGCTTACGCGCGATCGTTCGCCAAAAACGGGCGATCGATCGCCGCGACATGTGATCCGAAAAAAAACACCATTTTTAAGAGCTTGAAACCTCCACCAACCATACCCCAACTCCTCCCAACCCAAAACCACAACAAATCCACACCCAAGGACCTCCAACAAGGGTGTTAAACTTAAATTAAACAAACCCAAAAGATTTTATGATTTTCACCAAAATCACCCAAACCAAATCAAACCCAAAACTCAACCAAATCCAACAAAATTACTATCAAATCAAAGCTACAAGAGAGGAGAAAGAGATTACCAGCTTTTCTTCAAGAAATCCGGCCCCTAAATCGTGTTCTCAACGATTTCCATTGAAGGGGAAAGATGGGAAGGGTTTGGGGTAAAGGGGGAGAGAGCGATGAGAGAGAGATGATTCCGGAAGAAAATGACGAAATCCCGAGTCCATCTGGTATATATAGCAAAAATGCTCCAAAATACCAATACCTCCACAAATACATCATGATTCATTAAAAATCATCTGTTAACAAAAAATCTCTCTCCAACAACAAATTCCATCACTAGCCCCAGTACAAACTACTCCGGACCCCAAGTCCCACCGAAGACCAAATTCAAATGTTATCGCCACGATGAGAATACAATCTTATCCCTTGGATCCAACGACTCCAAAAACAGGATTTAAAATCCCCGGGAGCCCCTGAAACCGCAGTTAAACACAAATGCCACAACAAAATCCATTAAGGATTATTACCACACCGGGATTAACACCATTAATCCCCGGGCATCACAATTATCCCCCACTAATAAAATTTCGTCCCCGAAATTTGCACAGGCGTACTCCATGAACGCCGAGACAACGCAAACCAAACGAATCAACATTGTCGAATCATGAACATATCATGAACGACATTCCAACCGCGAGGACACCGACCTCGCACCAAAAACCTGGAATGGGATAAACCTCCCAAACCATTGCAACCGTAACCGAAGGTCAGCATACCCCCAATGCTAACCGTATAAGACCCCAACACTTAAACTCGTCATTAATTCATTTATGACGTCGTATGTGTATAAAATTTTCATTTTCTTTTCATTCTTTAAAAAGAATCATTTCATGTTTCCCATAATCCCATGACATAAATAATGCTCAACATTATATGATCATCTCTACCAACAAATAGACTCAAAGATTTCGCCCATTCCATCCCCATTACACCACTTTTATATTGTGGGTTTTTATAAAAATTTGGGCAGAGTCTCCCCATAAATTGGGCTATCCCAAAATAAGACACATCACCAATATAATTCCCAGCCAGGGAAAAACACAATACTTAAGAGAAAACAAAACTCTAAATAAGTTCCCAGCCATGGAAAACACCATACTAGGAAGACATCAGAAGTGGGCTTCAACACCCTTATACAGTCCATATACATGCTTTCAATTGCTCACATACGAGCAACAAATAAATGAATACCAATCTAACTGAATAAATAGCGTATCCTATTTACCCACTCTCATATACGCTTCTGGAAGCGGCATGCTCCAACAAAGCTCGAACCAATATCCCGAAGTAGCTTAGTACCTGTTGTACCTGTTTCAACAGAAACAGCCCCCACACGGGTGAGCATACCCTGTCACGATACTCATATTCATAACAATGCATAACAATTATAATTAATTCATATATAACAATTTAAGATTATTTAAAATCCATAAAAATGTACTCCCTGTACAGTTCTGAATCTGTATAGCTTCCACTAGCTGTTCCTATTTCATTCTCACATGCTTTCATAGACATCGAGTTCAGTATCGTTAATCACAACATGAAACTCATCAATGCAATAAATTCAAGATAATCACAATTCATCATTTATGCTCAATCATAACGAGTCTCATATCGAAGGCAGCTCTGCCTGCACGTTAATCTCATTCTCAACCATTTCTCATATCGATCGTGCCAAAGGCATCCATACCCAACTCCATATCCGGACCACGTACATTTACGTGTCCATCATACCACATATTATCAACTCAATTCACATATTGATTTTCTTATATTCAGTTATCACAATTCATCAATACATGAATACTGGAATATGAAATAATTCATATTATACCTACTCGTACGTCACTACGTACCTTATAGTCGACAGCATGATACGCTATCCCGACATCCGAAGAATCATGTAGAATCTATATTAAAACCATCACTCAATATTAGCTCATTTATTCAACATTCTCAACATGTAGTTAACATATTCTACTTGTTACTTGGCATTATTATCTTTTATCCGAAGAAATGATCTACACAAATCAATAGCGATTTCTCGTACTATCCAAATTTCCAGTTATGATGTTCATACTCGAGTTATCATCACATACGCACTTTAAATGTTAGCCTTCATATTTTAGTAATAACTCATCAACCAAGAGCTATAGCAATTATACACACATTTATACGCTGGAACGCCCACATAAATAATCTGGCATCGTACCTACATATACTCACACCCATGAATTTACATAGACACACAACCGAACACGCTAAATTCATAGCCATGTTCAACTACAACATCTCCCTCACAATTTAGTAAGTTCAAACAACACAAGCAATAAGATTGACTTCAAAACAATAGTGAATTCAACCCATAATCAGCACTTACATTTGCACCTACAAAGCAACATATATTAACCCAAAACTAGCAGATTTTTCGAAGCAAAACAGCAAGGAATTAAGCGAACTAGCAGCTGAAATTTTTGAATTAAAACAGCAAGATTCAACTAAACAACAGCATGATTTCAGCCTCAAAATACTATAATTCCAAACATAGATAACATCATGATTTTCGAACCAAAACCACCCAAATTTAGAAATTAACATGATGATATATTCTCCTTAAGAACACGCACAAAATCTCCCCCAAGACAGCATAAAATTCGAACCATACAACCTCATAAATTCGAAATATGTAGCTGTATAAGTTCTGTGATGACCTGGGATTATAGATGTTAATCCCGGAGTGTTAATGACCCCTAAAGTTGTTTTACGTGGCGATTTGGAGTTTAATCGTAGTGTTGGGCCTTTCGGGCTCGTCTATTTGGGTAGTTGGGATCGTTGGATCCCGAGGTTGAGATTGTATTCTCATTTGGGTGAAAAACCTAAGAGTTGGGTTTTTAGTGTGACACGGGATCTGGGGTGCTTTGTGTGGGCACCGGTAGGGGGTTTTGGAGTTAGAGAGAGAATTTTTGAAAACAGATGATTTTTAATGAATCATGATGTATTTGTGGGGCTATTAGTATTTCGGGGTATTTTTGCTATAAATACCAGTTGAACCGAGATTTTAATAAAAGAAATCATTTCAGCTCCACCTTGCCCGTCTCTCTCTCCCCGCATTCTGTTTCCCGTCGCCCCCAACCCCCGCGCGTAAAAGCGCCGCGCCCGCCGCCGTCCGCCCGCCATCCGGCGCGTCTGACCCACCAACGGCTTCGTCTCTTCCAGGCACACCTTTCCATGGCAGGAATTCAAAGTTTCGTCGCCATTTACGTTCGGATTTTGCAGAAAAGCGCAGATGCCAAAATTCTAGGGTTCTTCGATTTTTGTCCGTTTTCCTTCCGATCTTCGTATGGGTAACCTTCCTTACCCCTTTTTCGTCATTCTCATGTAATTCCCTGCCATTTTTGGTGATGTTGGTTCGAAATATTTCCCTAATTTCGTAGGGTTTGGGTTCGATTTTTAGGGGTTTTGGCAGGGGGGGCGGTGATTCTTGTTATTGATAGATAAATTCATGTTTTAGATGAATTATGGTGCTTGGTTGGGTTCGAAATTGAGATGTTAGGGTTTGAAATTTTAGAGGTGGTTCTTGAGCAATTTTCGTTGATGTCTCATTCAATTTCCCTCCCTGCATATGCCCTGCCCCGGGTCTTTTAAATGGTTAATTGTCGTGTGTTGACAATATTTTTGTATAAGGGTTATGGGTGTGCTTGAGCATGGGTTGCATGTTCGTAAATAATTGTGAATTATTTATCGTGTTAGCACATCATTCCTCGGGGCATGGAACTCGAGCAAAGTTTGGCTTGGACTACGGAGACTTAAGGTACGTGCGACGTACGAGCATTTCTTTATATGAGAGCATTTGTGAAATGCATAATGTATTTTGATTTCATTGGATAATTGTGCGTATGGTTATATATATATGTTGATATAGCCAAGGAACGACCAAATCTTGATATCGCCACCACAAGCGTGCGTGACACTAGAGTAGGATAACTCTTACAAGGTATATGGGGTACTGGATGTATATGACCATTGTAGGGCATTGAGATGCCTGAGAATGATCGTGGAATCATGTATTCATTATAAGACATGCGAGATGTCTAAGTATAAGGGAGAATTGGTAAAATAAATGCTAGGCATTTGAGCTATCTGTGATTGATAGCGAGGTTGAGAAATCAGTATTTGTTATTGAGATATCCATATTTGCATGTATGATGAATTTGGAATCACTATATATTGATATTCGAGAATTAGGCATGCGATAGTTAAATCAATGTGTTGATTTACTGATTTTTGAGATTTGATGAGTTTGATGATTGTGAGAACAGGGACAGTACACGGAATCCCGGATGAGGATGTTGCCATCCAGGGAGTATCATTTAAAATTCATTAGTATTTACTTTTGTTGTAAATTATGAATTTCATTATTGTGATTATGGGATTTTGTGTATTGGTATGCTCACCCCGTTGGGGGCTGTCTCTGTTGGGGCAGGTGAACAGGTACATCGATGGCTTTGGAGTTGAGCTCGAGCTGTTGATTGGATTTACTCCCAGGTTCGTGGTACCAGGGCTTGATGGAGCACGGTATCGTATAGGGTACTTATATACACCCAAGGGTTATATACACATTTATGATGCTCGCATGTGAGCACGGTTATACTTGTATATGGGTTGTATATAAAGGCATGAGCCTTCCTCTCTTTCATTCTATATGCATGCAATTAAGGGTAGAATTGCAAATGATATGAGAGTCATTTGTGTATTATGTGGGTGTTGAACCACTTTAGTTGTCTTATTGTGTGGTGTCTTCCCTGGCTGGGAATTTACTTCGTGTTCTGTATTCTGTTGAGTATTGTGTATTCCCAGGCCGGGAATTATATTATGTGATGTGCTTTTGTTTCGGGATAGCTCAATTTATGGGAGACTCTGCCCAAATTTTTATAAAAGTCCACAATGTAAAAAGTGGTGTAAAGGGGATGGTAATGGGCGAACTTTATGAGTCTAATTGTTGTTAGGATGATGATCTTATAACATTGAGTATTAAAGAAAATTATGTATTTGCCATTCAATGGTAAAGTATCATCTGAGTTTCCCGATCGATTTTTATTGTAAGCATGTGCCACACATATTGGTTAATACACTAATCAAGGGTTAAGGGCTAGGGGTCCTTACATTAGTGGTATCAGAGCAGTGGTTGCTCATTGGGGCTGTTAAGGGCCTATAAAGTTATTGATAGCACATATTTATGCATGATGGCATTAATGTTGTACGACATAACTAATTGTTTATGTGCTTTTATGATATGAAAAGTTGTATTGCTAACCATTGTGGTTGCAGGAATCGTGTGGAACACGATAGGATGGCATTAATAGTGATGTCTAGCACTCTATATGTTACGTGCCAAGGAATCTGATTTTGGTAAGAAAATCAGGGAAAAGAAAGATATGATGTATTGTCTGAGGACAGACTGGGTAGACAACCGACAGTGGAATACTCCGGTATGGTCTCAATTATTATTGAATATACTAATGCGTTTGTTCATGTTATGTTCAAGCAAGGAGGATACGTAAGCAACGTACGGGCGTCCAAACGGTAACATGTATTATGTGTGTATTTATTTAACACAAGGTAAAGCAAGATATGCATAAGATAGTGCATTATGATATAATACATGTTGATACGCATCATTTTGCATATGTATGTTGTGAAATATAAGAGGTGTATTTCACGAGTCAAGGTTATCCTAGTGAGGATTTTAATGCTTACGCTAAATTCCATAAGAAGCGAGGAAGAATTCCGCTTACGTGGATTCCATAAGAAGCGAGGAAGAATTCCGCTTACGTGGAGAAGTAAGAAGCATTGAAATACACTAATGATAAATGTGATGTCCGGGAATTATGGTGGTAATCCCGGTGTTGTATTAATCCTTGATGGATTTTTAATTGTGGAAATTAGGAATTAATTGCGGTTTGGCATCTCCCGAGGTTGGTAAATCGGGCATTTGGGATCGTTGGATCCCGAGGTTGAGATCGTATTCTCATTCCGATGAAAACCTGCGAGTTGGGTTTTTAGTGTGACTCGGAATCTCGAGTGCTTGGTGTGGGCACCGGTAGGGGGTTTTTGAGTTAGAGAGAGAATTTTTGGAAACAGATGATTTTTAATGAATCATGATGTATTTGTGGGACTATTGATATTTTGGGGTATTTTTGCTATAAATACCAATTGAACCCGGGATTTTAATTATCGGAACCATTTTCTTCCCCCTCCTTCTCTCTCCCCGAACCCGCCGATTTTCGATCCCCTTTGGACCACCGCGCACAAATGTGCTTCGCCCGCCGCCGTCCGGCCGCCGTTCAGCGCGTCCGACCCGCCGCCGCGTTCGTCTCTTCCAGGCGGTCATTTCCATACCAACAATTTGAAGTTTGGTCGAGGATTGAGCTCGGATTTCTGCAGAAAGCGCTAGGGTTCGTCACTGCAGTTCATCCGATTTTTGGGGCTCGATTTTGGTATGTTTTTGGCACGATTTTTCTGGTGTTTTTGGGGCGTTTTTATGGTGTTTTTGGGTCGAGCATTGCAGACTTTTTGGTTCGAAATTTTGGTTGCATTTTGGTTCGAATTTCAGCTAGTTTTTGTGGGTTAGGGTTCGAAATTTGGGGGTTTCGTTTGTGGGGCGATTATTGTTGTTGGTAATTGATTAATTCATGTTGTAGATGCATTATGATGCTTGATTGTGTTCGAATTCGAAGAATTATAAGGGTTCGAATTTAAGGGCTTGTTTGGGTTCGAATTTAAGGGTATTGAATTCGAAAATTGGGGGGTTTTTGGCAAGGGGTGTTGATTCTTGCTTGGATAGCTTAATTCATGTTTTAAATGAATTATGGTGATTATTTGGGTTTGATTTGTGTTGTTGGGGTTCAAATTTAGGGGTGGTCCTTGAGCAATTTTCGATATTGTCTCATCCGATTTCCCTCCCTGTATATGCCCTGCCCCGGGTCTTTTAAATGGTAAATTGTCGTAGGTTGACAATATGTTGAGGGTTATGGGTGTGCTTGAGCATGGGTTGCATGTTCGTAATTAATTGTGAATTATTTACCGTGTTAGCACATCGTTCTTCGGGGCATGGAACTCGAGCAAGGTTCGGCTCGGACTTCGGAAATTAAGGTACGTATAACGTACGAGCATAGCCTTTTATAATGTTGCAATAGTGAAATGCATGATATATGGTATTTGTAATAAATGGGCATTGAAATGCATGGATTGGTGGTATTTACAATAAATGAGTATTAAAATGCATGGTATAGGGTATTGGAAATAGATGGGTATCGAAGTGCATGGTTTATGGTACTTGCAATAATTGGATAGTGAAATGCATGGTATATGGTAAATGTGATAAATAGACATACATTGGGAATCATAGGGTGCCGCTTTCGAGCGAGCAACGATTGGGTGTTGTCGCCGTTGGGCGACCATCGGTTATGACGCCGCTATTGTTGAGCGTGCGCTGGGTTTAGAATGCCGCTATTGTGGAGCGAGCAATGTTATGGGAACATGGAATCCTTGGTTAAATATATGTGAAATCTATGGCATATATATATATGATTTTACACATTGATTATGGAACTGGCATGGTAGAACTGCATTAGTTAATCTATATGGTGATTAACTGGCTTTGAGAATTTGATGAGTTTGGTTATTTTGAGAACAGGGACAATACAGGGGATCCCGGATGAGGGTGTTACCATCCAGGGAGTATCATTTAAATTATGGCATTTACATTCTGTAAATTATGAATTGCAATATTATTATTTTGTGATTGGTGGTATTGGTATGCTCACCCCGTGTGGGGGCTGTCTCTGTTGGGGCAGGTAACACAGGTGTAGCGGCTTTGGAGTCGAGCTCGGGCTTTTGGTTAGAGGTACTTCCAGGATCGAGGTACCAGAGCTGGTTGGATGGACGCTCAGATCCAGTGTTGAGATCGAGTTGTGCTTGGAAGGTGCTTCCAGGATAGAAGTACCAGTAGCGGTATCCGGTATAGTGTTTTATGCATCAAATACACGTTTATTCATTGAGTGCTCTTACGTGAGTACACCTTACGTGTATATGGGATGTATAAATGGGCTATGGCCTCTTTCTGTTCATTATGGTTGCATGCAATTAATTATGGAAATTGCTAAATGAACTAAGAGCATATTAGTGTATTATGTGGGTGCATGTTATGTGAATAATAATGGTAGGGGGAATTTGAATATTGGGAATTGAATGCAAGAAATTTTCTGGGTAGCATACGGTGTTGCACTTGCATAGGGTTTTTCCCCTGATGGTATGATTATATGCACTCATGGTATGGCTTAATGCACTAATTACGGGTTAAGGGCACGGGGGTCCTTACATTAGTGGTATCAGAGCAGTGGTTAGCTCTTTGGGGCTGTTGAGGGCCTAGGAACATGTTATTGGGAATGAGAAGCACATACTTATGCATGATTGCTTATGTGCGTTTATGATATGTGTTCATAATTGGAATATGTGTTGCTAACCATGGTGGTTGCAGGGTCTTATGAGACATGGACTATGCATTACGGTTGCATAGGTATACATCGGAGTGATGATTTTAATGCTTTGCCGCTACATGTTGGAGCGAGGTGCATTAAAATACACTCATGGCGATGTTTATGGGAATACAGGTTATGCATTACGGTTGCATGCACGTCGAAGCGATGATGCCGCTGTCGTGTCGAAGCGATGGTAAATGCCGCTGTCACGTCGAAGCGATGATGCCGCTGTCGTGCCGAAACAATTATTGAAATACGGGTTATGCATTACGGTTGCATGCATGGCGTAGCGATATGAATACTTGCCGCTGTCGTATTATAGCGATGAAGAATATTTGCCGCAAATATGTCGAAGCGAAGGAAAATGCCGCTGTCATATTATTATTGCGAGGGATATTATGCCGCTAATACGTCGAAGCGAAGGGTATTTTCGCTGTCATGCCGGAATGATGGTAAATGCCGCTGTCGTGTCGAAGCGATGGTAAATGCCGCTGTCACGTCGAAGCGATGGTACCACCGTCATGTCGAAACGATGATGCCGCTGTCGTGTCGAAGCGATGATACATGCCGCTGTCACGTCGAAGCGATGATGCCGTTGTCATGACGTAGCGATGTGATCGGGAACAAAGTACTACATGAGTGTGAGTACCTCTTGAGTCCGCGATTATCCGGGTATTTTATTGGCGATGGTTCCGCCGGGTATTTATTGGCGATGGTTACGCCGGGTATTTTATTGGCGATGGTTACGCCGGGTATTTTATTGGCGATGGTTACGCCGGGTATTTTATTGGCGATGGTTACGCCGGGTATTTTATTGGCGATGGTTACGCCGGGTATTTTATTGGCGATGGTTACGCCGGGTATTTTGTTGGCGATGGTTACGCCGGGTATTTTATTGGCGACGGTTACGCCGGGTATTCTATTGGCGATGGTTTATACCGCCGGATATCTATAGCGACATTTTATGCCGCTGACTCCATGGCGAGGGATCATGCCGCTGATTCGATAGCGATGGGTTATACCGCTATGTGTGTAGCACTGGATTATGCCGCCTACGAGCGATGGGTGCTGCTTATGTACCGCTGGTGGACGATGGATACAGGTATTCCGCTATCTCGATAGCGATGAGGTATGGCATATTACTTTTGTTATCAGTATGGTGAGTATGGTGTATTATTATTTACCGTCATGTGTTTGACGATGAGATTATGGATGTCGTGTATCGACAGGTACCGTCATATGTTCGACGATGTTATTTGGGATAACTATGTGGACGCTTGGCGTCATTTTGGTGATTTATACATTCATGTTTATGTATATGGTTGTATGGTTTGAGTGCCGATGGTGGGCACATGGTAGGGTCTGGGTATTTAGTTGACGAGACCTTTTGCCGAGCAGGTTTGCTCGATGGATCATTGATGCATTGTACCGGTGAGAGTACGCATCGTATTATGGAGGTATTTTATTGACGAGCAATGATACCCTTGGGTATGCTCGCTGGGATGGCTAAGGCCAAGTGAATGGTGGTAAGAGTAGTCATTGAGGAAACTACTCGCTTGTTATTGTGATGAGGAGTAAACATGGTTACACCCACCCTAAGGGCGTGGAAGAAGTCCTAATGGATTAGGATTGCATGATAATTGAGCGTGGACGCCGGGTTGTCCAGTGTGCTTTGGTGTTTTAGAGATATGTTGGGCAATGACCCACAACTCTAATGGTTTGGGCGGTATGGTATACCGGGATGGAATGTGTGTCGCGTTAATAGGTTGGTATAAGCCTATGGGACCAGCGAATCACTAGCCAGGTATTGTTGCAGTGCTTTAGTGTGCTTGTGGTAGCTATTATAATGCTCGTTGGATTCGAGTTTGGTGAATCGTATGGTGATACGATGAGGGTTATGGTAGACTCTTGTAGTCTCTATGTGGCATGGTGTTTGAGGTAGGGAATACCTCACGGGGACGTTATACGTCATTGTTTTGAGGGACTTGTGCTGGGACAGCTCAAGTTTGTTGGTGTTACCAACGTGAGTGTCAACAAGTCGTGGTTAGCTCTAGTTGAGCATCCTTGCAATTGGCATGCAATGGGAATCACAATGGTTAGTGAGATATAGTTAGTGGGGTGACACTACTATATTGATTTTATCTCTTGGAGAGATTTGGATTGTACTGTCTTGGAGACAGCTTACATCGGTCGTGGATTGATTGTAAATCAGCCATGGTAAGCATTACTGGTGTTGGACCGGGTAATGGATTTCTTACCTCGGTGAGACGTTTGAGGAGACGTCTTCGGGAAGATGCTCGATTTTGGAGTACTATGGTATTAGTACAGAGCATCGTTGGGATGTGTATACATGGCGTATACAGATTTTGGATCGGGTAATGATAGTCTTGATGCACTACTCTAACCAGTTGTGTATTTCTGGGTTCCAGGATATGTTTTGGTATAAATATACCCAGGTTTCCGAACGGTGGTTCGAGGATTGGAGAATCATGGATTCATGACTTTTTCCTTGAGAGGGAGACGGTATTATGATTCCTACCGGTTGAATCTTTTGGGGAGATTCGTTATTTTGGTTCGTGTGGTGGTGATGTTGAAATCACACCCTTTGGTTTTGGTTTGTCAACCATCATTCTCCGTGGGGCGAGAATAATCGGGGTTTGACAGTTGGTTTTGGGATTTGGGTGTGATTGGAGATACCCGAGTCTATTGCATTGTGTATGCATGTTGTGTGGGTGTATGGGCATGTATGCCGTGTGTGTATACGAATGCCAACCTTATTTTGTTCATTGTGGAACGCCGAGTGTGTATACTTGGTTTAGTGGATCTCCGGTGTGAGATTGTGGAACCTCGAGATCGGTAATCTCGATGGCACGATGCATTCTAATGAATGATCGTGAGGGTTGTTTGATTCCCCGAGGAGGGATCGATGTGATTTGGAATCATGGTGGTTCTTGTTGGATAATTCGATAGCCTTCCTATTTTAGGATTGTTAGATCCAAGGATAGATGAGGGATGGCCGAGATTCGGATTTGTTTAGTGTCATGGTTGACACTTGTGTAGGAATGCAATTGGTTGCCTTCCATGTCCCCTATGGAACTTGAGACTTGGTGGAGTCTTGATGGTGTGTCGGGACCAAGATATGATTTCTTGGAACACACCGGTGTAAACATCCTCGGTGATGTATTTTTGTGTGGATCAGTGACCGTGGGTAACCCGGTCCGGGTTGCAAGTGGTGCAACTACTCCTTTGGAGGAGATGGGCTGGGAAGCGAAAACTGGTTTTTCTGTGAGTATACTGTTGTATACTAGTGGTCCCCACCATGACGATATGTGTCATGCATCGTGGGAAGGTGGTGAATATCACGGGATGATATCTTTGTCAGAACCAATGGAGATTTGGTTGGTTTGCAGTTTTGGTGAACTGACTTGTGGGACGATTCACGTCGAGGTATGTTGTTATCTTTCGGGTTTGTATTGGTTTTGGCGTTGCGCTATTTTAGGGCTTGGTGCGAGACTGGTATTCTCGCAGTTGTTAATTCGATTCTAAGGTGGTTCAGAATCGGGGTCTTGGCTTTGTTTTGTTTGTGAAGTCCTGGTGTTACGTGGGATACACCGGTGCAATTTCGAGGACGAAATTTTATTAGTGGGGGATAATTGTGATGTCCGGGAATTATGGTGGTAATCCCGGTGTTGTATTAATCCTTGATGGATTTTTAATTGTGGAAATTAGGAATTAATTGCGGTTTGGCATCTCCCGAGGTTGGTAAATCGGGCATTTGGGATCGTTGGATCCCGAGGTTGAGATCGTATTCTCATTCCGATGAAAACCTGCGAGTTGGGTTTTTAGTGTGACTCGGAATCTCGAGTGCTTGGTGTGGGCACCGGTAGGGGGTTTTTGAGTTAGAGAGAGAATTTTTGGAAACAGATGATTTTTAATGAATCATGATGTATTTGTGGGACTATTGATATTTTGGGGTATTTTTGCTATAAATACCAATTGAACCCGGGATTTTAATTATCGGAACCATTTTCTTCCCCCTCCTTCTCTCTCCCCGAACCCGCCGATTTTCGATCCCCTTTGGACCACCGCGCACAAATGTGCTTCGCCCGCCGCCGTCCGGCCGCCGTTCAGCGCGTCCGACCCGCCGCCGCGTTCGTCTCTTCCAGGCGGTCATTTCCATACCAACAATTTGAAGTTTGGTCGAGGATTGAGCTCGGATTTCTGCAGAAAGCGCTAGGGTTCGTCACTGCAGTTCATCCGATTTTTGGGGCTCGATTTTGGTATGTTTTTGGCACGATTTTTCTGGTGTTTTTGGGGCGTTTTTATGGTGTTTTTGGGTCGAGCATTGCAGACTTTTTGGTTCGAAATTTTGGTTGCATTTTGGTTCGAATTTCAGCTAGTTTTTGTGGGTTAGGGTTCGAAATTTGGGGGTTTCGTTTGTGGGGCGATTATTGTTGTTGGTAATTGATTAATTCATGTTGTAGATGCATTATGATGCTTGATTGTGTTCGAATTCGAAGAATTATAAGGGTTCGAATTTAAGGGCTTGTTTGGGTTCGAATTTAAGGGTATTGAATTCGAAAATTGGGGGGTTTTTGGCAAGGGGTGTTGATTCTTGCTTGGATAGCTTAATTCATGTTTTAAATGAATTATGGTGATTATTTGGGTTTGATTTGTGTTGTTGGGGTTCAAATTTAGGGGTGGTCCTTGAGCAATTTTCGATATTGTCTCATCCGATTTCCCTCCCTGTATATGCCCTGCCCCGGGTCTTTTAAATGGTAAATTGTCGTAGGTTGACAATATGTTGAGGGTTATGGGTGTGCTTGAGCATGGGTTGCATGTTCGTAATTAATTGTGAATTATTTACCGTGTTAGCACATCGTTCTTCGGGGCATGGAACTCGAGCAAGGTTCGGCTCGGACTTCGGAAATTAAGGTACGTATAACGTACGAGCATAGCCTTTTATAATGTTGCAATAGTGAAATGCATGATATATGGTATTTGTAATAAATGGGCATTGAAATGCATGGATTGGTGGTATTTACAATAAATGAGTATTAAAATGCATGGTATAGGGTATTGGAAATAGATGGGTATCGAAGTGCATGGTTTATGGTACTTGCAATAATTGGATAGTGAAATGCATGGTATATGGTAAATGTGATAAATAGACATACATTGGGAATCATAGGGTGCCGCTTTCGAGCGAGCAACGATTGGGTGTTGTCGCCGTTGGGCGACCATCGGTTATGACGCCGCTATTGTTGAGCGTGCGCTGGGTTTAGAATGCCGCTATTGTGGAGCGAGCAATGTTATGGGAACATGGAATCCTTGGTTAAATATATGTGAAATCTATGGCATATATATATATGATTTTACACATTGATTATGGAACTGGCATGGTAGAACTGCATTAGTTAATCTATATGGTGATTAACTGGCTTTGAGAATTTGATGAGTTTGGTTATTTTGAGAACAGGGACAATACAGGGGATCCCGGATGAGGGTGTTACCATCCAGGGAGTATCATTTAAATTATGGCATTTACATTCTGTAAATTATGAATTGCAATATTATTATTTTGTGATTGGTGGTATTGGTATGCTCACCCCGTGTGGGGGCTGTCTCTGTTGGGGCAGGTAACACAGGTGTAGCGGCTTTGGAGTCGAGCTCGGGCTTTTGGTTAGAGGTACTTCCAGGATCGAGGTACCAGAGCTGGTTGGATGGACGCTCAGATCCAGTGTTGAGATCGAGTTGTGCTTGGAAGGTGCTTCCAGGATAGAAGTACCAGTAGCGGTATCCGGTATAGTGTTTTATGCATCAAATACACGTTTATTCATTGAGTGCTCTTACGTGAGTACACCTTACGTGTATATGGGATGTATAAATGGGCTATGGCCTCTTTCTGTTCATTATGGTTGCATGCAATTAATTATGGAAATTGCTAAATGAACTAAGAGCATATTAGTGTATTATGTGGGTGCATGTTATGTGAATAATAATGGTAGGGGGAATTTGAATATTGGGAATTGAATGCAAGAAATTTTCTGGGTAGCATACGGTGTTGCACTTGCATAGGGTTTTTCCCCTGATGGTATGATTATATGCACTCATGGTATGGCTTAATGCACTAATTACGGGTTAAGGGCACGGGGGTCCTTACAATAAATGACTCAATTCTGCTTACGTGGATTTCCATAAGAAGCGAGGAAGAATTCCGCTTACGTGGATTTCCATAAGAAGCAAGGAAGAATTCTGCTTACGTGGATTTCCATAAGAAGCGAGGAAGAATTCCGCTTACATGGATTTCCATAAGAAGCAAGGAAGAATTCCGCTTACGTGGATTTCCATAAGAAGCGAGGAAGAATTCCGCTTACGTGGATTTCCATAATAAGCAAGGAAGAATTCCGCTTACGTGGAGAAATAAGAAGGAACCTTAATTTCATATGTTGATTATTTATGAGTTATGGTTGTATTTATGATTTATGCATTTAAGTTTGCATTCATATTATATTGCATACGATGTTATTATGTGGTAAGATGCCACGGGGTAAGATGCCCATATGGTAAGAGGCCATACGATGTTATTATGTCGTAAGATGCCCATATGGTAAGAGGCCATACGATGTTATTATGTGGTAAGATGCCACGGGGTAAGATGCCCATATGGTAAGAGGCCATACGATATTATTATGTGGTAAGATGCCATAAGACGTTATGATGCTATGATGTTAATCAATTACGTTAAGATCTAATGATTACGTGCATGAATATTTGAAACAGGGACAATAAAAGTGGGTTAATGTGTTTAACCAGGAAGATTCATGCATTTCTTTATTTATGTACATTTTCTATGATGATTGGCGATGGTTTATACCGCCGGACACGGATGATAGCGGTAATGTATTCCGCTGTGTCGATTGATGCTGTTTCATCTCTTTATGATGATTGGCGATGGTTTATACCGCCAGACACGGATGATAGCGGTGATGTATTCCGCTGTGTCGATGATGATGATTCATTTCTTTATGATGACACGGATGATAGCGATGGTTCATTCCGCTGTGTCAATGATGATGATTCAATGAGGATTGTCGATGATTCGTGCTGCCAGATATGTTGATAGCGATGCCTCGTTCCGCTATTATGTGGACGATGATTCATGCTCAGGTGTATAGCGAGGTTTCATGCCACTTATTATATGACGATGTATCATGTCGTCGATTCTATAGCGATGGATTGTGCCTTTAAGTACTCAGCACAGGATTATGCCGCCTTCGAGCGATGAGTGCTGATTACGCACTATTATCGAGCGACGGAGACAGGTATGCCACTATTTTGTTAGCGATGAGGTATGAGATATTGCTATTTTATTAGCATAATGGCGGATGGCATACGTTGATGTACATGGACCGTCACGTGTTGACAAGGTTGTTTAGATGTCATTGTTGACATGTATCGTCACTAATTGACGATGCCTTAGATGCCATGAGTGGGCATGTATCGTCACGGGATGACGATGACAATGGTGTAGGAGATGTCTTATTAGACATGCATCATCGTTACGATGAACAATGCGCTGAGTATACGTATTCAGTTGTATACATTGGGTGCCAGTGCCGAGCACAAGGTGGTGTCTACGTCACCGGTCGACGTGACCCTTATACCGAGCGGGTTGCTCGAGAAATGGATGGACGCGCTGTACATGTGATTGTACCGCAGCAATTGTTTGAGGTGATCATATTACGAGTGATGATACCCTTGTGGTATGCTCGTTGGAATGGCTTTTTGGCCATGTATTTGACGACAGGAGTAATCATGGAGGAAATTACTCGCCTTCTGTCGATATGACATGTGGTAGACATGGTCACACCACCCTTGAGGGTGTAGAATGGGTCCTAAAGGATTAGGATCAGGTTACGTTAAGTACATAGGGACACTGAAGTGTCCAGGGTGTATCAGCATTAGAGGAATGTTGGGTAAAGACCCACTACCCTATTGATTTTCTTCCCACAGTATGGTATGCCGTGCGGAAACGTCCATCTTATTGGTAGGTTTGAGGTGAACCTAGAGAGGCAGCGACTAGTTTGTCTGCCGCGTGTGTGCAGCACCATGATGGGCTTGCTAGAGCCGTTATACTGCTCTTTGGAACCAAGTTTGGCAAATCGTATACGATGTGGATTGTGGTGGACTCTAGTAGTCACCACGTCATTTGAGGTTGAGGTTGTGCATGCCTCACTGAAACATATATTGTTGGGTCCTCTTTACTTAATCCATTATGTATCCATTAAACATACATATGTGAGTCTGAATTAAGTCATATACCATGCACGGATTAAGAGTTCATACTACTTAAGTTGTTTACAAGGTTCTCAAAAACCTAACAAACTATACATAACATGTACATAAACAACCTAATCCAAAAGAACTCCTAGGCAGTGGTTCCCCTCGCAGCGGAAATTATGACTCACGCTCCCCACGTTTATGAGTCCTTACAGAAACATTCACACAATGAGTATAGATAACAATTATCTCAGTGCAATATCAAATCACAATATCAATAAGCACAAATAAATCATCAATACGTGAATGTTCTGTATCATGCATCCACAAATGCACTATGTCATGACATGTCTCAACAAGTTCCCTATTATCACGAGCCCCATATGATATGCCTAATCAGCTCAATATGTCAGTGGAACCACATCACATCTGCATATTAGCAGCACATATCATAGTACCATGCTCATCGGTGATAATAGCCAGAGTATATACCCACACCAGGCGTATATCTCTCAAGCCAAAGCATATGTAGTATATCTATCGTGGCAACGATCCCAGCCAAAGCATATACCACACCAGGCATATCTATCGAGGCAATGATCTCACCAAAGCATATACACATATCTATCAAGGCCTCTATCCCAATCATATGAAATCCATGTATGAACATGCATATGAAATACCAATCATATGACACAAGATAACATAAATCATATGATATCAAAACCATAACATCATCATAGCATCATATCTATACTCCGTACGTCAACACGTACCTGTATTGATACACAAAAGCGATAAATCAGGCGTTGATAGCTAATTGCCTCTTTGCCCTGTCCCCTGAGATGATGCTACAACAATGCCAACAATATATCATGTTATCATAGGCATTAAAATCAAATTCTACAAAATATAAAATTTTTCAAGATTTGAACTCTGGCGATCGATCGCACATTTCACCGATCGATCGCCAAACTGTTCTGCCTCCCTCGCGATCGATCGCCAAAGCTCGCGATCGATCGCCAAAGTGCTCTGTTTGCTCGCGATCGATCGCCACATTTTCACCGATCGATCGCCACATGATTTTAACCGCCTTAAAATTTACTCTGTCTCGGCGATCGATCGCCACAAAGCTCGCGATCGATCGCCGATGTCGAGAAAGTTCAGAACATGGCGATTTTGAGCTTATCCTCCTAGCTCTTCTCCTACAATTCGAATTTTAACATGTAAACATGTTTCATGCACTATCTAGGAACATCTTCACATGATTCTAACATCATAGATTTCAATTTCTAGCATATAAACATGTTATGATTGTACACATGAACACTTGATATGCTATGTCTCATACATCAACACCAATGACAAAATCAAGTATACAACTATGAATTTCTTACCAAGATGGTACAATTCCACTTCACACACCCTCCTAGCTCAAGTTACAATTGAAACCCAAGCTCAAACCAACAAAACTTTGAAAGAAATGGAGAGGAGCTTGTGTAGAGATTTTTAGGTGAAAAGTGGTGTAGTATGTGATTTCACCTCTAAGCCACTTGATATAGACCCTTAAGTCCCTAATTTACTTGATATCATGTCATTTGGAGATAATTACATGTTAAGTGTCATGTACATGAAGATGACATCCAAATGCAAATGCAACTCCAAGTCAAATTCAAGTCACATGCATATTCAAATGCCCACTTGCAACTCAAATTCACATGCTTATGTAATTCCCTTCAAACTCATGTCAAATGCAACTCACATGTATATTTTAATGCACCTTCAAATGCATATACATTTCATAGTTCTTGATATATTATGGTTCAACTCATTGTACACCATTACCATATCTCTTTTCATACATATAGTAAGTCATTCTTGGTTCCACTCGAACCTCCATTATCATACCGCCACGTGATATAATTACACCATAATCATATCATAAGTATATCACATAAATCGAGGCATTACATATATACGTTTATGTTTAATCTTGGTGAGACTTGTCTGGGACAGCTCATGATGTTGAAGTACCAACAAGAGAGTCATCAAGTCGTTGTTGATTCGATCTGGGGAATCCGTGTATTTGGGATGCAATGGGTGTTGTATCCAGTTTTTCCGAACAGTGGTTCGAGACTAGTGGATCTCGAGTTCGATGGCACTTCCCTTGTGAGGAAGGAGGTAGTATTATATCTATTTGGGAATCTTTGAAAGATTCGGTAAGTTAATGCATGTGGTGTTGATTTTGGGAATCACACCGCGTGTTGTTAATCGTCGATTATCATTCTCCACTGGGTAGGAAATAACTCAAGATTGGCAGTTGTGTTTGGGGCTTAGGGGTATGTTGTAGATACCCGAGCCAAGTGCATTGAGTATGCATGTGATCAGTGCTTAGGCAGGTATACCGGAGAGTATACGGTTGATTTCCTTTTTGTCAATCATAGAGTTATGCTATTTTTGGATGGTTAAATCTCTGATAAGAGATATGGAACACCTTGAGATTGGGAATCTCCATGGCACGATAATTATGAGGAATAATCGCGAAGTTAGTTGACTCCCTTTGAGGAGGGATTATCTTGTGTGGGTTAAGGTATTTCCTTGTTGGTGTTTTCTTTCGAGTTTTCGATAGCCTTCCCAAGTTTGGATTGTTAAATCCTAGGATTTTCAAGGGATGGCAGGAATTCGGATTTGTTGGGTGTCGCTGACGACACAAGCGTTGAGGATGCAATGGGTTTATTGCATGTCCTTTCAGAATTTGAAACTATGTGGAGTCTCGTTTGTTTATTTATGACCAGGATGTGATTCTTGGAACATCCGGAGGTGGACATCTTGTGAGTTGTCTTTTGTGTGAATCTGTGGCCGTGAGTTTCCCAAATTAAGTTGCAATGATGCGACTGCTCCTTCGATGGAGGAGGTTTGAAAGTGGAAACCAGGTTTGGTATGTGTACACCGTGGTATACTAGTGTTTCCCTCGTAACGATGTATGTTAGACATCGTGAGTCATGATAGAGACGTCATTGAATGATATCTACGATGGAATCGGGAGCGATTCGAATCCTTGCAGTTTCAGTTGACTAACTGCTTTTGGATTGTTAGCGTTATGTTGTGCCGACGCTCTTTCGTTTTTGGTGGACTGGAAGGTTTATTTCATTCCAGAGTTTGGTGCGAGGTAGGTACCCTCGCGTTTATTAATACGATTCTAATATGGTCAAGGATCGAGGTTATGGCTTCATGTTGTTGTATAGCCTAGGTGTTATGTATTACACCGGTGCAAATTTCGAGGACGAAATTCTTTTAGTGGGGGATATTGTGATGACCTGGGATTATAGATGTTAATCCCGGAGTGTTAATGACCCCTAAAGTTGTTTTACGTGGCGATTTGGAGTTTAATCGTAGTGTTGGGCCTTTCGGGCTCGTCTATTTGGGTAGTTGGGATCGTTGGATCCCGAGGTTGAGATTGTATTCTCATTTGGGTGAAAAACCTAAGAGTTGGGTTTTTAGTGTGACACGGGATCTGGGGTGCTTTGTGTGGGCACCGGTAGGGAGTTTTGGAGTTAGAGAGAGAATTTTTGAAAAAAGATGATTTTTAATGAATCATGATGTATTTGTGGGGCTATTAATATTTCGGGGTATTTTTGCTATAAATATCAGTTGAACCCGAGATTTTAATAAAAGAAATCATTTCAGCTCCACCTTGCCTGTCTCTCTCTCCCCGCGTTCTGTTTCCCGTCGCCCCCAACCCCCGCGCGTAAAAGCGCAGCGCCCGCCACCGTCCGCCCGCCATCCGGCGCGTCCGACCCACCAACGGCTTCGTCTCTTCCAGGCGCACCTTTCCAGGCCAGGAATTTGAAGTTTCGTCGCCATTTACGTTCGGATTTTGCAGAAAAGCGCAGATGCCAAAATTCTAGGGTTCTTCGGTTTTCGTCCGTTTTCCTTCCGATCTTCGTATGGGTAACATTCCTTACCCCTTTTTCGTCATTGTCATGTAATTCCCTGCCATTTTTGGTGATGTTGGTTCGAAATATTTCCCTAATTTCGTAGGGTTTGGGTTCGATTTTTAGGGGTTTTGGCAGGGGGGCGGTGATTCTTGTTATTGATAGATAAATTCATGTTTTAGATGAATTATGGTGCTTGGTTGGGTTCGAAATTGAGATGTTAGGGTTCGAAATTTTAGAGGTGGTTCTTGAGCAATTTTCGTTGATGTCTCATTCGATTTCCCTCCCTGCATATGCCCTGCCCCGGGTCTTTTAAATGGTTAATTGTCGTGTGTTGACAATATTTTTGTATAAGGGTTATGGGTGTGCTTGAGCATGGGTTGCATGTTCGTAAATAATTGTGAATTATTTATCGTGTTAGCACATCATTCCTCGGGGCATGGAACTCGAGCAAAGTTTTGCTTGGACTACGGAGACTTAAGGTACGTGCGATGTACGAGCATTTCTTTATATGAGAGCATTTGTGAAATGCATAATGTATTTTGATTTCATTGAATAATTGTGCGTATGGTTATATATATATGTTGATATAGCCAAGGAACGACCAAATCTTGATATCGCCGCCACAAGCGTGCGTGACACTAGAGTAGGATAACTCTTACAAGGTATATGGGGTACTGGATGTATATGACCATTGTAGGGCATTGAGATGCCTGAGAATGATCGTGGAATCATGTATTCATTATAAGACATGCGAGATGTCTAAGTATAAGGGAGAATTGGTAAAATAAATGCTAGGCATTTGAGCTATCTGTGATTGATAGCGAGGTTGAGAAATCAGTATTTGTTATTGAGATATCCATATTTGCCTGTATGATGAATTTGGAATCACTATATATTGATATTCGAGAATTAGGCATGCGATGAGTTAAATCAATGTGTTGATTTACTGATTTTTGAGATTTGATGAGTTTGATGATTGTGAGAACAGGGACAGTACACGGAATCCCGGATGAGGACGTTGCCATCCAGGGAGTATCATTTAAAATTCATTAGTATTTACTTTTGTTGTAAATTATGAATTTCATTATTGTGATTATGGGATTTTGTGTATTGGTATGCTCACCCGTTGGGGGCTGTCTCTGTTGGGGCAGGTGAACAGGTACATCGATGGCTTTGGAGTTGAGCTCGAGCTGTTGATTGGATTTACTCCCAGGATCGTGGTACCAGGGCTTGATGGAGCACGGTATCGTATAGGGTACTTATATACACCCGAGGGTTATATACACATTTATGATGCTCGCATGTGAGCACGGTTATACTTGTATATGGGTTGTATATAAAGGCATGAGCCTTCCTCTTTTTCATTCTATATGCATGCAATTAAGGGTAGAATTGCAAATGATATGAGAGTCATTTGTGTATTATGTGGGTGTTGAAACCCACTTTAGTTGTCTTATTGTGTGGTGTCTTCCCTGGCTGGGAATTTACTTCGTGTTCTGTAATCTGTTGAGTATTGTGTATTCCCTGGCCGGGAATTATATTATGTGATGTGCTTTTGTTTCGGGATAGCTCAATTTATGGGGAGACTCTGCCCAAATTTTTATAAAAGTCCACAATGTAAAAAGTGGTGTAAAGGGGATGGTAATGGGCGAACTTTATGAGTCTAATTGTTGTTAGGATGATGATCTTATAATGTGAGGGCCCGGTCCTAATCAGAGGTTTAATTAGCACACGATTGTTATATTAACGTAAACAGCGGAAGATTTAGTTAAAAACTTTATCAAAGTGACCCTCAAAATTTTTCGCATTTTGTTTCTAAAACATTTCCGAATAGTGAAAATATTTATTTCCAGTTTTACATCTAACATGATATTCATCGCATAAGCTTTACGTATAAATTCTCAGTAAAGTAATACTTAAAAATACAGATACTCAGGGCATACCCTGGTAATTTAAAACATAAGTAAAAATACTAAACAACTACTGGGACTCAAAACATAAACCATATACCTGAGCTCGCTCTCAAGGAGCTCTGGTATTTATCGATGCTTCATCTCGAGCATCCACAGTACGTCCACCTGCAATACCTGTCATGTCCATCCAACAAAGACATGACAGCCCCCCGCGAAGGGGGTCAGAACCCCAGTACGAGAAACAGATAAAATCACAGTGTATGATAAATAACATGCGATGTATGCCGTGCATGAATGCAAATGCATATGAAGGGTATCAAATCTCGAATATCCATATCTCAGGAGTCCAAAGGAAATCATCAATCACTCATCAGTGCTCGAGCAGGATGTGACACACTCCGCGCTCCGATCTATCTCTCAGTCGAGCCATCGGCGGTCCATCATCCTCGTGTCTGGGCGACGTCGGCACGCTCGTCGCTCCGGCATCCCTCAGCTCACTCTCACTCCTGCCGAGCCAACGGCTGCCCATCATCCCCAGACACGCATCACTCATACCAAGAAAAGATATAGGTATAAAGAACGAATCAAAAGGCTCAACATGACATGCCCAATGTCCATGCGTGTCAATGCATCATGCAATATCATAATCTCATGTGATGCACCTCAAATCTCATGTCATCATATATCATGCAGTCAATGTACCATGTAATTCACATACTGCAAATCAACTTATCACATAGTCACATAAGGAGCAAGTAATGACAAGTAAATCATACCCGGGAACATCACATGTCTTTGCCAGACATTGTGATAAAACCCGTTTTCTACGTACCTCGGACCAGTAATAATTTTACCGAGTGCTCCAAAATAGTCCCGAAATTATTTAACCTGGTCATAAATACTACAAAATTATCACTAAGTGTTTAAATGACACAAAAGCTAAAATAAGTTTTAAAAGGTGTTTTCCTACTGATTTTTCCTTCAAAATCACACTGACCAGTTTTAGTAGAAAATTCATAATAAAATCATATGACTTTCAAATGACCCGATTCCAGTGCTCAAAGTTCCAAAACTCAAAGGACTTCATTTTCTTGTCTAATGATGTCGGGCTAATTCTTCCAGTAAAAGTAGTTAAAACACTAAATACGTAGCTTTTGAAATTCTGTTTTCCATCTCGAGCAGTGTTTGTAAAATCGCCATAACTTTTTCATTTTAAAAGCAAAATGGTTAATTCCAGTGGAAAACGACAGAAAACTCAAAGTACTAAAATACCTATGTCTGGAGAGTTTTCGAAATTCCTAGCCGAAAATGCTCAGGAACTCGGACAACACTCTGCATGACATTTTCGCCCACATGCAGAACATGATTTGCACACTTGAAGTATAAAATTCATATTTAATTGAAAATAAGTCCAAAATAAGTCATTCGTTTTTTTAAATTCAAGAGAATGAAAAGATCTACAAGGTCATGTAGAAATCGACAACAGAATCGAAATTAAACTTTGTCCAAAGTTCGAAATTCTACACTGCATGTGCATTTCCAGCACATGCAGAGTTGAATCTGGCATAGTTTAGTAAAATGGGCGTATCTCACTCAAATCAATTCCACATGATCCCAAATTTCAGCCACATAACAAAAACTCAAATATCTACAACTTTTGTTTGAGGCTCACAGTAAGATTTTGAAGTTAAGGTAGTCGAAAATACAGAGCCATATACTGCATGCAACCATAGTTTCTGCTGAAACTCATGGCAGTATGAGTTTCACCTCTTTATTCATAAACATAACTCTAAAATCGACCCAATCAGAACTAAAATCGAAGGTTAACAATATAAAGGGAATGATATACCTCCCAAGCTTTTAAAAACACCCAAAACCTTGAAGCTCTTCTTAATTCCTAACCAATTCCAAGCTTGCATGCAAGATTTGAGCAAGTTTTTGGATGGAGGAGAAGGAAAGTGTTTCGAATTTTATGGAGAGGAAAGGAGGGAAGATGGTTGCTTGTTGGAGTGAGGAAGATGATGGAGTAATATCAGATTGAACAAGAATAAGCAACCCCCATGCATAAATAAAGACAAGAGGCGTTGGAAACTAGGTAGAATTTTGGGATTTTTTAATCAATTTCTTATCCCACTATGTCCAAGTGTCCCAAGATGGTGTTTTATCATTTTTTTATGTAGGTGCATGGCTGAAAATTATATACCATTTGGTATATTTTTTATGTATATTAATTTGGTTAAAGATAAAATCTTGTGACCCGGAATACCTCAATTCGAATTCTTCGCTTTTAAAATCACCCGGGTATATATACATACCTAATAATAGTCAATGCGTCATAATCCAGAACACCATAATTCAAAGTCTATATTTTTAATTATCCGGGTTCGCTTAATCATCATTAATCCGGATTAATTAGCGTCGGGGTCTTACATTTCTTCCCCTCTTAAAAAGATTTCGTCCTCGAAATCGCAAAACTGAGTATAACTCAATAAATCACAACATATGAGTGTCTCAATCTCATTCATAGATACTTAAGGATCACCATGTATCAATGACAACTGATGTGTTCGTCTCAACGATCTACCACTTAAACAAAGTTCTCTATGATTCCACAAAGTTCAAAATATCGAGGCAACATCAAACCTCACTTAACGAATCATATTGATCATCGCAAATGTAATATTTTCATATTTACCTGATTCTCAACTCGAAGTCTAACGATATAATTCTCTTTGGCGTAGCAAATCTGCTCACCTCAAGCCAAATTTTAATCGTTTTCGCAGAAATTTTATCGTTCCTGGCATTTTTTTCTCGACAATCTTAAGTTATGCCAAAATTTCTTATCAATTTTCTATCATCACATCAGCGATCGGTAATTCTGGTTCTGCAAAACCTGAACCGATGCCATCCCAAAAGTTTTCTGAAACTTAAATTATAGGAAAATTCTACTGGTGAATAATGATTTCTTTCAATTCCCACTAAATTCACCACTATTAATCGAGACATAACTTCCAAGGTCTGGATATTTTCTCAGTGGATCCATCTGTATGGGTATGCTAATTAATACTCATTGCTAACTTAGTATCCATTACATTCTGAAAATAGTTTCGAATTCTGATATTATCATCGGATCTCCATCAGATACATTTATTACAGAAACTCACTGTAACTAAACCACATTATCCATATCTTAAACATCTCGTCTTCTCATAGACATATAGACTATCACATGAAATCAATATCTTGTATTGAATAGTCAATCAAATTCGATTCAACTTGTTTCACAATCTCTGTTTGTAAATATTTGAGCTATAAAACTCAAAACTAGAAATTTTCCAAATTCATTATGGTACTTACAAATCCTGTATTATCCCATTAGGTCTCGTATTTTTATCTTGACCTGCTGGCATGTCAAACAATTTGCCACAAAATTCAAAAATTTCTTTCTTTATACCATCTCATCATATATAGGATCTCGAGAATGATACATCTCATCATTCCTAGAATAACACTATATTCTCTATAGTATGCTTTCTGTTGTAATACGTCTTTCAAATCAGTAAATTCGATGCTATATACTGATTTTTCATTCGCAACCACCACTAAATGGCATACTAAATTTACTGGGTTGATAAGACAGAACCAATTTCTTAACTCAATATCTGTAGGGGTCTGTCCTTCGAGTATTTCTGATCGTCAAAGTCAGAGGTGACTCAACTCCAAAGCATACATTGATGCTATCAGCGCACCTTGCACTTTTCGGTTCAGTGCATCTGCTACTATTTTTATTTTCCTTGATTTATATTGACTATCAAAGTCAAATTTTTTATTTTTTTTTTAATAAATCCAGTCATCGCTTATATCTCAAGAATATGCAATCATCTTTTCATGATACATTAGATCATATCTTCAAATCTTTTATAATACGTATTTGCACAACTACATATCTCCCTGAACTAGTTAAACCAAAACAACATTGGGGTTGTAGTCCATTTCAGTTTCAGTGATGAAAACTGCTTTCTCATTCATCTGACCAAACGAATATCAAATTTCTTCTTGGTCAATTAGTTCATAAGACAGGCTATCCTAGAATATCCTTCCGTAAAAGCCTGTAGTATCTGTCAAAATTCATAAAACTTTTCATCTTGAGTACAATGATTGGTCTTGGCCAAATTAGTACTATATTTACTTTACTGGAATCAATAAGTATATGGTGAGATGATACCACTTATCCCAAAACAACACTTGATTCAACCAATATTTACATTTCACTAACTTGGTACACCCTTTGAGCTTCACGAAGCATCTGAAAAATCAATCACATGTGTTCTGTGTGGTTCCTTCCGGATCTCGTATACACTAGTATACCACTGATGAATATGATTACACTTCGCCCAAAAGTTACAGAAAATTTTCTTCATCAAATTCATAACTCTACCGGTATAGTTGTCAGACCACACGACATTTCCAAAAATTCAAAATGTCTATATCTGGTTTGACCAATTGCCTAGAGAACATTTTCTCTTCTGACTCAAACTGATGGTAACCAGAGTAAAAATCATTCTTCTTATACAGTAAAGTTCCTTACAACTTGATCAGTTACTTTTCGATCTTAGGCAGTAGGTATTTATTCTTGACAATAGCCCGATTCAACTGCCTTTAGTCGATACACGTCTTCATAATATCATCTTTCTTCTTCACGAACAATACTGATGTTCCCTCAAGGTGACATACTTAGACATATGTACCAGTATCGAGGATATTCAGCAACTATTCATATATCTGTCAACTCTGCTGATGACATTCCGTACAGTGCTTTCGATATCAAATCTATTCCTTGTCATCAACGAATAATTAAAATCAATTTCCTTCTTTAGTGAAAATTCTTTCATTTCCTCAGGAAAATCTTGGTAGGTTTTCTTACCTCTATAATATCAGTCAACCTCGACTCTTTTTGATAAGCATCAACTGCTTATTATCAATTATCCCTCGTTTTCCAAGTATTTCAACCATAATATTTTCATTGCTGATACTATCAGTATCTTAGCTTGCTACTCGTGGTGATAAACATTCCATTTGTATCCACAAGACGGTTAAAAATTCATTATACCCTGAAATCAACTTACGAGATCTTCAAAATTTATCAGAGTATCCATACCCTTGATACAATCAAAACCATATTTCGACAACATCATTTAATTCAAATCCACAACACTATCAACAAACTGAAATCTGTAGTTCACTATTACAAGTGTGGATAGTATAATTATCACTGCTAGTGTATTTTCCCAATCATCATTATCAATGCACATTTGATGCAATATATGAAACCAATGATTTTATCTCAAATCAAACTTGTGTCATGTGACCAATACACAACATGTCTCTGTGATCACTAGCATCTCTATCATTGCCAAAATCGAAATGGTTATATATCCTGGAGACATCTCAATCCCATTGTCAAGGTATACTCTCTGGTCTACAGGTAATTAACTGCTGCTGAAACTGAGTGGTCTTAAAGACTAACCACCATGATATCTACCCCTAGCTCAGGGTATTTGTTGTTATGGCTGCATCTATTCCCGAGTAAGTATCAGACATGCTCTGTCTGGCCACAATAAATATCAGTTCTTATTATTCTTTCAAATGGATCAGTAGATATTTACATCCACAGTGACCTCAAAATAATTTGGTATTCTACAATCTCATAGTACCTCTAGAACTACTAGAGCTGGATAAATTTGAGTGATACTTCTGAAACTTTTCCAGGATTATTTGGATTATCGCAATGATAGCCACTTCATTAATCTTTAATCCAGTTCTAATTATTTCGCACCACCTTAGTGTCTTATTCCTTAGTCAAAATCTAATCTCTTCACTAGTGAATAGCTATTGAGATTAAGCAGATATTTCCATTTCTCAAGTCCACGATAATCAATTATCATTTTCCATGTCATCAATACCATTACTCTAGATAGTCTCTTCTAAAAGAGTTCATAGTGAAGTTTTTATTCATAGTTCGGACACAAAAACTGGAACTAAATCACGACAGTCCTCTAAACCAAGTCCTCATTCAAACCAATTCTCGTTGTTTCTCACAACAACTATACTCGATCCTTCAATTGAAAAAAAAAATCGCTAATTTCAATATCCTCAAGTTCTAATATTCTCACTTGGCATACATAGGTTTTGACGTAATACGTATAACCTTGGTCTTTGAGACTTAATTTCCCGATGTCAATCGACACAAAGCGTTTTAATTGGTTCTAGTGGCATCCACTAATCATAAGGATTAATCTCAAAGTGATAAATACAATTTCCAATAACGGACACATTATCACTAAATTATAGTGCAATTAACAGTTTATAGTGTCTACAGATTCGATAGTAGCTCTTAAAGTCTATATCACAGCTACCTGTCCAAACACTAACTGTCCAACATAATTCATACATCTCAAGTCATAGATGTTATCATCATTCATTCTACATCATTATCCTATCAGCAACTATCAGTGCTAACAGAAAAATTATCAAATTCTCTAGATTATATGCAACTCAGCATATTAAAATCTTCAGAGATATGACATCTCATTATTCCTGCTTACTAATCCAGTACATGCATAAAATCTCATTATCGAACATGTAAACATAGCAGGCAAGAGCATATAAATCAGATAGTCAGATACATGCACAAACAATTCATTTGTGTCTATACTCAGTGTCCTAACTCTAGTTCGAGCATATCCCAGATTATGCTCTGATACCAACTGTGAGGGCCCGGTCCTAATCAGAGGTTTAATTAGCACACGATTGTTATATTAACGTAAACAACGGAAGATTTAGTTAAAAACTTTATCAAAGTGACCCTCAAATTTTTCGCATTTTGTTTCTAAAACATTTCCGAATAGTGAAAATATTTATTTCCAGTTTTACATCTAACATGATATTCATCGCATAAGCTTTACGTATAAATTCTCAGTAAAGTAATACTTAAAAATACAGATACTCAGGGCATACCCTGGTAATTTAAAACATAAGTAAAAATACTAAACAACTACTGGGACTCAAAACATAAACCATATACCTGAGCTCGCTCTCAAGGAGCTCTGGTATTTATCGATGCTTCATCTCGAGCATCCACAGTACGTCCACCTGCAATACCTGTCAGTCCATCCAACAAAGACATGACAGCCCCCCGCGAAGGGGGTCAGAACCCCAGTACGAGAAACAGATAAAATCACAGTGTATGATAAATAACATGCGATGTATGCCGTGCATGAATGCAAATGCATATGAAGGGTATCAAATCTCGAATATCCATATCTCAGGAGTCCAAAGGAAATCATCAATCACTCATCAGTGCTCGAGCAGGATGTGACACACTCCGCGCTCCGATCTATCTCTCAGTCGAGCCATCGACGGTCCATCATCCTCGTGTCTGGGCGACGTCGGCACGCTCGTCGCTCCGGCATCCCTCAGCTCACTCTCACTCCTGTCGAGCCAACGGCTGCCCATCATCCCCAGACACGCATCACTCATACCAAGAAAAGATATAGGTACCAAGAACGAATCAAAAGGCTCAACATGACATGCTCAATGTCCATGCGTGTCAATGCATCATGCAATATCATAATCTCATGTGATGCACCTCAAATCTCATGTCATCATATATCATGCAGTCAATGTACCATGTAATTCACATACTGCAAATCAACTTATCACATAGTCACATAAGGAGCAAGTAATGACAAGTAAATCATACCCGGGAACATCACATGTCTTTGCCAGACATTGTGATAAAACCCGTTTTCTACGTACCTCGGACCAGTAATAATTTTACCGAGTGCTCCAAAATAGTCCCGAAATTATTTAACCTGGTCATAAATACTACAAAATTATCACTAAGTGTTTAAATGACACAAAAGCTAAAATAAGTTTTAAAAGGTGTTTTCCTACTGATTTTTCCTTCAAAATCAGACTGACCAGTTTTAGTATAAAATTCATAATAAATTCATATGACTTTCAAATGACCCGATTCCAGTGCTCAAAGTTCCAAAACTCAAAGGACTTCATTTTCTTGTCTAATGATGTCGGGCTAATTCTTACAGTAAAAGTAGTTAAAACACTAAATACGTAGCTTTTGAAATTCTGTTTTCCATCTCGAGCAGTGTTTGTAAAATCGCCATAACTTTTTCATTTTAAAAGAAAAATGGTTAATTCCAGTGGAAAACGACAGAAAACTCAAAGTACTAAAATACCTATTTCTGGAGAGTTTTCTAAATTCCTAGCCGAAAATGCTCAGGAACTCGGACAACACTCTGCATGACATTTTCGCCCACATGCAGAACATGATTTGCACACTTGAAGTATAAAATTCATATTTAATTGAAAATAAGTCCAAAATAAGTCATTCGTTTTTTTAAATTCAAGAGAATGAAAATATCTACAAGGTCATGTAGAAATCGACAACAGAATCGAAATTAAACTTTGTCCAAAGTTCGAAATTCTACACTGCATGTGCATTTCCAGCACATGCAGAGTTGAATCTGGCATAGTTTAGTAAAATGGGCGTATCTCACTCAAATCAATTCCAAATGATCCCAAATTTCAGCCACAGAACAACAACTCAAATATCTACAACTTTTGTTTGAGGCTCACAGTAAGATTTTGAAGTTAAGGTAGTCGAAAATACAGAGCCATATACTGCATGCAACCATAGTTTCTGCTGAAACTCATGGCAGTATGAGTTTCACCTCTTTATTCATAAACATAACTCTAAAATCGACCCAATCAGAACTAAAATCGAAGGTTAACAATATAAAGGGAATGATATACCTCCCAAGCTTTTAAAAACACCCAAAACCTTGAAGCTCTTCTTAATTCCTAACCAATTCCAAGCTTGCATGCAAGATTTGAGCAAGTTTTTGGATGGAGGAGAAGGAAAGTGTTTTGAATTTTATGGATAGGAAAGGAGGGAAGATGGTTGCTTGTTGGAGTGAGGAAGATGATGGAGTAATATCAGATTGAACAAGAATAAGCAACCCCCATGCATAAATAAAGACAAGAGGCGTTGGAAACTAGGTAGAATTTTGGGATTTTTTAATCAATTTCTTATCCCACTATGTCCAAGTGTCCCAAGATGATGTTTTATCATTTTTTTATGTAGGTGCATGGCTGAAAATTATATACCATTTGGTATATTTTTTATGTATATTAATTTGGTTAAAGATAAAATCTTGTGACCCGGAATACCTCAATTCGAATTCTTCGCTTTTAAAATCACCCGGGTACATATACATACCTAATAATAGTCAATGCGCCATAATCCAGAACACCATAATTCAAAGTCTATATTTTTAATTATCCGGGTTCGCTTAATCATCATTAATCCGGATTAATTAGCGTCGGGGTCTTACATATAACATTGAGTATTAAAGAAAATTTTGTATTTGCCATTCAATGGTAAAGTATTATCTGAGTTTCCCGATCGATTTTTATTGAAAGCATGTGCCACACATATTGATTAATACACTAATCAAGGGTTAAGGGCTATGGGTCCTTACAAGTTCAGCCAGAAAATAGTAGAAAATCGAGCTCTAAACCGTAGGAAAATCGAACTCCAACCAGCCATGATTAGAACCTAAATGGTAGTAAATTTTCGAATCTAAGCCTCAAATTTTCGAACCAAAATGTTGCAGAAAAATCGAACCACATTGCAACCAATTTTCGAACACAACATGCTAGGAAAAACAACATAAATCGCTACAAAACTAAAGGAGGGATGCGGCTATGGTATGAGACACGATCACCCAACAAACCTGCACAAAAAAGCAGCTGGAACCGAGGAGGAAATCGCCCCTTGTGGCTGAGATGGGAGGCGGCGGGAGAGATGGGGGAAGAGGGGTGAAGGTGCCGATTTTTTGTGTGTGAAAGAATGAAGGGTGTGTGTTTTATTTTGTAACCCTAGATTAAGTTTACACCATACAATTTCCACTACCACCCATTTTCTATTATCATTTAAATTTGATCTCCAATAACAAAGTTATTTACTATGATTAAAAATCCCTTGAATTTAATTTACACAATAAATTCAACCCGGAATAATTTATTCCAACTCCGATCCAAAATAATATGATCACGTATTTAAGAATCTCCTTGAATTTAATTAACATAATAAATTCAATCTCGAAATCATTTATCTCAACTCCGGTCCAAAGTCCAACACCCAAGAATTAAATCCAGACATATCCTATAAATATCATAATTAAATCCATAAAAATTATTAATTATTCCTGGGCATCACAAACCGTCTCAAAAGCAGCCAGCCAAACATAAATGCAAAACAACGAATCATTCGCGATTCCAAAATAGATATCGCCTCGAGGATATCTCTACGATCCGGCCAAGATGTTAAACATTCATCGTTGCCAAGGGAACCACCAGTACACAACAGTGTACCTAACCATAACCGGCTTCAGTTCCAAACTCACCTCCAGCATGGAGTAGTTACACCACACTGCCACACAGATTGGGCAACCACACGGCTATCGACCAACACAAAACACATCTCTAAAGATGTTCACGTCCGGGTGTTCCAAGAAGATCACATCTTGGTCCAAGCACACCATCAAGACACCACAAGGTCTCAAGTTCTCGAAAGGATATGCAAAAACAATCAATTGCATTCCCGCTCCACGTGTCAACCACGACACTAAACAAATCCAAATCCTGGCCATCCTTCGTCTATCCTTGGATTTAACAATCCTAAAACAGGAAGGCTATCGAATTATCCAACAAGAACTACCATGGTCCTAAAACACGACAATCCCTCCTCAGGGGGAGTCAATCGGACCTCACGATTAATCCTCAGAATACCTCGTGCCACCATGATAGGCTTAGATTTTAAGTGTTTTTAGCTGTAATTTCTTCCTATTTTTTGTACTTTTTCCTGGATGATATTATGCTTTTTGGTGTTTATTTGTTTGTTTCAGGAAAATAGGTCGGAAGTGGAAAAAATGAGCTAACATGAAGAAAATGGACGAAATCGAGGCGAAAAAGAGATCAAATGAAGAAAGTGGATTTTCGAAGTCTCGATCGATCGAGAGTTATTCTCGATCGATCGAGCCAGGCAGTGTGTTGAGAAGCGGGATTATTCAAAGCACCGATCGATCGAGATTTTAACTCGATCGATCGATCGAGGCAGAAACTTCAGCAACAAATTTTGAGAATTGTCGATCGATTGGAAATATATCTCGATCGATCGAGCGAGGCAGTGAGTTGAAAATGCTGAAGCATACAGTGCACCGATCGATCGAAAAAACCTTTCGATCGATCGAGACGCGAAATCCTGAAGATTTTATTTTCCATGTTTATCGTGATCTTCGGGGGTTTTAAGGAGGATCTCTTCCATTCCATCACATATAATATATCAGACAAAATTCTACACAAAATAGAGAACCCAAGCCGCCGCCAAGGAGAGCCTTCTTCTCCGTTCGTCGTCCGAGCTTGAGCCAACCGATTCCGGAGTGCAAGGAAGGAGCAAGAGAAGAAATCACGGTGCAACGCACGGATTCATCCACCGTTTATCGTATTTCTAAACTTTGATTTCTTTGATTTTCATTTTCATTTGATGTTTTTGAGGTCGAGAGACAATTAAACTCTTACGTATTTGATTTGAATTAAATCTAGTTTATTTTATTGAGATTTAGTATCATTGTGTTTGATTTATTGATTCAATTGTGTTTGAGTGTATTGATTCCTATTGTTCATGAATTAATTGCTTGTTAAGATCAAAGCCTAGCTAACTTTGATTGTCTTTGAGAGTTATAACCGAGATCGAGAGATAACGTTATAGCACGCTCTATTAATTCATGAAGTATGTTTATGATTGAGATCGAGAGATGAAATCACATACGTGAGAACTTTGAATCGAGAGATTTAGAGTAACGAGGTTTTGACAATTTATGCAATATTGAATTAGTAAATAGGTGCACGAGAGTGACTTGTTCTAGTTTGATATTAGTTTCTTTACAGCTCGAGAGAGTGTATTGAATAACAGCGAAAACCTTTCACCCTTAGAATCAATTGGTTGATAATTTGCCTATTGAGATGAATCATTAAAGATAACACAGTTGAACGAAGAGCTTGATAAATTTCTCGAGCGAATTACCTTCGCATATCCGGAACCATTCATTTTATAGTTTCTTGTTTAATTTTCGTTCCTTAGTTTAAGTTTGCATTAGTTAATCGCCTTCGTTAATCGTAGGCTAAATATAATTTTATTAATCTTATTTGGTACTTATACATTAGTCCCTGTGGATTCGACAACCCTTACTTATTTACACTATACTAAAACTTGACAACCGTGCACTTGCGGTAGAATCGCTTCACACTACTCTTTGAAATATTTTCTGTTTAAAAATAAAGTGGTCAAGTTTTTGGCGCCGTTGCCGGGGACTAATCTGTATAATATCATACGAGATTAGTTAATTGTAATTTAGCCAATTTTTATTATTGCATTTTTGTTTTTCTTTTTCATTTTCATTTGTTGATTTTTGTTAATAATTTTGTATTTTTTTGTTGTTGTCTCCTTTTGTCTATTCAGTACAAGAAGCATTCGTTTTAGTGCATGCTTAGAAGAGAGGAACCCATTCTCGAGCCGTTTGATCCGGAAATAGAGAGAACTCTAGTAAGAAGATTACGAGAAGCTCGAGAAATGGCTGACAATAACGAAGCACAGAACCCAAGATCAATGATGGACTTTGCACAACCGACATTTCATGGATCTTTATCCAGTATCACAAGGCCGACGATTCAAGCAAACAACTTTGAGATCAAGCCGGTGATTATCCAAATGATACAGCATTCTGTAATCTTTGGGGGAGCTGCCACGGACGATCTGAACAATCACATCTCCAACTTCTTGGAGATTTGTGACACGTTTAAACATAATGGCGTCTCCGACGACGCCATCAGGTTAAGGCTCTTTCCTTTTTTCATTACGAGACAAGGCTAAATCATGGTTGAATTCACTACCTGCAGGTTCAATAACAACATGGGAAGGGATGACAAAAGCATTTTTATCAAAGTACTTTCCCCCTTCCAAGACAGCAAAGATGCGGAACGATATCACGACATGGGCAGTTCGACCCTGAGACGTTATATGAAGTGTGGGATCGTTTTAAAGAATTGTTGAGGAGATGCCCACACCATGGTCTACCCATATGGCTACAGGTACAAACTTTCTATAATGGTTTGTTTTCTGCTAACCGTTCGATGATAGATGCAGCATCTGGGGGATCAATAATGAGGAAGACACCGGAAGAGGCATACAATTTGTTGGAGGAAATGGCATGCAACAGCTACCAGTGGCAGTCAGAGAGGAGCACGCCACAGAAACCAATAAGAGTCCATCAAGTGGACGAGATCACTGCTCTTTCAGCTCAGTTAGAAGCTATGAATAGGAAGATAGACAGCATGGGAGCAGTAGCGATGCAAGCTCAAGTTATCTTATGTGACTTGTGTGGAGGCGGTCATCCGAGCAACGAGTGCCAGGCAGGTAACCAATTTAACCAATCTATTGAAGCTGTGAATTTTGTGGGTAACAGGCAGCAGAACAATCCGTATTCGAACTCCTACAATCCGGGGTGGAGGAACCACCCAAATCTGAGATGGTCGAACCAGGAGAATGTGTTGAACCCACAACCACAGGCGGGGTTCACACAAAAACCGAGTATGGAAGAACTGATGGCCAAGTTGATTTCGTCGACGGAGGTGAGGATGCAAAATCAAGATGCATCAATTAAAAATTTGGAAGTGCAGATAGGGCAGTTGGCCACGTTGATATCTGGGAGGACGCAAGGTACGCTCCCGAGTGATTCTGTAAAGAATCCAAGGAGCAATCGAATTGACAGACGAGGAGGTGACAGTCCAGCTTGGGACTATAAATTAAGAACTTCTTTTTCCTTCCTTGAGCTTTTGTTTTGGTTTGTTCTTTCTAGTTTGGTTGTTTTAATTTTGTTTTTAGATGTTTCCGTGGATAAGTCCGTGTGTTTTCTATTGCAGGTGTAAAAACAAAAGCAATAAGGATGTAGGCGAGGCAACCCGAGAGAAAAGTTGTTGAGAAAAATTCAATTTTTGGTTGCTGGTGCTGGCGATCGATCGAGACAAAATCTCGATCGATCGCCCGAAGCTTTTAAAATACGATTTGAGTTACTGCCTCGCTCGATCGATCGAGAATTATTTTTGATCAATCGAGCGAGAGAAAATTTTGAAAAAAATAGGGCACCGAAGAGCTTATGCACAGAATCAAAAATCATTTTCTCTCCTCTCCAACACAGCCCCAAATCGCCTCTCAAAAATTCTTCATCTAATCTCATCCTTATTCGATCCAATTTCCAATTTACTTCAAATCTTTGAAGTAATAATTGTTCTAATGAGATTTTAATTGCAGATTTGAAGAATTACAAGCCAAATTGGGTAGAAGTGCATCCAAAAGAGAATTCCACGCCAAATGTCAAACTCGTCCAAGATCAGATTTTTTAAGTGGTAATTGGTTTCAAATTTCACATCTTGTTATCTTTTGGTGCAATTACTTTGTGTAGTTGAATTGGGTTAGGAAGAATCAAAGTTTGGGGGAATTATTGTTGTGTTGAGTGGTATTGGCTTTGCAGTAGTTGTGGGGTGGTGTTTAGTTGCAATTAAGTGAGATATTTGAGAATAATTTAGCAAGACAATGGCTCCGAGAAAGAGGTCAAAGCAGGCAGAGGCTTCACAAAAGCAAAAGCAGGCGGAGGCCACGACTTCTGAGCAAGAGCACGACGAACAGAAGTTTGTCAATGCCACAGTTGCTGAGTTATATCCCACTTATCATAAGAAACCCCTTAGTCGTGAATGGGGCATGAGCATGGAAAAAATTGAGTGTCCGGTCATTAGGACAGCACGGCGACGAGGGTGGTATCAATTTGTTCAGACACCTATTGATGCTGTGGTGCCACTGGTGAGGGAATTTTATACAAATCTTCGAATCATTCGACCAGGGCACCAAGCAATTGTTTATGTTCGAGGGAAGGATGTGTTGGTAGATCGAGCCTCAATCAATAATATTTATCGGATGCCTTCATACACAACTGTGCGTACAAATATTTCCGCATGAGTTTGATCAATTATGATGAGGTACTCGCAGTCATTGGCATGGCGGGAGTAAATTGGCAGAGGAACGACAAGGGAGAGCCACAGGTAGTTCTCAAGAAGCATATGACACCAGAGGCCCAAGCATGGTTCTCATTTGTCGCCTCACGGGTCATGCCTTCGACCCACACTTCGGAGGTGACGAAGGACAGAGAGGCCCTGGTTTTTGCCATTCTCACAGGGTAGGATGTGGATTTGGGTGAGATCATTAGTGATCACATCCATGAGATCGGTAGCAGCCCACCTACCTCCGCACTACCGTTTCCATCTACCATCACGGAGTTATGCAAGAGAGGCGGAGTGCAATGGGGAGAGGATGAGGAGCTACTCCCACCAAAGACCCCGATTATTATTGACGGTCCACCACCACCTACAGGCCAAAGAAGGGCTACCCCACGACCCTCGGACACTAGACAGGCCGGAGCGTCATCATCCTCTGCTGCAGAGCGTACACGTGTTACATTGGACTCTCTTCACAGGGATCTCCAAGATATTCGCCTGGAGCAGCAGAGCATTCACAACATGCAGCGGGACATTCATAGCATGCAGAGAGCATTGCAGATGGACCATGAGCAGGTAGCTCAGCGTCAGATGGAGTTCATGCACTACCAGAGTGCATGGAACACTGCCATGGCCCAGAGCTTTCCAAATTTCCAGTTCCCGCCAGAGCCACACTTTGCACCATATCAGCCGCATGCACCTCCACCTTCTGAATACCCACCATTTCCGCCATACCAGGGAGAGGAGCACCACTACCCAGTTCCCCCTCCAGAGCATGATGAGGACGATGATCAGTGACGATCGTTGTCATGGTATGTGTTTTTGCCATTGCATTTATTTTTTCTTGTTCATTGAGGGCAATGCACATACTAAGTTTGGGGGGGGGGGGGGGGGGTTTGAGTATTTGTATATATCTTGTTTTTGCACATTCTGCTACTTGTCTTGTTTCTACTTGCATGACTGCACGATTTTGTGACTGATTCTTCCTTGAGCATTACCAACAAAATTTTTTTTTATTGAGTTATTCTTGAGAAATGAGGAATTAGATTTGCAACGGTAATACATGATGAAATTAATCCTCATCTAGATAGGAGTCATGAAAATGTTTAACTTGTTTGTATTTATCCTGTGTTGAGCATATGTCAAAACTGAGGAATAGTTTGAGCACGTTTTGAGTCATGATTGAGTGAAGTATGTATTGATTAAAGTGACAACTTGTGTTAACGATGATTAGTCTTGAGCATCTTAGATAACACTACAATTTATTTGAAAGCACTTTGAGGCGAAATTTATAATTAGGAACTTGACTTGGAGATGATTTAGGTGATCTTTGAACCGTTTGTGCCTTTCAAGCCTACCTTTTATACATCATTCCTTAGTGTCCCCTATTGATCCTTATTGAAATAGAATGGTATATGCATTGCATATGATTAGACCCCCATTCGACATTCTTGGCAAACTCATTATACCCACCTTGGTTTGAGCCTAAAAGAAAATTTTTATCCATCCCTAAGGGAGTATAATGAATCTCATTCTTTGCACGGAATTGTTATATGTAAATGAGTTCAAAATGAGCAAAAGAATGAGCAAAGAAAAAGAAAAGATGTAGAGAAAAGCCTTGAAAAGAAAAATTTAAATAAGACCCAAAGTGGCCAAGGCTAGAAAAAGTTGAAGAGAAGCTCAATAGTGTGCGAAAAAATTGTTGAACTGATTTTATACTCTCTTCTTTGCATTCATCCTACCTTTTCTTTGAAGCCGACACGAAAAGGCCTAACGTTATAAGCTTTTAAAGACCTTTTGATCCAAGTCTAGGGAATAATTACATTAGTGGAAAAGTGCTGGATAGTATATTTGTAGAGTAATTCGAAGTATTCTTGACTTTGAGTTGTTATGGCACATCTTGATCTTAAAGATATGTACATTATTCATGTTTGACAATAGCACACACGCACGTTCCAATGTTGCGATGTATTGTTTAACTTAGGAGAAATTGCTTCTTGTTGAATTTTGAATGACACTTATCGATGTGTAAGTAGGATTTCTGAGTTTTTACGTGTGTTGTAAAGATGATTCATGCATAGTATTAAGTTTAACTCTTCTTTTTTGAGCTTATTGCTTGCTCGAGGACGATCAAGTCTATGTTTGGGGGAGTTGATAGGCTTAGATTTTAAGTGTTTTTAGCTGTAATTTCTTCCTATTTTTCGTACTTTTTCCTGGATGATATTATGCTTTTTGGTGTTTATTTGTTTGTTTCATGAAAATAGGTCGGAAGTGGAAGAAATGAGCTAAAATGAAGAAAACTGGCGAAATCGAGGCGAAAAAGAGATCAAATGAAAAAAGTGGATTTTCGAAGTCTCGATCGATCGAGAGTTATTCTCGATCGATCGAGCCAGGTAGTGTGTTGAGAAGCGAAATTATTCAAAGCACCGATCGATCGAGGCAGAAATTTCAGCAACAAATTTTGAGAATTGTCGATCGATCGGAAATATATCTCGATCGATCGAGCGAGGCAGTGAGTTGAAAATGCAGAAGCATACAGTGCACCGATCGATCAAAAAAACCTTTCGATCGATCGAGACGCGAAATCCTGAAGATTTTATTTTCCATGTTTATCGTGATCTTCGGGGTTTTAAGGAGGATCTCTTCCATTCCACCACATATAATATATCAGACAAAATTCTACACAAAATAGAGAACCCTAGCCGCCGCCTAGCCGCCGCCAAGGAGAGCCTTCTTCTCCGTTCGTCGTCCGAGCTTGAGCCAACCAATTCCGGAGTGCAAGGAAGGAGCAAGAGAAGAAATCACGGTGCAACGCACGGATTCATCCACCGTTTATCGTATTTCTAAACTTTGATTTCTTTGATTTTCATTTTCATTTGATGTTTTTTGAGGTCGAGAGACAATTAAACTCTTATGTATTTGATTTGAATTAAATCTAGTTTATTTTTTTGAGATTTAGTATCATTGTGTTTGATTTATTGATTCAATTGTGTTTGAGTGTATTGATTCCTATTGTTCATGAATTAATTGCTTGTTAAGATCAAAGCCTAGCTAACTTTGATTGACTTTGAGAGTTATAACCGAGATCGAGAGATAACGTTATAGCACACTCTATTAATTCATGAAGTATGTTTAAGATTGAGATCGAGAGATGAAATCACATACGTGAGAACTTTGAATCGAGAGATTTAGAGTAACGAGGTTTTGACGATTTATGCAATATTGAATTAGTAAATAGGTGCACGAGAGTGACTTGTTCTAGTTTGATATTAGTTTCTTTACAGCTCGAGAGAGTGTATTGAATAACAGCGAAAACCTTTCACCCTTAGAATCAATTGGTTGATAATTTGCTTATTCAAATGAATCATTAAAGATAACACAGTTGAACGAAGAGCTTGATAAATTTCTCCAGCGAATTACCTTGGCATATCCGGTACCATTCATTTTATAGTTTCTTGTTTAATTTTCGTTCCTTAGTTTAAGTTTGCATTAGTTAATCGCCTTCGTTAATCGTAGGCTAAATATAATTTTATTAATCTTATTTGGTACTTATACATTAGTCCCTGTGGATTCGACAACCCTTACTTAATTTTCACTATACTAAAACTTGACAACCATGCACTTGCGGTAGAATCGCTTCACACAACTCTTTGAAATATTTTCTGTTTAAAAATAAAGCGGTCAAGTTTTTTCAAAAACTTGATCGCTTTTATTTTAAACAATTATTTCCAATCTAGCGATTTTAGACCGCAAGTGCACGGTGTCAAGTTTTAGTATAGATAGGAATATACGGATTATCGAACCCACAGGGACTAACAAGCAAGTACCAAATAAGATGTCTTTTAACTATATTTAACCTACGATAATTAATTTATAATTAACAACTAATTAATTAAAATAAACTACTAATCCAACCAAGTCAATAAAAGTAAACGAGAAAAATCCACTAGAGAAGATTATCGAGACTTTGGCTCACCAATGCAATTCCCTACAATTCTCGATTGAATATTCAAATATTTCTAAGGTGACGAGTTCTCCCAATTTATCTATTACACTCTCTCGAGCTATATTAAACCTAACACCGAATTGCAACAAGTAACTCTCGTTCTCTTATTTAACAATTCAATGTTGCATAAGATCCATGAAAACTCCTAGCTTTCAATTACTAGATATCTATGGCTATCACGCATGTATTTGATGTCATCTCTCGATCTCGGTCTTAAATCCATGGTATGAGTTATTTATTCCGTATCATAAAATCATCTATCGATCTCAATATGATACTAACATCATTCAAAGGTGATCAATCCTCTAAAAGCATGAAGAACATAAAACATACGCAAAGAACTATAAGACTTCAATCATTAAATCATCAAATCAAAGGTTCATAACAAAGGTTCGCCTAGCCTCGATAAATAAATTAGTTCAACATAGTAACTCAAACCAAATCAAAACTAATATTAAAAGACAAGAATAAACTCCCGATGTCGACTTCGGTTGTAGATCCTCGCTCATTCTCTTGCTTCCTTCTCGATCGTTTATTTTTATCGCCTTGTTGTGTTGTTCCAAATCCTAGGGTGAAGTGGTGATGGTGGATGATGGTGATGAGTGTTGCAAGAAGAGTGGAAGATTGGTGGAGGTTTTTACGTGTGGTGGAGCGAAGGAATTGGCATGAGGTTGAATTAGGGTGAAGGAGTGTGAGATGGTGTTAGTAGAGAATGATGGAGGTATATGACTGGATGGGGTGAAGGAAAGAGATGGGTTGAGATGGAGGCTGTGATGTGAGTGTGGGGGCTTTTCCCTAGGGTTAAAATCTGATATTCGGGTTGTAATTTTCGTTTGTAATATATAGGGGAAGGGAATCAAGGACTTCCTTGTTGGAAACAAACTCTATAAGGAACTTATTTTAATGAAAATTCCTTCCACCGATCGATCCGGACAAAGTGGCCGATCTATCGAGCCTTTCAGTAAGAATTTCGTGGCTTTTTCTGCCCTTCTCGATCGATCGGAAATCATTGCTCGATCGATCGAGCTTCACAGTAAGTTTCTTCGCCTTTTTCAGCTTCTGGCGAGTTTTGTATTTTGGCCGTAACTTTCTCATACAAACTCCGAATTTGATGAATCAGTTGTCCACGCAAAGATAAGAGAAAGTTCTAAAACTTTTATATGGACCACATTTCCAAAACATGGCTCGAAAATATAGTAATTTGAGGAGAAAGGAGCAACATGTGTCTTGGATTCTGGTTTTTTCCTCTTTTCTTCAACTTTATTCATTTTTTCATTATTTTAGCTTGATTTCTTCCCCTTTTATGAATTTCAACATTGATTCCTGAAATATAGAAATATATACCATAAAACGTAAAATAATTCAAGAATCAACACGAAAACATATACAAATCATAGCATAAAAACGCGTAATAATCAACCCTATCAACTCCCCCAAACTTATCACTTAATCGTCCTCGATTAAGCATTAAAATCATAAGGTAGAGTTCATTCTTGATATTTGAAACAATTATTTCATGACTTGCTTATTCTCAGAAATCTCATGCACATATACAAAAGTTGACAATACATGTTTTCTCCTAAATCAAGTAACACATCTCAAAATCAGAACGTGTGTGTGTGCTATAGTCAATCTTAAGTTTCATGCACATATTCAAGATCAAATCATGTTAATCAAATCAAAGTCGAGATTATCATCAAGCACCCCATAAGCCTATTTTCAAACAACTTCTCCACTAATGATAGTTACTCCCTAGACTTGGATCAAAAGGACTTTTTAAGCTTGTAATGTAAGGCCTTTGGTGTTGGCTTCAAAGAAAAGATAGGATAAGCGCAAAGAAGAGAGTATAATCATTTACAATTCAAATTTTTCGCACACAACGAGCTTCTCTTCTTTTTCTTTTATAGCCTTGGCCACTTTGGGTCTTATATGTTTATTTTTTTCTCAAGGCTTTTTATCTATCTTTTTCTTTTCTCATTCATCATTTTTTTTTTCTTCAATAAGCTCACCAAGATATAACAAGTCAAGTGCATCGAATGATATTCATTATACTCCCTTAGGGTAAGGATAACTTTTTCATTTAGGCTAAAATAAGGGTAAGTATAATGAGTTTGCCAAGAATGTCGAATGGGGTCTAATTATATACAATGTGTAAGGACCCTAATCCTTAAGTGCGGAATAAAGGCATAATAGAGCTAAATAAATGATCAGAGTAGAGTAAACAAGTTGAGTCTATGAGCTTTAAGCATTTACATGCCAAAATAAAGGACTACCAAAAGGATTAATTACATTCCAACAAATGAATGTGTCCACTATAGTTTTACGCTACTCCTAGAGTAGGCACTATACAAAAGAATCCTGTCCTTTCATCTACCAAAGATGCTCGTGAAGCTCACTGTCTCAACCCGTTCAAGCCCATCTATCATGCCAAAAAGGTACCTACAAGGACAACCCCCAAACATGAGCAATAATAATCATTCATATTCAACACAATATGAAGATAAAGCGTAAATGCATAATCAATATAAAACACTTCCTGTTTTCCATGCATTTCAAACGCTTCCCGTTTGGTTGTCCCTGTACCATAACTCATGAGTATAATCAACAGATTATTTTTAATGGCCAAAACATGTCATGACATCATGTACCATCTCAACTGTACCACATATTGGTCACCATTCCCTAGTCTGTCCATCACAGTGTATTTTAATGCCCCTCGCTTATATTCATATGGGCGGCATAGGATAACCTCGCTACAATGGACATGCGGCGCTCCCACCCCTCGCTTCACAGAGAGCGGCAAATACCCTTTCCTCGCCCCATATGATAACCACGCTCAAATGTGACATGCGGCGCTCCCACCCCTCGCTTCACATTTAGCGGAACCAATACAAAAAGCGGCAAGCATTAAAATCATCAAAGGATGACCACGACTCATGGGATGTGCATCCAATAATCATAATATGCATCTAACATCAATATGCATAAATTACCATGTATATGCATCCACTATGCAATACCTCATATGGCATAAATAAACATGTATATGCATCCACTATGCAATACCACATATATACTCGCATCCACAATGCATAAACAATGAGCATATAAAATACATGTTACCGTTGGGTGCCCGTACGTCCACTACGTACCTTTCCAAAATGTGGAATGTGATTGGACCTCAATTCCTTGGCTGCGTTGCCACCTGGGTTGGTTCTACATATTCACAAATACCAATATTAGAACCCAATAATAGTCCAATACCAAAAATCCCACAAAAACACCCAAAAACATCATTTTTGGTGTCTCGCGATCGATCGCCATCAAGCCCCGATCGATCGCGAGAACACACTGTCTCGGGCAACAAAATTGCACAATCCGCGATCGATCGCGGAGCTAGCGCCGATCGATCGCGGCCTCGCCGATCGATCGCGCCAAGCTCGCGATCGATCGCTGAGGCTCACTGCCTCAGCCCTGATGCTCGCGATCGATCGCGAGAAAATCGCCGATCGATCGCCGAGCTGTGGTCAAGCGGGATTTGGGCACTATTCACCCATCTTCAACCCCTTCTCATACACACCCACATACCCCAACATAAATCAAACCCAATAACTCAAAACCACCCATAAACATCAACATAAACTCAAATAAACAACATCCAACCAAAACACTACCAAAATCACAACACCCAACACAACCCATTTTAAACCCTTCAAAACCAAACTAAACTCAACCAAAACCTTACAAAATTAATACATGAGGTACCCATACCTCTTGGGATCTCAAATCACCCAACAATCTTCCACAAATCAAAGTTTGCAAGGTCTCCTCTTCACCTCAAAGGTGGAACTCGAAAATATGGGAAGAGGGGAAGGGTTTGGGTGTTGGAGATAATTTGGTAAAGTAAAATATGAGTGGATGGGGTGGGGTTGGGTATAAAGGTGGGTTTTTAAATTAAAATGCAATCCAAGGCAATTCCATGGTGTATAAAACACCCCAACATGATATTTTCAAAGCATTTACTCAAAATGCACCAAATATCAATTAACACATGATTCCTCATAAATTGCTAACCAATGCAAATAAATCATGCTTCCAATAATATTTACCCAACATGCACCACATGCACCCTGAAATGCAATCCCGGGTCACCCTATCCACATGACCATGCATTTCCACATAAGATAAATAAATCCCAACACATAATCAATTACCACATAATTAATCATGTAATCACAATTAATGCACCAATTAGCAATTAACCATTTCGGGGATGTCACAATACTCCCCTACTTATAAGATTTCGTCCTCGAAATCACATGCACTTACCCCAACAGAAACTAAACATAAACTCATACCAGAGAATAGTTCCGGGTAGTGCTGCACCATATGCTGCTCCGTCTCCCACGTAGCCTCCTCGACACCCCTGCGATCCCACTGAACTTTGATCATCGGTATCACTTTGTTCCGAAGTCTACGGTCTGCTCTGTCCAGAATTCTAACAGGCCGTTCCACATAAGATACATCTGACTCTAACTGAACTTCGGAAGGCTGTAACACGTGAGACGGATCCGGCTCATACTTCCGCAGCATCGATACATGAAACACATCATGTATACCAGATAAAGAAGGCGGCAAAGCCAGTCGGTAAGCCAATGTGCCAATGCGCTGCAAGATCTCGTACGGTCCAACATACCTCGGAGACAGTTTCCCGCGCATCCCAAACCGCACAACGCCTCTGAAAGGCGAGATCTTCAAAAAGACCTTATCTCCCAACTGAAACTCTAACGGTCTCCGCCGTTTATTCGCATAAGCTGCCTGTCTGTCTTGGGCTGCTTTCATTTTCTGCCTTATAGTCTTTATCTTCTCTTCCATTTCCCGGATCAACTCAGGCCCTCCGACTGATCTACTGTCCAAATCATCCCAACACAAGGGCGATCTACATCTTCTGCCATAAAGAGCTTCAAACGGAGCCATCTGAATACTTGCCTGGTAGCTATTGTTATACGAAAACTCTACCAAAGGCACTGAATCCTGCCAAGAGGCATCGAACTCCAAAACGCAAGCTCTTAACATGTCCTCGAGCGTCTGAATAGTGCGCTCGGTCTGGCCATCCGTCTGAGGATGATAAGCAGTGCTCAATCTGACCTCAGTTCCCAAAGCTGACTGAAGGCCTTCCCAGAAATGAGATGTGAATCGCGGATCTCGATCTGACACAATGGAAACGGGGATCCCATGCAATCTCACCACATCTCTAATATACAACTGCGCCATCCTCAAAAATGTAAATGTCATGCTATAGGGGATAAAGTGGGCTACCTTAGTCAATCTGTCCACAATCACCCAAATAGCATCGAAGCCTGAAGCACTCCTCGGCAAATGAGTCACGAAGTCCATGGAAATGTGCTCCCACTTCCACTTCGGTATCTCCAAGCTTCTCAACTCGCCGCCAGGTCTCTGCCTCTCTGCTTTAACCTGCTGGCAGATCAGACACCTCTTCACAAAAGCGACGACATCAGACTTCATTCTCTTCCACCAAAACTGACTACGCAGATCTCTGTACATCTTCTTCCCGCCTGGGTGGATGCTAAGTCTACTACTGTGAGCTCGCTCCAAGATCCCCTTACGCAACTCCGGCGTACTCGGAACTACCCAGCGGTTACCCAATCTCAAAGATCCGTCGTCGGCCACTCTGAACTTCGTCGGCTGACCAAGATGCACTATAGACAACCATCTCTGAACCTCAGTATCTGATCTCTGAGCTCTCCTGATGTTCTCATAAATATCTGGCTCAGCTAATAAGGTAGAGACATACACTGGTGATGCATCTATATCAAAATCATAGCCGAGATGGCAATAGGAGGTCATCATAGCCGACAAATGGATGACGTCCTCAGCAGAACTCCTCACTTTCCGGCTCAAAGCGTCTGCTGTCAAATTGGCCTTCCCAGGATGGTACTCAATCTCGCAATCATAGTCCTTGAGTAGATCCATCCATCTCCTCTGCCTCATGTTCAGCTCTGCCTGAGTGAATAAAAATTTGAGGCTCTTGTGATCCGTGTATATGGTGAATGAAGTGCCATATAAGTAATGTCTCCAGATCTTCAGGGCGAAGATGATAGCCGCCAATTCCAAGTCATGAACTGGATATCGGGTCTCATGCGGCTTCAATTGCCTCGATGCATAAGCTACCACATGCTTATCTTGCATCAGAACACATCCAAGGCCCTGCAGTGATGCATCCGTATACAGAACAAATCTGGAGTTCTCCGTCGGGATCACTAACACTGGCGCCGTCGTCAACCGGTGCTTTAACTCCTGGAAGCTCTCCTCACAAGCTTCTGACCAAAAGAAAGGCACACCCTTCTGAGTCAACTGAGTCAGCGGTTTGGCAATCTTCGAAAAGCCCTCAACAAAGCGCCGATAATACCCGGCCAAACCAAGAAAACTTCGGATCTCAGGCACAGAAGTGGGGGCAGCCCACTCCATCACAGCCTCAATCTTCTTGGGGTCCACAGATATCCCACTGCTCGAAATGACATGCCCCAGAAACACCACACTGCTCAGCCAAAACTCGCACTTACTGAGCTTAGCAAACAACTGATGCTCTCTAAGAATCTGAAGCACTGTCCTCAAGTGTTTCACATGATCTTCCTCACTCCGGGAGTAGATAAGAATTGTCGTCAATGAACATGATGACGAACTGATCAAGATACGGCTGAAACACTCTGTTCATCAGACTCATAAAGACGGCCGGGGCGTTCGTTACACCGAACGGCATCACTAAGAACTCATAATGCCCGTATCGAGTCCGGAACGCTGTCTTTTGCACATCTTCCTCTCTGACCCGAATCTGATGATACCCGGACCTCAGATCAATCTTGCTATACACCCTGGTACCTTGCAACTGATCAAACAAGTCGTCTATTCTTGGGAGAGGATACTTGTTCTTCACTGTCGCCTTGTTCAGTTGCCGGTAATCGATGCACAGCCGCATCGAACCGTCCTTCTTCTTCACAAAGAGAACTGGTGCGCCCCATGGCGACACGCTCGGGCGTATATACCCCTTGTCCAAGAGATCCTGCAACTGATCTTTCAACTCTCAACTCAGCCGGTGCCATCCTATAAGGTGCACGAGTAGATAGCGGATGTCCCTGGCAGTAACTCGATCCCAAATTCAACTTCCCTGGCCGGTGGAAATCCTGGGATCTCTTCTGGAAATACATCAGCAAATTCTGCCACAACTGGTACATCCTCAACCCTCAGTTCTTTACTCTTTCCAGACGTGTCCACGGCATAAATAAGATAGCCCGTGTGTCCACGTTCCAACAGCTGAGACATCTTGATCGCTGAAATCAACGGAATCTTCGCACGAGATCCGTTGCCATAGAAAGTCCACTGACTGCCCAACTCAGGTCTGAACTTCACTGTTCTCTGCCGGCAACCTACCACTGCCTGATATCTGTTCAGAACATCAATTCCCAAGATGCAGTCAAAGTCTAACATACCCAGCACAATCAAGTCTGATCTCAACTCGTTGCCCTCAAAATAAATGAGGCAGTCTGTCATAAACTGATCAGCAACAACATTTCTTCCAGTGGGTGTCGAGACCAAAAGAGGCGTGGGCAAAGAAGACGTGCGCATATGGTGTCTTTCCACAAATCCTACTGACACAAAGGAATGGGAGGCACCTGTATCTATCAAAACAAAAGCAGGGTACGTAAATAAATGACACGTACCGGCAATCACTTCCTCTGGAGCTGCCTGAGCCTGCTCCCTGGTCAGTGCATATACCTGTCCCTGGGGTGGTCCCACTGTCTGACCTCCCGATGGACGAGGCCCAAACTGCTGTCTCTGCTGCACTGTCCTGTCCTCAAACCTTGGCCTGCTGCCCTGATATTCTGACTGGCCTCCCCTGGTGGGACAATACCGAGCAATGTGGCCCATCTTGCCACAAACATAACATGCAGGACACTTGTTTGAAGAATGTGGCCCTCCACAATTATTGCACCTCGGCTCTCCCGGTCTATCCCCTTGTGAAGATCCTCGACTGGCGGACCAATTTCCTTTCTTGCCATCCTGTTTCTGACCAAAGTATTTCTTTCCACCATACCGCGAAGATGAAGAGGCACCACGGGGCTTAAATGGCTCACCCCGAGGCCTCAAACTGTCACTAGTCTGCCTCTGTTGCGGTACCGGTGGTGGCATGGCATAAGCTCCCACTCCTAGCTCAGCAAGCTCCGCTCTTGTGAGAGCATCATCAAAAGAAGTTGGGTTATTGATGATAACCCTGTCATAGAGCTCCGGTCGCAGTCCTTTCATGAAATTTCTCATCTTGGCACGTCCATCAGATGCAATATGGGGGACATACCTCAGTAGTGATGAGTACTGTGTGGCATAGTCTGCCACTGTCATGTTCCCCTGCCTCAGACTTGCAAATTCATCCTCTTTTGTCTGTCTTGCTGCCGCGGAGAAGTATCGGTTCAAGAACCTGGTCCTGAAGAGCGTCCAGTCAATCACAGCACCCAGTGCTCTCATTTCCATCACTGTGCTCCTCCACCACATCAGAGGTTTCTTGGCTAATTGAAACTCCGCTAGCCTCAGCCAAGCCGTCACAGCACAAGGAGCCGATACAAAGATCTGCTCAAGTCTTTCTAACCACTCTTCAGCCTCTTCTCCGGACTCTGTCCCCTCAAACCGGGGCGGATGATAAGACAGAAACTGCGTCAAGCTAATCTCGCCCGGTAGCAATAACTGGACTACTGGTTCCACTCCTACAGCCGGTGGAGGTAGAGGATTAGCCTGTCCAATACTCGCATTTACACTCCCAACATCTCCGACTTCCTCATTAGCAGCCATGCTGTAACACCAATGTTAACAACAATCCAAAGCAATATATAACATGTCGTTAGATAACAGGAGTGATATAAGCATGTTAGTATAACAGGATATACAATAATATGCACCACATGCATAAACATGCTCCAAATGTAAGCACCTAGCCAACCATGCTAAGGCTACCCTTCACTCGTTCCCGGGTTCTCTAACCACTGCTCTGATACCACTAATGTAAGGACCCTAATCCTTAAGTGCGGAATAAAGGCATAATAGAGCTAAATAAATGATCAGAGTAGAGTAAACAAGTTGAGTCTATGAGCTTTAAGCATTTACATGCCAAAATAAAGGACTACCAAAAGGATTAATTACATTCCAACAAATGAATGTGTCCACTATAGTTTTACGCTACTCCTAGAGTAGGCACTATACAAAAGAATCCTGTCCTTTCATCTACCAAAGATGCTCGTGAAGCTCACTGTCTCAACCCGTTCAAGCCCATCTATCATGCCAAAAAGGTACCTACAAGGACAACCCCCAAACATGAGCAATAATAATCATTCATATTCAACACAATATGAAGATAAAGCGTAAATGCATAATCAATATAAAACACTTCCTGTTTTCCATGCATTTCAAACGCTTCCCGTTTGGTTGTCCCTGTACCATAACTCATGAGTATAATCAACAGATTATTTTTAATGGCCAAAACATGTCATGACATCATGTACCATCTCAACTGTACCACATATTGGTCACCATTCCCTAGTCTGTCCATCACAGTGTATTTTAATGCCCCTCGCTTATATTCATATGGGCGGCATAGGATAACCTCGCTACAATGGACATGCGGCGCTCCCACCCCTCGCTTCACAGAGAGCGGCAAATACCCTTTCCTCGCCCCATATGATAACCACGCTCAAATGTGACATGCGGCGCTCCCACCCCTCGCTTCACATTTAGCGGAACCAATACAAAAAGCGGCAAGCATTAAAATCATCAAAGGATGACCACGACTCATGGGATGTGCATCCAATAATCATAATATGCATCTAACATCAATATGCATAAATTACCATGTATATGCATCCACTATGCAATACCTCATATGGCATAAATAAACATGTATATGCATCCACTATGCAATACCACATATATACTCGCATCCACAATGCATAAACAATGAGCATATAAAATACATGTTACCGTTGGGTGCCCGTACGTCCACTACGTACCTTTCCAAAATGTGGAATGTGATTGGACCTCAATTCCTTGGCTGCGTTGCCACCTGGGTTGGTTCTACATATTCACAAATACCAATATTAGAACCCAATAATAGTCCAATACCAAAAATCCCACAAAAACACCCAAAAACATCATTTTTGGTGTCTCGCGATCGATCGCCATCAAGCCCCAATCGATCGCGAGAACACACTGTCTCGGGCAACAAAATTGCACAATCCGCGATCGATCGCGGAGCTAGCGCCGATCGATCGCGGCCTCGCCGATCGATCGCGCCAAGCTCGCGATCGATCGCTGAGGCTCACTGCCTCAGCCCTGATGCTCGCGATCGATCGCGAGAAAATCGCCGATCGATCGCCGAGCTGTGGTCAAGCGGGATTTGGGCACTATTCACCCATCTTCAACCCCTTCTCATACACACCCACATACCCCAACATAAATCAAACCCAATAACTCAAAACCACCCATAAACATCAACATAAACTCAAATAAACAACATCCAACCAAAACACTACCAAAATCACAACACCCAACACAACCCATTTTAAACCCTTCAAAACCAAACTAAACTCAACCAAAACCTTACAAAATTAATACATGAGGTACCCATACCTCTTGGGGATCTCAAATCACCCAACAATCTTCCACAAATCAAAGTTTGCAAGGTCTCCTCTTCACCTCAAAGGTGGAACTCGAAAATATGGGAAGAGGGGAAGGGTTTGGGTGTTGGAGATAATTTGGTAAAGTAAAATATGAGTGGATGGGGTGGGGTTGGGTATAAAGGTGGGTTTTTAAATTAAAATGCAATCCAAGGCAATTCCATGGTGTATAAAACACCCCAACATGATATTTTCAAAGCATTTACTCAAAATGCACCAAATATCAATTAACACATGATTCCTCATAAATTGCTAACCAATGCAAATAAATCATGCTTCCAATAATATTTACCCAACATGCACCACATGCACCCTGAAATGCAATCCCGGGTCACCCTATCCACATGACCATGCATTTCCACATAAGATAAATAAATCCCAACACATAATCAATTACCACATAATTAATCATGTAATCACAATTAATGCACCAATTAGCAATTAACCATTCGGGGATGTCACACAATGCATATACCATTCGTTTTTCAATAAAGCTCAAATGGGACACTAGGGATTGATATGAATCATGGTAAGCTTGAAAGGCTCAAACGTTTCAAAGATTGCCTAGATCATTTCCAAGTCAAGTTTGTAACTATAAAATTTCGCCTCAAAGTGTTATCATCAAATAAGCTCTTGGATAACTCTAAGATGCTCAAGACAAATCATCAAGTTCACAACAATTATCACTATTCAACATGCAATCCACAAGATCATGACTCATTGTGCTCAAAGTATTCCTCATTCTTGACATGCTAACTCAAATTAGGATATTCATGTACAAGTCCAATCACAAATCAAGTTCATATGCATAGTGAGATCAAAATCCTCATTGAATAGTCACTACTATAATTCATTCTTTTCTCAAGTTTGAACTCATAATTTTTTTTTTTTAGCTCATAATAATCGGACGATTCAAGTGTCATTTAAGCACACAACATGTGGTTAAAACAAGTAAAACATGCAAGCTACTACTCCCCAAACTTAAATCAAACATTGCCCTCAATGTTTAAAAGAATCAAAAGGAAAAAAGTGAACTCCCCTGATCAAGACGCTTGCATGAGGGTTGATGAAGATTCACTTTTGAAAGCTCCACTGTTGTAGGGATTCATCGCACCAACTAAGTACCTAGCAAGAGAAGAATGCAAATGGTAAAATAGTCGACTTGAGAGATAAACAAAACTAAAATGCAAAAACTGAAAAAGTAAAATAAAACTAAATAACTAAAGGATAGGGTTGGGTTGCCTCCCAAGAAGCGCTGATTTTTAGTCGTCGGCTTGACCATCAGAAGCAACCATCAAAGAGCGGCTGCCGCCCATAGTAAGTATCGTATGATACCACTAATGGGTCTTCATTCAGTATGTCCTCAAGATTGGCAAGATTGTAGCAGTGTAAGCTCGTCGCTCCAACAACTTCTTCATGAAATAGTAGGCATGAGAGAATGATTCTTGACTTGGCTTCATATCTTGGAGGGCGTAGTGCGGTGAAGTTGGCATCGATGAAAAGAAAGGATCTACATATGGCATAGAACATATCTCCATCGATGGGTGCATATCAAAGTTCTCAAAAATCTCCTCCTCCATCATCACTTTTGGCTCGTCTTCCCGTATGATTTCCTCGGTTGAGTTTTCTACTGTAGGCTCAAACACTTCAAGTGGCTCAACTTCCCTTGACTTCTCCACATAAGTATGATCACTCCTCCAAACTTGATTACCTGAGTGATCATCATCATGTAACCAGGCCTGATTCTTAGATCTCGTCTCCTCTTCTTGGCAGCTCATTGAAATTTTTTCCACAAGGATTGCTAATTGCTGCTCTAGGTGATGTATAGAATTGGTCTGGTTTTCTAAACGTTGCTCAGTTGACGCCATGAATATAAGTAACATATCCTCTGATTGAGCCATTACTTCTGCCGAACTATCTCTCTTCTCTCCTTGATGCTCAAATGGTTGTGGCGTATCAATAGGGTAGCGAGGCTCCGGTGGGTATTGGTGACTTCATCCTTCTAGTGAAGGATCACAATGCCAGTGATGAACGAAGTCCGCCATATCATTGAACAGGTGCACCACACTGTCCTCATCTCTATCAACCAGGGGACTCCCAGTCACCAGTGCTCCGCTCAATACCCATTCTCGTGTCTGTGTATCCAACCAGTTTAAGAAATATTGTACGAGAGTATAGTTCGAAAAGTTGTGATACCGGAATGTGTTGGCCAATTCATTGAATCTCTCCCAAACAGCGTAGAACGGCTCGGAACGATGTTGGGCAAAGCTTGTGAAGGCAAGTTGATGTAGCATTTCCAAGTACCTCACAAGACAGACAAAACAAAAACAAAATATAATTTAAATCTTTTTTTTTTCGAAAATTTAGAAAATAAAACAAAAACAATGGTTAAATTACAGTCAAAGAACCTAGTATGATATTACTAAAGTTAATCCCCGGCAGCGGCACCAAAAACTTGATCGCTTTTATTTTAAACAATTATTTCCAATCTAGCGATTTTAGACCGCAAGTGCACGGTGTCAAGTTTTAGTATAGATAGGAAGATACGGATTGTCGAACCCACAGGGACTAACAAGCAAGTTCCAAATAAGATGTCTTTTAACTATATTTAACCTACGATAATTAATTTATAATTAACAACTAATTAATTAAAATAAACTACTAATCCAACCAAGTCAATAAAAGTAAACGAGAAAAATCCACTAGAGAAGATTATCGAGACTTTGGCTCTCCAATGCAATTCCCTACAATTCTCGATTGAATATTCAAATATTTCTAAGGTGACGAGTTCTCCCAATTTATCTATTACACTCTCTCGAGCTATATTAAACCTAACACCGAATTGCAACAAGTAACTCTCGTTCGCTTATTTAACAATTCAATGTTGCATAAGATCCATGAAAACTCCTAGCTTTCAATTACTAGATATCTATGGCTATCACGCATGTATTTGACGTCATCTCTCGACATCGGTCTTAAATCCATGGTATGAGTTATTTATTCCGTATCATAAAATCATCTCTCGATCTCAATTATGATACTAACATCATTCAAAGGTGATCAATCCTCTAAAAGCATGAAGAACATAAAACATACGCAAAGAACTATAAGAATTCAATCATTAAATCATCAAATCGAAGGTTCATAACAAAGGTTCGCCTAGCCTCGATAAATAAATAAGTTCAACATAGTAACTCAAAGCAAATCAAAACTAATATTAAAAGACAAGAATAAACTCCCGATGTCGACTTCGGTTGTAGATCCGGACGAAGTGGCCGATCGATCGAGCCTTTCAGTAAGAATTTCGTGGCTTTTTCTGCCCTTCTTGATCGATCGGAAATCCTTGCTCGATCGATCGAGCTTCACAGTAAGTTTCTTCGCCTTTTTCAGCTTCTGGCAAGTTTTGTAGTTTGGCCGTAACTTTCTCATACGAACTCCAAATTTGATGAATCAGTTGTCCACGCGAAGATAAGAGAAACTTCTACAACTATTATATGGACCACATTTCCAAAACATGGCTCGAACATACAGTAATTTGAGGAGAAAGGAGAAACATGTGTGTTGGATTCTGGTTTTTTCCTCTTTTCTTCAACTTTATTCATTTTTCATCATTTTAGCTTGATTTCTTCCCCTTTTATGAATTTCAACATTGATTCCTGAAATATAGAAATATATACCATAAAACGTAAAATAATTCAAGAATCAACACGAAAACATATAGAAATCATAGCATAAAAACGCGTAATAATCAACCCTATCACACCACGATTACCAAACTCAAGGTTCCACAATCTCACACCGGAGATTCACCAAACCGAGCATACAAACTCGACGTTCAACAAAGAACCAAATAAAGCTGGCATTCGTATACACACACGGCATACATGCCCATACACCAACACAACACGCATACTCAATGCAATAGACTCGGGTATCTCCAATCATACCCAAATCCAAAACCAACTGTCGAACCTCGATTATTCTCACCCCACAGAGAATGATGGTTGACAAACCAAAACCAAGGGTGTGACTTCTGTTAGACCCCGTTATCAAATCAAGATACTAAGGTGCAATTAAGAGAACTAATCATTAATGTGTACATATATCAGAGTAATAAGTCGTGTTGATTAACCTGAGCTTAAGAGATTACAGTACCAAAAGTTTCAAAAGGAATTTCACATATTCCTACAAAAGGTACTACATTATAGTCTTACTCTACTTCTTGTAGAAGCTATACAAAAAAAATTCTCTAACATGCTAATCCTGTAGCACTCCTTACAGCTCAGCATATCAACACCGACCCTGGTTCTCATCATCAAAAGCACCTACAAAGACAACCCCCAACACATGAGCATATCATAATTCATATTCAACATGATATGAATGTAAGACGTAAATGCATAAACATAAATACAAAGCACTTCCTATATTTCCAAGCATTTACAACGCCCATTGGTTGTCCTTGTACCATAACTCATAATAAACACATTATATGAAATTATGGATCCTTTAATAATGTCATGACATATCACCTCTTTCTTTAACAGCTTTTGAGTCATATATCAACAGTTATTTTAATGCTTCTTGCTTCAACATCTCATAATGAGCGGTACCATCTTCCCCGCTTCATTACTACACAATCTCATAATGAGCGGTACCATCCTCCCCGCTTCATTACTACATAATCTCATAATGAGCGGTACCATCCTCCCCGCTTCATTACTACATAATCTCATAATGAGCGGTACCATCCTCCCCGCTTCATTACTACTTAACAAGCATAAGCATTAAAACCTACACTGTGATCTCTCTTGACTCGTGGAATACACCTCTTTATTCCACATCACAATATGCAACAACAATGCATAATATGCAACAACAATGCATAATAACATGTATCACACTCTTAATGCATCACATTGCATTAATCATGTGTCAAATAGACAAACATAAAGTACATGTTACCGTTGGGATGCCCGTACGTCGCTTACGTACCTTTCCAAAATGTGGTGTGTTGCAGGACTCTATCCCCTGCGCTGTGTAGCTATCTGTGAAGGCTCTACACCAGTGTACAACACAATATTAGATGTCTTATCATAATCCAATACCAAATTTAAACAAATTCCACATTTTAAAAAAAATCAGGCACTACCGATCGATCGGCCCTCATCACCGATAGATCGGTGATCACTTTGAATTTAATAAAAAAGCTACGGCTTTTGCCGATCGATCGGTGTTCTTTACCGATCGATCGGTCGCTCTGTTTCAGTGCGATTTTTCCAGAATTCTCTAACACTGATTTTCATACCCTTCGATCTAACATGTAAGACATACAACATGCCCAAAACAACATGCTAGCAGCCACAATATACTACCCTGAGTGAATTCATATCACAGTTATACCCCAAACTCAAACCCACATGCGTTACAATTACCCATTTACATCAGTACTCAACCAACTTTTCCGGAAACAGGGTAACATATTTCATTTCCAGATTTCTTGGGCACCTCATTTCATGCTATTAAATCTTCAACATAAACATAAAACATGCTCGAACAAAAACACCAAGGGCTTCACAAAACTACCATGCATGTACTCAAATCAAAGGTTTACCAAAAACCTAGCTAACATGCATGATAACACCTTCATAACATCACTCCCATCCCATATTTTTCCAGAAAAACAGGGCACACACTTTACCCAGATTTTCGAACACTATCTTTTACATGCTTGAATCCTTCACATAAAACATGTAACGTGCTTAAGGAAAAATACTGGAAGCTTCATAACAACACCATGTAAGCATTTAAATCGAAGGTTTTAAGAAACCTAAGCTAACATGCAATTTTCACACCACTTAAAAACATGAACTCAATCAAGCTTAAATCAAAAACAGAGCATGGTTTCTCACCCTACTTTGCTCCGATTTTTGGAGGGTCTCCAAGCAATGAAAATGGAAGGGCTCCACACGATTTTGCTTAGCAGCTGCTGGAGATATTTTGGGAGAGAAATGGCGAGATTTGGAATGGAGGAGAAGGGGTGAATCATTGTGCCAAGTGTGGTGAAAAGTCAGCCTCTTACACAGCTGATTGGTATGGGTTGGCGGGGGTGTTTGGGTGTTGGGTGGTATGATGTGTTATGTTTTGGTCCCGGTATTTAGCACGATGTATTAAAATATCCTCACATGATATTTATAGTATTTTCTCAATAAAATACTTTAATTCCCATTTAAACATGCTTCACCAAAACAAATAACACACACCCCAAATAAACATGCCACAACCCCAAAATCCCAACATATATCACATGCACCCTGAAATGTATCTCCTCAATAATATGAATTCAATCCCATGAATTAACACCAAAATCATCATAATTTAAATCAATTATTAAAATTACATAATCATTTCGGGGATATCACAACTTCAACATCAACACCACACGAACCAAAACAACGAATCTCTCAAAAGATTCAACCTGTAGGTATAATAATACCGCCTTCCTCTCAAGGAAGAATGTCATGAATTCATGATCCTCCAATCATCGAACCACCGTTCGGAAACCTGGATATATATACCAAAACATAACACGGAACCAAAAGTACGCAATTGGTTCAAATAGTGCATCAAAGCAACTATTACAAAAACAAAACCCGTATACGCCATGTATACTCAAACTAAAGATGCTTTGAACCGATGCTATAGTACTCCACAATCTCGAGCATTTCCCCAGAGACGTCTCCTCGAACGTCTCGCCGAAAGGTAAGAAATCCATTACTCGGTCCAACACCAGTAATGTTTACCATGACTGATTTACAATCAACCCACAATCGATACCAGTTGTCTCCATGACAGTGCCATCCAAATTTCTCCAAGAGATAAAATCGGTATAGTAGTGTTACCCCACTAGCTATATCCTACAAATCCAATCGTGACTCCCGTCGCATTCCACATGCAAGGATGCTCAACCAGAGCTAATGACGACTTGTTGACACTCACGTTGGTATTCCCAACAAAATCGAGTTGTCCCGGTACAAGTCACTCGAAACATTTGACGTATAAACGTCCCCATGAGTATTCCCTACCTCAATCACCATGCCACATAGAGACTACAAGAGTCTATCATAACCCTCATCGTATCACCATACGATTCACCCAGCTCGAATCCAACGAGCAGCATAAAGGCTAACACAAGCACACCAAAGTACTGCAACAATACCTGGCTAACGGTTTGTTGGCCCCATAGGCTCATACCAACCTATCAATGTGACACACATTCCATCCCGGTATACCATACCACACAACCATTAGAGTTGTGGGTCATCGCCCAACATATCTCTAAAACACCGAGCACAATGGACAACCCGGTGTCCTTGCTCAACTATGATGCAATCTTAATCCATTAAGACTTATTCCACACCCTCAGGGTGGGTGTGCCCATGCCTAACACACATCACAACAACAAGCGAGTAGTTTACTCAATGATTACTCTTACCATCAATCGCTTGGCCTTAGCCAATCCAGCGAGTATACCCAAAGGATATCATTACTCGAAATGTTTACCTCTATAACGTGATGCGGTACTCTCACCGGTACAATGCATCCAAAGCTCCATCGAGCAAACCTGCTCGGCAAAGGGTCTCGTCAATTAGTGACCCAGACTCTACCATGTGCTCACCATCGGCACTCAAACCATACAATCAATTCATAAACATGAATGTATTATTCACCAAGACGACGCCACGCGTCCACATAGACATCCCAAATAACATCGTCAAGCATATGACGGTGCCTCATCGCTATCAAGATAGCGGAATACCTATATCCATCATCCACCAGCGGTACACAAGCAGCATCCATCGCTCGTAGGCGGAATAATCCAGTGCTACGCACATAGTGGTATAACCCATCGCTATAGAATCAGCGGCATGATCCCTTGCCATAAAGTCAGCGGCATAAGACATCGCTATAGATATCCTGCTGTATGAATTATCGCCAATAGATGTAGCGGAATGTACCATCGCTATATGATATCTGGCCGCATAGACCATCGCCATAGAATACCCGGCGGAATGAACCATCGCCAATAGAATACCTGGCGGCATGAACCACGCCAATAGAATACCCGGCGGCATGAACCATCGCCAATAGAATACCCGGCGGCATGAACCATCGCCAATGGAATACCTAGCGGCATAATCGCGGACTCAAGAGGTACTCACACTCATGTAGTACTTTGTTCCCGATCGCATCGCTACGTCATGACAGCGGCATCATCGCTTCGACGTGACATCGGCATGTATCATCGCTTCGACACGACAAGCGGCATCATCACTTCGACATGACGGTGGTATCCTTCGCTTCGACGTGACAGCGACATTTACCATCTCTTCGACACGACAACGACATTTACCATCGCTTCGGCATGACAGCGGAAATACCCCTCGCTTCGACATATTAGCGGCATAATATCCCTCGCGATAGTAATATGACAGCGACATTATCCTTGGCTTTGACTTATTTGCGGCAAATACTCTTCATCGCTATAATATGACAGCGGCAAGTATTCACATCACTACGCCATGCATGCAACCGTAATGCATAACCCGTATTCCAATAAACATCACCATGAGTGTATTTTAATGCACCCCGCTTCAAATGTGACATGCGGAATTTTACCATCGCTTCAACATTTAGCGGCAAAGCATTAGAATCATCACACCGATGTATATCTATGCAACCGTAATGCATAGTCCATGTCTCATATGACCCTGCAACCACCATGGTTAGCAACCACACATTCCAATGATAAACACATATCATAAACGCACATAAGCAATATAGTTGTGCCACACAACACTAAATACCATCATGCATAAGTATGTGCTTCTCATTCCCATTAACAATTTCTCAGGCCCTCAACAGCCCCAAAGAGCTAACTACTGCTCTGATACCACTAATGTAAGGACCCCCGTGTCCTTAACCCATTATTAGTGTATTAATCCATACCATTAGTGCATATAATCATACTATCATGGGGAAAAGCCATATGCAAGTACAACACCATAAGCCATCTAGAAAATTTCTTGCATTTGATTCACATAATATTCAAATTCCCCAACCAAGATTACATATATAACATGCACCTTCATAATACACTAACATGCTCTTAGTTCATTTAGCAATTCCCTAGTTAATTGCATGCAAACCATGAATGAACGGAGAAAATCCGTAGCCCATTTATACATCCCATATACACGTAAAATGTACTCACATAAGAGCACCCCAATGAATAAGCGTGTATCCAATGTATAAAAACACTCTACCGAATACCGTAACTGGCACTTCAATCCTGGAAGCACCTCCCAAGCACAACTCGATCTCAACTCTGGATCTATGCACTTATTCAATCAGTTCTGGTACCCCGATCAGGGAAGCACCTCTAATCAACAGCCCGAGCTCAACTCCAAAGCTGCTGCTACACCTGTAACACCTGCCCCAACAGAGACAGCCCCCACACGGGGTGAGCATACCAATACCACCCATCCAATAATAATAACATTGCAATTCATAATTTACAGAATGTAAATGCCATAATTTAAATCATACTCCATGGATGGTAACACCCTCATCCGGAATTCCCTGTATTGTCCCTGTTCTCAAAATAACCAAACATCAAATTCCCAAAGCTAGTTAATCGCCACAAAGATTAACTAATACCGTTCTATTATGCCAGTTCCATAATCAATATGGTAAAATCATTATATAAAAGACCGTAGATCTCACATATATCTAACCAATGATTCCATGTTCCTATTTCATTGCTCGCTCCACAATAGCGGCATTCTAAACCCCGCGCACGCTCAACAATAGCGGCGTCATAAACGATGGTCGCTCAACGACGACACCATCTCAAATCATTGCTCGCTCAATAGCGGCACTGTGTGGTTCCCAACGTATAACCATTTGACGCAAATACCATTTACCACGCATATCGCTATCCATTTATAGCAAGTATCATGTACCATACATTTCAATGCCTATTTGATGCAATTACCACATACCATGTATTTCAATGTCCATATAATGCAATTATTACACACCATGTGTTTCAATGTCCATTTAATGCAATTATCACATGCCATGCATTTTACAGTTGCAATATTATAATAGGCTATGCTCGTATGTCATACGTACCTTAAGTTTCCGTAGTTCAAGCCAACCTTGCTTGAGTTCCATGCCTCGAGAAATATGTGCTAAAACATGTAAACAACTCACAATCAAGTAAAAGCATGCGATCACGTGCCCACGCACGTTTGCAACCTCAAAACCCATCGTCAATCCATGACGATTACCAAAATAAAAGCCCCCGGCTAGGCATGCATAATACCCAAAAATATTCCATTTAAAACGTTTAAAGATAGCCAAAACTAAACCGAGAGTTCCGATTAATTCACCTAGGCTCCAACCAAACCATTTTAAAAGTCTAGCATTCCCATTGGAATGTGAACATTGCCCCGGAAGCCGACCATTTAAGTCGCAAATCCAAAATCCCACGAAAAAACCAAGAAAACCACAAAACCCCTGTTGGCGATCGATCGCTATACCGGGCGATCGATCGCTAGCCCCTTGGCGATCGATCGCCAGACCTTACTGGCGCGAGGCGATCGCTCGCTCGAATGTAGCGATCGATCGCTCGTTGTTTGGTTTCGCTACTGCATGCGCACGATCGATCACCAAAAATGGGCGATCGATCGCCGCGACCTGTGATCCGAAAAAACACCATTTTTAAGAGCTTGAAACCTCCACCAACCATACCCCAACTCCTCCCAACCCAAAACCACAACAAATCCACACCCAAGGACCTCCAACAAGGGTGTTAAACTTAAATTAAACAAACCCAAAATATTTTATGATTTTCACCAAAATCACCCAAACCAAATCAAACCCAAAACTCAACCAAATCCAACAAAATTACTATCAAATCAAAGCTACAAGAGAGGAGAAAGTGATTACCAGCTTTTCTTCAAGAAATCCTGCCCCTAAATCGTGTTCTCAACGATTTCCATTGAAGGGGAAAGAGGGGAAGGGTTTGGGGTAAAGGGGGAGAGAGCGATGAGAGAGAGATGATTCCGGAAGAAAATGACGGAATCCCGAGTCCATCTGGTATATACAACAAAAATGCTCCAAAATACCAATACCTCCACAAATACATCATGATTCATTAAAAAACATCTGTTAACAAAAACTCTCTCTCCAACAACAAATTTCATCACTAGCCCCAGTACAAAGTACTCCGGACCCCAAGTCCCACCGAAGACCAAATTCCAAAGTTATCGCCACGATGAGAATACAATATTATCCCTTGGATCCAACGACTCCAAAAACAGGATTTAAAATCCCCGGGAGCCCCGAAACCGCAGTTAAACACAAATGCCACAATAAAATCCATTAAGGATTATTACCACACCGGGATTAACACCATTAATCCCCGGGCATCACAGATTGACTACATTAGTGGAGAAGCTGTTTGAAAATAGGACTAAGGGGTGCTCAATGATAATCTTACTTTTCATTGACTAGCATGATTTGATCTATGAAATTGCATGAAACTTGAAAGTTACAATAGCACACACGCACATTCTGAGTTGGCTACGTGTTGCTTGATCTAAGAGAAAAACAACTTCTTAAACTTTCTGATTGATTCTTGTTCGTCTGTAAGTGAGATGTCTGAGTTACATGATTGACTTTGAAGTGGTTTACTTGAATCTTTAATATTGAACTCTACTGTTTGATTTTATTTCTTGCTCGAGACGATCAAGCTTAAGTTTGGGGGAGTTGATAAGTGTGGTTTTTACACTTAATTTGATATATGATTAGGGGTGTTTTTTGTAGTGATTCCTAGAAAATATTACACGTTTTGGTATATATTTGTATATTTCAGGAATCCAGGTTCAAATGCAAAAGAATGGAGTAAAATAGGCTTAAATTGATGAAAAAGAACCAAACCGAGCTAAATATGGAAAAGGAGGGACCAAATCGCAAGATTGGAGATTTTGACCCGCGATCGATCGGCAACTTACGAAGATCGATCGCCAGATTTCCGCGATCGATCGGCAAATGATGAAGATCGATCGCGGATATGAAAAAATTGGTTATTTTGTCCAGAATGTTTCCGCGATCGATCGGCAAGTGACGAAGATCGATCGCCAAACCCTGAAAAATCGAGATTTTGTTTCCTACTTGGTGATTTTGTGTCCAAACTTTTCCATATTTAGCTCGTTTGGTTCTTTTTCATCAATTTAAGCCTATTCTACTCCACTCTTTTGCATTTGAACCTGGATTCCTGAAATATACAAATATATACCAAAACGTGTAATATTTTCTAGGAATCTCTACAAAAACACCCCTAATCATAGATCAAATTAAGTGTAAAAACCACACTTATCAGTCGCCTCTCAGTGTTTCTGGCTACTGCCTCATGGCGATCGATCGATCGCTTCCTTTGAGGCGGTCGATCGCCTTACTGTTCATCTTCCTGAAAATTTCATCAACGTCGCGGCGATCGATCTCCCCGCCCTAGGGATCGATCGCCTCGACCTGTAACAGCCCAAATGGCATTTTTCTTGCAAAATTTTCCCCAACAACAATTCTCACACCCCATACAACATAAATCCTTAACAAGGGGCCATAAATCAACCCCAAAACTCAACAACCCAAAAATCTTTAAAAAACAATTTCTTAAACCCATCTCAAAATCCTTCCCAAACACCATAATAAAACTATCAAATCGAAGATAAATGCGAGAGGATGAATAATACCTTATTATCTTCGAGAAATTCGGCTCCCAAGTCGAGCCTCCATCGACTTTTCAAGGGAGAAAAGAGGGAAGAAGAGGGGTGGGGATCGCTGGGGAGAGAGGGGAGAGAGGGAGGAGATTCCGTGTAATGACGGAACACCGAGTCTAAGTCTATTTGGTATATATAGCTCCAAAGCTCCAAAATACCGACTCCTCAACAAATACATCATGATTCATTAAATATCATCTGTTTTCAATAAAAACCTCCCAATCTCTATTTTCAATACCAGCCCCAGTACAAAGTACTCCGAATCTCAGATCCCACCAAAGACCAAATTCCAAGGTTATCACCACGATGAGAATACAATCTCATCCCTTGGATCCAACGACTCCAAATATTGGATTTAAAATCCTCGGGGGTCCCGATACCACAATTAATTCATAATTGCCACAATTAAAATCCATAAAGGATCATTATCACTCCGGGATTAACATCAATAATTCCCGGGCATCACAATTATCCCCCACTAATAAAATTTCATCCTCGAAATTTGCACGGCGTACTCCATGTAACGCCGAGACCACACAATCCCAACGAATCTACATCGTCGAATCATGAACATGTCATGAAGGACACATCAACCGCGAGGACACCAACCTCGCACCAAAACCTGGAATGGGGTAAACCTCCCAAACCATCACAACCGCAACAGAATGGCAGTATACACCAATGCTAACCATCTCAAAAGCAGTCAGCCAGCCCTAACTACAAATCAAACGAATCATTCGTGATTCCAAAATAGATATCGCCTCGATGATATCTTTATGATTTAGCCTACGATGTTAAATCTACATCGTTTCCAAGGAAAACACTGGTACACAACCGTGTACCTAAACTACATCCGGTTTCCCTTTTTCCAAATCCATCTCCAACAGAGGAGTAGTTGGACCACTTGCAACACGGATCGGACAACTCACGGTCACCGATCAACACAAAACACATCTCCAAAGATGTCTACATCCGGGTGTTCGAAGAATCATATCTTGGTCCAAACACACTATCGAGACTCCACAACGTCTCAAGTTCTCGAAAGGACATGCAAGAACAATCAATTGCATTCCCGCCACACGTGTCAACCACGACACTTAACCAATCCGAATTATGGACATCCCTCGTTTACCCCAGGATTTAACAATCCTAACACAGGGAGGCTATCGAATTAACCAGCAAGAATTACCATGGTCCCAAAACACGACAATCCCTCCTCGGGGGAATTCAACCGGATCTCACGATTATTCCTCAGAATACATCGTGCCATCGAGATTACCAATCTCAAGGTGCCACAATCTCTCACCAGAGATTCGCCAAACCAAGCGTACTAGTCCGATGCTCGACGAGCACTAAGAAATGTTGGCATTCGTATACACACACCGGTACACATGCCTAAGCACCAACACAACATGCAAACTCAATGCAATAGACTCAGGTATCTCCAATCATATCCAAAGTCACAACACCAACTGTCAATCCCCAGCTATTCTCACCTCGCAGAGAATAATGATTGACAGATCAATGACCAATGGTGTGATTCCAACATCAACACCACACAAACCGACTCATTGAATCTCCCAAAGATTTCCAATCGGTAGGTATATCAAAACCGCCTTCCTCACAAGGAAAAAGTCATGAATCCATGACCCTCCAACCTCAAACCATCGTTCGGAAAACTGGATATATTTATACCAAAACATATCTCGGAACAAAAAATACTCAACTAGTTCAGAATAGTGCATCAAAGCCACTATTACCAAATTGAAACCCATATACGCCATCTATACTCACCCTAATGATGTTCTGTTGTGATATCCCCGAAATAATTAACTGCAATTTGGGCATTAATTATGTTATGTGATTATTTATGGTGATAATTAAATTATGTGTTAGAATTAATTATCTTGGTGAAATGCTTAGTCACATGGTAGGCGTGACCCGGTGGTGCATTTCAGGGTGCATATTATGCATGTTGGGAAATTGGGGGTTAGCATGGTTTAATTATGGTGGTTGATAATTATTTGGTAAAGCATGGAGTTAATTGAGATTTTGTTGCATTTTGGTAAAATACTTTTAAAATATCATGTTGGGATGTTTTATGCATCATGTTAATTGATGGGGTACATGTTTTAGTTATAACATTTAAACCCATTACCCCACCTTACCCCACCACTTTTTACAATCCCCAATTACTCTCCCAACCCTAACCCCTTTCCACCATTTTCGATTTTTGCATTAAAGTGGATGAGAAATCCTTGCAAAAGCTTTGTTTGTGGGATTATTGGTAGGATTTGGAGTCCTCAAGAGGTATGGAACCCTCCTTGATGTTTTAATGGTGTTTGGTTTGGTTTTGAAATGGTATTTGTTGTTTTAAAATGGGTTTGTTTGGGTTGGTATTCTTTTTGGTTGGGGTTGGATTTTTGGTAGTATTGAAGTGTGTATTGAAGTTTTATGGTGTTTTGGTATTGTTGGTTTATTGGTATTTGAATTGGGGAAGAAGAATGTGAATAGTGTCCAAAAAATAGCGTGTGCAGGTTTCCGCGATCGATCGGGACATTCTCCCGATCGATCGCGAGCACCAGGGGAGGCACCAGTGAGCTTCCGCGATCGTTCTCGAGTTTGGCGCGATCGATCGGCGAAGCCGCTATCGATCGGCACAAACTAGGCGATCGATCGCGGATTGGAAATTTTTGTTGGCTTTGGCAGTGTGGTCTCGTGATCGATCGGGGCTTGATTGCGATCGATCGCGAGACACCAAAATGTGTGTTTTTGATTATTTTGTGGGATTTTTGGTATTGGACTATTATTGGCTCCTAATATTTGTTTCTGTGAATGTGTAGAACCATCACAGGTGGCCACACATCCTAGGAGATAAAGTCCAAAAAACAACACGTTTTGGAACTAAGGTACATAGTGAGACGTACGGGCATCGGACGGTAAAACATATTTTACGTATTGAATTTTGCTATGCATTATGGATGCATACATGGTCTTAGTTATGCATTATGGTTGCATACATGGTTTGGATATGCATTATGGTTGCATGTGTATATTGGATGCATTGGTGCATGTGATTGTGAGTCGAGATTATATTCCAGTGATGAATAATACTTGCCGCCTTCATGTCGAAGCGATGATAGGATACTTGTCGCTGTCATATTATAGCGATGAAGAATATTTGCCGCAAATATGTCGAAGCGAAGGATCATGCCGCTGTCATATTACTATTGCGAGGGATATTATTCCGCTAATATGTCGAAGCGAGGGGTATTAATGCCACTGTCATGTAAACGCGAGGGGTATTATGCCACTGATATAATAAGACTTGAAATGGCCATTGGTATACATGGAATGAGTGCATGTCATGACATACATTATTGGTATTATAATCCACAGATTATGATTGTGGTACAGGGACAACCAATGGAGCTTTTAAATGTATTAAATACAGGAATGAATCGTATTTACGGTTTATGCATTTGAATTATAATCATATTATTATGAATATGGTTTATATACATGCTCATGGTTTTGGGGTTGTTCCTGTAGGTACTTTTGGGCGGACGGGCTAAGGCGGGTTGATGCGGTGAGCTAGTGAGGAGTGCTTTTGGCATAGCAGGCTTAATTCTTTGGTATAGTCTCTACTCTAGGAGTAGTGTAAAGCTATAGGATTAACATTCAATTGGTTGGGAATGTAATTAATCCCTTTTGGAAATTTTATTTTGGCCTGTAATCATAACAGCTCAAGGCATCAACACGAACTTTACACTCTATGGATGTATCTTAGCTCTAATTACGCCTTTAATCCGCACTTAAGGAACTAGGGTCCTTACACTAGTGGTATCAGAGCAGTGGTTAGAGAACCCGGGAACGAGTGAAGGGTAGCCTTGGCATGATTGGCTAGGTGGTTACATTTGGGCATGTTTATGCATGTGGTGCATATTGGTGTATAAAACTATTATACTAACATGCTTATTATCATTCCTGTTATCTAACGGTATATCATATGAATTGTTTTGGAATTGTTGTTAACCCTTGTGTTACAGCATGGCGGCTATGAACTTGGGGAACCTCAATGAAGAGGTAGGTGATGTTGGAAGTGTTAATGCAAGTATTGGACAGACAAATCCTTTACCTCCACCAGCTGTGGGGGTGGAACCAGTGGCTCAGTTGTTACTACCCGGGGAGCTTAGTCTGACACAATTTCTGACTTTCCACCCGCCCATGTTTGAGGGGACAGAGACAGGGGAAGAGGCCGAAGAGTGGCTAGAGAGACTGGAACAGATATTTGTGTCCTCGCCTTGTGCTAGGACGGCTTGGTTAAGGCTAGCGGAGTTCCAACTAGCGAAGAAATCTTCCATGAGGTGGAAGACGACTGTGATGGAGTTGAGGGCCCAAGGTATGGTGATTGACTGGACTTTATTCAGAACCCGGTTTTTAAACCGGTACTTCTCTGCTGCGGCTAGGCAAACAAAGGAGGATGAATTCACGAACCTGAAATAAGGAAGCATGATAGTCTCGGACTATGCCATGCACTACTCATCACTATTGCGGTATGTTCCTCACATCGCTACGAACGGACATGCCAAGATGAGGCACTTTTTGAAAGGACTGCGACCAGAACTGTTTGACCGGGTTATTTCCAACAACCCGACATCTTTTGATGATGCTCTAACTAGAGCAGAGCTAGCGGAGATAGGAGTGAGTGCTTATCCTGAAGCCGTACCCCCACCAGTTCCATCACAAAGATCTACATCTGAGAATCTGAGGCCTCGAGGAGGATCTTTTAAGTCACGAGGGACTCCTTCTTTTTCCCGGTTTAGCGGAAAGTGGCCGGATAGCCGGAAGCAAGGAGACCGGAGGGGTGGTGCATCTACTTTTGGGGGACCAACTCAAGCTAGTAGAGTTGGAGATGTTAAGTGCCACTTTTGCGGAGGGCCGCATTTGATGCGTGATTGTTCTGCGTGCTACATATGTGGCAAGCCGGGCCACATTGCTCGACGTTATCCCAATCGGGAAGGACAAATGGATCTTAGGGAAGGTCGAGGGAGGTTTTCTAGTGGGACGGTACAACAGAGGCAACCGATGGTGTCTCGACATATGGGAGGACAGGCGATGGGGCCACCTCAGGGACAGGTTTATGCACTGACCAGGGAGCAGGCCGATGCAGCTCCAGAGGATGTGATAGCTGGTACGTGCCTTTTATTTACATATTCCACCTTTATTTTGTTAGACATAGGTGCTTCGCACTCCTTTGTGTCTGCGGACTTTGTGGAGAGACATCATATGTGCACGTCTCCGTTACCCACATCTCTATTGGTCTCGACACCCACGGGAAGAAACGTTGTTGCCGATCAGTTTCTGATGGACTGCCTCATTTATTTTGAGGGCAATGAGATAAAAGCAGATTTGATTGTATTGGGTATGTCAAACTTCGACTGCATTGTGGGCATCAACATTCTGAACAGATATCAGGCAATCGTGGATTGTCGGCAGAGGACATTCGGTTCAGATCTGATTTGGGGATTCAATGGACTTTCTATGGGAACGGTTCTTGTGTAAAGATTCCGTTGATTTCGCCGTCAAAATGTCCCAATTATTGGAACGTGGACACATGGGCTACCTCATCTATGCCGTGGGCACGACGGGGAAGGGTAAAGAGTTGAGGGTAGAGGATGTGCCCGTGGTAGCAGAGTTTGCTGATGTGTTCCCGAAGGAGATTCCAGGATTCCCACCGGCTAGAGAAGTCGAGTTTGGGATTGAGTTATTACCGGGGACATCGCTGTTTCTCGTGCCCCTTACAGGATGGCACCGGCAGAGTTAAGGGAGTTGAAGGATCAGCTATAGGAACTCCTTGACAAAGGTTATATACGCCCTAGCATATCGCCATGGGGCGCACCGGTTCTTTTTGTGAAGAAGAAGGATTGTTCGATGCGTTTGTGCATCGATTACCGGCAACTGAATAAGGCCACGGTGAAGAACAAGTTTCCTCTCCCAAGGATTGATGATTTATTTGATCAGTTGCAGGGTACTAAGCTGTACAGCAAGATTGACTTGAGATCCAATTACCATCAGATATGGATCAGGGAGAAGGATGTGCAGAAGACATCATTTCGGACTCGGTATGGGCACTACGAGTTCCTAGTTATGCCGTTCGGTGTGATGAACGCCCCGGCTGTCTTTATGAGCTTGATGAATAGGGCCATATCTTGACCAGTTCGTCATAGTGTTCATTGACGACATACTCATCTACTCTCGGAGTGAAGAAGAGCACGTGAAACACTGAGGACAGTGCTCCAGATCCTCAGAGATCATCAGTTATTTGCCAAGCTCAGCAAGTGTGAGTTTTGGTTGAGCAGTGTAGTGTTTTAGGGCATGTTATATCTACTAGTGGTATATCGGTGGATCCCAGGAAGATTGAGGCTGTGATGGAGTGGGCTGCACCCACTTATGTACCCGAGATACGGAGTTTTCTTGGTTTGGCTGGTTATTATCGACGCTTCGTCGAAGGGTTTTCTAAGATTGCTAAGCCGTTGACACAGTTGACTCAAAAGGGAGTACCATTCTTTTGGTCAGAGGCTTGCGAGGAGAGCTCCCAAGAGTTGAAGCACTGGTTGACCACGGCACCCGTGTTAGTGATTCCTTCGGAGAACACGAGGTTTGTTCTTTATACTGATGCATCCCTACAGGGCTTAGGGTGTGTACTGATGCAAGATAAGCATGTGGTAGCTTATGCATCGAGGCAGTTGAAGCCGCATGATACCAGATATCCAGTCCATGACTTGGAGTTGGCGGCTATTATTTTCGCGTTGAAGATTTGGAGGCATTATTTATACGGTACGTCATTTACCATATATACGGATCATAAGAGCCTGAAATTCTTGTTTACTCAGGCGGAATTGAATATGCGTCAGAGGAGGTGGATGGATTTACTCAAGGACTATGACTGTGAGATAGAGTACCATCCGGGGAAAGCAAACTTGACAGCAGACTCCTTGAGTCGGAAGGTAAAGAGTACTGCTGAGGACGCCATGTGTTTATCAGCTATGATGACTTCTTGTTGCCATATGGGCTATGATTTTGATGTGGATGCATCGCCGGTGCGGGTATTGACTTTATTGGCATAGCCGGACATCTATGAGAATATCAGGAGAGCCCAGAAAATGGATGATGAGGTTCGGAGATGGTCATCATTGGTACTTCAAGGACAGCCATCAAAATTCAGAGTGGCCGAGGATGGTTCTTTGAGACTCTGTAGCCGTTGGGTAGTTCCGTGTACACCGGGTTGCATAGAGGGATCTTGGAGCGAGCTCATAGTAGCTGATTTAGTATCCACCCAGGAGGGAGAAAAATGTATAAGGACCTATGTGATCAGTTCTGGTGGAAACGGATGAAGCGTGATGTGATCGCTTTTGTAAAGAGGTGTTTGATCTGTCAGCAGGTTAAGGCAGAGAGGCAGAGACCTGGTGGCGAGCTAAGGAGCTTAGAGATACCAGAATGGAAGTGGGAGCACATATCTATGGACTTCGTGACCCACTTGCCGAGGACTACTTCAGGTTGTGATGCCATCTGGGTGATCATTGATAGGCTGACGAAGGTAGCTCATTTCATCCCCTACAGTATGACTTACACATACTTGAGGATGGCTCAACTATATGTCCGGGACATAGTGAGACAACATGGGATTCCAGTGTCTATTGTATCTGACAGAGATCCACGTTTTACATCTCATTTCTGGGGAGGTCTACAGTCAGCTTTGGGTACGAGGTGAGGTTGAGTACAACATATCATCCCCAGACGGACGGTCAGACCGAGCGTACTATACAGACGCTCGAAGACATGCTACGGGCTTGTGTTTTAGAGTTTGATGCCTCATGGCAAGATTCATTAGCCTTGGTAGAGTTCTCTTACAACAATAGCTATCAGGCGAGTATTCAGATGGCTCCGTTTGAGGCTCTGTATGGCATTGTAGGTCGCCATTATACTGGGATGACTTGACCAGTAAAGCAGTGGGAGGACCCAAACTGATTCGGGAAATGGAGGATAAGATAAAGGTTATCCATCAGAAAATGAAGGCAGCCCAGGACAGGCAGGCAGCCTATGCAAATAAACGGCGGAGGCCGTTGGAGTTTCAGTTGGGAGACAGAGTCTTTTTGAAGATCTCACCTTTCAGAGGTGTGGTACGGTTTGGTATGCGTGGGAAATTGTCTCCGAGGTATGTGGGACCGTATGAGATTTTACAGCGCATCAGTACCTTGGCTTACCGTTTGGCCTTGCCACCGTCGTTATCCAGTATTCACGACGTATTCCACGTATCTATGTTGCGGAAGTATGAGCCAGATCCGTCACATGTGTTGCAGCCTTCTGAGGTGCAGTTAGATTCTGATGTATCCTATGAGGAGCGGCCAGTCAGGATTCTGGATAGAGCTCATCGCAGACTTTGGAACAAAGTGATACCGATGGTCAAGGTTCAGTGGGATCGCAGAGGTGTCGAGGAGGCCACGTGGTAGACGGAGCGGCATATGGTGCAGCACTACCCGGAACTATTTTCTAGTATGTGATTTATGTTTGGTTTCGTTTTGGGTAAGTGCATGCGATTTCGAGGGCGAAATCTTATAAGTAAAGAAGCATTGTGATATCCCCGAAATAATTAACTGCAATTTGGGCATTAATTATGTTATGTGATTATTTATGGTGATAATTAAATTATGTGTTAGAATTAATTATCTTGGTGAAATGCATAGTCACATGGTAAGCGTGACCCGGTGGTGCATTTCAGGGTGCATATTATGCTTGTTGGGAAATTGGAGGTTAGCATGGTTTAATTATGGTGGTTAATTATTTGGTAAGCATGGATTTAATTGAGATTTTGGTGCATTTTGGTAAAATGCTTTTAAAATATCAAGTTGGGATGTTTTATGCATCATGTTAATTGATGGGGTACATGTTTTAATTATAACATTTAAACCCATTACCCCACCTTACCCACCACTTTATACAATCCCCAATTACTCTCCCAACCCTAACCCCTTTCCACCATTTTCGATTTTGGCATTAAAGTGGAGGAGAAATCCTTGCAAAAGCATTGTTTTTGGGATTATTGGTAGGATTTGGAGTCCTCAAGAGGTATGGAACCCTCCTTGATGTTTTAGTGGTGTTTGGTTTGGTTTGGAAATGGTATTTGTTGTTTCAAAATGGGTTTGTTTGGGTTGGTATTATTTGTGGTTGGGGTTGAATTTTTGGTTGGGGTTGAAGTGTGTATTGAAGTTTTATGGTGTTTTGGTATTGTTGGTTTATTGGTATTTGAATTGGTTTGGATTGGGGAAGAAGAAATGTGAATAGTGTCCAAAATATCGCGTGTGCAGGTTTCCGCGATCGATCGGGACATTCTCCCGATCGATCGCGAGCACCAGGGGAGGCACCAGTGAGCTTCCGCGATCGATCGGCACAAACTCGGCGATCGATCGCAGATTGGAAATTTTTGTTGGCTTTGGCAGAGTGGTCTCGCGATCGATCGGGGCTTGATGGCGATCGATCGCGAGACACCAAAATGTGTGTTTTTTATTATTTTTGTGAGATTTTTGGTATTGGACTATTATTGGCTCCTAATATTGGTTTGTGTGAATGTGTAGAACCATCCCAGGTGGCTACACAGCCTAGGAGATAAAGTCCACAACACAACACGTTTTGGAACTAAGGATATGTTTATATGATGAATTATTACGATGTTTAAGTTGTGCGTGGAAAATGAAGTGTTAGCATGATTTAATTGTGTTGATTTTAATTATGAGGAAAGTATGAATTTAATGAAGTTCGGTGCATTTTTTTAAAATACTTTTAAAATACCATGTTGGGGTAATTTATACATCATGTTAATTTTTGGGTATAATTTAATTAACCCTTTCCCCACCTTACCCAACTCACTTTACCCTTTCCACTCTAAAATCCCCAAATCATCCCAAAGCCCTAACCTCACCCCCATTTTCGAAATCCTTCAAAGGAGGAAGGAGGAAGCTCCACAAAACTTGAGTTTGTGTGATTTTTACCAAGATTTGGAGTCTTCAAGAGGTATGGAACCCTTCCTAAAGTTTTTATGAAGTTTGGATTTGAAATGGGATGATTTTGAAGTGTTTTATGTGGATTTGGTTGGGTATGTGTTGTATGTTGTTGGGGTATGATTTTTGAAGTGTTTTATGTGGGTTTTAGTGGGTTATGATGTTGTTGATGTTGTAGGAAAGTTTGGTATTGTAAGGTATGAGGATGAGCTCGAAAAATGTACAAAAATGGCGAAAAATCGCGCACCAGCAGGTGGCGATCGATCGCCTGAAATGAGGCGATCGAACGCCGATGGCCAGTAGCCATTTCACGTATTAGGCGATCGATCGCCTAAAATTAAGCGATCGATCGCCGCAAGGCAAAAAAGCTAGGCGATCGATCGCCTCAAGTAGCGATCGATCGCCACTATGTAAAACATGGAAAATGATGATTTTTGTTGAATTTTTGGTATTTGGCTATTGTTTAGCTTCTAATATCGATTTGTATGGTTGTGCGGAACCATCCCAGGTGCCAACAACATCGAGAAGATAGAGTTCTTCAATTTCTCCACTTTTGGAATTAAGGTACGTAAGAAGCGTACGGGCATCGGACGATAACACACTCCTAACTATGACTATGTATTGATTGCATAAGTATTTATAATGATGATGTTTACGATGATGATTTTGATAAGTAAGTTTATGATGATGATGTTATGATGATGATGTTTATGATAAGTAAATTTATGATGATGAAGTTATGATGATGATGTTTATGATAAGTATGTTTATGATGATGTGATACGATGTTTATTATGTGGTAAGAGGCCACGGGGTAAGATGCCCATATTGTAAGAGGCCATGCGATTTGATTATGTGGTAAGATGCCACAGGGTAAGATGCCCATATGGTAAGAGGCCATACTCCTATATTAGGATCATACTATGATTGCATAAGAAGTTACGATGCCATGATGAAGTGTATAATGAATAAAGAGGATAAGATGTCTAAGATGATGTTATGATAAATAAGTTCACGATGAAGATGATTTTATAATGAATAAAGATGATGAGATGTTTAAGATGATGTTATGATGAATAAAGATGATTATATGATGAATAAAGATGACAAGATGCTTACGATGATGTTATGATGAAAGAAGATGATATGACGTTACTATAACGATTATGATGAGACGTTGATGACTATAAGATGATAATGCTTATATGATAATGATGTTTACAAGATGATGATGTCTATGAGATGCTATGATGTTTATGATAAATATGAAACTATGTTATTAAGAATGGTTGAATGTCCGGTGGTTATTATGGGCAAGCGAGGAAGGTCTTGCCGCTCACATAACTGAGCGATGGGGTACATCCGCTATCAATGTGTAGCGAGGGGTATCATCCGCTGAGCGATGGGGTACATCCGCTATCAAAGCGTAGCGATGGGTATCATCCGCTGAATAAAGAGATACATCCTCTATCAAGGCGTAGCGATGGGTATCATACGAGGTGTTATGTCGAGCGAGGGGGCCAATTGTGCCGCTGTCATAACAAGACCGGGACAGTTCCACTTCTAATTAACATAGTTTGATGTGATCATATATGTGAAGTATGATTTTAATCATTTATGCCGAGAACTAACGATTATATGCATTACTATGAAACAGGGACAACCAAAGAGGGTTAATGCGATTAACCAGGAAGTATACGTTACCCATTTACTTCATGCATTTATTTATATGACATTACCCTACGATGTTGAGTAATGATGTACATGCTCACGATGGGTTGTTCCTGTAGGTACACATTTGGATTTGGAGGGCTATGTGCAGGGTTGAAGAAGTGAGCTTCGAGATGCCTTATGAATTAGGATTCAGGATTTGGTATAGTCTCTACTCCAGGAGTAGTATAATTCTATAGCGCCATTCATTTGAGAATGTAATTAATTTGCTTGAAGTTTTATTTTGGCCTGTAATTCTAATAACTCACGTTATAACCGGAGCCCTAAGCTGTCTGTGATGCATGTTTAGCCCTAATTATTTCTTGCTTATGATGTTAAGGTAGGAAGACCCTACATTAGTGGTATCAGAGCAGTGGTTAGATAACCCGGGAATGAGTGAAGGGTAGCCTTAGCAATAAGTTGGCTAGGTGCTTATTTGTAAACATGTTGTGTGCATATGTTACATATGAAGTATAGGATGCTATGCTAACATGTTTTATTTATCTAACGAGGTATTATATGAACTGCTTTTGGGTATTAATGTTAACCCTTGTCTTGCAGTATGGCAGAAAATGCTGAAGTAAGTGATCCGATTACATATGCTTCTCCGTCGCCCATGCTTCTTGTAGTCTCGACACCCGCTGAAAGAAGTTTGATAACTGATCAGGTGGTTTATGACAGCCTCATTTATTTTTGAAGGTAACGAGCTGAGGACAGACTTGATTGATCTGGGGATGTCAGACTTCGAATGCATTGTGGGCATCGATGTGCTGAACAAGTATCAGGCAGTTGTGGACTGCAGGCAAGGACTATCCGAGTCAAGTCTGTTATGGGAGTCCAATGGATATTCTATGGGAATGGTTCCCGTTCAAGGATTCCGTTAATATCTGCTGTCAAGATGACACAGTTATTAGGAATGAGACCACAAAGGATATCTCATCTATGCTGTTGATATTACTGAAAAGAGGAAAGAGTTAAAGGTTGAGGATGTGCCCGTAGTGGCGGTGTTTCCTGATGTATCTCCGGAAGAGATTCCCGGATACCCACCGATGAGAGAGGTCGAGTTTGGGATTAAGTTACTACCAGGGACGTCTACCATTTCTCGTGCCCCGTATAGGATGGCACCAGCTGAGCTAAGGGAATTAAATGTTCAGTTGCAGGAGCTCCTTGACAAGGGCTATATATGCCCTAGCGTATCGCCCTGGGGTGCGCCAGTTTTGTTTGATAAGAAGAAAGATGGTTCGATGCGGCTGCGCATCGATTACAGACAACTGAACAAAGCTACTGTAAAGAATAAGTATCCGCTTCCGAGGATTGATGATTTGTTTGACCAGCTGCAGAGTACGAGGCTCTACAGTAAGATCGATCTGAGGTCGGAGTATCATCAGATTTGAGTTCGAGAGGATGATGTACAGAAGACAGCTTCCAGGATTAGATATGGGCACTACGGATTCTTAGTCATGCCTTTTAGGGTGACGAATGCCCCAGCTGTTTTATGAGCCTGATGAACAGGGTGCTCCAACCATATTTGGATCAGTTCGTCATAAGTTTTCATTGACGATATGCTTATTTACTCTCGAACTAAAGAGGAACACGTAAAGCACTTGAGAACAGTACTCCAGATCCTTAGGGATTGCCAGACCCCTGGCACAGCTGACTCAGAAAGGACTGTCGTTCTATTGGTCCGAAGCTTGTGAGGAAAGCTTCCAAGACTACGACACCTATGTTGGTGATTCCTTCTGAGAATAAGAGGGTTGCCTTGTACACGAATGCATCACTGCAGGGTTTGGACTGTGTGTTGATGCAAGATAAGCATGTGGTGGCTTATGCATCGAGGCGGTTACAACCACATGAGGATAGGTACCCAGTCCATGATTTGGAGCTGGCAACCGTTATATTTGCCTTGAAGATTTGGAGGCATTACTTGCATGGTACGTCGTTTACCATCTACACGGACCATAAGAGCCTGGAGTTTTGTTCACACAAGCTGAGATGAATATGCGACAAAGAAGATGGATGTCATGAATTTTATCAGCTATGATGATCTCTTGTTGCCATTTGGGCTATGATTTTGATGTGGACACGTCGCCGGTGCGAGTGTCGACCTTGTTGGCTGAGCCAGACTTATTTGAGGCTATTAGGAAAGCCCAGAGGTCAGATGATGAGGTTCAGAGGTGGTCGTTTTTAGTACTTCGAGGACAACCACCAAAGTTCAGAATGGCAGAAATGATTCCTTGAGGCTGGGCAACCGATGGGTAGTCCCAGATACGCCGGAGTTGCTTAAAGGAATATCGGAACGGGCTCATAGTAGTCGGTTCAATATCCACCCAGGAGGAAGGAAAATGTATAAGGACCTAAATGGTCAGTTCTGGTGGAGACGCATGAAACACGATGTGATCGCTTTCGTTAAAAGATGTTTGATCTGCCAACAGGTAAAGGCAGAAAGGCAGAGGCCTGGTGGCGAGCTGAAGAGCTTGAAGGTACCGAAGTGGAAGTGGAGGCATATCATTATGGACTTTGTGACCCACTTACCAAGGACGGCCTCTGGATTTGATGCGATCTGGGTGATCGTGGATAGGCTAACGAAGGTAGCTCACTTCATCCCCTACTGTATGACTTTTGTGTACCTAAAGATGACCCAATTATATGTGCGGGGTGTGGTGAGATTACATGGTATTCCAGTCTCGATAGTGTCTGACAGGGACCCGAGGTTCACTCCGTATTTCTGGGAGGGTCTTCAGACAGCTTTGGGCACAGAGGTGAGACTGAGTACAGATTATCACCCTCAGACGGGTGGTCAGACGAAGCGTACCATGCGGACACTTGAGAACATGTTGAGGGCATGTACTTTGGAGTTTAATACTCCATGGCAAGATTCAGTGCTACTAGTAGAGTTCTCTTATATTAACAGTTATCAGACGAGCATTCAAATAACTCCTTTTGAAGCTCTTTACGGACAACGATGTAGGTCACCACTGTATTGGGAGGACTTGACTAGTAAGATGGTCGGAGGACCGGAATTGATTGAGGATATGTAAGACAAGATTAAGTTAATACGTCAAAAGATGAAAGTGGCCCAGGATAGGCAAGCAGCCTATGCCAACAAGCGGCGACGACCGCTAGAATTCCAAGTAGGAGACAGGGTCTTCTTGAAAATCTCACCCTTAAGGGGTGTAGTTCGTTTTGGTATACGGGGAAAAGTTATCCCCGAGGTATGTTGGGCCATATGAAGTATTGCAGCGTATCGGCATTTGGACCTACCGTTTGGCTCTACCGCCGTCTTTATCTGGGATTCATGATGTTTTCCACGTTTCTATGCTACGGAAGTGTGAGCCAGACCCGTCTCATATTTTACAGCCTACTGAAGTGTAGTTGGACTCAGATGTATCCTGCGTTGAACGACCGGTCAGAATTCTGGATCGTGAGGATCGCAGATTACGAAGTCAAGTTATACCGATGGTCAAAGTTCAGTGGGATCGTCGGGGTGTCGAGGAGGCTACGTGGGAGACGAAGCAGCATATGGTACAGCACTACCCGGAACTATTCTCTGGTATGTGATTTATGTTTAGTTTCTTTTGGGGTAAGTGCATGCGATTTCGAGGACGAAATCTTATAAGTAGGGGAGTAATGTGATGTCCCCGAAATGATTAATAGCAATTAAAGCATTAATTATGTTTATATGATGAATTATTACGATGTTTAAGTTGTGCGTGGAAAATGAAGTGTTAGCATGATTTAATTGTGTTGATTTTAATTATGAGGAAAGTATGAATTTAATGAAGTTCGGTGCATTTTTGTAAAATGCTTTTAAAATACCATGTTGGGGTAATTTATACATCATGTTAATTTTTGGGTATAATTTAATTAACCCTTTCCCCACCTTACCCAACTCACTTTACCCTTTCCACTCTAAAATCCCCAAATCATCCCAAAGCCCTAACCTCACCCCCATTTTCGAAATCCTTCAAAGGAGGAAGGAGGAAGCTCCACAAAACTTGAGTTTGTGTGATTTTTACCAAGATTTGGAGTCTTCAAGAGGTATGGAACCCTTCCTAAAGTTTTTATGAAGTTTGGATTTGAAATGGGATGATTTTGAAGTGTTTTATGTGGGTTTGGTTGGGTATGTGTTGTATGTTGTTGGGGTATGATTTTTGAAGTGTTTTATGTGGGTTTTAGTGGGTTATGATGTTGTTGATGTTGTAGGAAAGTTTGGTTTTGTAAGGTATGAGGATGAGCTCGAATGTACAAAAATGGTGAAAAATCGTGCACCAGCAGGTGGCGATCGATCGCCTGAAATGAGGCGATCGATTGCCGATGGCCAGTAGCCATTTCACGTATTAGGCGATCGATCGCCGCAAGGCAAAAAGCGAGGCGATCGATCGCCTCAAGTAGCGATCGATCGCCACTGTGTAAAACATGGAAAATGATGATTTTTGTTGAATTTTTGGTATTTGGCTATTGTTTAGCTTCTAATATCGATTTGTATGGTTGTGTGGAACCATCCCAGGTGCCAACAACATCGAGAAGATAGAGTTCTTCAATTTCTCCACTTTTGGAATTAAGGTACGTAAGAAGCGTACGGGCATCGGACGGTAACACACTCCTAACTATGACTATGTATTGATTGCATAAGTATTTATAATGATGATGTTTACGATGATGATTTTGATAAGTAAGTTTATGATGATGATGTTATGATGATGATGTTTATGATAAGTAAATTTATGATGATGAAGTTATGATGATGATGTTTATGATAAGTAAGTTTATGATGATGTGATACGATGTTTATTATGTGGTAAGATGCCACGGGGTATGATGCCCATATGGTAAGAGGCCATGCGATTTGATTATGTGGTAAGATGCCACAGGGTAAGATGTCCCATATGGTAAGAGGCCATACTCCTATATTAGGAACATACTATGATTGCATAAGAATTTACGATGCCATGATGAAGTGTATAATGAATAAAGAGGATAAGATGTTTAAGATGATATTATGATAAATAAGTTCACGATGAAGATGATTTTATAATGAATAAAGATGATGAGATGTTTAAGATGATGTTATGATGAATAAAGATGATTATATGATGAATAAAGATGACAAGATGCTTACGATGATGTTATGATGAAAGAAGATGATATGACGTTATTATAACGATTATGATGAGACGTTGATGACTATAAGATGATAATGCTTATATGATAATGATGTTTACAAGATGATGATGTCTATGAGATGCTATGATGTTTATGATAAATATGAAACTATGTTATTAAGAATGGTTGAATGTCCGGTGGTTATTATGGGCAAGCGAGGAAGGTCTTGCCGCTCACATAACTGAGCGATGGGTACATCCGCTATCAAGGTGTAGCGAGGGGTATTATCCGCTGAGCGATGGGGTACATCCGCTATCAATGCGTAGCGATGGGTATCATCCGCTGAATAAAGAGATACATCCGCTATCAAGGCGTAGCGATGGGTATCATACGAGGTGTTATGTCGAGTGAGGGGGCCAATTGTGCCGCTGTCATAACAGGACCGGGACAGTTCCACTTCTAATTAACATAGTTTGATGTGATCATATATGTGAAGTATGATTTTAATCATTTATGCCGAGAACTAACGATTATATGCATGACTATGAAACAGGGACAACCAAAGAGGGTTAATGCGATTAACCAGGAAGTATACGTTACCCATTTACTTCATGCATTTATTTATATGATATTACCCTACGATGTTGAGTAATGATGTACATGCTCACGATGGGTTGTTCCTGTAGGTACACATTTGGATTTGGAGGGCTATGGGCAGGGTTGAAGAAGTGAGCTTCGAGATGCCTTATGAATTAGGATTCAGGATTTGGTATAGTCTCTACTCCAAGAGTAGTATAATTCTATAGCGCCATTCATTTGAGAATGTAATTAATTTGCTTGAAGTTTTATTTTGGCCTGTAATTCTAATAACTCACGTTATAACCGGAGCCCTAAGCTGTCTGTGATGCATGTTTAGCCCTAATTATTTCTTGCTTATGATGTTAAGGTAGGAAGACCCTACAGGGTGAGCATACCAATTCCACAATTTCATAATCATAATGACATAATACATAATTTACAAAAATGTAAATATTGTGGAACATATGTGACTTCCTGGATGGTATCATCCTCATCCTAGCGTACCCCTGTAATATCCATGTTCTCAAAACAGATAAATCATCAAATCCTGAATATGCAGTTAATCATCACATTGGTTAACCCTAGCCAGTTTCAAATTAACAATATCTCATTACATTTTCTTTATCAAAGAATTATCGTAATTCTAGATATCATGTAGAGATTTCCTTAACTTCCATTACCAATTAATCAACTCCTTGATTAACTTACGTCTCTGTTCCTATTCATAATAATAGGGAATGGAATATAGATATCTTGGATATCTAGTCAAATGCCACATTTCATCATTTGCTCGCTTCATAGCGGCAACATGTATTTCCTCACGTTAAACAAATAACAATCAAGTTTCATTTCCCTTATCCTATAGGTTGTCACCTATATATATATATCATGCATCACACTTGCAAAGATATAAATTAAAGACATGCTCGTACGCTAAACGTACCTTAAAACCTCGTAGTCCAAGCCAAACCTTGCTTGGGTTCCATGCCCCGAGGAATGATGTGTCATACGAAGATCGGAAGGAAAATCGCTCAAAATCGAAGAACCCTAGAATTTTGGGCGTCTGCGTTTTCTGCAAAATCCGACCCCAAAACGCGACGAAACTTTGAATTGCCGGTGTGGAAAGCTGCGCGTGGACGAGACGAAGCCAACGGCGGGTCGGACGCGCCGGATGGCGGCCGGACGGCGGCGGGCGCAGCGCTTTTACGCGCGGGGAGTTGGGGGAAATCGGGGAGCCGACGGGGAGAGAGAGAGAGAGACGACTGGAGGAAGAAAATGATTTTTAAAATTAAAAATCTCGGGTTCAACTGGTATTTATAGCAAAAATACCCCGAAATACTAATAGCCCCACAAATACATCATGATTCATTAAAAATCATCTGTTTTCAAAAACTCTCTCTCTAACTCCAAAACCCCCTACCGGTGCCCACACAAAGCACCCCAGATCCCGAGTCACACTAAAAACCCAACTCATAGGTTTTTCTCCGAAATGAGAATACAATCTCAACCTCGGGATCCAACGATACCAACTACCCAAATAAACGAGCCCAGAAGGCCCAACACCGCGATTAAACTCCAAATCGCCACGTAAAACAACTTTAGGGGTATTAACACTCCGGGATTAACATCTATAATCCCTGGTCATCACAATATCCCCCACTAAAAGAATTTCGTCCTCGAAATTAGCACCGGTGTATCACGTAACACCCAGGCTACACAACAACATGAAGCCATAACCTCGATTCTTGACCATATCAGAATCGTCTTAAAAAAAACGCGAGGATACCTACCTCACATCAAACTCTGAAACAGAGCGACTTACCAAAACCAACATATCACCCAAGAGGCAAAACGTATCTCGATGCGGGTCATCCCAAAAGTCAGTCTCTCATGACTGCAAAACAACCAATACTTACGACTGTAGATCGGACAGTCATCCTTAGTTCTAATACAACTAGTAAGAACGCATCATGAATGACACCTCAACCGTGAGAACGTTGACCTAGTGTCAAACTCTGGAGTGGAATAGACTTCCAAATCCATCATAACGTCAAAGAGCGTCAGCACAACTCAACGCTAAAAATCCAAAAGCAGTTAGTCAACTGAACTGCAAGGATTCGAATCGCTCCCGATTCCATCGTAGATATCATTCAAAGACATCTCTATCATGACTCACGATGTCTAACATACATCGTTACGAGGGAAACACTAGTATACCACGGTGTACACATACCAAACCTGGTTTCCACTTCAAAACCTTTTCCATCGAAGGAGTAGTCGCATCATTGCAACTCAATTTGGGCAACTCACGGCCACAGATTCACACAAAAGACATCTCACAAGATGTCCACCTCCGGATGTTCCAAGAATCACATCCTGATCATAAATAAACAACCGAGACTCCACAGAGTTTAAAATTCTGAAAGGACATGCAATAAACTCACTGCATCCTCAACGCTAGTGTCGACAGCGACACCCAACCAATCCGAATTCCTGCCATCCCTTGATAATCCTAGGATTTAGCAATCCAAACTTGGGAAGGCTATCGCATAACTCGGAGGAAAACACCAATAAGGAAATACCTTAATCCACACAAGATAATCCCTCCTCAAAGGGAGTCAACTAACTTCAGATTATTCCTCATAATTATCGTGCCATGGAGATTCCCAATCTCAAGGTGTTCCATATCTCTCATCAGAGATTTAACCATCCAAAAAAAAATAGCATAACTCTATGATTGACAAAAAGGAAATCAATAACTGGCATCCGTATACTCACCGGTATACCCGCCTAAGCACTGACATCACATGCATACTCAATGTACTCGGCTCGGGTATCTACAACCTACCCCTAAGCCCCAAACACAACCGTCAATTCTAAATCATTCCCTACCCAGTGGAGAATGATAATCGGCGATCAACAACACGGCGTGTGTGGGGTCTTCCCACCTTAACAGTGATTAATAGACAAAGAAGGACTAATCATGCATTAATAACATCTTAAGGTTTCGGTTGTTACACGAGCTAACAGGATTGATTAGTCCTTCTTTGTCTATTAATCACTGTTAAGGTGGGAAGACCCCACATTAGTGGTATCAGAGCCAGGTTAGATAACTCGGGAATGAGTGAAGGGTAGCCTTAGCAATAAGTTGACTAGGTGCTTACTTTTGAACATGTTTTATAAGTATGTTGCATATGAAGTCCCTATGTTATGCTAACATGTTTAATTATCTAACGATGTGCTTTATGAACTGCTTTTGGTGTTGTTATTAACCCTTGTGTTGCAGCATGGCAGCAAATATAGACGTGGGTGACGCCGTTAGTGTAAATGCAAGTGCTGGGCGTACGAATCCATTGCCACCACCAGCCTTGGGTGAAGAACCTTCGGAACAACAGTTGCTACCGGGGGAGTTGATCATCTAACATTTCGGGGGTATTACAGCGTGATTCCCAAAATCAACACCACATGCACCAACTTACCGAATCTTTCAAAGATTCCCAAATAGGTATAATACTACCTCCTTCCTCACAAGGGAAGTGCCATCGAACTCGAGATCCACTAGTCTCGAACCACCGTTCGGAAAAATTAGATACAATAACACCCATTGCATCCCAAATACACGGATTCCCCAGATCGAGTCAACAACGACTTGATGACTCTCTTGTTGGTACTTCAACATCATGAGCTGTCCCAGACAATTCTCACCAAGATTAAACATAAACGTATATATGTTTCAGTGAGGTATGCACAACCTCAACCTCAAATGACTGGTGACTACTAGAGTCCACCACAATCCACATCGTATCACCTTACGATTTGTCAAACTTGGTTCCAACGAGCAGTATAACGGCTCTAGCAAGCCCATCATGGTGCTGCACACACGCGGCAGACAAACTAGTCTCTGCCTCTTTAGGTTTACCTCAAACCTACCATCAAGACGGACGTTTCCGTACGGCATACCATACCATGGGAAGAAAAATCAATAGAGTAGTGGGTCTGTAACCAACGTTCCTCTAATGCCGATACACCCTGGACACTCCAGTGTCCCTATGTACTTAACGTAACCTGATCCTAATCCTTTAGGACCCATTCTACACCCTCAAGGGTGGTGTGACCATGTCTACCACATGTCATATCGACAGAAAGCGAGTAATTTCCTCCATGATTACTCCTGTCGTCAAATTATATGGCCAAAAAGCCATTCCAACGAGCATACCTCAAGGGTATCACCACTCGTAATATGATCACCTCAAACATATGCTGCGGTACAATCACATATACAGCGCGTCCATCCATTTCTCGAGCAACCCGCTCGGTATAAGGGTCACGTCGACCGGTGACGTAGATACCACTTTGTGCTCGGCACTGGAACCCAAGGCACACAACTGAATACGTATACTCAACGCATTGTTCATCGTAACGATGATGCATGTCTAATAAGACATCTCCTACACCATCGTCATCGTCATCCCGTGACGATACATGCCCACTCATGGCATCTAAGGCATCGTCAACTAGTGACAATATATGTCAATAATGACATCTAAACAACCTTGTCAACTTGTGACGGTCCATGTACATCAACGTATGCTATCCGCCATTATGCTAATAAAATAGCAATATCTCATACCTCATCGCTGTGATGACCAGAGATTAGGGATGTTAATCCCGGAGTGTTAATAACCCCTAAAGTTGTTTTACGTGGCGACTTGGAATTTAATCACGGTGTTGGGCCTTCTGGGCTCATTTATTTGGGTAGCTGGGATTGTTGGATCCCGAGGTTGAGATTGTATTCTCATTATGGTGAAAAATCTAAGAGTTGGGTTTTTAGTGTGACTCGGAATCTCGGGTGCTTGGTGTTGGCACCGGTAGGGGGTTTTGGAGTTAGAGAGAGAATTTTTGGAAACATATGATTTTTAATGAATCATGATGTATTTGTGGGGCTATTAGTATTTCGGGGTATTTTTGCTATAAATACCAGTTGAACCCGAGATTTTAATTATCGGAACCATTTCTCCTCACCTTGTTTCTCTCTCCTCGCCCGCGCGCCATTCCCGATCCCCTTTGACCGCCAAGCACAAAAGCGATTCGCCCGCCGCCGTCTGGCGCGTCCGACCCGCCGCCAGCTTCGTCTCTTCCAGGCGCACCTCCCCATACCAACAATTTGAAGTTTCATTGGGAATCGCGTTCGGATTTGCCAGAAAAGCGTAGGGTTCGAAACTGGAATTCGTCCGATTTTGGGGCTCGATTTTTGGTACGTTTTTGGGGCTTTTCTTCTGATGTTTTTGGGGCGTTTTTGAGCTGATGTTGAGTCAAAAATTTCAGACTTTAATGGTTCGAAAATTTGTTGCTTAATGGTTCGAATTTCATCACTGCTTGCGTGATGTTAGGGCTCGATTTTAGGGGTTTATGTTCGAATTTTTGGGGTTTTTGGCAAGGGGTGATGATTCTTGTTAGTAATCGATTAATTCATGTTTTAGATGATTTGTGGTGCTTAATTGGATTCGAATTGTGGAGTGAGGGTTCGAAATTGAAGAGTGTTCTTGAACAATTTTCGATATTGTCTCATTCATTTTTCCCTCCCTGCATGTACCCTGCCCCGGGTCTTTTAAATGGTTAATTGTCGTGTGTTGACAATATTTTTGAGGGTTATGGGTGTGCTTGAGCATGGGTTGCATATTCGTAAATAATTGTGAATTAATTTATCTTGTTAGCACATCGTTCCTCGGGGCATGGAACTCGAGCAAGGTTTGGCTCGGACTTCGGAGATTTAAGGTACGTGCGACGTACGAGCATTACTTTATATGAGAGCATTTGTGAAATGCATAATGTATTTTGATTGCATTGATGGTTGTGGGTATGGTTATATATATGTGTTGATATAGTTATGGAACGACCCAACCTTGACATCGCCGCCACAACGTGCGTGATACTAGAGTAGTATGACCTTATAAGAGATATGGGGTACTGGGTTTATATTACTATTGTAGGGCATCTGAGATGCCTGAGAATGATCGTGGAATCATGTATTCATTATAAGACATGTGAGATGTCTAAGTGAAATGGAGAATTGGTAAAATAAATGCTAGGCATTTGAGCTATCTGTGATTGGTAGCAAAGTTGAAAATCAGTATTAGATATCGAGATATCTATATTTGTATGTATAATGAATTTGGAAACATTAATTATTGATACTTGAGAATCAGGCATGCTATGAGTTAAATCAATGTGTTGATTTACTGATTTTTGAGATTTGATGAGTTTGATGATTGTGAGAACAGGGACAGTACACGGAATCCCGGATGAGGACATTGCCATCCAGGGAGTATCGTTTAAAATTCATTAGTATTTACTTTTGTTGTAAATTATGAATTTCATTATTGTGATTATGGGATTTTGTGTATTGGTATGCTCACCCCGTTGGGGGCTGTCTCTGTTGGGGCAGGTGAACAGGTACATCGATGGCTGTGGAGCTGAGCTCGAGCTGTTGATTGGATGTACTCCCAGGATCGTGGTACCAGGGCTTGATGGAGCACGGTATCGTATAGAGTACTTATATACACCCGAAGGTTATATACATATTTATGATGCTCGCATGTGAGCACAGTTATGCTTGCATATGGGTTGTATATAAAGGCATGAGCCTTTCTCTCTTTCATTCTATGTTGCATGCAATTAAGAGTAGAATTGCTAATGATATGAGAGTCATGGGAGTATTATGTGGGTGTTGAAACCCAATTATGTCGTTTTATGTGTGGTGTCTTCCCTGGCTGGGAATTTACTTAGCGTTGCTGTGTTCTGTTGAGTATGTGTTTTCCCTGGCCGGGAACTATATATTGTGATGCGCTTTTATTTTGGGATGGCTCTATTTATGGGGAGACTCTGCCCAAATTTTTATAAAAGTTTACAATGTGAAAAGTGGTGTAATGGGGATGAAAATGGGCGGAATCTATGAGTCTAATCGTGGGTAGAGATGATCTTAATGTTGAATATTAAAGAAATTTGTAATTGACATTCAATGGTAAAGTATCATCTGTGTTTCCCGATTGATTTTATTGAAAGCATGTACCACACATAATGATTAATACACTAATTAAGGGTTAAGGGCTTGGGGTCCTTACATTAGTGGTATCAGAGCAGTGGTTAGCTCTTTGGGCTGTTAAGGACCTAGGAAGTTATTGATAGCACATACTTATGCATGATGGCATTAATGTTTTATGACACAACTAGTTGTTTATGTGCTTTTTATGATATGAAAAGTGGTGTTGCTAATCATTGTGATTGCAGGAATCGTGTAGCATGTGATGGGATGGCATTAATGGTGATGTCTGGCCCTTCATGTATTATGTGTTAAGGGATCTGATTTTGTAGGAAAATCAGGAAAGGTGAGACGTACGGGCTTCGGACGGTAAAACGTGTTACACCTTTGATTATGTATATCGTGGGTAGTGAACCCTTACATGTGATGGTATATGTGAAATGATAGTGATATATATTGTGATAATGGAATCAACTGTTGTGCTTGATTATTGTGGTAGAATTGATGAATGTTCCGGTAGCCTTTATCTCCGAGCGAGGGAGGTACTTGCCGCTGTCATGTCTAAGCGAGGTAACATGCCGCTGTCATTGTCGAAGCGAGGGGTCCTAAAATTCCGCTGTTGTATTGGGACCGGAACAGTCACAATTCTAGTGATTAATGTGGAATATTGTGGTTATAACTGGAACGTGGAATCGATCATTATATTGTGAACTGTGGTATTAACCTGGATGCAGGTACATGGAGCTAGTTGAAGTTCCGGTAGTTGTTATATTCGAGCGAGGGAGGTACTTGCCGCTGTCATATGAAGCGATGGTAATATGATATTTGCCGCTGTCATGTCTAAGCGAGGTAGCATGCCGCTGTCATTGTCGAAGCGAGGGATATCATATGATGCCGCTATATGTCGAAGCGAGGGGTCCTAAAATTCCGCTGCTATAACAAGACCGGAACAACCACATTATCGATATTGATAGCGATGTCTCATTCCGCTATGTTGGTTGGCGATGGTTCATGCCGCCAAGTGTATTACTAGCGATGTCTTATTCCGCTATATTGATTGGCGATGGTTCTTGCCGCCGGATATATTGATAGCGATGTCTTATTCCGCTATATTGATTGGCGATGGTTCTTGCCGCCGGATAAATTGATAGCGATGTCTCATTCCGCTATATTGATTGGCGATGGTTCTTGCCGCCGGATATATTGATAGCGATGGTTCATTCCGCTATATTGATTGGCGATGATTCTTGCCGCCGGGTATATTCATAGCGATGGTTCGTTCCGCTATTCCATTGGCGATGACTTATGCCGCCGGGTGTTCATAGCGATGGTACATTCCGCTACATCTATGGTGATGGTTCATGCCGCCAGATGTCTATAGCGATGTTTTATGCCGCTGACTCTATGACGATGGATTATGCCACTGATTCTATAGCGAAGGGTTATGCCGCTATGTACATGACGCTGGATTTCGCCACCTACGAGCGATGGGTGCTGATTGCGTACCACTGTTGGATGACGGAGACAGGTATGCCGCTATATTGTTAGCAATGAGGTATGGCATATTACTGTTTATTTAGCACTATCATGGATGTCATGTGTCGATTTACTTATGTTGTCATGTGTTTGACGATGAGATTATAGACGTCGTGTATCGACATATACTGTCACGAGTCGACAATATTATTATATTATTTCAAAGTCATATGTTGACAGGTACCGTCACGGGATGACAATGACATAGTGGATGTTCTATGTAGACGTGTAGCGTCGTTTTGATGATTAATACATTTATGTTATGTTTTAGGTTGTATGGTTTGAGTGCCGATGATGAGCACATGGTAGAGTCTGGGTCACTAGTTGACGAGACCTTTTTGCCGAGCAGGTTTGCTCGGTGGAGTATTGGATGTATTGTACCGGTAAATGTACCACATCATGTTATAGAGTTAAATAATTGTCGAGCGATGATACCCTTGGGTATGCTCGTTGGTTTGGCTAGGGCCAAGTGATTGGTGGTAAGAGTAGTCATTGAGGAAACTACTCGCTTGTGTTGTGATATAGGGTAGACATGGTTACACCCACCCTGAGGGTGTGGGATAAGTCTTAACGGATTATGATTGCACCATAAGTGAGCAAGGACACCGGGTTGTCCATTGTGCTTGGTATTTTAGAGATATGTTGGGCGATGACCCATTACTCTAACGGTTTGTACGGTATGGCATACCGAGATGTAACATATGGCTTGTTGGTGGGCTTGATATGAGCCTATGGAGACAGCGCTTTGCTAGCCAGATTTCGTGGTAATGATATAGTGTGATTGTTGGAGCCATTATACTGCACGTTGGAACCGAGTTTGGTGAATCGTATGATGGTACGATGAAGACTTTTGGCAGGCTTTTGATTGTCCCTTTGTAGCATGATGTTCGAGGCATGTGACACCCCATGAGAACGTTTATACGTCTATTGTTTTGAGAGACTTGTCTGGGACAGCTCATAATGTTGAAGTACCAACAAGAGAGTCATCAAGTCGTTGTTGACTCGATCTGGGGAATCTGTGTACTTGGGATGCAATGGGTGTTATTGTATCCAGTTCTTCCGAACGGTGGTTCGAGACTAGTGGATCTCGAGTTCGATAGCACTTCCCTTGTGGGGAAGGAGGTAGTATTATACCTATTTCGGAATCTTTGAAAGATTCAGTAAGTTGGTACGTGTGGTGTTGATTGTGGGAATCACGCCGTGTTGTTGATCGTCGATTATCATCCTCCACTGAGTAGGGAGTGACTCAGAATTGACAGTTGTGTTTGGGGCTTAGGGGCATGTTGTAGATACCCGAGCCAAGTGCATTGAGTGTGCATGTGATGTCAATGCTTAGGCAGGTATACCGGTGAGTGTACGGATGCCAGTTATTGATTCCCTTTTTGTCAAGCATAGAGTTATGCTATTTTTGGATGGTTAAATCTCTGATGAGAGATATGGAACACCTTGAGATTGGGAATCTCCATTGCACGATGATTATGAGGAATAATCGTGAAGTTAATTGACTCCCTTTGAGGAGGGATTATCTTGTGTGGGTTGAGGTGTTCCCTTGTTGGTGTTTTCCTTCGAGTTATGCGATAGCCTTCCCAAGTTTGGATTGTTAAATCCTAGGTTATCAAGGGATGGCAGGAATTCAGATTTATTGGGTGTCGCTGTCGACACAAGCATTGAGGATGCAATGGGTTTATTGCATGTCCTTTCAGAATTAGAACTCTGTGGAGTCTCGATGGTTTATTTATGATCAGGATGTGATCCTTGGAATACCCGAAGGTGGACATCTTGTGAAATGTCTTTTGTGTGAATCTGTGGTCGTGACTTGCCCAAATTGAGTTGCAATGATGCGACTGCTCATTTGATGGAGGAGGTTTGGAAGTGGAGACCAGATTTGGTATGTGTACATCGTGGTATACTAGTGTGTTCCTCGTAATGATGTGTATTAGACATCGTGAGTCATAATAAAGATGTCATTGGATGATATCTACGATAGAATCGGGAGCGATTCGAATCCTTGCAGTTTCAGTTGACTAACTGCTTTTGGATTGTTAGCGTTGAGTTGTGCTGACGCTCTTTGACGTTATGATGGATTTGGAAGTCTATTCCACTCCAGAGTTTGACACGAGGGCAACGTTCTCACGGTTGAGGTGTCATTCAGGATGCGTTAGAACTAGTTGTATTAGAACTAAGGATGACTGTCCGATCTACGGTCGTAAGTATTGGTTGTTTTGCAGTCATGAGGGACTGACTTTTGGGATGAACCGCATCGAGGTACGTTTTGCCTCTTGGGTGATATGTTGGTTTTGGTATGTTGCTCTGTTTCAGAGTTTGTTGTGAGGTAAGTATTTTCGCGTTTATTAAGACGATCCTAATATGGTCAAGGATCGAGGTTATGGCTTCATGTTGTTGTGTAGCCCGGGTGTTACGTGCTACACCGGTGCTAATTTCGAGGACGAAATTCTTTTAGTGGGGGATATTGTGATGACCAGAGATTAGGGATCTTAATCCCGGAGTGTTAATAACACCCTAAAGTTGTTTTACGTGGCGACTTGGAGTTTAATCGCGGTGTTGGGCCTTCTGGGCTCATTTATTTGGGTAGTTGGGATTGTTGGATCCCGAGGTTGAGATTGTATTCTCATTACGGTGAAAAATCTAAGAGTTGGGTTTTTAGTGTGACTCGGAATCTCAGGTGCTTGGTGTGGGCACCGGTAGGGGGTTTTGGAGTTAGAGAGAGACTTTTTGGAAACAGATGATTTTTAATGAATCATGATGTATTTGTGGGGCTATTAGTATTTCGGGGTATTTTTGCTATAAATACCAGTTGAACCCGAGATTTTAATTATCGGAACCATTTCTCCTCACCTTGTTTCTCTCTCCTCGCCCGCCGCCATTCCCGATCCCCTTTGACCCTCGCGCACAAAAGCGCTTCGCCCGCCGCCGTCCGGCCGCCGTTCGGCGCGTCCGACCCGCCGCCAGCTTCGTCTTTTCCAGACGCACCTCCCCATACCAACAATTTGAAGTTTCGTCGAGAATCGCGTTTGGATTTGCCAGAAAAGCGTAGGGTTCGAAACTGGAATTCGTCCGATTTTGGGGCTCGATTTTTGGTACGTTTTTGGGGCTTTTCTTCCGATGTTTTTGGGGTGTTTTTGAGCTGATGTTGAGTCAAAAATTTCAGACTTTAATGGTTCGAAAATTTGTTGCTTAAAGGTTCGAATTTCATCACTGCTTGCGTGATGTTAGGGCTCGATTTTAGGGGTTTATGTTCAAATTTTGGGGGTTTTTGGCAAGGGGTGATGATTCTTGTTAGTAATCGATTAATTCATGTTTTAGATGATTTGTGGTGCTTAATTGGATTCGAATTGTGGAGTGAGGGTTCGAAATTGAAGAGTGTTCTTGAACAATTTTCGATATTGTCTCATTCGTTTTTCCCTCCCTGCATGTACCCTGCCCCGGGTCTTTTAAATGGTTAATTGTCGTGTGTTGACAATATTTTTGAGGGTTATGGGTGTGCTTGAGCATGGGTTGCATGTTCGTAAATAATCGTGAATTAATTTATCGTGTTAGCACATCGTTCCTCGGGGCATGGAACTCGAGCTAGGTTTGGCTCGGACTTCGGAGATTTAAGGTACGTGCGACGTACGAGCATTACTTTATATGAGAGCATTTGTGAAATGCATAATGTATGTTGATTGCATTGATGGTTGTGGGTATGGTTATATATATGTGTTGATATAATTATGGAACGACCCAACCTTGACATCGCCGCCACAAGCGTGCGTGATACTAGAGTAGTATGACCTTATAAGAGATATGGGGTAATGGGTTTATATGACTATTGTAGGGCATTTGAGATGCCTGAGAATGATCGTGGAATCATGTATTCAATATAAGACATGTGAGATGTCTAAGTGAAATGGAGAATTGGTAAAATAAATGCTAGGCATTTGAGCTATCTGTGATTGGTAGCAAAGTTGAAAATCAGTATTAGATATCGAGATATCTATATTTGTATGTATAATGAATTTGGAAACATTAATTATTGATACTTGAGAATCAGGCATGCTTTGAGTTAAATCAATGTGTTGGTTTACTGATTTTTGAGATTTGATGAGTTTGATGATTGTGAGAACAGGGACAGTACACGGAATCCCGGATGAGGACATTGCCATCCAGGGAGTATCGTTTAAAATTCATTAGTATTTACTTTTGTTGTAAATTATGAATTTCATTATTGTGATTATGGGATTTTTTGTATTGGTATGCTCACCCCGTTGGGGGCTGTCTCTGTTGGGGCAGGTGAACAGGTACATCGATGGCTGTGGAGCTGAGCTCGAGCTGTTGATTGGATGTACTCCCAGGATCGTGGTACCAGGGCTTGATGGAGCACGGTATCGTATAGAGTACTTATATACACCCGAAGGTTATATACATATTTATGATGCTCGCATGTGAGCACGGTTATGCTTGTATATGGGTTGTATATAAAGGCATGAGCCTTTCTCTCTTTCATTCTATGTTGCATGCAATTAAGAGTAGAATTGCTAATGATATGAGAGTCATGGGTGTATTATGTGGGTGTTGAAACCCAATTATGTCGTTTTATGTGTGGTGTCTTCCCTGGCTGGGAATTTACTTAGCGTTGCTGTGTTCTGTTGAGTATGTGTTTTCCCTGGCCGGGAACTATATATTGTGATGCGCTTTTATTTCGGGATGGCTCTATTTATGGGGAGACTCTGCCCAAATTTTTATATAAGTTTACAATGTGAAAAGTGGTGTAATGGGGATGAAAATGGGCTGAATCTATGAGTCTAATCGTGGGTAGAGATGATCTTAATGTTGAATATTAAAGAAATTTGTAATTGTCATTCAATGGTAAAGTATCATCTGTGTTTCCCGATTGATTTTATTGAAAGCATGTACCACACATAATGATTAATACACTAATTAAGGGTTAAGGGCTTGGGGTCCTTACAATCGCTAACAAAATAGCGGCATACCTGTCTCCGTCGTTCGATAATAGTGCGTAATCAGCACTCATCGCTCGAAGGCGGCATAATCCTGTGCTGAGTACATAATGGCACAATCATCGCTATAGAATCGACGACATGATACCTCGTCATATAATAAGTGGCATGAAACCTCGCTATACACCTGAGCATGAATCATCGTCCACATAATAGCGGAACGAGGCATCGCTATCAACATATCTGGCGGCACGAATCATCGCCAATCCTCATAAAAGAATGAGTCATCATCATTGACACAGCGGAATGAACCATCGCTATCATCCGTGTCATCATAAAGAAATGAATCATCATCCTCGACACAGCGGAATACATCACCGCTATCATCCGTGTCCGGCGGTATAAACCATCGCCAATCATCATAGAAAATGTACATAAATACAGAAATGCATGAATCTTCCTGGTTAAACACATTAACCCACTTTTATTGTCCCTGTTTCAAATATTCATGCACGAAATCATTAGATCTTAATGTAATTGATTAATATCATAGCATCATAACGTCTTATGGCATCTTACCACATAATAATATCGTATGGCCTCTTACCATATGGGCATCTTACCCCGTGGCATCTTACCACATAATAACATCGTATGGCCTCTTACCATATGGGCATCTTACCCCGTGGCATCTTACCACATAATAACATCGTATACAACATAATATGAATGCAAACATAAATGCATAAATCATAAATACAACCACAACTCATAAATAATCAACATATGAAATTATGGTTCCTTCTTACTTTTCCACGTAAGAGGAATTCTTCCTTGCTTCTTATGGAATCCACGTAAGCGGAATTCTTGCTTCTTATGGAAATCCACGTAAGCGGAATTCTTCCTCGCTTCTTATGGAATCCACGTAAGCAGAATTCTTACTTCTTATGGAATTGAGTCATTTATCATTAGTGTATTTCAATGCTTCTTACTTCTCCACGTAAGCGGAATTCTTCCTCGCTCCTTATGGAGTCCACGTAAGCGGAATTCTTCCTCGCTTCTTATGGAATTTAGCGTAAGCATTAAAACACTCACTAGGATAACCTTGACTTGTGAAATACACCTCTTATATTTCACAACATACATATGCAAAACGATGCGTATCAACATGTATCATATCATAATGCACTATCTTATGCATACCTTGATTTACCTTGTGTTAAATAACTAAACACATAATACATGTTACCGTTGGGATGCCCGTACACTTGAATTATGTCATTGATGTTGATGTATGTGAAGTGAAATATAAAAGGTTCATGTGAAGAATCATAACATGTTTATATGCTAGTAATTGGCTTGTAAGATGGGGGAAACATGTTGTTATGGTCTTGGGGAGTACATGAAACTTGTTTACTTGTTGAATTTCGAGTTGTAGGAGAAGAGCTAGGAAGCTCAAAATCGCCATGTTCTGAACTTTCTGGACATCGGCGATCGATCGCAAGCTTTGTGGCGATCGATCGCCGAGACAGGGCAAAATATAAGGCGGTTTATACATGTAGCGATCGATCGGTGAAAATGTGGCGATCGATCACGAGCAACAGAACACTTTGGCGATCGATCGCGAGGTATGGCGATCGATCGCGAGGGGGCAGAACAGTATGGCGATCGATCGGTGAGAAATAGCGATCGATCGCCAGAGCCAGAATGTTGAAAAATGTTATATTTTTGTAGAATTTGATTTTAATGCCTATGATAACATGATATATTGTTGGCATTGTTGTAGCATCATCTCAGGGGATGGGACAATGAGGCGCTTAGCCAGTGACGCCTAATTTAACTCGTTTGTGTCGCAATACAGGTAGGTGTTGACGTACGGAGTATAGATATTATGCGATGATGATGTTATGGTTTTGTTATCATATGATTTATGTTATCGGTATGTCATATGATTGGTAGTATCATATGCATGTGCATACATGGATTTCATATGATTGGGATGGATGCCTTGATAGATATGTGTATATGCTTTGGTAAGATCAATGCCTTGATAGATATGCCTGGTGTGGTATATGCTTTGGCTGGGATTGTTGCCACGATAGATATACTACATATGCTTTGGCTTGAGAGATATACGCCTGGTTTGGGTATATGCTCTGGCTATTATCACAGATGAGTATGGTACTATGATATGTGCTGCTAATATGAAGATGTGATGTGGTTCCACTGACATATTGAGCTGAATAGGCATATCATATGGGGCTCGTGATAATAGGGTAATTGTTGAGACATGTCATGACATAGTGCATTTGTGGATGCAAGATACAGAACATTCACGTTAGATAATTTATTGTGCTTGATATTGTGTTTTGATATTGCACTGAGATAGTTGTTTATCTATACTCACGTTTTGTAAATGTTTCTGTAGGGACTCATAGACTTGGGGAGACGGGATGTGAGTCATTTTCTGCTGCGAGCTGAACCACTGCTTAGGAGTTAGCTTGTAGTAGGTTTTTGTTTGTACATGTGATGTATAGTTGGTTAGGTTTTGTAACAACTTAACTAGTAAGATACTCGAAATCAGTGCATGCTTTTTACTTAATTCAGACTCACGTATGTATACTTAATTGATACATAATGGATTAAGTAAAGAGGACCCCACATTAGTGGTATCAGAGCAGTGGTTCGAGAATGGGATAAACATGGGTAGAGGAAGTGTATTAGGGAGTTACCTAAACACTTGAAAACATGTTGAGAATGGTAATATCATGTTAGGATTTGGAATATGATGTTATTCTAACATGTTATATACTTTTGAATGTTATTGTTAACCCTTGATCTACAGCTATGACAGACAGAGGGTATCATGAGGATGTTGGGGATGCCATGAGTGGCAATGCTAGTGTAAGAATGGCGTCTGTGCCACCACCACCGATTGAGCAAGGGCCAGTAGAACAGGTACTGTTGCCTGGAGAATTGACTTTGACGCAGTTTCTGAGTTATCAGCCACCCAGGTTTGAGGGGACTGAATCAGGGGAACTGTCAGAGGAGTGGCTGGAATGTGTGGAACAGATATTTGTATCAGCACCGTGTGCCAGCTTGGTTACGTTTAGCTGAATTCCAGTTAGCCAAGAAAGCTATGATGTGGTGGAAATCCACAGTACTTGAGTTGAGGGCTCAAGGACAGACAGTTAACTGGGATGTGTTTAGAACGAAGTTCTTGGAGCATTATTTCTATGTTGCTGCAAGGCAGAGGAAAGAGGATGAATTTACAAACTTGAGACAGGGAGTAATGATAGTGTCGGACTATGCGGTACATTATTCTTCCTTACTCCGGTATGTGCCACATATTGCTGTTAACACAAAAGCAAAGATCAGACAATTTGTGAAAGGTTTGAGGCCTGAATTGTTTGATATGGTCATGTCCAATAACCCTACATCATATGAAGAAGCGTTGACTAGAGCCGAGATGGCTGAGATTGCAGTAGGAGTATATAAAGATGTTGGACAAGCCCAACCACCTACATCTAAAAGTATGAGACCTAGAGGGGAACCATTTAAATCACCACGAGGTGGTACAACTTCATCTAGGTTTAGTGGGAAACGTTTTGGACCACGGAAAGGGGATGACCGAAAATCTAAGGGACAGTCTCAAGGGAGTAGTAGTAGTAGTGGACGAGGACTACAATGTTTTAAATGTGGAGGGCCACATTTTCAAAGAAATTGTCCACAGTTTGATACAGTGGTTTGTTTCCGTTGTGGGAAGCCAGGACATGTGATCCGTGATTTTCCTCAAGTGGGTGGACAACAGAGGAGAGGACCCATGTCAGAGAATACAGTGCAGCAGAGACCACAGGGTGTACCACAGTCTGGTGGAGGACAGAGGACAGGACCACCTTAGGCTCAGGTGTATGCACTGAATAGGGAGGAAGCAGAGGCAGCTCCTGATGATGTGATAGCGGGTAAGTGTACTTTGTTTACTTATCCTGCTTTACTGTTGATTGATACTGGTGCATCACATTCTTTTATTGCACAAGCTTTTATTGATCAGTATCATATATGCTCGCCTCCTGTGATGCCCCGAAATTAATTAATGGTAACTTGGACATTAATTATGTTTATATGATGTATCATGTGTTGATAAGATTTATGTGTTGAGTATTAAGATGTTAACATGATTAATTGTATTAATTGTCAAATATGAGGAAGATGTGATTTTAAATGAAGTTTAGAGCATTGTTGAAAAATGCTTCTGGAAATACCAAGTAGGGTATTTTATACATCATGTTAAGTTTGGGGTACAATTTTAATTAAGAAAAGTAAACCCCCCCTTTTAAATCCCCTACCCATCACTTTAACCCCTTTACCTCTCACTTTATTAAAAACCCCCAAATCACTTCCCAACCCCAAACCCTACCCCATTTTCGAAATTCACCAAAAGAGGAGGAGAAAAGTTCCACAAAATCCTTATTTGTGTGATCTTTGCTAGGATTTGGAGCCTACAAGAGGTATGGAACCATTCCTACAAGTTTTATGATGTTTGGTGTTGAAATGGGTTAAGTTTTGATGTTTTATGTGGGTTTATTTGGGGTATGTGTTGTTTATGGTTGGGGTATGTTTTTTTTGAAGTGTTTTATGTGGGTTTTAGTGGGTTATGATGTTATTGTTGATGTTGGGAAGTTTGGTGTTGAAAGGGTTGAAGATGAGCTTGCAAAATGCACATGGAAATGGTGAAATCGCGGCCACTGTAAGTGGCGATCGATCGCTACAAAAGCAGCGATCGATCGCCGAGGAGCAGTGCGCGAAGAAGAGCTTAGGCGATCGATCGCCTCATATGGCGCGATCGATCGCCAACGTCCAGTAGCCAAATAAGCATCAGGCGATCGATCGCCTCATTTTGAGCGATCGATCGCCGCTAAGTGAAAAATCAGGCGATCGATCGCCTCGTTTTGAGCGATCGATCGCCACTGTTCAAAAGATGAAAAATGTTGATTTTTGTTGAATTTTTGGTATTGGGCTATTGTTTAGCTTCTAATATCAATTTGTATGGTTATGTAGAACCGTCCCAGGTACCCACGACTTCAAGGAGATAAAGTCTACGATTTCTCCTTCTTTTGGAATTAAGGTACGTAAGAGACGTACGAGCATCGGACGGTAAACCATGCCCTTACATATTATGATGATATTTAAGATGATGTTTACGATGATGACGTTTAAGATGATGTTATGATGATGATATCTATGATGATATTTATAATGATGATGCTTATGATGATGTTATGATGATGATGCTTATGCGATGTTATTTGTGGTAAGATGCCACGGGGTAAGACGCCCCACATGGTAAGAGGCCATGCGATATTATTTGTGGTAAGATGCCACGGGGTAAGATGCCCCACATGGTAAGAGGCCATGCGATGTTATTCGTGGTAAGATGCCACGCAATGTTTATGATATGGTAAGACGCCATATGATTGGGTAAGATGCCCACATGGTAAGATGCCAAGCAATGTTTATAATATGGTAAGACGCCATATGATTGGGTAAGATGCCCACGTGGTAAGATGCCACGCAATGATTATGATATGGTAAAATGCCATACAATGGGGTAAGACGCCCCAATATATGAATAAGAGTCAGGGATAACTAAGGAGGTCGGAGGACGACCAACGACTTTTACTCAACTAAGATGTTATGCATATGTATGCTTTTATATAATGTTAAGTAAATTTATGAATGCTCATGATGTGTTATCCCTGTAGGTACACTTTTGGACCAAGGGCCTAGGGTCGGGTTGAGGAAGTGAGCTAAAGGGAGCATGATGAACGTAGGATGCAGGATTTTTGATAGTCTCTACTCTAGGAGTAGTGTAAATCTATAGCTTTAGCATTCTTTGTTGGGAATGTAATTAAATAGCTTTGAAAACTTTATTTTTGGCCTGTAATCTCCCTAGCTCAAACTACAACCGGAACCCTTAAGAGGTTATAAATGCATGTTCTATCCAATTTATGTGTACTATATGAAGTTAAGGTAGGAAGACCCTACATTAGTGGTATCAGAGCCAGGTTAGATAACCCGGGATGAGTGAAGGGTAGCCTTAGCAATAAGTTAGCTAGGTGCTTACTTTCGAACATGTTTTGTGCATAAGTTGCATATGAAGTATATGATGTTATGCTAACATGTTTTGTTTATCTAACGAAGTATTATACGAACTGCTTTTGGATCTTGTTGTTAATCCTTGTGTTGCAGTATGGCAGCAAATGTGGAGGTAGGTGACGCAGTGAGCGTCAATGCAAGTGCGGGGCGTACGAATCCCCTACCCCCGCCAGCTTTTGATGATGAACCGGCCGAACAGCGGTTATTGCCAGGGGAGCTAAGCTTAACTCAGTTTCTTGCTTATCGACCCCCAACCTTTGAAGGAACCGAAACTGGGGAACGAGCTGAGGAATGGTTAGAAAGAATAGAGCAAATCTTTGTGGCAGCCCCATGTGCGAAGACAGCGTGGATACGGTTAGCGGAGTTCCAATTGGCCAAGAAGGCGTTAATGTGGTGGAAGACCACTGTGGTAGAGCAAGAGGCTCAAGGTCATGAAGTTAACTGGAAAATGTTTCGAACTCGCTTCCTGAACCGTTATTTCTCGGCTGCAGCACGACAGGCTAAGGAAGATGAATTCACTCACCTCAAGCAAGGTAATATGTCGGTATCGGATTATGCTCTTCAGTTTTGCTCCTTGCTCCGATATGTACCTCACATTGCCACGAGCACGCAAGCAAAAATGAGGAATTTCATGAAGGGTCTGAGGCCGGAGCTATACGATAGGGTGATCACTTATGGCCCTACTTGTTTTGATGATGCACTCTCAAGGGCTGAGCTAGCCGAACTAGGAGTGGGTGCATACCCTGATGTTGTACCACCGTCGGCACACTCTCAGAAATCCACTCCGGATAATTTGAAGCCGAGGAATGATCAGTTTAAGTCAAGGGGGAACTCCTCAGCGTCAAGGTTTAGTGGTAAGAAGTCCGACAATAGGTGGAAAGGAAACCGAAGAGGTGATGCCCCATCGGGAAGGGGGCAGTCTCAGGGAGACAGATCCGGGAGGATCCAATGCACTCTTTGTGGGCAACCACATTTGGCAAAAGACTGTATAGGGTGCTATGTTTGTGGCGACAAGGGCCACTTTGCTAGACAGTGTCCCAACAGGGGAAGTCAACAGGGTTCTGCGGGGAGGCCTGCAGATAGGACAGCACAGCACAGACCACCCTTTGTACCGAGACAGCATGGAGGTCAGCCCATGGGGCCACCTCAAGGACAAGTCTATGCACTGACAAGGGAGCAGGCTTCAGCGGCTCCGGAGGAGGTTATAGCGGGTACGTGTCTTTTATTTACGCACCCTGCTTTTATATTGATCGACACAGGTGCGTCACACTCTTTTGTGTCGACAAGTTTTGTGGAAAGGTACCACTTATGCACTTCTCCGTTGCCCACGCCTCTTATAGTCTCGACCCCCGCTGGAAGAAGTATGATTACTGATCGGATCGTCTACAATGGTCTCATTTATTTTGAGGATAAGGAACTAAGGTCAGACTTGATTGTTCTGGGAATGTCAGATTTTGATTGCATTCTGGGCATTGATGTTCTGAACAGGTATCAGGCAGTTGTGAACTGCAGGCAGAGAACTGTACGGTTTAAATCCGATATGGGAGTTCCATGGACGTTCTATGGGGATGGTTCTCGCTCTAAGATTCCATTGATATCTGCTGTCAAGATGGCGCAGTTGTTGGAACGAGGTCATTCAGGATATCTCATTTATGCCGTCGATGTTACGGAAAAGAAAGGAGAAGTGAAAGTTGAGGATGTGCCCGTAGTGGCGGAGTTCCCTGATGTCTTCCCGGAGGAGATTCCCGGATTCCCACCGACGAGAGAGGTCGAGTTTGGGATTGAGTTATTACCAGGGACGTCGGCCATTTCTCGTGCCCCTTATAGGATGGCACCAGCGGAGCTAAGGGAATTAAAGATTCAGTTGCAAGAACTTCTTGATAAGGGCTATATACGCCCTAGCGTATCGCCCTGGGGAGCACCAGTTTTATTTGTGAAGAAGAAAGATGGTTCGATGCGTTTGTGCATCGATTACAGACAACTGAACAAAGCCACGGTGAAGAATAAGTACCCACTTCCGAGGATCGATGATTTGTTTGATCAGTTGCAGGGTACGAGGCTCTACAGTAAGATCGATCTGAGGTCGGGGTACCATCAGATTCGAGTAAGAGAAGAGGACGTCCAGAAGACAGCCTTCAGGACTAGGTATGGGCATTATGAATTTCTAGTCATGCCTTTTGGAGTGACGAATGCCCCGGCTGTTTTCATGAGTTTGATGAACAAGGTGTTCCAGCCGTATTTGGATCAATTCGTCATAGTTTTCATTGACGACATACTCATCTACTCTAGGACCGAAGAAGATCATGTACGGCACTTGAGGACAGTACTTCAGATCCTTAGGGATCATCAGTTGTATGCAAAGCTGAGCAAGTGCGAATTCTGGTTAGACAGCGTGGTGTTCCTAGGCCATGTTATATCTAGCCAAGGGATATCTGTGGATCCGAGGAAGATTGAAGCTGTGATGGAGTGGGCAGCACCCACTTCTGTACCCGAGATACGGAGTTTTCTGGGCTTAGCAGGTTATTACCGACGTTTTGTCGAAGGATTTTCTAAGATCGCTAAGCCATTGACACAGCTGACTCAGAAAGGAGTCCCATTCTTTTGGTCCGAAGCTTGTGAGGAAAGCTTCCAAGAATTGAAGCGTCGTTTGACAACAGCGCCAGTATTGGTGATTCCGTCTGAGGATAAGAGGTTTGCCTTGTACACGGATGCGTCACTGCAGGGTTTGGGCTGCGTATTGATGCAAGACAGACAAGTGGTAGCCTATGCTTCGAGACAGTTGAAGCCTCATGAGACCAGGTACCCAGTCCATGATCTGGAACTGGCAGCTATCATTTTCGCCTTGAAGATTTGGCGTCATTACCTTTATGGTACTACGTTTACCATTTTTACGGACCATAAGAGCCTGAAGTTCTTGTTCACTCAGGCAGAGTTGAATATGAGGCAAAGGAGGTGGATGGACTTACTCAAGGATTATGACTGTGAAATTGAGTACCATCCTGGTAAGGCAAATTTGATAGCAGACGCCTTAAGTCGGAAGGTGAAGAGCACCGCTGAGGACGTTATGTGTTTATCAGCTTTGATGATTTCTTATTGCCATCTGGGCTATGATTTCGATGTAGACATGTCGCCGGTGCGAGTATCGACCTTATTGGCCGAGCCAGACGTATTTGAGGCAATCAGGAAAGCCCAGAGATCGGATGATGAAGTGCAGAGATGGTCATCAATAGCACTTCGAGGCCAGCCAACAAAGTTTAGTGTGGCTGAAGATGACTCTTTAAGATTGGGCAACCGATGGGTGGTCCCAGATACGCCAGGATTGCGTAAAGGAATTTTAGAACGGGCTCATAGTAGCCGGTTCAGTATCCACCCCGGTGGAAGAAAGATGTATAAGGACCTAAGTGGTCAATTCTGGTGGAGACGCATGAAGCGTGATGTGATCAGCTTCGTTAAGAGATGTTTGATCTGCCAACAAGTAAAGGCAGAAAGGCAGAGGCCTGGTGGCGAGCTGAAGAGCTTGGAGGTACCTAAGTGGAAGTGGGAGCATATATCTATGGACTTCGTGACCCACTTGCCAAGGTCGGCCTCTGGATTTGATGCGATCTGGGTGATCGTAGATAGGCTGACGAAGGTAGCTCATTTCATCCCTTACAGTATGACTTTCACGTATTTAAAGATGGCCCAATTATATGTACGGGATGTAGTGAGGTTGCATGGGATTCCAGTCTCGATTGTGTCTGACAGAGACCCAAGGTTTACTTCTCATTTTTGGGAGGGTCTCCAGACAGCTTTGGGCACCGAGGTGAGACTAAGTACAGCTTATCACCCTCAGACTGATGGCCAAACGGAGCGTACTATACAGACGCTCGAAGATATATGTAGGGTCTTCCTACCTTAACTTCATATAGTACACATAAATGGGATAGGACATGCATTTATAACCTCTTAAGGGTTCCGGTTGTAGTTTGAGCTAGGGAGATTACAGGCCAAAAATAAAGTTTTCAAAGCTATTTAATTACATTCCCAACAAAGAATGTTAAAGCTATAGATTTACACTACTCCTAGAGTAGAGACTATCAAAAATCCTGCATCCTATGTTCATCATGCTCCCTTTAGCTCACTTCCTCAACCCGACCCTAGGCCCTTGGTCCAAAAGTGTACCTACAGGGATAACACATCATGAGCATTCATAAATTTACTTAACATTATATAAAAGCATACATATGCATAACATCTTAGTTAAGTAAAAGTCGTTGGTCGTCCTCCGACCTCCTTAGTTATCCCTGACTCTTATTCATATATTGGGGCGTCTTACCCCATTGTATGGCATCTTACCATATCATAATCATTGCGTGGCATCTTACCACGTGGGCATCGTACCCAATCATATGGCGTCTTACCATATTATAAACATTGCTTGGCATCTTACCATGTGGGCATCTTACCCAATCATATGGCGTCTTACCATATCATAAACATTGCGTGGCATCTTACCACGAATAACCTCGCATGGCCTCTTACCATGTGGGGCATCTTACCCCGTGGCATCTTACCACAAATAACATCGCATGGCCTCTTACCATGTGGGGCGTCTTACCCCGTGGCATCTTACCACATATAACATCGCATAAGCATCATCATCATAACATCATCATAAGCATCATCGTTATAAATATCATCATAGATATCATCATCATAACATCATCTTAAACGTCATCATCGTAAACATCATCTTAAATATCATCATAATATGTAAGGGCATGGTTTACCGTCCGATGCTCGTACGTCTCTTACGTACCTTAATTCCCAAAAGTGGAGAATTTGGAGAGCTTTATCTCCTGGATGTTGTGGGCACCTGGGATGGTTCTACACAACCATACAAATTGATATTAGAAGCTAAACATAGTCCAATATCCAAAAATCCCACAAAAAAATCAAAAATCCACTTTTCTTCAGCTCGCGATCGATCGCCACCCAGGCGCGATCGATCGCGAGATCGCACTGGACGAGGGGCCAAAATCTTCTTCTTGGCGATCGATCGCCACCTTTGGCGCGATCGATCGCCAGGCCCGCCGATCGATCGCCCAAAAGTGGCGATCGATCGCCAAATGCTTCTGGCTGGTACTGGACGCTCGCGATCGATCGCCAAGAACGGGCGATCGATCGCCGAGTGCTGTACATCGAATTTTCGCCATTAATGCTCATTTTTCAAGCTCCTTCACATACCACCCCAAAACCAAACTTCCATAAAACATCAATAACATCATAACCCACCAAAACCAACATAAAACACTTCAAAAATCATACCCCAACCATACACAACACATACCCAAACAAACCCACATAAATCATCAAAAACTTAACCCATTTCAACACCAAACATCATAAAACTTATAGGAATGGTTCCATACCTCTTGTAGGCTCCAAATCCTAGCAAAGATCACACAACCAAAGTTTTTGTGGGACTTTCCTTCTTCCTTTTTGGTGGATTTCGAAAATGGGGTAGGGTTTGGGGTTGGGAAGTGATTTGGGGATTTTTAAAAGGTGAGAGTAAAGTGGGGGGTTTAAAGTGATGGGTATGGGATTAAAAAGGGGTTGTAATGACTTAATAAAAAGTATACCCCAAACTTAACATGATGTATAAAATACCCAACTTGGTATTTTAAAAGCACTTTACAACAATGCTCTATACTTCATTTAAAATCATATCTTCCTCATAATTGATAATTTAACACAATTAATCATGTTAACATCTTAATACCCAACACATAAATCTATCAATACATGATACATCATATAAACATAATTAATGTCCAAGTTACCATTAATTAATTTCGGGGCATCACATTACTCCCCTACTTACAAGATTTCGTCCTCGAAATCGCATGCACTTACCCAAAAGAAACTAAACATAAATCATACCAGAAAATAGTTCGGGGTAATGCTGCATCATATGCCGCTCCGTCTCCCACGTAGCCTCCTCGACACCCCGACGATCCCACTGAACTTTGACCATTGGTATAACTTTACTTCGTAGTCTGCGATCCTCACGATCCAGAATTCTGACCGGTCGTTCAACGTAGGATACATCTGAGTCTAACTGCACTTCAGTAGGCTGTAATACATGAGACGGATCTGGCTCATACTTTCTCAACATAGAAACATGGAAGACATCATGAATTCCAGATAAGGACGGCGGTAAAGCCAATCGGTAAGCCAAAGTGCCGATACGCTGTAATACCTCATACGGTCCAACATACCTCGGGGATAACTTCCCCCGCATACCAAATCGAACAACACCCCTGAAGGGTGAGATTTTCAAGAAGACCTTGTCTCCCACTTGAAATTCTAGCGGTCGTCGCCGCTTATTGGCATAGGCTGCTTGCCTATCTTGGGCCGCTTTCATCTTTAAGCGTATCATCTTAATCTTTTCCTCCATGTCCTTAATCATATCCGGTCCTCCGACCGCTTTACTCGTCAAGTCCTCCCAATACAGCGGTGATCTACATCGTCGTCCGTACAGAGCTTCAAAAGGGGCCATTTGAATGCTCGCCTGATAGCTGTTATTGTAGGAGAACTCTACCAGAGGTATAAACTCTTGCCACGGAGTATCAAACTCCAAAACACATGCCCTCAATATATCTTCGAGCGTTTGTATAGTACGCTCCGTTTGGCCATCAGTCTGAGGGTGATAAGCTGTACTTAGTCTCACCTCGGTGCCCAAAGCTGTCTGGAGACCCTCCCAGAAATGAGAAGTAAACCTTGGGTCTCTGTCAGACACGATCGAGACTGGAATCCCATGCAACCTCACTACATCCCGTACATATAATTGGGCCATCTTTAAATACGTGAAAGTCATACTGTAAGGGATGAAATGAGCTACCTTCGTCAGCCTATCCACGATCACCCAGATCGCATCAAATCCAGAGGCCGACCTTGGCAAGTGGGTCACGAAGTCCATAGATATATGCTCCCACTTCCACTTAGGTACCTCCAAGCTCTTCAGCTCGCCACCAGGCCTCTGCCTTTCTGCCTTTACTTGTTGGCAGATCAAACATCTCTTAACGAAGCTGATCACATCACGCTTCATGCGTCTCCACCAGAATTGACCACTTAGGTCCTTATACATCTTTCTTCCACCGGGGTGGATACTGAACCGGCTACTATGAGCCCGTTCTAAAATTCCTTTACGCAATCCTGGCGCATCTGGGACCACCCATCGGTTGCCCAATCTTAAAGAGTCATCTTCAGCCACACTAAACTTTGTTGGCTGGCCTCGAAGTGCTATTGATGACCATCTCTGCACTTCATCATCCGACCTCTGGGCTTTCCTGATTGCCTCAAATACGTCTGGCTCGGCTAATAAGGTCGACACTCGCACCGGCGACGTGTCTACATCGAAATCATAGCCCAGATGGCAATAAGAAATCATCAAAGCTGATAAACACATAACATCCTCAGCGGTGCTCTTCACCTTCCGACTTAAGGCGTCTGCTATCAAATTTGCCTTACCAGGATGGTACTCAATTTCACAGTCATAATCCTTGAGTAAATCCATCCACCTCCTTTGCCTCATATTCAACTCTGCCTGAGTGAACAAGAACTTCAGGCTCTTATGGTCCGTAAAAATGGTAAACGTAGTACCATAAAGATAATGACGCCAAATCTTCAAGGCGAAAATGATAGCTGCCAGTTCCAGATCATGGACTGGGTACCTGGTCTCATGAGGCTTCAACTGTCTCGAAGCATAGGCTACCACTTGTCTGTCTTGCATCAATACGCAGCCCAAACCCTGCAGTGACGCATCCGTGTACAAGGCAAACCTCTTATCCTCAGACGGAATCACCAATACAGGCGCTGTCGTCAAACGACGCTTCAATTCTTGGAAGCTTTCCTCACAAGCTTCGGACCAAAAGAATGGGACTCCTTTCTGAGTCAGCTGTGTCAATGGCTTAGCGATCTTGGAAAACCCCTCGACAAAACGTCGGTAATAACCTGCTAAGCCCAGAAAACTCCGTATCTCGGGTACAGAAGTGGGTGCTGCCCACTCCATCACAGCTTCAATCTTCCTCGGATCCACAGATATCCCTTGGCTAGATATGACATGGCCTAGGAACACCACGCTGTCTAACCAGAATTCGCACTTGCTAAGCTTAGCATACAACTGATGATCCCTAAGGATCTGAAGTACTGTCCTCAAGTGCCGTACATGATCTTCTTCAGTCCTAGAGTAGATGAGTATGTCGTCAATGAAAACTATGACGAATTGGTCCAAATATGGCTGGAATACCTTGTTCATCAAACTCATGAAAACAGCCGGGGCATTTGTCACCCCAAAAGGCATGACTAGGAATTCATAATGCCCATACCTAGTCCTGAAGGCTGTCTTCTGGACATCCTCTCCTCTTACTCGAATCTGATGGTACCCCGACCTCAGATCGATCTTACTGTAGAGCCTCGTACCCTGCAACTGATCAAACAAATCATCGATCCTCGGGAGTGGGTACTTATTCTTCACCGTAGCTTTGTTCAGTTGTCTGTAATCGATGCACAAACGCATCGAACCATCTTTCTTCTTCACAAATAAAACTGGTGCTCCCCAGGGCGATACGCTAGGGCGTATATAGCCCTTATCAAGGAGCTCCTGCAACTGAATCTTTAGTTCCCTTAGCTCCGCTGGTGCCATCCTATAAGGGGCACGAGAAATGGCAGACGTCCCTGGTAATAACTCAATCCCAAACTCGACCTCTCTCGTCGGTGGGAATCCGGGAATCTCCTCCGGAAAGACATCAGGGAACTCCGCCACTACGGGCACATCCTCAACTTTCACTTCTCCTTTCTTTTCCGTGACATCGACGGCATAAATGAGATATCCTGAATGACCTCGTTCCAACAACTGCGCCATCTTGACAGCAGATATCAACGGAATCTTAGAGCGAGAACCATCCCCATAGAACGTCCATGGAACTCCCATATCGGATTTAAACCGTACAGTTCTCTGCCTGCAGTTCACAACTGCCTGATACCTGTTCAGAACATCAATGCCCAGAATGCAATCAAAATCTGACATTCCCAGAACAATCAAGTCTGACCTTAGTTCCTTATCCTCAAAATAAATGAGGCCATTGTAGACGATCCGATCAGTAATCATACTTCTTCCAGCGGGGGGTCGAGACTATAAGAGGCGTGGGCGACGGAGAAGTGCATACGTGGTGCCTTTCCACAAAACTTGTCGACACAAAAGAGTGTGACGCACCTGTGTCGATCAATATAAAAGCAGGGTGCGTAAATAAAAGACACGTACCCGCTATAACCTCCTCCGGAGCCGCTGAAGCCTGCTCCCTTGTCAGTGCATAGACCTGTCCTTGAGGTGGCCCCATGGGCTGACCTCCATGCTGACGCGGCACAAATGGTGGTCGGTGCTGCGCTGTCCTATCTGCAGGCCTCCCCGCAGAACCCTGTTGGCTCCCCCTGTTGGGACACTGTCTAGCAAAGTGGCCCTTGTCGCCACAAACATAGCACCCTATACAGTCTTTCGCCAGATGTGGTTGCCCACAAAGAGTGCATTGGATCCTTCCGGATCTGTCTCCCTGAGACTGCCCCCTTCCAGATGGGGCATCACCTCTTCGGTTTCCTTTCCACCTATTGTCGGACTTCTTACCACTAAACCTTGACGCTGAGGAGTTCCCCCTTGACTTGAACTGATCATTCCTCGGCTTCAAATTATCCGGAGTGGATTTCTGAGAGGGTGCCGACGGTGGTACAACATCAGGGTATGCACCCACTCCTAGTTCGGCTAGCTCAGCCCTTGAGAGTGCATCATCAAAACAAGTAGGGCCATAAGTGATCACCCTATCGTATAGCTCCGGCCTCAATCCTTTCATGAAATTCCTCATCTTTGCTTGTGTGCTCGTAGCAATGTGAGGCACATATCTGAGCAAGGAGCAGAACTGAAGAGCATAATCTGATACTGACATATTACCTTGCTTGAGGTGAGTGAATTCATCTTCCTTAGCCTGTCGTGCTGCAGCCGAGAAATAACGGTTCAGGAAGCGAGTTCGAAACATTTTCCAGTTCACTTCATGACCTTGAGCCTCTTGCTCCACCACAGTGGTCTTCCACCACATTAGCGCCTTCTTGGCCAACTGGAACTCTGCTAACCGTATCCATGCTGTCTTCGCACATGGGGCTGCCACAAAGATCTGCTCTATTCTTTCCAACCATTCCTCAGCTCGTTCCCCAGTTTCAGTTCCTTCAAAGGTTGGGGGTCGGTAAGCAAGAAACTGAGTTAAGCTTAGCTCCCCTGGCAATAACCGCTGTTCGGCCGGTTCATCATCAAAAGCTGGCGGGGGTAGGGGATTCGTACGCCCCGCACTTGCATTGACGCTCACTGCGTCACCTACCTCCACATTTGCTGCCATACTGCAACACAAGGATTAACAACAAGATCCAAAAGCAGTTCGTATAATACTTCGTTAGATAAACAAAACATGTTAGCATAACATCATATACTTCATATGCAACTTATGCACAAAACATGTCGAAAGTAAGCACCTAGCTAACTTATTGCTAAGGCTACCCTTCACTCATCCCGGGTTATCTAACCTGGCTCTGATACCACTAATGTAGGGTCTTCCTACCTTAACTTCATATAGTACACATAAATGGGATAGGACATGCATTTATAACCTCTTAAGGGTTCCGGTTGTAGTTTGAGCTAGGGAGATTACAGGCCAAAAATAAAGTTTTCAAAGCTATTTAATTACATTCCCAACAAAGAATGTTAAAGCTATAGATTTACACTACTCCTAGAGTAGAGACTATCAAAAATCCTGCATCCTATGTTCATCATGCTCCCTTTAGCTCACTTCCTCAACCCGACCCTAGGCCCTTGGTCCAAAAGTGTACCTACAGGGATAACACATCATGAGCATTCATAAATTTACTTAACATTATATAAAAGCATACATATGCATAACATCTTAGTTAAGTAAAAGTCGTTGGTCGTCCTCCGACCTCCTTAGTTATCCCTGACTCTTATTCATATATTGGGGCGTCTTACCCCATTGTATGGCATCTTACCATATCATAATCATTGCGTGGCATCTTACCACGTGGGCATCGTACCCAATCATATGGCGTCTTACCATATTATAAACATTGCTTGGCATCTTACCATGTGGGCATCTTACCCAATCATATGGCGTCTTACCATATCATAAACATTGTGTGGCATCTTACCACGAATAACCTCGCATGGCCTCTTACCATGTGGGGCATCTTACCCCGTGGCATCTTACCACAAATAACATCGCATGGCCTCTTACCATGTGGGGCGTCTTACCCCGTGGCATCTTACCACATATAACATCGCATAAGCATCATCATCATAACATCATCATAAGCATCATCGTTATAAATATCATCATAGATATCATCATCATAACATCATCTTAAACGTCATCATCGTAAACATCATCTTAAATATCATCATAATATGTAAGGGCATGGTTTACCGTCCGATGCTCGTACGTCTCTTACGTACCTTAATTCCCAAAAGTGGAGAATTTGGAGAGCTTTATCTCCTGGATGTTGTGGGCACCTGGGATGGTTCTACACAACCATACAAATTGATATTAGAAGCTAAACATAGTCCAATATCCAAAAATCCCACAAAAAAATCAAAAATCCACTTTTCTTCAGCTCGCGATCGATCGCCACCCAGGCGCGATCGATCGCGAGATCGCACTGGACGAGGGGCCAAAATCTTCTTCTTGGCGATCGATCGCCACCTTTGGCGCGATCGATCGCCAGGCCCGCCGATCGATCGCCCAAAAGTGGCGATCGATCGCCAAATGCTTCTGGCTGGTACTGGACGCTCGCGATCGATCGCCAAGAACGGGCGATCGATCGCCGAGTGCTGTACATCGAATTTTCGCCATTAATGCTCATTTTTCAAGCTCCTTCACATACCACCCCAAAACCAAACTTCCATAAAACATCAATAACATCATAACCCACCAAAACCAACATAAAACACTTCAAAAATCATACCCCAACCATACACAACACATACCCAAACAAACCCACATAAATCATCAAAAACTTAACCCATTTCAACACCAAACATCATAAAACTTATAGGAATGGTTCCATACCTCTTGTAGGCTCCAAATCCTAGCAAAGATCACACAACCAAAGTTTTTGTGGGACTTTCCTTCTTCCTTTTTGGTGGATTTCGAAAATGGGGTAGGGTTTGGGGTTGGGAAGTGATTTGGGGATTTTTAAAAGGTGAGAGTAAAGTGGGGGGTTTAAAGTGATGGGTATGGGATTAAAAAGGGGTTGTAATGACTTAATAAAAAGTATACCCCAAACTTAACATGATGTATAAAATACCCAACTTGGTATTTTAAAAGCACTTTACAACAATGCTCTATACTTCATTTAAAATCATATCTTCCTCATAATTGATAATTTAACACAATTAATCATGTTAACATCTTAATACCCAACACATAAATCTATCAATACATGATACATCATATAAACATAATTAATGTCCAAGTTACCATTAATTAATTTCGGGGCATCACAATATACTGAGGGCATGTGTTTTGGAGTTTGATACTCCGTGGCAAGAGTCTATACCTCTGGTGGAGTTCTCCTACAATAACAGCTATCAGGCGAGCATTCAAATGGCCCCTTTTGAAGCTCTGTACGGACGACGATGTAGGTCACCGCTGTATTGGGAGGACTTGACGAGTAAAGCGGTCGGAGGACCGGATATGATTAAGGACATGGAGGAAAAGATTAAGATGATACGCTTAAAGATGAAAGCGGCCCAAGATAGGCAAGCAGCCTATGCCAATAAGCGGCGACGACCGCTAGAATTTCAAGTAGGAGACAAGGTCTTCTTGAAAATCTCACCCTTCAGGGGTGTTGTTCGATTTGGTATGCGGGGGAAGTTATCCCCGAGGTATGTTGGACCGTATGAGGTATTACAGCGTATCGGCACGTTGGCTTACCGATTGGCTTTACCGCCGTCCTTATCTGGAATTCATGATGTCTTCCATGTTTCTATGTTGAGAAAGTATGAGCCAGATCCGTCTCATGTTTTACAGCCTACTGAAGTGCAGTTAGATTCAGATGTATCCTACGTTGAACGACCGGTCAGAATTCTGGATCGTGAGGATCGCAGACTACGAAGTAAAGTTATACCAATGGTCAAAGTTCAGTGGGATCGTCGGGGTGTCGAGGAGGCTACGTGGGAGACGGAGCGGCATATGATGCAGCATTACCCCGAACTATTTTCTGGTATGATTTATGTTTAGTTTCTTTTGGGTAAGTGCATGCGATTTCGAGGACGAAATCTTGTAAGTAGGGGAGTAATGTGATGCCCCGAAATTAATTAATGGTAACTTGGACATTAATTATGTTTATATGATGTATCATGTGTTGATAAGATTTATGTGTTGAGTATTAAGATGTTAACATGATTAATTGTATTAATTGTCAAATATGAGGAAGATGTGATTTTAAATGAAGTTTAGAGCATTGTTGAAAAATGCTTCTGGAAATACCAAGTAGGGTATTTTATACATCATGTTAAGTTTGGGGTACAATTTTAATTAAGAAAAGTAAACCCCCCCTTTTAAATCCCCTACCCATCACTTTAACCCCTTTACCTCTCACTTTATTAAAAACCCCCAAATCACTTCCCAACCCCAAACCCTACCCCATTTTCGAAATTCACCAAAAGAGGAGGAGAAAAGTTCCACAAAATCCTTATTTGTGTGATCTTTGCTAGGATTTGGAGCCTACAAGAGGTATGGAACCATTCCTACAAGTTTTATGATGTTTGGTGTTGAAATGGGTTAAGTTTTGATGTTTTATGTGGGTTTATTTGGGGTATGTGTTGTTTATGGTTGGGGTATGTTTTTTTTGAAGTGTTTTATGTGGGTTTTAGTGGGTTATGATGTTATTGTTGATGTTGGGAAGTTTGGTGTTGAAAGGGTTGAAGATGAGCTTGCAAAATGCACATGGAAATGGTGAAATCGCGGCCACTGTAAGTGGCGATCGATCGCTACAAAAGCAGCGATCGATCGCCGAAGAGCAGTGCGCGAAGAAGAGCTTAGGCGATCGATCGCCTCATATGGCGCGATCGATCGCCAACGTCCAGTAGCCAAATAAGCATCAGGCGATCGATCGCCTCATTTTGAGCGATCGATCGCCGCTAAGTGAAAAATCAGGCGATCGATCGCCTCGTTTTGAGCGATCGATCGCCACTGTTCAAAAGATGAAAAATGTTGATTTTTGTTGAATTTTTGGTATTGGGCTATTGTTTAGCTTCTAATATCAATTTGTATGGTTATGTAGAACCGTCCCAGGTACCCACGACTTCAAGGAGATAAAGTCTACGATTTCTCCTTCTTTTGGAATTAAGGTACGTAAGAGACGTACGAGCATCGGACGGTAAACCATGCCCTTACATATTATGATGATATTTAAGATGATGTTTACGATGATGACGTTTAAGATGATGTTATGATGATGATATCTATGATGATATTTATAATGATGATGCTTATGATGATGTTATGATGATGATGCTTATGCGATGTTATTTGTGGTAAGATGCCACGGGGTAAGACGCCCCACATGGTAAGAGGCCATGCGATATTATTTGTGGTAAGATGCCACGGGGTAAGATGCCCCACATGGTAAGAGGCCATGCGATGTTATTCGTGGTAAGATGCCACGCAATGTTTATGATATGGTAAGACGCCATATGATTGGGTAAGATGCCCACATGGTAAGATGCCAAGCAATGTTTATAATATGGTAAGACGCCATATGATTGGGTAAGATGCCCACGTGGTAAGATGCCACGCAATGATTATGATATGGTAAAATGCCATACAATGGGGTAAGACGCCCCAATATATGAATAAGAGTCAGGGATAACTAAGGAGGTCGGAGGACGACCAACGACTTTTACTCAACTAAGATGTTATGCATATGTATGCTTTTATATAATGTTAAGTAAATTTATGAATGCTCATGATGTGTTATCCCTGTAGGTACACTTTTGGACCAAGGGCCTAGGGTCGGGTTGAGGAAGTGAGCTAAAGGGAGCATGATGAACGTAGGATGCAGGATTTTTGATAGTCTCTACTCTAGGAGTAGTGTAAATCTATAGCTTTAGCATTCTTTGTTGGGAATGTAATTAAATAGCTTTGAAAACTTTATTTTTGGCCTGTAATCTCCCTAGCTCAAACTACAACCGGAACCCTTAAGAGGTTATAAATGCATGTTCTATCCAATTTATGTGTACTATATGAAGTTAAGGTAGGAAGACCCTACACCTCCACTGTTGATGCATCTTTATGTCTCGACACCCATGGGAACTACTGTGATGACTTGTCAGAGTGTGTCTGATTGTGATATTCAGTTTGAGACTGAGTATGGACTACAAGATGATTTGATTGTGTTAGATATGACAGATTTTGATTGCATCCTTGGAATTGATGTGTTGAGTAAATATCAATCTGTTGTGGATTGTTGTCAGAAGATAGTGAGATTTCAGTCTGATACTGGAAATCAATGGTTCTTCTATGGCCAAGGATCGAGGGCGAGGATTCCTTTGATATCAACAATCTGAATGTCGCGTTTGTTAGAGCGTGGATATGTGGGTTATTTGATTTATGCCCTTGATGTAACGGAACAGAAAAGAGAAAGGAAAGTGGAGGAGATACCAGTGGTTGCAGAATATGCGGATGTGTTTCCAGATGAGATACCTGGATTCCCACCGAGTCGAGAAGTGGAATTTGGTATTGATTTGATACCTGGTACTTCTGCAATTTCACGAGCTCCTTATCGGATGGCATCAACTGAATTGAAAGAATTGAAAACTCAATTGCAAGATTTATTGGACAAGGGGTACATACGTCCTAGTGTATCGCCTTGGGGTGCTCCGGTCTTATTTGTTAAGAAGAAGGATGGGACAATGCGACTGTGTATTGACTATCGACAATTGAACAAGGTAACAATAAAGAATAAATATCCTCTTCCGCGTATTGATGATTTGTTTGATCAGTTGCAGGGATCAAGGATTTATTCTAAGATTGATTTGAGGTCAGGATATCATCAAATACGTGTTAGAGAGGGTGATGTACAGAAGACAGCATTCAGAACTCGTTATGGACATTATGAGTTTTTAGTGATGCCATTTGGAGAGACAAATGCTTCAGCTGTCTTTATGAGTTTAATGAATCGGGTTTTCCAGGAATACCTTGATCGCTTTGTCATTGTCTTTATCGATGATATACTGATCTATTCGCAGAATGATGCGGAACATGTTCAACATTTGCATATGGTATTGCAATTGTTGAGGACACATCAGTTGTATGCCAAACTCAGTAAGCGTGAGTTTTGGTTGACTAGTGTCGGCTTTTTGGGACATGTAATATCAGAAGAAGGTATATCAGTTGTTCCAAAGAAAGTGGAAGCAGTGTTGAATTGGTCAGCACCTACTTCTGTGCCAGAGATTCGTAGTTTCTTGGGTTTGGCTGGATATTATAGACGGTTTGTTGAAGGATTTTCAGCGATTGCCAAACCATTGACACATTTGACACAGAAGGGGGTATCATTTCAATGGTCAGAGGCTTGTGAGCGTAGTTTCCAGGAATTAAAACATCGATTGACTACAGCTCCAGTCTTGATCATTCCATCGGAACATGACAGGTTTGCATTATATACGGATGCGTCATTACTTGGATTGGGTTGTGTATTGATGCAGGACAAACATGTAGTGGCTTATGCATCACGACAGTTGAAGCCACATGAAATGAGATATCCAGTGCATGATCTGGAATTAGCTGCCATTGTCTTCGCATTGAAGATATGGCGACATTATTTATATGGTACGTCTTTTACCATATACAAAGATCATAAAATTTCAAATTTTTTATTCACTCAAGCAGAGTTGAATATGAGACAAAGAAGATGGATGGATCTGTTGAAAGATTATGATTGTGAGATTGAATATCATCCAGGAAAAGCTAATCTTACAGCAGATGCCTTGAGTCGGAAAGTACATCATACGGCTGATGAGATGATTCATTTATCAGCGTTGATGACTTCTTGTTGTACTTTGGGTTATGATTTTGATGTAGACACAGTGTCAGTACGGGTATCAACATTGTTGGTTGAACCCGACATTTTTGAGAAAATCAGAACAGCACAAATGACTGATGATGAAGTACAACGTTGGAAAGAAATGATAAGTCAAGGACAAACATCACAGTTTTGTACTTGCAAATGATGGAATTCTAAAATACAAGACTTGTTGGGTAGTACCTGCGATATTAGGACTACGCCAAGAACTACTACAACGTGCTCATTGTAGTAGATACAGTATACATCCTGGAGGGAAGAAAATGTATCATGATTTACGTACACAATTTTGGTGGAAACGTATGAAACAGGATGTGTTGAGCTTTGTGAAACGATGTTTGATCTGTCAACAAGTGAAAGCGGAAAGACAGAAACCAGGAGGTGAATTACATAGTTTGGAAATTCCTCAGTGGAAATGGGAACATATCACGATGGATTTTGTGACTCATTTGCCAAGGACGTCTTCTGGTTGCGATGATATTTGGGTGATCGTTGACCGACTCACCAAAGTATCTCATTTCGTGCCATATTGTATGACATTTACATATCTGAGAATGGCACAGTTATACATTCACCATGTAGTGAGACTACATGGTATTCCAGTTTCCATTGTATCGGATAGGGATCCGAGATTTACTTCTCATTTTTTGGATGGATTACAGACAGCGTTGGGAACTGAAGTGCGGTTGAGTACAGCATATCATCCTCAGACAGATGGACAAACAGAGCGTACGATACAGACGCTTGAGGATATGTTGCGTGCTTGTGTATTAGAGTTTGATACCTCTTGGCAAGAGTCGTTGCCATTAGTGGAATTTTCATATAACAACAGTTATCAGTCTAGTATACAGATGGCACCATTTGAGGCTTTGTATGGGCGACGATGTAGATCGTCATTGTATTGGGATGATGTGGATCAGTCTTCCTTACATGGACCGGATATGATTCATGAAATGGAAGAGAAAGTGAAGTTAATTCGATTAAAACTTAAAGCTGCTCAGGACAGACAGGCTGCTTATGCCAATAAGCGACGTAGACCACTTGAATTTCAAGTTGGTGACCGTGTATTCTTGAAAATTTCACCTTTTAAAGGTGTAGTACGGTTTGGTAAGCGTGGAAAATTGTCTCCACGGTATGTTGGTCCGTATGAGGTGTTGCAACGTATTGGTACGTTGGCATATCGATTGGCACTACCACCGGCCTTGAGTAGTATTCATGATGTTTTTCATGTTTCACTATTGAGGAAGTATGAACCAGATCCGAGTCATGAATTGCAGTTACCTGATGTACAGTTGGATACAGATGTGTCGTATGAGGAACGACCAGTTATGATCTTGGATCGAGCTGAACGCAGGTTGCGTAATAAAGTGATTCATATGGTTAAGGTACAGTGGGATAGACGGGGTGTCGATGAGGCAACGTGGGAGACGGAGCAGCATATGATGCTCCGGTATCCGGATTTGTTTTCTGGTATGTTGATATGTGATTTATACATGTTTCTTATGTTCCGTATATCATATATGTTCTTATACGAAGCATGTATTATGATGTTTGTATATGCAATTTCGAGGACGAAATTCAATGAGTGGGGGAGAATTGTAATGCCTCGATTTGTTTTATACACGTGTGATATGATTATGGTGTAATTATATCACTTGGCAGTATGATAATTGGGGGTTCGGGTGGAACCAAGCATGAATGAATACATGTATGGAATGATATATGGTAAAGAATGAAACATGATGGTGTATAATAAATTAAATAATAACATATCAAGCAACATGAACTAGTAGGCATTTGATTATGCATGTGACTTTAATTTGAATTGGAGTTGTATTTGAATTTGAATTTCATTTCATGTACATGTTACATAACATGTCATTAACTCCAAATGATATGATAACAAGTAATTTAGGGAACTAACGACCTTATATCAAGGTGATTTAGGGAGGAGAATCACATAGTTCTCCTTTTACACCTACTAAAACACTACACAAGCTCCTCTCCATCTCTTTCAAGTTCTTGTTGGTTTGAGCTTGGGCTTCACTTGTAAATTGAGCTAGGAAGGTGTGTGAAGTGAAATTGTACCATCTTGGTAAGAAATTCATGGTTTTACACTTGAATTATGTCATTGATGTTGATGTATGTGAAGTGAAATATAAAAAGTTCATGTGAAGAATCATAACATGTTTATATGCTAGTAATTGGCTTGTAAGATGGGGGAAACATGTTGTTATGGTCTTGGGGAGTACATGAAACTTGTTTACATGTTGAATTTCGAGTTGTAGGAGAAGAGCTAGGAAGATAGGCTCAAAATCGCCATGTTCTGAACTTTCTGGACATCGGCGATCGATCGCAAGCTTTGTGGCGATCGATCGCCGAGACAGGGCACAATATAAGGCGGTTTATACATGTAATGATCGATCAGTGAAAATGTGGCGATCGATCGCGAGCAACAGAACACTTTGGCGATCGATCACAAGGTATGGCGATCGATCGCGAGGGGGCAGAACAGTATGGCGATCGATCGGTGAGAAATAACGATCGATCGCCAGAGCCAGAATATTGAAAAATGTTATATTTTTGTAGAATTTGATTTTAATTCCTATGATAACATGATATATTGTTGGCATTGTTGTAGCATCATCTCAGGGGATGGGACAACGAGGCGCTTAGCCAGTGACACCTAATTTAACTCGTTTGTGTCGCAATACAGGTAGGTGTTGACTTACGGAGTATAGATATTATGCGATGATGATGTTATGGTTTTGTTATCATATGATTTATGTTATCGGTATGTCATATGATTGGTAGTATCATATGCATGTGCATACATGGATTTCATATGATTGGGATGGATGCCTTGATAGATATGTGTATATGCTTTGGTAAGATCAATGCCTTGATAGATATGCCTGGTGTGGTATATGCTTTGGCTGGGATCGTTGCCACGATAGATATACTACATATGCTTTGGCTTGAGAGATATACGCCTGGTTTGGGTATATGCTCTGGCTATTATCACAGATGAGTATGGTACTATGATATGTGCTGCTAATATGAAGATGTGATGTGGTTCCACTAACATATTGAGCTGAATAGGCATATCATATGGGGCTCGTGATAATAGGGTAATTGTTGAGACATGTCATGACATAGTGCATTTGTGGATGCATGATACAGAACATTCACGTTAGATGATTTATTGTACTTGATATTGTGTTTTGATATTGCACTGAGATAGTTGTTTATCTATACTCACGTTTTGTGAATGTTTCTGTAGGGACTCATAGACGTGGGGAGACGGGATGTGAGTCATTTTCCGCTGCTAGCTGAACCACTGCTTAGGAGTTATCTTGTAGTAGGTTTTTGTTTGTACATGTGATGTATAGTTTGTTAGGTTTTGTAACAACTTAACTAGTAAGATACTCGAAATCAGTGCATGCTTTTTACTTAATTCAGACTCACGTATGTATACTTAATTGATACATAATGGATTAAGTAAAGAGGACCCCACAAAAGCCACCTATGTATTAGGAATCAAGATCTATAGAGTTAGATCAAGAAGATTACTTGGCCTAAGTCAAAGTACATACATAGACAAAGTGCTTAAAAGGTTTAGCATGCAAGAATCAAAGAAAGGATTCGTGCCTATGACACATGGTATATATCTCTCGAAGGAACAGTGTCCTTCAACACCAGATGAGAGACAACGCATGAGTAAGATCCCATATGCGTCAGCTATTGGATCTATCATGTATGCCATGATATGTACTCGTCCCGATGTATCGTATGCTTTGAGCATGACGAGCAGATATCAAGTTGATCCAGGTGAAGGTCACTGGATTGCTGTCAAGAATATCCTGAAGTACTTGGGAAGAACTAAGGATACATTCTTGATTTATGGAGGTGAGGAAGAGCTCAATGTAATGGGTTACACTGATGCAAGCTTCCAAACCGACAAAGATGATTATCGATCGTAATCTGGATATGTGTATTGCCTAAATGGAGGTGCTGTGAGTTTGAAGAGTTCAAAGCAACAGACAGTAGCCGATTCTACAACAGAAGCTGAGTATATTGCTGCCTCGGAAGCAGCAAAGGAAGCTGTTTGGATTAGGAAGTTCATTTCTGAACTTGGAGTGGTGCCTAGCATTAAAGATCCGATAGAACTCTATTGTGACAACAATGGCGCGATCGCATTGGCTAAGGAACCTAGATCTCACCAAAGATCCAAGCTCATACTTCGGCGCTTTCATTTCATTCGAGAAATCGTTGAAATGGGAGATGTTAAAATATGCAAAGTACCAACAGATGATAATGTATCTGACCCATTGACGAAGCCACTGTCACAACAGAAGCATGATCGTCATACTAGATCTCTAGGCATTAGGTATATGTCTGATTGGTCTTAGTGCAAGTGGGAGATTTGTTGGGATATGCCCTAAGACAAGTCATTGGATGATTGTTTTGACATACAATGTTTATGATTTTAAGAATGGCAATTCATTATTATATATTATTCGTTTTACTGTGCAATGTGTATTATTATATATGTTAGTGTCCTTAGAATAATATTGTATTATTCTTACATTGTCCATAGTCAAGTATTATCATGAATCGGGAGAATAATAATACATAGATACTAGTATGTGTTGATTGATGAATTGTTCATTGATATGAGATATCAAATCAACACATGGGTACATGTTAGAGAACGATGTACTGGACAGACCCACTATGAGAATACTACATGGATAGTTATATAAGCGTCATAAGCAATTCTCATAGTGATAATAATGTATGTAATCCTTACGACATGTGATCATCAGAGATCCCAACATAAGGAGTTATGTATCTTGATATTGTCAAACGTTACCTGTAACAGGGTATACTATAAAGGCAACTATTGGATACACTACGAATTATGTAGAGGATGTTGATTGATCGAGATAGGATTTGTCCCTCCTATATAAAAGGAGAAGTGTTTGGACCCTTGATCAAGTAAGACTAAAATGCATGGCCATGCTCGAATGAGTCGATATGAGATATCGAGCTTATTCGTTTATTCTAGTTCTACTTGGGGATCAAGAAATAGAGATTGAATATACGAGTATGACTATTCCATGACTCGTGTTCAATCTAAACACAAAGGACAAAGGGATTAAGTTACATGGTTAATATTATCACAAGTTCTATGTCGAGTCATTGACATTCTTGTAATTTGGGTAGCCTTGATGTGTTGCTAGACACCGCTCATTGCTTGTGACGTAAAATGAGATTTTATGTCACTGCCAACATTACAAGATCCTATCGGGTCGCACAAAAGATTAAATCGATAAGGGAAATTAAATTCATGGGATGAATTAATTAATTAAAAGAGTCTTAATTAAATGATTATAAGGATTTAATTAAATCATGGGTTTGGGCCCATGAGACTTTAAGAAAGTCTTGAACCTTAATTAAAGTCTTATAATATAAATACAAGGTTTTGATTAATGGTTAATCACACAAAAAAAAAATATTCCAACCTAAATCCAAGCAAGCACACGGCCGACATCACCTCTTGTGCTCTCGGTTATCTTATAGCCGAAGAGTGATCTTGGTGTTTTGGGCCATCATTGGATTTGGAATCAGAGTGTGCTTCTTGTCCCGGTTTAAGAACGAGTCTAGCAACTTGTTCTTAGAATATCCCTTCCCGATTTGATCGTGTGGATACTGTTGAGGCAAAACTTGATAAGTTTTGCTAGTGACTCGAAGGAGGCATTGGACGTGGTGCTGCTTTGTGGAATCTGCTCAAACACGCTACAAGGGTGAGATCTTTGATCCTTTATCCGATATGAACCCCTTTGTATAGATCCGGTTATAGTAATCCAAAATTTTATTCCGCTGCGTACCATACTTGTTGGATTACTTACAGTATTGACACATGGATTCCACAATACATCAAATACATTAAAAAAATCATGATTTGAAACCTAAAATCTCACGCCTAAATGCAAGTCATTTCAGATTTTTGGGTTCAAATTTTTATCCAACACTTTCTCTCTCTTCAATCCCCATCAAAAATCCTCCTCCTTCTCTCTTCTAGCAATTTCGAAAATTGCAGCTCATTTTCCTACCAAAATCCTCTTGAATTTGCAAGTGCATGTCACATGCAAAGATTTATTTGAATGCTACTAAGCTTGAGGAACAAGATGTACCAGGAAAATTCAAGTTTGGAGCAACATTGAAGCAAGAAATTTGAGTAGCAGCAGATTGGGGAAGGATGTTCTAACTTTGTTCGGTTTTAGTTGGTTCTAAGCTTCAAATCTCGACCACTTGAAGGTATATAGGTATAATTTAAGTTTATGAACTTGAATTGGTCGAATTGTTGTGCAATTAGATGGAAATGTTGCTGTAATAGATGACAATGTTGCTGTCAAATGTATTCTGTTTGGAATCAGTACATATGCATGCTGTTATTTCGAATTTTAAGCATAGTTAGGCTTCGAATTGGAAGATAATGCCCCTATGACAAGTTGTATTATTTTGTGTTAGCTTTAATTGGCCACCAAAATCAGCTAATTTGGAGTTAATATGAAAAGGTTATGGTCGTTTTACCAACATGTGTCAAATCTGGAAATTCACTGCACGCGAGTTTCATGCATCGTGTTCTTTGTGTTTCTGGGAATAAATGGCTTTGAATTTGAAGTTTTAGTCTCTAATAAGAGTTGTATCATTTGAAGTTAGCTTGCATTAAAAACTGGTCTCACATGATTTGGAGTTCATATGAGTGAGTTATGATGTTTTCCCTACATATTAGAATTCGATGAGTTATGCTATGAATCGACCTCTAGACCTATGAATTAGCTAAAGATCATTAAATATGAAATGAAACTTGTTGTTGTCGAATGTTTCCCACTGGTTTGAAGTCATTTGGAGGTCTTATGAATTTATAGTGATTTTTCTATGAAAATGGGTCAAGCTGAAAATTAAGAAAATTGCTAAGGGTCAATATTTAGAAGTTGCAATTGATTCAATGCACTATTTGAACACTTAGTGTTATTTGAAATTTATATGACCAGGTTAATAGATTCTGGGGTTGATTTGAGAAGTCTCGGTATATTAGCTTGTATATACTTTCACATGAGATTGCATGATATATTGAGTTGCATATGTCATTTGATGCATAAATGATTCATGGGCATATCATATTGATCTATCATTCCTTTGATATCCATGATTATGACTGAGTTGATTCACTCTGAGTGTCGGGGACGACGAGCACGACGATGACAAGCAGTATAGGTAGCAACTGTAGTCACGCGCGTGTCACCGGACCTAGACACGAGGGATGGACGAACAGATCACATAGGATGAGTCTCCTAACGCAATGTGCATGTGTTGTCACCCTCTGCTCGAGCTGACATTATTTGATGATACCTTCCTTGGGACTCCGATATTTGGTATCTTGAGATTCGATTCTTTATACCCATTCATACATAGCATTCATACATGGTATGCATTGCATGATACTTTGTCATACTTGACATGATCTATTTATTTCTCGTACTGGGTTCTGACCCCCGTAGTGGGGGCTGTCATGTCTTTGTTGTATGGGCATGACAGGTGGTACAGGTGGACGTATTGCGGATGCTCGAGGTGAAGCATCGGTGAATACCAGAGCTCCTTGAGAGGGAGCTCGGGTTTATATTTTTATGTTTTGAGTCCCAGTAGTTGATAGAATATTTTTAATTATGTTTTAAATTACCGAGGTATGCCCCGAGTATCTGTATTTTATACTTGTTATTGATGTTATGCTCAACCTGTTGAATTGGAAACTGGAATTACGTATTTTCAGTACCACTATATATGTATCACCTAAAAGCGAAACTTTTTTAGGGCCATTTGATAAGACCTTTGAAATAAATCTTCTGTTGGTTACGCAAATTAATCATAATGTGTTCATTAAACACCACATTAGGATCGGGCCCTCACAACATCTCTGACTTGAGATTTATATATGGTGTTTTGATTTCTGATGGACAGTTAGTGTTTGGACAGGTAGCAGTGATATAGACTTTAAGAGCTATCTATCGAACCTGTAGACACTATAAACTGTTAATTGCACTATAACTTAGTGATAATGTGTCCATTATTGGAAATTGTATTTATCACTTTGGGATTTATCCTTGTGAATAATGGGATGACACTAGAACTAATTAAAACACATTTTGTCATTTGACATTGGGAATTTGAGTCTGAAAGACTAGTGTAACACGTATGAGTTTATGTCAAAACCTGTGTACGTGAAGATGATAATTTAGAACTTGAGGATATTGAAATTAGCGATATTTCAATTGAAGGATCGAGTATAGTTGTTGTGAGAAACAACGAGATTTGGTTTGAATGAGGACTTGGATGTGGGGACTGTCGTAATTTAGTCCCAGTCTATGTGTCCGAACTATGAATAAATACTGCAATATGAACTATTCTAGATGATAGTATCTAGAGTAATGGTAGTGAAAGATGACGATTTTTCCTCTTTCTGATACGGGAAAATATGTTTACGAGAATGCCATGTTGTGACATGGAAAATGTTAATTGATTATCGTGGACTTGAGAAATGGAAATATATGCTTAATCTCAATAGATATTCACTAGTGAATAGATTAGATATCGACTGAAGAATAAGGTAGCGATGTGGTGCGAAGTAGTTAAAACTGGATTAAAGATTAATGAAGTGATATCATAGGGACAATCCAAGTAGTCCTACAAAAGTTTTAGAAGTATCACTCCAATTTATCCATCTTTAGTAGTTCTAGAGGTACTATGAGATTGTAGAATATCAAATCTTTTCGAGGTCACTGTGGATGTAAATATCTACTGATCTACTTGAAAGAATAATAGGAACTGATATTGATGGTGGTGAGTCACCGCATGTCGTTACGTGCTCAGGAACAGATGCAACCATAACAACAAATACCATGAGCTAGGGGTAGGTATCAGAGTGGTTATTCTTTTTGACCACTCAGTTCCAGCAGCAGTTAATTATCGGCAGACTAGAGAGTATACATTGAAAGAGGATGTAAGGACCCCAAGCCCTTAACCCTTGATTAGTGTACTAACCACTATGTGTGGCACATGCTTTCAATAAAAATCAATCGGGAAACTCAAATGATGATTTACCATTGAATGGCAATCACAAAATTTTCTTTAATATGCCATGTTATAAGATCATCATCCTAACAACAAATAGACTCATAGAGTTCGCCCATTACCATCCCCTTTACACCACTTTTACATTGTGGACTTTTATAAAAATTTGGGCAGAGTCTCCCCATAAATAGAGCTATCCCGAAATGAAAGCACAACACATAATATAATTCCCGGCCAGGGAATACACAATACTCAACAGAATACAGAACACAAAGTAAATTCCCAGCCAGGGAAGACACCACACATAAGACGACAAAATTGGGTTTCAACACCCACATAATACACTAATGGCTCTCAAATCATTTAGCAATTCTACCACTAATTGCATGCAAACATATGATGAAAGAGAGAAAGGCTCATGCCTTTATATACAACCCATATACAAGAATATCTGTGCTCACATGCGAGCATCATAAACGTATATATAAACCTCGGGTGTATATAACGATACCGTGCTCCATCAAGCCCTGGTACCACGATCCTGTGAGTACATCCAATCAACAGCTCGAGCTCAGCTCCACAGCCATCGATGCACCTGTTCACCTGCCCCAACAGAGACAGCCCCCGACGGGGTGAGCATACCAATACACAAAATCTCATAATCACAATAATGAAATTCATACTTTACAACACAAGTAAATATTAATGAATTTTAAATGATACTCCCTGGATGGCAACGTCCTCATCCGGGATTCCGTGTACTGTCCCTGTTCTCACAATCATCAAACTCATCAAATCTCATAAATCAGTAAATCAACACATTGATTTAACTCATAGCATGCCTGATTCTCAAGTATCAATAATTAATGATTCCAAATTCATTATACATGCAAACATAGATATCTCGATATCTAATACTGATTTTCAACTTTGCTACCAATCACAGATAGCTCAAATGCCTAGCATTTATTTTACAAATTCTCCATTATACTTAGACATCTCACATGTCTCATAACGAATACATGATCCCACGATCATTCTCAGGCATCTCAAATGCCATACAATGTCATATAAACCCAGTACCCCATATCTCTTATAAGGTCATAATACTCTAGTATTACGCACACTTGTGGCAGCGATGCCAAGACTAGGTCGATTCATAGTCATATCAACACATATATGTATATAGCCATACCCACAACCATCTAATGCAATTACAACACATTATGCATTTCACAATTGCTATCACATAAAGTAATGCTCGTACGTCGCACGTACCTTAAATCTCCGAAGTCCGAGCCAAACCTTGCTCAAGTTCCATGCTCCGAGGAACGATGTGCTAACACGATAAATTAATTCACAATTAATTACGAACATGCAACCCATGCTCAAGCACACCCATAACCCTCAAAAATATTGTCAACACACGACAATTAACCATTATCGAAAATTGCTCAAGAACACCCCACAAATTTCGAACCTTCACAACACAAATCGAACCCAAACTAAACACCATAATTCATCTAAAACATGAATTAATCGATTACTAACAAGAATCATAACTCCCTGCCAAAAACCCCAATTTTCGAACATAAACCCCAATTTCGAACCCTAAATCACGAAAACAGCGCTGAAATTCGAACCAAATGCAACAAATATTTCGAACCACAAAAGTCTGAAATTATCGACTCAATATCAGCTCAAAAACGCCCCAAAAACACCAGAATAAAAGCCCCAAAATCGTACCAAAATCGAGCCCCAAAATCGGACAGAAATCCAGTTCGAACCCTAGCGCTTTTCTGGCAAATCCGAGCTCAAATCGCGACCAAACTTTGAATTGATGGTACGGGAAGGAGCGCCTGGACGAGACGAAGCTGGCGGCGGGTCGGACGCGCCGAACGGCGGCCGGACGGCGGCGGGCGCACGCCTGGAAGCGGCGTGGGTCAAGCAGATCGGGAATGGGCGCGCGGGTGAGGAGAGAGAGGGAAGGTGGGGAAAATGGTTCCAATAATTAAAATCTCGGGTTCAACTGGTATATATAGCAAATATACCCCGAAATACTAATAGCCCCACAACTACATCATGATTCATTAAAAATCATCTGTTTTCAAAAATTCTCTCTCTAACTCAGAAACCCCCTACCGGTGCCCACACAAAGCACCCGAGATTCTGAGTCACACTAAAAACTCAACTCACAGGTTTTCACCGAAATGAGAATACGATTTCAACCTCGGGATCCAACGATCCCAAATACTCAAATAGACGAGCCCAGAAGGCCCAACACTTCGATTAAACTCCAAATCGCCACGTAAAACAACTTTAGGGGTTATTAACACTCCGGGATTAACATCCCTAATCTCTGGTCATCACAATATCCCCCACTAAAAGAATTTCGTCCTCGAAATTAACACCGGTGTATCACGTAACACCCAGGCTACACAACAACATGAAGCCATAACCTCGATCCTTGACCATATTTGGATCGTCTTAATAAACGCGAGGATACTTACCTCACAACAAACTCTGGAACAGAGCGACATACCAAAACCAACATATCACCCAAGAGGCAAAACGTACTTCGATGTGGTTCATCCCAAAAGTCAGTCCCTCATGACTGCAAAACAACCAATACTTACGACCATTGATCGGACAGTCATCCTTAGTTCTAATACAACTAGTAAGAACGCATCCTGAATGACACCTCAACCGTGAGAACGTTGACCTTGTGTCAAACTCTGGAGTGGAATAGGCTTCCAAATCCATCATAACGTCAAAGAGCGTCAGCACAACTCAACGCTAACAATCCAAAAGCAGTTAGTCAACTGAAACTGCAAGGATTCGAATCGCTCCCGATTCTATCGTAGATATCATTCAAAGACATCTCTATCATGACTCGCGATATCTAACACACATCATTACGAGGAAAACACTAGTATACCACGATGTACACATACCAAACCTGGTCTCCACTTCCAACCCTCCTCCATCAAATGAGCAGTCGCATCATTGCAACTCAATTTGGGCAACTCACGGCCGCAGATTCACACAGAAGACATCTCACAAGATATCCACCTCCGGATATTCCAAGGATCACATCCTGATCATAAATAAACCATCGAGACTCCACAGAGTTCAAATTCTGAAAGGACATGCAATAAACCCATTGCATCCTCAACGCTTGTGTCGACAGCGACACCCAATAAATCCGAATTCCTGCCATCCTTTGATAACCCTAGGATTTAACAATCCAACTTGGGAAGGCTATCGCATAAATCGAAGGAAAACACCAACAAGGGAACACCTCAACCCACACAAGATAATCCCTCCTCAAAGGGAGTCAACTAACTCCACGATTGTTTCTCATAATTTATCGTGCCATGGAGATTCCCAATCTCAAGGTGTTCCATATCTCTCATCAGAGACTTAACCATCCAAAAAAAATAGTATACTCTATGCTCGACAAAAAGGGAATCAATAACTGGCATCCGTACACTCACCGGTATACCTGCCTAAGCACTGACATCACATGCATACTCAATGCACTTGGCTCGGGTATCTACAACATACCCCTAAGTCCCCAAACACAACTGTCAATTCTGAGTCATTCCATTGCAGTGGAGAATGATAATCGACGATCAACAACACGGCGTGATTCCCAAAATCAACACCACACGTACCAACTTACCGAATCCTTCAAAGATTCCCAAATAGGTCTAATACTACCTCCTTCCCCACAAGGGAAATGCTATCGAACTCGAGATCCACTAGTCTCGAACCACCTTTCGGAAAAAATGGATACAATAACACCCATTGCATCCCAAGTACACGGATTTCCCAAATCGAGTCAACGACGACTTGATGACTCTCTTGTTGGTACTTCAACATTATGAGCTGTCCCAGACAAGTCTCTCAAAACAATAGACGTATACACGTTTCAGTGAGGCATGCACAACCTCAACCTCAAATGACGTGGTGACTACTAGAGTCCACCACAATCCACATCGTATCACTTTACGATTTGCCAAACTTGGTTCCAACGAGCAGTATCATGGCCCCAACAAGCACACTATATCATTCCCCCAATATCTGGCTAGCAAAGTGCTGTCTCCATAGGTTCATATCAAGTCCACCAACCAACCATATGTTCCATCTCTGTATGCCATACCGTACAAACCGTTAGAGTAATGGGTCATCGCCCAACATATCTCTAAAATACAAAGCACAATGGACAACCCGGTGTCCTTGCTCACTTATGATACAATCATAATCCGTTAAAACTTATCCCACACCCTCAGGGTGGGTGTAACCATGTCTACCCTACGTCACAACACAAGCGAGTAGTTTCCTCAATGACTACTCTTACCACCAATCACTTGGCCCTAGCCAAACCAACGAGCATAGCCAAGGGTATCATCGCTCGACAAATATTTAACTCTATAACATGATGTGGTACATTTACCGGTACAATACATCCAATACTCCACAGAGCAAACCTGCTTGGCAAAAGGTCTCGTCAACTAGTGACCCAGACTCTACCATGTGCTCATCATCGGCACTCAAACCATACAACTAAATACATAACATAAATGTATTAGCCATCAAAACGACGCTACACGTCTACATAGAACATCCACTATGTCATTGTCATCTCGTGACGGTACCTGTCAACATATGACTTTGAAATAATATTGTCGACTCATGACGGTAAATGTCGATACACGACGTCTATAATCTCATCGTCAAACACATGACAACATAAGTAAATCAACACATGATATCCACAATAGTGCTAAATAAACAGTAATATGTCATACCTCATTGCTAACAATATAGCGGCATACCTGTCTCCGTAATCCACAGTGGTACGCAATCAGCACCCATCACTCGTAGGTGGCGTAATCCAGTGTCACGTACATAGCGGCATAACCCATCGCTATAGAATCAGGGCATAATCCCTCGTCATAGAGTCAGCGGCATAAAACATCGCTATAGACATCTGGCGGCATGAACCATCGCCATAGATGTAGTGGAATGTACCATCGCTATGAACACCCGGCGGCATAAGTCATCGCCAATCAATATAGCGGAATGAGGCATCGCTATCAATACCCGGCGGCATAAATCATCTCCAATAGAATAGCGGAATGAGACATCGCTATCAATATATCCGGCGGCAAGAACCATCGCCAATCAATATAGCGGAATGAACCGTCGCTATCAATACACCTGGCGGCATGAACCATGGCCAGTCAATATAGCGGAATGAACCATCGCTATCAATATACATGGCGGCAAGAACCATCGCCAGTCAATATAGAGGAATGAACCATCGCTATCAATATACATGGCGGCAAGAACCATCGCCAGTCAATATAGCGGAATGAATCATCGCTATCAATATACATGGCGGCAAGAACTATCGCCAGTCAATATAGCCGATCCCTAGTCATTGTCACGGTAGTGTATTTTAATGGCCCTCGCTCAAATAAAACATGCGGTACTCCCACCCATCGCTTCACATATAGGCGGCATAGAATAACCTCGCTTAAATGGACATGCGGCGCTCCCACCCCTCGCTTCACATTTTAGCGGCAAATATTCTTTCCTCGCCTCATATGATAACCATGCTTCAATGTGACATGCGGCGCTCCCACCCCTCGCTTCACATTTTAGCGGCACAAAATAATAAATAACGGCAAGCATTTCAAATCATCACTCATCCATAACAATGACTCATGGGATATTCCCCAAGTATTTCATCCATACCTGCATCACAAAGCATAATCCATATTCCAACATACATCATCATGCGTGTATTTTAATGCACCTCGCTCAAATGCGACATGCGGTACTCCCACCCCTCGCTTCAACATTTGGCGGCAAAGCATTAAAATCATCACTACATGTACACATGCAACCACAATGCATAATTCGTGATGTATATAAAATGCAGGTTACCGTTTCGTGTCTTTCAACCATGGCCTTAGCCTTTCCACGTCATAGTGTCCCTACAGGAACAATTCCAAACCATTAGCATACGATAATCCATATTCCCCACAATATGATTATAATGAGTAAATGCATAAACTATGAGTACAAAGTACTTCATGTATCCCAATGCATTTCAAAATGCTCCACTTGGTTGTCCCTGTGTCACAACTCACAATCATAATCAACAGGTTATATTATGATTCTATAGATGTCATGACATATAATCGTTTCACTATGATCACATGTTACAAATGCACATAAGCAAAATAGTTGTGTCACACAGCACTAGCTACTATCATGCATAAATATGTGCTACCCATCCCTATCAGCATGTTTTAGGCCTTCAACAGCCCCAAAGAGCTAACCACTGCTCTGATACCACTAATGTAAGGACCCCAAGCCCTTAACCCTTGATTAGTGTACTAACCACTATGTGTGGCACATGCTTTCAATAAAAATCAATCGGGAAACTCAAATGATGATTTACCATTGAATGGCAATCACAAAATTTTCTTTAATATGCCATGTTATAAGATCATCATCCTAACAACAAATAGACTCATAGAGTTCGCCCATTACCATCCCCTTTACACCACTTTTACATTGTGGACTTTTATAAAAATTTGGGCAGAGTCTCCCCATAAATAGAGCTATCCCGAAATGAAAGCACAACACATAATATAATTCCCGGCCAGGGAATACACAATACTCAACAGAATACAGAACACAAAGTAAATTCCCAGCCAGGGAAGACACCACACATAAGACGACAAAATTGGGTTTCAACACCCACATAATACACTAATGGCTCTCAAAACATTTAGCAATTCTACCACTAATTGCATGCAAACATATGATGAAAGAGAGAAAGGCTCATGCCTTTATATACAACCCATATACAAGAATATCCGTGCTCACATGCGAGCATCATAAATGTATATATAAACCTCGGGTGTATATATGTACTCTATACGATACCGTGCTCCATCAAGCCCTGGTACCACGATCCTGTGAGTACATCCAATCAACAGCTCGAGCTCAGCTCCACAGCCATCGATGCACCTGTTCACCTGCCCCAACAGAGACAGCCCCCAACGGGGTGAGCATACCAATACACAAAATCTCATAATCACCAGAATGAAATTCATACTTTACAACACAAGTAAATATTAATGAATTTTAAATGATACTCACTGGATGGCAACGTCCTCATCCGGGATTCCGTGTACTGTCCCTGTTCTCACAATCATCAAACTCATCAAATCTCATAAATCAGTAAATCAACACATTGATTTAACTCATAGCATGCCTGATTCTCAAGTATCAATGATTAATGATTCCAAATTCATTATACATGCAAACATAGATATCTCGATATCTAATACTGATTTTCAACTTTGCTACCAATCACAGATAGCTCAAATGCCTAGCATTTATTTTACAAATTCTCCATTATACTTAGACATCTCACATGTCTCATAACGAATACATGATCCCACGATCATTCTCAGGCATCTCAAATGCCATACAATAGTCATATAAACCCAGTACCCCATATCTCTTATAAGGTCATAATACTCTAGTATTACGCACACTTGTGGCAGCGATGCCAAGACTAGGTCGATCCATAGTCATATCAACACATATATGTATATAGCCATACCCACAACCATCTAATGCAATTACAACACATTATGCATTTCACAATTGCTATCACATAAAGTAATGCTCGTACGTCGCACGTACCTTAAATCTCCGAAGTCCGAGCCAAACTGTGATGACCAGGGATTATAGGTGTTAATCCCGGAGTATTAATAATCCCTAAAGTGGTTTTACGTGACGATTTGGAGTTTAATTGAGGTATTGGGCCTTCTGGGCTCGTTTATTTGGGCAGTTGGGATCGTTGGATCCAGAGGTTGAGATTGTATTCACATTACGGTGTAAAACCTAAGAGTTGGGTTTTTGATGTGTCTCGGAATCTCGGGTGCTGTGTGAGCACCGGTAGGGGGTTTTGGAGTTAGAGAGAGAGTTTTTGAAAACAGATGATTTTTAAGGAATCATGATGTATTTGTGGGGCTATTATTTTTCGGAGTATTTTTGCTATAAATAGCAGTTGAACCCGAAATTTTATGAAAATTATCATTTCAGCCCCAAATCTTTTCCCTCTCCTCCCCTGCGCGCGATTCCCGCTGCTACAGCGCTCCCGCCGCTTCAAGCGGTGCGCCCGCCGCCGTCCGGCCGCCGATCGGCGCGTCCGACCTACCCACGGCGTCGTCTCGGCGAGGCGCTTCTTTCCCCTCCGGCAATTGAAGATTTCGTCGCGTCTTGGAGTCGAATTTGGCTGGAATGCGTCGATCCCCAAAAGTTAGGGTTCATCGGATTTCGTCCGATTTTGCTTCCGATTTTCGTTGGGTAACCTCCCTAACCCCTTGTTCGTCTTTTTCATGTATTTCCATGCCTTTATTGTTTCGAATTTCCCCAATTTCGTAGGGTTTAATTTTCGAATTATTGGGGGTTTTTGGCAAAGGTGATGATTCTTGCCATTGTTGGTTTAATTCACATCTTAGGTGTATTATGATGCTTAAGTGGGATCGAATTAAGATGTTATGGTTCGAATTTGAAGAATTGTTAGGGTTCGAATTTAAAGGCTTGTTTGGGTTCGATTTTAAGGGGGTTGAGTTCAAAAATTTGGGGAGTTTTTGTCAAGGGATGTTGATTCTTGCTTGGATAGCTTAATTGACATTTTAGATGAATTATGGTATTTTATTGGGTTCGAAATTGTGAGATTAAGGTTCGATTTTTGTAGGGCATTCTTGAACAAATTTCGATTGTCTCATTTATTTCCTTCCCTGCATGTACCCTGCCCCGGGTCTTTTAAGAGGATAATTGTCGTGTATTGACAATGTTGTGAGGGATATGGGTGTGCTTGAGCAGTAGGTTACATGTTCGTAAATAATTGTGAATTATTTATCGTGTTAGCACATCATTCCTCGGGGCATGGAACTCGAGCAAGGCTTGGCTCGGACTTCGGAGATTTAAGGTACGTGCGACGTACGAGCATTACTATATATATGTGAAATGCATAAGGTATTTTTGATTGCATTGAATGTTTTGCGTATGGTTATACATATATGTTGATATAGCCAAGGAATGACCCAAATCTTGATATCGCCGCTTGTAGCGTGCGTGACACTAGAGTAGGATGACTCTTACATGATATAAGGGGTACTGGGTTTATATGACTATATTATGAGACATTTGAGATGTCTAGGTTTGTAGAATCATGCATTCTTCGTAAGACATTTGAGATGTCTAGGTTCGTAGAATCATGTATTCATTATGAGACATTTGAGATGTCTAGGTTCATAGACTCATGTTTTCATTATAAGACATATGAGATGTCTAAGTATAATGGAAAGCAAGGTTATGAAATCAATATTAGATATTGATATATCTATTTTTGCATGTATATGAACTTGGAATCATTCATTATTGATATTGTAAATCAGGCATGCGATGTGTAAATCAATGTGTTGATTTACTGATTTATGAGATTTGATGAGTTTGATGTTGTGAGAACAGGGACAGTACACGGAATCCCGGATGAGGATGTTGCCATCCAGGGAGTATCATTTAAATTCATTAGTATTTACTTGTGTTGTAAATTATGAATTTCATTATTATGATTATGGGATTTTGTGTATTGGTATGCTCACCCCGTTGGGGGCTGTCTCTGTTGGGACAGGTGGACAGGTACATCGATGGCTATGGAGCTGAGCTCGAGCTGTTGATTTGAGGTACTCCCAGGATCGTGGTACCAGGGCTTGATGGAGCACGGTATCGTATAGAGTACCTATATATACACCTGAGGATTTATACATATTCATGATGCTCGCATGTGAGCACGATTATACTTGTATATGGATTGTATATAAAGGCATGAGCCTTTCTCTCTTTCATTTAAGGTTGCATGCAATTAGGTTGAATTGCTAGAATGATATGAGAGTCGTTGGTGTATTATGTGGGTGTTGGAACCCACTTTTGTTGACATATGTGTGGTGTCTTCCCTGGCTGGGAATCTACTTGTATTACTGCTTTCTGTTGAGTATTATGCTTTCCCTGGCCGGGAATTTGGTTATGTGTTGTACTCTTTTTATTTGGGATAGCTCTATTTATGGGGAGACTCTGCCCAAATTTTTATAAAAGTTTACAATGTTAAAAGTGGCACCAAGGGGTTGGTAAAGGGCAAACATATGAGTCTTTCATTGACAGGCAATGATTAAGTATCATCAGAGCTTCCCGATTGACATTTTATAGAAAGCATGTACCACACATAGTGGTTAATACACTAATCAAGGTTTAAGGGCTTGGGGTCCTTACACAAACCTTGCTCGAGTTCCATGCTCCGAGGAACGATGTGCTAACACAATAAATTAATTCACAATTAATTACGAACATGCAACCCATGCTCAAGCACACCCATAACCCTCAAAAATATTGTCAACACACGACAATTAACCATTATCGAAAATTGCTCAAGAACACCCCACAAATTTCGAACCTTCACAACACAAATCGAACCCAAACTAAACACCATAATTCATCTAAAACATGAATTAATCGATTACTAACAAGAATCATAACTCCTTGCCAAAAACCCCAATTTTCGAACATAAACCCCAATTTCGAACCCTAAATCACGAAAACAGCGCTGAAATTCGAACCAAATGCAACAAATATTTCGAACCACAAAAGTCTGAAATTATCGACTCAATATCAGCTCAAAAACGCCCCAAAAACACCAGAATAAAAGCCCCAAAATCGTACCAAAACCGAGCCCCAAAATCGGACAGAAATCCAGTTCAAACCCTAGCGCTTTTCTGGCAAATCCGAGCTCAAATCGCGACCAAACTTTGAATTGATGGTACGGGAAGGAGCGCCTGGACGAGACGAAGCTGGCGGCGGGTCGGACGCGCCGAACGGCGGCCGGACGGCGGCGGGCGCACGCCTGGAAGCGGCGTGGGTCAAGCAGATCGGGAATGGGCGCGCGGGTGAGGAGAGAGAGGGAAGGTGGGGAAAATGGTTCCAATAATTAAAATCTCGGGTTCAACTGGTATATATAGCAAATATACCCCGAAATACTAATAGCCCCACAAATACATCATGATTCATTAAAAATCATCTGTTTTAAAAATTCTCTCTCTAACTCAAAAACCCCCTACCGGTGCCCACACAAAGCACCCGAGATTCTGAGTCACACTAAAAACTCAACTCACAGGTTTTCACCGAAATGAGAATACGATTCAACCTCGGGATCCAACGATCCCAACTACTCAAATAGACGAGCCCAGAAGGCCCAACACTTCGATTAAACTCCAAATCGCCACGTAAAACAACTTTAGGGGTTATTAACACTCTGGGATTAACATCCCTAATCTCTGGTCATCACAGAGGATAAGATTAGAGATGCTTTAGGAGTAGTGATCGCAGATACATGTTGTGTATTTGATCACACTGCACGAGTTTGATTTGAGACAAAAGCATTATTTTCATACATTGCATCAAATGTGCATTGATAATGATGATTTGGAAAATACAACAGCAGTGATAATTATACTATCCATACATGTAATAGTGAACTGTATCTTATAGTTTGATGATAGTGTTGTGGATTTGAATTAAATGTTGTTGCCCATATATGTTTTTGATTGTATCAAGGGTATTGACACTCTGATGAATTTTGAGATATAGTAAGTTGATTTCAGGGTATAATGACTTTTCGACTGTTTTGTGGCCCCAAAATGAAATATTTATAGCGACAAATAGTAAGCTAAGATACTGATAGTATCAGCTATGAAAATATTGTTGTTGCGATATTTGGAAAATGAAGGATATTTGATAATAAACAGTTGATACTCATCAGGAAGAGTCGAGGTTGACTGATATCTTAATGGTAAGAAAACTTACCATGATTTTCCTGAAGAAATAAAAGAATTTTCACTGGAGAAGGAAATCGATTTTAACTATTCGTTGATGTCAAGGAATAGGTTCGATATCAAATGTACTGTACGGAATGCCATCAGCAAAGTTGACAGATACAGAAGAATAGTTGCAGAATCTCCTTGATACGAGTACATATGTCTGAGTATGTCACTTGAGGAAAACATCAGCATTGTCCGTGAAGAAGAAAGATATTATTATGAAGATGTGTATCGACTAAAGGTAGTTGAATCGGGCTATTGTCAAGAATAAATACCCACTGCCTAAGATCAAGAACTATTTGATCAGTTGTAAGGAACTTTGATGTATAAGAAGAACAATTTTCAATCTGGATACCATCAGTTTGAGTCATAAGAGAAAATGTTCTCTAGACAATTTGTCAAACCAGATATAGACATTTTGAATTTTTGATAATGCCGTGTGGTCTGACACTATCCCATTAGAGTTATGAATTTGATGAATAAAATATTCCATGACTTTTGGGCGGAATTGTAATCATATTCATCAGTGGTATACTAGTGTATACGAGATTCAGAAGGAACCACACAGAACATCTGTGATTGATTTTCAGACGCTTCGTGAAGCTCAAATTGTGTACCAAGTTATCAAAGTGTAAATCTTGGTTGAATCGAGTATTGTTTTGGGATCGGTGATATCAGCTCACCGGATACTTGTTGATCCCAGTAAAGTAAAGGTAGTACTAATTTGGCCAATACCAACCAGTGTACTCAAGATACAAGGTGTTATGAGTTTTGCCAGACATTACAGGCTTTATGGAAGGATGAACCAATTGAGCAAGAAGAAATTTGAGTTTCGTTTGGTCAGATGAATGTGAAAGCGATTGTCATAACTAAAATGCAAGTGAACTACATCCCCAATGTTGATTTTGTTGAACTGGTCAGGGGAATATGTAGTTTGTGCAAATTGGTCAAAGATATGAGATATGTTCTGATGCATCATGAGGAGATGATTGCATATGCCTTAAGATGGTTGAAGTTGAAAGAATTATGATATCTTGTTCATGAAATTGAGTTTGCAGCCATTATTTTTTCCTTGAAGATGTGGCAATGTATTTGGGTGGCGAACAATTCATAATACACTCTGATTTTGGGAGTTTAAAATATCTATTATTCAGTAAGAGTTGAACTTGAGATAGAAGCGATGACTAGATTATTAAAGAATTTGACTTTGATAGTCAATAAAAATCAAGGAAAAATGAAACTAGTAGCAGATGCACTGAACCTAAAAGTACAAGGTGCAATGGTAGCATCAATGTATGCTTTGCAGTTTGATCACCTCTGATTTTGAAGATCAGAAAGGACAGAGCCATACAGATATTGAGTGAAGAAATTGGTTCTGTCTCATCAACCAACTAGATTTTAGTATGCAATTTAGTGGTGGTTGCGAATGAACAATCAGTAAATAGCATCGAATTTTACGTATTCGAAAGAAGTATTACTGTAGAAAGCATACTATATATGATAATGCTATTCTGAGAATGATGAGATGTATCATTCTTGAGATCTTATTTTCGATGGGATGGTATGAAGAAAGAAATTTTGGAATTTCGTGGCAAATTGTTTGACATACCAGCAGGTCAAAATAAAAATACGAGACCTAATGGGATACTACAGAATTTGTAAGTACCACAATGAATTTGGGAAATTTCTAGCTTTGAGTTTTATAGCTCAAATTGTTAGATCAAACAGAGATTGTGAAACAAGTTGATTCAGAATTGTTTGACTATTCAATACAAGATATTGAATTCATATGATAGTCTATATGTCTATGAGAAAATGACATCTTGAGATGTGGATAATGTGGTTTAGTTACAGTGGGTATTCTGTAACAACTATATCTGATTGAGATCCGAGGATAATACCAGAATTCATAAACTATTATCAGAATGTCATGAGTACTAAGTTAGCAATGAGTATTGCTTAGCATACCCATACAGATGGATCAACTGAGAAAATATCCAGACTTTGGAAGTTATGTCTTGATTAATAGTGATGAATGTCGTGAGAATTGACAAAAGTCACTATTCACCAGTAGAATTTTCCTATAATTTAAGTTTCAGACAACTTTTGGGATGGCATCGGTTCATGTTTTGTAGAGCCAGAATTGTCGATCGCTGATATGATGATATGAAATTGATAATGAATTTTTTGGCACAACTTGAGATTGTTAAGGAAATGCCAGGAAGGATAAAATTTCTGCGAAAACGATTTAAATTTGGCTTAAGGTAAGCAGATTTGCTACGCCAAAGAGAAATATATCGTTAGACTTCGAGTTGATAATAAGGTATATATGAAGATATTAGCTTTGCGGTGATCAATATAATTCGTTAAGTGAGGTATGATGTTGCCTCGATATTTTGAACTTTGTGGAATCACAGAGAAGTTGATTCAGTGGTATATCGTTGGCACGATCACAACAATTGTCATTGATATATGATGATTCTTATGTATCTATGAATGAGATTGAGACATCTCATATGATTTAATTTATTGAGTTATACTCAGTTTTGCGATTTCGAGGACGACATCTTTTTAAGAGGGGAAGAGGTGTAAGGCCGTGATACTAATTAATCCAGATTAACGATGATTAAGTGAACCCGGATAATTAAAAGTATTGACTTTGAATTAAGGTGTTCCGGACCACGATGAGTCAACCAACTAGTGGAACATGTTTTAGTGCATGAGCATGTGCATGATCACATGGCACTTGGAAAACACATGCCACTAATTAATTTACTCATGTTTAATACATGATTTTGGACCATTAATATTGTAAGATAATGATGAATCGACACATGGATTCCACAATACATCAAATGAGTTAAAAATCATGCAAATTACACTTGGAAGCCACACCTGCTCACTCATTTTCAGATTTGGTTTGACTTAGCATGCAAGAGGATTTCTCTCTCTTCCCACTTCAACCCAAACACTCCTCCTTCTCTCTACCATTTCGAAATTCCAACCCTTTTAGCTCCCAAATTCTTGTGAATTTGTGGATGCATGTTGCATGCAAATATAGATTTGCATAGGTATTCATGAGAGGAGAAGAACCCATCAAGGAGATTCAAGTTTGGAGCATTCTTGAGGGAGGAAAGAAGAGCTTGGAAGGAGAAAGGAGCATGGTTGGCTCAAGGGCTTGGATTGTGCTTCAAATCTTCAAGATATAGTGAGGTATAACATGAATCTTGAGTATTAATTACTTGCATGTAGATTAAGGGTCGAATTTTGATGTAGCTTTAATTGGCCACTAAAATAAGTTAATTTGGAGTTAAGATGAAAAGGTTATGGTCATTTTACCAATGTGTAAAATCTGGAAATTCAGTGCATTCAAGTTTCATGCAGTGTGTTCTTCGAATTTCTGAGAATAAATGGCTACGAATTTGAAGTTTTAACTTCTAATAAGAGTTGTAGTATTCGAAGTTAGCTTGCATTTGGAATTGACCTCACTCAATTTGGAGTTCATATGCAAAAGTTAAGCTAATTTTACCAGCAAATATGCAATCTGGAAGTAGGGGATATACGAGTATTTTAGGCTGTACGGTTTTCACATTATGTACCTCAAGATGAACTATTTTTGTAAGGACCCCCATGCCCTTAACCCGTTATTAGTGTATTAAGCCATACCATTAGTGCATACAATCATACTAACATTGGGAAAACCATATGCAAGTGCAACACTATATGCTATCCCGAAAATTTCTTGCATTCCATCCACATAATATTCAAATTCCCCAACCAAGATTATTCATATAACATGCACCCTCATAATACACTAACATGCTCTTAGTTCATTTAGCAATTCCATATTTAATTGCATGCAACCCATAAATGAATAGAGAAGAGCCGTAGTCCATTTATACATTCCATATACACGTAAAATGTATTCACATAAGAGCACCCAATGAACACGCGTGTATCTAATGTATAAGACACTCTACTGGATACCGTTACTGGTGCTTCAGCCCTGGAAGCACCCCCGAGCGCAACTAGATCTCAACTCTGGATCTATGCACTTGATCAACCAGCTCTGGTACCTCGATCCTGGAAGTACTTCAATCAACAGCCCGAGGACTACTCCAAAGCTGCTGCTACACCTGTAACACCTGCCCCAATAGAGAAAGCCCCCCACACGGGGTGAGCATACCAATACCACCAAACCAATAATCATAACATTGCAATTCAAATACAGAATGTAAATGCCATAATTTAAAAGATACTCCCTGGAGGGTAACACCCTCATCCGGGATCCCCTGTATTGTCCCTATTCTCAAAACAATCATACTCATCAAATTCCCAAAGCCAGTCAATCACCACGTAGATTAAGTAATACCGTTCTATTATGCCAGTTCCATAATCAATATGGTAAAATCGTTATATAAAAGACCGTAGATATCACATATATCTAACCAATGATTCCATGTTCCCATTTCATTGCTCGCTCCACAATAGCGGCATTCTAAACCCCGCACACGCTCAACAATAGCGGCGTCATAACCGATGGTCGCTCAACGGCGACAGCATCCCAAATCATTGCTCGCTCAAAAGCGGCATCATATGGTTCCCAATGTATAATCCATTTGAGGAAAATGCCATTTACCATGCATATCGTTATCCATTTATAGCAAGTATCATGCACCATGCATTTCAATACCTATTCGATGCAATTACCACATGCCACATATTTCAATGTCCGTATAATGCAATTATCACACACCATGTGTTCCAATGCCCATTTAATACAATTATCAAATAACATGCATTTTACAGTTGCAACATTATTATAGGCTATGCTCGTACGTCATACGTACCTCAAGTCTCCGCAGTCCAAGCCAAACCTTGCTTGAGTCCCATTCCTCAAGAAGTATGTGCTAAAACACAAATAATTCACAATCAAACATAAGTATGCAACCACGTGCCCAAGCACGTTCATAGCTCCCAGTCATATCGTCAATTCATGACGATTACCAAAATAAAAGCCCCCTGGCTAAGCATGCATAATACCCAAAATATTCCATTTTATAAGTTTAATAGATAGTCAAGGACACGACCGAGAATCCCATTTTATTAGGCTTTGATCCCAATCAATCCATTTTAAAAGTATAGCATTCCCATTGGAATGTAGACATTGCCCCGGAAACGGCCCCTTTAAACCTTGATTCCAAAATCCCGACATTTTCCAAAAATCCGAAAAAAACACATTCCATCGGGTGGCGATCGATCGCCACCTCTATCGCGATCGATCGCCACACTCCAGTGGCCAAACCATTGCCTTCTCGCGATCGATCGCCAACCCGCTCGCGATCGATCGCCGAGACTTCGCGATCGATCGCCAGCACTGCTCATCGCCTTCAAAAATTGGACTGCTCGTCGCGATCGATCAATACCCCTCGGCGATCGATCGCCACCTGCGATTTTCTGAAATTCGAGCTTCCATGGTGTTTTTGACACCCAAACTCAAAACCAACACCCCATACACCACAACACCTCAAATACAACACTTAAACTCCATAAAAACACTAAAAACAACATTTTAGATTTTAACCCAAAACCCCCAAATACAAATCCAACCCAAAAGTTCAACCAAAACACACCCTATCACTATCAAATTGAAGACAATGCCGAGGGGAATAAACTTACCAACTTATCTTCGAGAAATCCGGCTCCTAGGACGAGCCTCCATCGATTTTGCCCATCAAAGGGAAAGGGGAAGGGTTTGGGGTGAGAGAGTGGCGTGAGGGAGAGGAGAGGAGAGTAATGGATTCCGAATGACGGAATCCCGAGTCCAACTGGTATATATAGCAAAAATGCCCCAAAATACCAATACTCCCACAAATACATCATGATTCATTAAAAATCATCTGTTTTCAAAAACTCTCTCTCCAACATCAAATCCCCCTACCCGCCCCAACATAAAGCACCCCGGACTCCAAGTCCCACCAAAAACCCAACTCATAGGTTTTTCACCAAAATGAGAGTACAATCTCAACCATTGGATCCAACGATCCCAAATACCCGATTTAACAACCTCGGGAGACCCAAAACCGCAATTAATTCCCAATTGCCACAAATAAAATCCATTAAGGATTAATGCCACACCGTGATTAACACCAGTAATCCTCGGACATCACAATTATCCCCCACTAATAAAATTTCATCCTCGAAATTACACCGGTGTACTCCACGTAACACCAGGACTACACAAACAAAACAAACCCATGACCCCGATTCTGGACCACATTAGAATCGAATTAACAACTGCGAGGACGCCCACCTCGCACCAAGTTTTAAAATAAAGTAAATGCCAAAACCAACGCAAAATCCAAAGGATAATAACATACCTCGATGCGAGTCATCCCAAAAGTAAGTCTACCACGACTACAAATCTCCCAAATCTCCCTTGGTTCTGACATAGATATCTTCTCAGGATATCTCCATCACTTGCCCACGACGCTTAACACGTATCGTCATGATGGGGACCACTAGTATACAACAGTATACTCACAGAAAATTCGGTTTTCTCTTCCAGTCTATCTCCTCCAAAGGAGTAGTTGCACCACTTGCAACCCGGATCGGGTTACCCACGGTCACCGGTCCACACAAAGCACATCTCCGATGATGTTTACACCGGTGTGTTCCAAGAAATCATAACTTGGTCCTGACACACCTACAAGACCCCACAAAGTCTCAAGTTCCACAGGGGACATGCAAGACAAACAATTGCATTCCTACACACGTGTCAACCATGACACTAAACAAACCCGAATCCCGGCCATCCCTCATTTATCCTTGGATCCAACAATCCTAAAACAGGAAGGCTATCGGATTATCCAACAAGAATTACCATGGTTCCAAAACGCGACGATCCCTCCTCGGGGGAAGTCAAACAACCCTCACGATCATTCATCAGAATGCATCGTGCCATCGAGATTACCGATCTCGAGGTTCCACAATCTCACACCGGAGATTCACCAAACCAAGCATACAAACTCGATGTTCAACAATGAACAAAATAAAGTTGGCATTCGTATACACACACGGCATACATGCCCATACACCAACACAACATGCATACACAATGCAATAGACTCGGGTATCTCCAATCATACCCAAATCTCAAAACCAACTGTCAAACCTCGATTATTCTCACCCAACGGAGAATGAGGGTTGACAAACCAAAACCAAAGGGTGTGATTTCAATCATCACCACCACACGAACCAAGACAACGAATCTCCCCAAAAGATTCAACCGGTAGGTATCATAATACTGCATTCCTCCCAAGAAAAATGTCATGAACTCATGACTCTCCAACTTCGAACCACCGTTCGGAAACCTGAATATATCTACCAAAACATAACATAGAACCAAAAGTATGCAATTGGTTCAAATAGTGCATCAAAGCAACTATTACCAAAACGAAACCCGTATACGCCATGTATACTCAAACTAGAGATGCTCTGAACCGATGCTATAGCACTCCACAAACTCGAGCATTTCCCCGGAGACGTCTCCTCGAACGTCTCGTCGAAAGGTAAGAAATCCATTACCCGGTCCAACACCAGTAATGTGCTGATTTACAATCAACCCACAATCGATACCAGTTGTCTCCATGACAGTGCCATCCAAATTTCTCCAAGAAATAAAATCGGTATAGTAGTGTTAACCCACTAGCTATATCCTACAAATCCAATCATGACTCCCATCGCATTCCACATGCAAGGATGCTCAACCAGAGCTAATGACGACTTGTTGACACTCACGTTGGTATTCCCAACAAAATCGAGTTGTTCTGGTACAAGTCACTCGAAACATTTGACGTATAAACGTCCCCGTGAGGTATTCCCTACCTCAATCACCATGCCACATAAAGACTACAAGAGTCTATCATAACCCTCATCGTATCACCATACGATTCACCCAGCTAGAATCCAACGAGCAGCATAAAGGCTAACACAAGCACACCAAAGGACTGCAACAATACCTGGCTAACGGTTCGTTGGCCCCATAGGCTCATACCAACCTATCAACGTTACACACGTTCCATCCCGAAATACCATACCGTACAAACCATTAGAGTTGTTGGTCATCGCCCAACATACCTCTAAAACTCCAAGCACAATGGACCACCCGGTGTCCTTGCTCCACTACAACACAATCCTAATTCAGTATGATTTATTCCACACCCTCAGGGTGGGTGTGACCAAGTATACCACATATCACAACAATAAGTGAGTAGTTCCTCAAAGACTACTCTTATCCCCAATCACTTGGCCTTAGCCATCCCAACGAGCATACCCAAAGGTGTCACTACTCGACAAATATTTACCTCTATTACATGATGCGGTACACTCACCGGTACAATGCATCCAATAATCCATCGAGCAACCTGCTCGGCAAAAAGGTCTCGTCAACTAGTGACCCAGACCCTACCATGTCCTCACCATCTGTGATATCCCCGAATGATTAATTGCAATTTGGGCATTAATTGTGTTTATATGATTAATTATGATGGTAATTAATTGATTATGTGCTGGATTTACTTAGGTGTTGAAATGCATGGTCACATGGAAAGGATGACCCGGGGGTGCATTTCAGGGCGTATGTTGTGCATGTTTGGGAAATGGTTATTAGCATGATTTATTTGCCATGGGAAGCAATTAATTGGAAATCATTAGTTTTATTGATATTTGGTGCATTTTGGATTAATGCTTTTAAAAAATATCATGTTGGGGTGTTTTATACACCATGGGATTGTGGAATGCATTTTAATTATTTAACCCACTTTATTACCCCAAACCCCCACCATACATTTCACTCTCACTTTTTAACTTTCCCAAAAAACACCTCCCAAACCCTTCCTTTGTCCATTTTTGTTTTTGTGCTTAAGGGTAGAGAGAAACCCTTCCAAAAATCTTGTTTTGTGGAGTTTATTGGGAGATTTGAGATCCCCAAGAGGTATGGATACCTCATTGTTAATTTTGTGGTATTTTATTTGAGTTTGAACTGGTTTGAAGGGTTTTGAAATGGGTTTGTATGAGTTGGTGTTATTTTTGGGTGAGTGTTAGATTTTTGGTTGTATGATGTTGTTTATGGAAGATTTGTAGTGATTTGGTATGGTTGATGTTTGAATATATGAGTTTGTTTGAGTTGGGGAAGGAGATGGGTGAATAGTGCCCAAAAATCGGATATGCAGAGCTCGGCAATCGATCGGTGCCACCAGCGATCGATCGCGAGTTGCAGGGCTGAAGGCAGTAGCCTTCAGCGATCGATCGCGAGTTTGGCGCGATCGATCGGCGAGGTCGCGATCGATCGGCGCAAACTCAGCGATCGATCGCGGATTGAATTTTTTGTTGGGCGAGGCAGTGTGGTCTCGCGATCGATCGGGGCTATATGGAGATCGATCGCGAGACACCAAAATTGATGTTTTTGGATTTTTTTGTGGGATTTTTGGTATTGGACTATTATTGGGTTCTAATATTGATTTGTGTGAATGTGTAGAGCCATCCCAGGTGGCAACACAGCCAAGGAACTGAAGTCCTACCATATCCTACTTTTTGGAAAGGTACGTAGAGGACGTACGGGCACCCAACGGTACATGTATCTAATATACTCATTGTTTATGCATTGTGGATGCGAGTATATATGTGATTATGCATTGTGGATGCAAATACATGTTGAATTATGCATGATGATTGTAGATGCATATGATTATTGGTGCACATCCCATGAGTCGTGGTCATCCCTTGATGATTTTAATGCTTGCCGCTATTTGTTTTTGTTTCCGCTAAATGTGAAGCGAGGGGTGGGAGCGCCGCATGTCACATTTGAGCGTGGTTATCATATAGGGCGAGGAAAGGATATTTGCCGCTCAATGTGAGGCCGCCTATATGTAAATAAGCGAGGGGCATTAAAATACATTGTGATGGACAGACTAGGGAATGGTGACCAGTATTTGATATTGATGAGATGGTATTGTGTCATGACATGTCTAGACCATTAAAAATAATCTATTGATTATACTCATGAGTTATGGTACAGGGACAACCAAACTGGAAGCGTTTTGAAATGCATGGGAAAACAGGAAGTGTTTTAATCGTGTTTTATGCATTTACGCTTTATATTCATATTGAGTTGAATATGAATGATATTATTACTCATGTTTGGGGGTTGTCCTTGTAGGTACACTTTTGGCATGATAGAAGGGCTAAGCGGGTTGAGGTGGTGAGCTTTTGGAGAATTCTTTTGAGGCAGGAAGGACAGGATTAATTTTGTATAGTATCTACTCTAGGAGTAGTGTAAAGCTATAATTGATAACATTCATTCGATTTGGGAATGTAACAAATCCAGGGATAGTCCTTATTTTTTGGCATGTAATTCTTAAAGCTCATAGACTCGACACGATTAATTTACTCTGATCATTTATATTAGCTCTAATTCTGCCTTTGATCCGCATTTAAGGATTAGGGTCCTTACACCATCGGCACCCAAACCATACAACCAAATACATAAACATGAATGTATTATTCACCAAAACGGCGCCACACGTCCACACAGACATCCCAAATAACATCGTCAAATATATGACGGCACCTGTCGATACACGACACTCATAATCTCATCGTCAAACACATGACGGTACATGTCGATACACGACATCCATAATCTCATCGTCAAACACATGACGGTATAAAACAATACATAATATTCACAATGATGATAACAAAAGTAATATATCATACCTCATCGCTATCAAGATAGCGGAATACCTGTATCCATCGTCCACCAGCGGTACATAAGAAGCATCCATCGCTCGTAGGCAGCATAGTCCGGTGCTACACACATAGCGGTATAATCCATTGCTATAGAATCGACGGCATGATCCCTCGCCATAAAGCCAGCGGCATGAAACATCGCTATAGATATCCGGCGGTATGAACCATCGCCATAGATGTAGCGGAATGTACCATCGCTATATGATACCTGGCGGCATAAACCATCGTCATAGAATACCCAGCGGCATGAACCATCGCCAATAGAATACCCGGCGGCATGAACCATCGCCAATAGAATACCCGGTGGCATGAACCATCGCCAATAGAATACCCGTGGCATGAACCATCGCCAATAGAATACGCGGCGGCATGAACCATCGCCAATAGAATACATAGCGGCATGAACCATCGCCAATAGAATACCCGACGGCATGAACCATCGCCAATAGAATAGCGAATAATCGCGGACTCAAGAGGTACTCACACTTATGTAGTACTTTGTTCCCGATCCCATCGCTACGTCATGACAGCGGCATCATCGCTTCGACGTGACAGCGGCATGTACCACCGCTTCGACACGACAGCGGCATCATCGCTTCGACATGACGGTGGTACCATCGCTTCGATGTGACAGTGGTATTTACCATCGTTCCGGCATGACAGCGGAAATACCCCTCGCTTCGACATATTAGCGGCATAATATCCCTCGCGATAGTAATATGACAGCGGCATTATCCTTCGTTTCGACATATTTGCGGCAAATATTCTTCATCGCTATAATATGACAGTGGCAAGTATTCACATCGCTACGCCATGCATGCAACCGTAATGCATAACCGTATTGCAATAATTGTTTCGGCACGACAACGGCATCATCGCTTCGACGTGACAGCGTCATTTACCATCGCTTCGACACGACAACGGCATCATCGCTTCGACGTGCATGCAACCGTAATGCATAGTCCATGTCTCATATGACCCTGCAACCACCATGGTTAGCAATAACATATTCCAATTATGAACACATATCATAAATGCACATAAGCAATATAGTCGTGCCACGCAACACTAACTACCATCATGCATAAGTATGTGCTTCTCATTCCCATTATCATTTTCCTAGGCCCTCAACAGCCCCAAAGAGCTAACCACTGCCCTGATACCACTAATGTAAGGACCCCCATGCCCTTAACCCGTTATTAGTGTATTAAGCCATACCATTAGTGCATACAATCATACTAACATGGGGAAAACCATATGCAAGTGCAACACTATATGCTATCCCGAAAATTTCTTGCATTCCATCCACATAATATTCAAATTCCCCAACCAACATTATTCATATAACATGCACCCTCATAATACACTAACATGCTCTTAGTTCATTTAGCAATTCCATATTTAATTGCATGCAACCGATAAATAAATAGAGAAGAGTCGTAGTCCATTTATACATTCCATATACACGTAAAAAGTACTCACATAAGAGCACCCAATGAACACGCGTGTATCTAATGTATAAGACACTCTACTGGATACCGTTACTGGTGCTTCAGCCCTGGAAGCACCCCCCGAGCGCAACTCGATCTCAACTCTGGATCTATGCACTTGATCAACCAGCTCTGGTACCTCGATCCTGGAAGTACCTCAATCAACAGCCCGAGCTCGACTCCAAAGCTGCTGCTACACCTGTAACACCTGCCCCAACAGAGACAGCCCCCCACACGGGGTGAGCATACCAATACCACCAAACCAATAATCATAACATTGCAATTCAAATACAGAATGTAAATGCCATAATTTAAAAGATACTCCCTGGATGGTAACACCCTCATCCGCGATCCCCTGTATTGTCCCTATTCTCAAAACAATCAAACACATCAAATTCCCAAAGCCAGTCAATCACCACGTAGATTAACTAATAACGTTCTATTATGCCAGTTCCATAATCAATATGGTAAAATCGTTATATAAAAGACCGTAGATATCACATATATCTAACCAATGATTCCATGTTCCCATTTCATTGCTCGCTCCACAATAGCGGCATTCTAAACCCCACGCTCAACAATAGCGGCGTCATAACCGATGGTCGCTCAACGGCGACAGCATCCCAAATCATTGCTCGCTCAATAGCGGCATCATATGGTTCCCAATGTATAATCCATTTGAGGCAAATGCCATTTACCATGCATATCGTTATCCATTTATAGCAAGTATCATGCACCATGCATTTCAATACCTATTCGATGCAATTACCACATGCCACATATTTCAATGTCCATATAATGCAATTATCACACACCATGTGTTCCAATGCCCATTTAATACAATTATCACATACCATGCAATTTACAGTAGCAACATTATTATAGGCTATGCTCGTACGTCATACGTACCTCAAGTCTCCGCAGTCCAAGCCAAACCTTGCTTGAGTCCCATTCCTCAAGAAGTATGTGCTAAAACACAAATAATTCACAATCAAACATAAGTATGCAACCACGTGCCCAAGCACGTTCATAGCTCCCAATCATATCGTCAATTCATGACGATTACCAAAATAAAAGCCCCCTGGCTAAGCATGCATAATACCCAAAATATTCCATTTTATAAGTTTAATAGATAGTCAAGGACACGACCGAGAATCCCATTTTATTAGGCTTTGGTCCCAATCAATCCATTTTAAAAGTATAGCATTCCCATTGGAATGTAGACATTGCCCCGGAAACGGCCCCTTTAAACCTCGATTCCAAAATCCCGACATTTTCCAAAAATCCCAAAAAAACACATTCCATCGGGTGGCGATCGATCGCCACCTCTATCACGATCAATCGCCACACTCCAGTGGCCAAACCAGTGCCTTTTTGCGATCGATCGCCAATCCTCGCGATCGATCGCCAACCCGCTCGCGATCGATCGCCGAGACTTCGCGATCGATCGCCAGCACTGCTCATCGCCTTAAAAAATTGGACTGCTCGTCGCGATCGATCGCTACCCCTCGGCGATCGATCGCCACCTGCGATTTTTTGAAAAATCCAAGATTCCATGGTGTTTTTGACACCCAAACTCAAAACCAACACCCCATACACCACCAACACCTCAAATACAACACTTAAACTCCATAAAAACACTAAAAACAACATTTTAGATTTTAACCCAAAACCCCCAAATACAAATCCAACCCACCAAAACACACCCTATCACTATCAAATCGAAGACAATGCCGAGGGGAAGAAACTTACCAACTTATCTTCGAGAAATCCAGCTCCTAGGACGAGCCTCCATCGATTTTGCCCATCAAAGGGAAAGGGGAAGGGTTTGGGGTGAGAGAGTGGCGTGAGGGAGAGGAGAGGAGAGAAATGGATTCCGAATGACGGAATCCCGAGTCCAACTGGTATATATAGCGAAAATGCCCCAAAATACCAATGCTTCCAAAAATACATCATGATTCATTAAAAATCATTTGTTTTCAAAAACTCTCTCTCCAACATCAAATCCCCCTACCCGCCCCAACATAAAGCACCCCGGACTCCAAGTCCCACCAAAAACCCAACTCATAGGTTTTCCACCAAAATGAGAGTACAATCTCAACCATTTGATCCAACGATCCCAAATACCCGATTTAACAACCTCGGGAGACCCAAAACCGCAATTAATTCCCAATTGCCACAAATAAAATCCATTAAGGATTAATGCCACACCGTGATTAACACCAGTAATCCTCGGACATCACAATTTTGCTTGAAGCTCATAAGAGATGTATTGTAGAATGTTGAGTTATCTTGCATTAGAAACTGGCCTCACATGATTTGTAGTTCATATGAGTGAGTTATGACGTTTTCCCTATCACTGCTCAATCTGCCTAACATAGTATATTAGAATTCGATGAGTTATGCTATGAATCGACCTCTAGACCTATGAATTAGCTAAAATTCATAAAATATGAAATGAACCTTGTTTTTGACGAATGTTTCGCACTGGTTTGAAGTTATTTGGAGGTCTTATGAATTTATAGTGATTTTTCTACGAAAATGGGTCAAGCTGAAAATTAAGAAAATCATTAAGGGTCATATTTTTAAGTTGCATTTGATTCAATGCACTATTTGAACACTAGTGTCATTTTGGAATTTACATGACCAGGTTAATAGATTCCGGTGTTGACTCGAGAAGTCTCGGAGATTAGCTTGGGTTGAGGTACGTTGAAATGAGTTGTATCATGACGTCTGACAAAGGCGTGTAATGGTACTATTGTATGACCTTTTATGCCATTATTTGATTGATATGATTTTATGGTCATTATATGATTCTTATGTGACTATATGACATTATGAATGTCTTGGAGTACATGATATGTGAAATTACATGATTATATACTTTCACATGAGATTGCATGATATATTGAGTTGCATATGTCATTTGATGCATAAATGATTCATGGGCATATCATATTGATCTATAATTCCTTTGATATCCATGATTATGACTGAGTTGATTCACTCTGAGCGTCGGGGACGACGAGCACGACGATGACAGGCAGTATAGGTAGCGACTGTAGTCACGCGCGTGTCACCGGACCTAGACACGAGGGATGGACGAACACAGCACATAGGATGAGTCTCCTAGCGCAATGTGCATGTGTTGTCACCCTCTGCTCGAGCTGACATTATTTGATGATACCTTCCTTGGGACTCCGATATTTGGTATCTTGAGATTCATTTCTTTATACCCATTCATACATAGCATTCATACATGGTATGCATTGAATGATACTTTGTCATACTTGACCTGATCTATTTATTTCTCGTACTGGGTACTGACCCCCGTAGTGGGGGCTGTCATGTCTTTGTTGTATGGTCATGACAGGTGGTACATGTGGACGTACTGAGGATGCTCGAGATGAAGCATCGATGAATACCAAAGTTCCTTGAGAGCGAGCTCAGGTTTATCTTTTATGTTTGAGTCCCAGTAGTTGTTAGAATATTTTTAATTACATTTTAAATTACCGGGGTATGCCCCGAGTATCTCTGTTTTAAGTATTCCACTACTGATTGATTTATACTTGATATTTATGTTATGATCAACATGTTGAATTGGAAACCGGAATTACATATTTTAAGTATCAGTATATATGTATCACCTAAAAGCGAAAAAAATTTAGGGCCGTTTGATAAGACCTTTGAAATAAATCTTCCGCTGTTTACTCAAATTCATCATTAGTGTTAATTAAACACCACATTAGGATCGGGCCCTCACAACCACAATCTTTAAAAGATGTTAACATACCTCAATGTTAACCACCCAAAAGCACTCAGTCAACCTTAACTGCTATCTACTCGAATCCTTCATGATTCCAACATTGATGTCACCTCAATGACATCTATAACTTGGTCTACGATGCAAAATACACATCGTTATGAAGGAATCTACGGTATACAATAGTATACTCGCACTAAACTCGGTTCCGTTCTCCAATTCCATCATAAATAATGGAATCTTATTCATCAAGGAATAGTTGCACCATTTGCAACTCGAATCGGACAACCACAGCCACCGATCAACACAAAACAAATCTTCACAGATGTCAACATCAGTGTATTCCAAGAAATCACATCTTGGCCCTAACACACTACCAAAAAAATCCACGAATAACAAGCAAGATACCAAATTGCATTCCTAAAACATGTGTCGTCAACGACACCAAACCAATTCGAATCCTGGTTATCCTTGTCTATCCTTAGAATCAACAATTCTAATACACTAATAACTATCGAATTAACTAACAACAAACTTCCTTACCACGAAATACGACAACCTCTCCTCAGAAGAGGGTCAAACATGTGGGGTCTTCCCACCTTAACAGTGATTAATAGACAAAGGAAGGACTAATCATGCATTAAGGTAACATCTTAAGGTTTCGGTTGTTACACGAGCTAACAGGATTACAGGCCAAAATACAAAGCTTCAAAAAAAATAGTTCATTACATTCCAAAAGAATGTCATTTAGATTTACACTACTCCTAGAGTAGATACTGATCATAACTTGAATCCTATACATTCCTGTATCCCTCGTAGCTCACTGCCTCAACCCGACCCTTAGTCCTTTCGTCCAAAAGCGTACCTACAGGGACAACACATCATAAGCATATACAATTTCACTTAACAACATAAAAACATTATAATAAATGCATGAAATCTTGGTTAAGTAAATATGCTGGTTATTCATTAACTTCTTATTGTTGTCCCTGATTCAAAATCATGCATATGGGGCACCTTACCCCGTGGCACCTTACCACAATATCATCGCATGGCTACTTACCATGTGGGGCACCTTACCCCGTGGCACCTTACCACAATATCATCGCATGGCTACTTACCATGTGGGGCACCTTACCCGTGGCACCTTACCACAATAACATCGCATGGCTACTTACCATGTGGGGCACCTTACCCCGTGGCACCTTACCACAATATCATCATGTAAACATTATCATATAAGCATCGTATAAACATCATCGTATAAACATCGTATAAACATCATCATTTCATCATGAATACTCATGAAATAAAAGCATAGTTGTAGTATAAAGATGTGTGTTACCGTCCGATGCCCGTACGCCTCTTACGTACCTTTTCAAAAAGAGGAGGAGTCAACAGACTTTATCTCCTTGATGGTGCCGGTACCTGGGATGGTTCTATAAGACCACATAATACCATTTTAGATGCCTCAAAACCATCTCACATCATAAACTTAACAAAATAAAACACCATTATATTTTTCAACTTACTGCCTCTCTCGATCGATCGGCCCAAGATCTCGATCGATCGAGACACTGTGCACTAACAGTGCCTTAGCTTCCTGCCTCGCTCGATCGATCGAAGTATTTTACCGATCGATCGAGAAGCTTCACCGATCGATCGAGAAATTCTTCGATCGATCGGCATCAAAATTTTAAAACATACATTAGACCTACTGACTTTCTCGATCGATCGGGACCAAATCTCGATCGATCGAGAGCTCTGAATGATCGGGATTTCCCCAGATTTTTGAGCACCCCAATTCATACCATCAATTCTACTTCATAACACACATAACGTGCTTAAACAAGAATATCAATAACTTCCACATACTTTCATGCATGTATTAAAATTAAAGGTTCACTTATAACTCAAACCTACATGCATTAAATCTACCCCTTTTTATCATTACCCGACCAGCTTTTTCAGAAAACAGGGCATGATTCTTCAGTCCCGAATTCTTGAACACACATCTTTATAGCAATGAAACTACTACATATCCCGTAGTTCATGCTTAAACAAATATGTTGGCATGTTCACCAAACTTCCGTGTATGTACTCATGCCAAAGGTTTATTCATAACCTAAGCTAGCGTGCTTCAAATCTTCATAATAAAAGCCCTACTCAACATAAAAACAGGGTACTTCCTTTCCCAGATTTTCGAGGAGCCCTTTTTACAATCGAAAATCTAACACATAAGTCATGTAAGCCACTTAACAAAGCATGCTAGGAACATCATAAACATTACCTACAAGTGTTCATAACATGGTTTCAATAACCCTAACACTAGCATGCCAAAACTGCTATGTATAACATACATATAAAAACACGAAAAGCTGTTGAACCAGCGTGATCCCTCACCACTTTTGCTCTCCGATTTTTGTCAAGAAACGACAAGTAATTTCCGACCACTTTCCTCCTAGCAGCAGTCCAGATATCAGACGAAGAGAAGGGAGGAAGAAGGAGGTTTTTGGAAGAGATTTTGGTGAAAATATCTAAGTGGGAACATGCCTGCCTGGTCAACTTCTTTTCCAGAAAACAAGGGAGGGGGCGTGGGTTGCATGCAAGTGGGGGGTGGGTGGTTGCATGTAGGGTGGTTTTGTGGTGTTTAATTGTATCCCGGTATTTTGTACGATGCATTAAAACATCCTCACTCGATATTTTCTAACTTCATTTAATTAATACATCCTTTAAAAACACCCAATATGCTCCCCACATCATATCATCATATCATAAATCGTGGCCCCCAATTTAAAATACCACAACCCTCTTAAATACATCGTAATTCATTATTGTAGCACATAACCATATATCATTTCATCATCGTAGCATATAATCCTTTAACCTTTCGGGGGTATTACATTACTCCCCTACTTATAAGATTTCGTTCTCGAAATCCACATGCATCATCATAACGGGACTAAACATAAATACATACCAGAGAAATAGTTCCGGATAGTGCTGCACCATATGCCGTTCCGTCTCCCATGTAGCCTCCTCGACACCCCGACGATCCCACTGAACTTTGACCATCGGTATAACTTTGCTCCGTAGTCTGCGATCCTCTCGATCCAGAATTCTGATTGGTCGTTCTTCGTAGGACATATCTGAGTCTAACTGAACTTCTGTAGGCTGTAAGACATGAGACGGATCTGGCTCATACTTTCGTAACATAGAGACATGGAAAACATCGTTTATGCCAGACAAGGATGGCGGTAGAGCCAAACGATATGCCAAAGTACCGATACGCTGTAACACTTCATATGGCCCAACATACCTTGGAGATAACTTTCCCCGCATCCCAAAACGAACCACACCCCTGAAGGGCGAGATCTTTAAGAAGACCCTGTCTCTTAACCTGAATTCTAGTGGTCGTCGCCGCTTATTGGCATAGGCCGCTTGCCTGTCCTGGGCCGCTTTCATCTTCTGGCGTATCAACTTTATCTTACCTTCCATATCCCTGATCATATCCGGTCCTCCGACCGCTTTGCTAGTCAAGTCCTCCCAATACAGTGGTGATCTACATCGTAGTCCATACAGAGCTTCAAAAGGGGCCATTTGAATGCTCGCCTGATAACTGTTATTATAGGAGAACTCCACCAGTGGCACTGAATCCTGCCACGGAGTATCAAACTCCAATATACACGCCCTCAACATGTCCTCGAGCGTCTGAATGGTACGCTATGTTTGGCCGTCTGTCTGAGGGTGATAGGCCGTACTCAGTCTCACCTCTGTGCCCAAAGCTGTCTGGAGACCCTCCCAGAAATGTGAAGTGAACCTCGGGTCCCTGTCAGACACTATCGAGACTGGAATACCATGCAACCTCACCACATCCCGTATATACATCTGGGCCATCTTCAAGTATGTATATGACATACTGTAAGGGATGAAATGAGCCGTCTTCGTCAGCCTATCCACGATCACCCAGATCGCATCAAATCCTGAGGCCGTCCTAGGTAAGTGGGTCACAAAGTCCATAGATATATGCTCCCACTTCCATTCAGGCACCTCTAAGCTCTTCAGCTCACCACCAGGCCTCTGCCTCTCTGCCTTTACCTGTTGGCAGATCAAACATCTTTTAACGAAAATGATTACCTCATGCTTCATGCGTCTCCACCAGAATTGATCGCATAGATCTTTGTACATCTTCTTTCCCCCTGGGTGGATACTGAATCGACTACTATGAGCTTGCTCCAATATTCCTCTACGCAGTTCTGGTGTATCTGGGACTACCCATCGGTTGCCCAGTCTCAAGGAATCATCCTCAGCCACTCTAAACTTGGATGGTTGACCTTGAAGTACCAATGATGTCCACCTCTGAACCTCACTATCCGACTTCTGGGCCTTCCTGATCGCCTCAAATATGTCTGGCTCCGCCAATAGGGTCGACACTCGCACAGGCGACGCGTCTACATCGAAATCATAGCCTAGTTGGCAATAAGACTTCATCAAGGCTGACAAAATCATAACATCCTCTACAGTACTCTTCACCTTCCGACTTAAGGCGTCTGCTATCAAGTTTGCTTTACCTGGATGGTACTCAATTTCACAATCATAATCTTTGAGCAAATCCATCCATCTTCTTTGCCTCATATTCAACTCTGCCTGAGTGAATAAGAACTTCAGGCTCTTATGGTCCGTATATATAGTGAAAGACGTGCCATACAAGTAATGCCTCCAGATCTTTAAGGCGAATATGATGGCCGCCAATTCCAAATCATGCACTGGATACCTGGCTTCGTGTGGCTTCAGCTGCCTCGATGCATAAGCCACCACATGCTTATCTTGCATCAACACACATCCCAAGCCCTGTAATGACGCATCCGTATATAAGGAGAACCTCTTATCCTCAGACGGAATCACCAGTACAGACGCTGTAGTCAAACGACGCTTCAGCTCTTGGAAGCTTTCCTCACAAGCCTTAGACCAAAAGAAGGGGACTCCTTTCTGAGTCAGCTGTGTCAGGGGTTTGGCAATCTTCGAGAAACCTTCGACGAAACGTCGGTAATAACCTGCCAACCCGAGGAAACTCCGTATTTCTGGTACAGAAGTGGGTGCAGCCCACTCCATCACAGCCTCAATCTTTCTGGGATCCACAGATATTCCATGGCTAGATATGACATGGCCTAAGAATACCACGCTGTCCAACCAGAACTCACACTTGCTAAGCTTTGCGTATAACTGATGATCCCTAAGGATATGAAGCACTATCCTCAAGTGTCTTAGGTGCTCTTCTTCCGTCCGAGAGTAGATAAGTATGTCGTCAATGAAGACTATGACGAACTGATCCAAATACGGCTGGAACACCCTGTTCATCAAACTCATGAAGACAGCTGGGGTGTTCGTCACCCCAAAAGGCATGACCAGAAATTCATAGTGCCCATATCTGGTCCTGAAAGCCGTCTTCTGAACATCATCTTCTCTTACTCGTATCTGATGGTACCCCGACCTCAGATCGATCTTACTGTAGAGCCTCGTTCCCTGCAACTGATCAAACAAGTCATCAATCCTCGGAAGTGGATACTTGTTCTTGACTGTGGCCTTATTCAGTTGCCTATATCAATGCATAGGCGCATCGATCCATCTTTCTTCTTAACAAATAAGACAGGCGCACCCCATGGCGATACGCTAGGGCGTATGTAGCCCTTGTCAAGGAGCTCCTGCAACTGCATTTTTAACTCCCTTAACTCAGCTGGTGCCATCCTAAATGGGGCACGAGAAATTGCAGACGTCCCTGGTAGCAGCTCAATCCCAAACTCGACCTCTCTCGTCGGTGGGAATCCGGGAATCTCCTCCGGAAAGACATCAGGAAACTCCGCCACTACGGGCACATCCTCAACCTTCAACTCCTTCCTCTTTTCCGTCATATCATTGGCATAGATAAGATATCCTGTATGGCCTCGTTCTAATAACTGTGCCATCTTGACAGCCGATACCAACGGAATCTTTGGGCGAGAACCATCCCCAAAGAATGTCCACTGGACTCCCATATCAGATCTGAATCGGACAGTCCTTTGCCTGCAGTTAACGACCGCCTGATACTTGTTCAGAACATCGATGCCCACAATGCAATCGAAGTCTGTCATTCCCAGCACAATCAAATCTGATCTTAACTCATTATCCTCAAAATAAATGATGCCATCATAGACAATCTGATCCGTAGTCAAACTTCTTCCTGCGGGGGTCGAGACTAAAAGAGGCATGGGCGACGGAGAAGTGCATATGTGGTGCCTTTCAACAAAACTCATCGACACAAACGAGTGTGACGCACCTGTGTCTATCAATATAAGAGCAGGGTGCGTAAATACAAGACACGTACCCGCTATCACCTCCTCCGGAGCCGCTGTAGCCTGCTCCCTCGTCAAAGCATACACCTGACCCTGAGGTGGCCCCGTGGGCTGACCTCCATACTGCCTCGGTGCGAAAGGTGGTCTGTGCGGTGCCGCTCTGTCCGCAGGCCTCCCCGCAGAGTCTGCTGTCTTCCCCTGTTGGGACACTGTCGAGCGAAGTGGCCTTTGTCGCCACAGACATAGCAGCCAACACAGTCCTTCGCCATGTGTGATAGTCCACATATAGTGCACTGAGCTCTTCCAGATCTATCTCCCTGAGGCTGTCCTCTCCTAGATGGAGTATCATTCCTACCTTTTCCTTTCCATCGATTCTCGGGTCTCTTGCCACTGAATCTCGATGCTGAAGTGTTCCCCCTAGGCTTAAACTGATCACCCCTGGGCTTCAAGTGGTCAGAAGTAGATTTCTGAGGGGGTGCTGGAGGTGGCACTGCATCAGGATATGCACCAACTCCCAGTTCAGCTAGCTCAGCTCGTGAGAGTGCATCATCAAAACAAGCAGGGCCATAAGTGATCACCCTGTCATACAGTTCAGGCCTCAAGCCCTTCATGAAGTTCCGCATCTTCGCTTGAGTGCTTGCAGCAATGTGTGGCACATATCGTAGTAAGGAACAGTAATGCAAAGCATAGTCAGATACAGGCATGGTACCTTGTCTTAAACTGGTAAACTCATCCTCCTTGGCCTGTCTTGCAGCGGCTGAGAAATAGCGGTTCAAAAACCGCGTTCGGAACATCTTCCAATTTACTTCCTGTCCCAGAGCCTCTTGCTCAATCACTGTGGTTTTCCACCACATCAATGCCTTCTTGGACAGCTGAAATTCTGCTAATCTGATCCAGGCCGTCTTTGCACAAGGCGCTGCCACAAATATCTGTTCAATCCTCTCCAGCCATTCCTCAGCTTTTTCCCCTGATTCTGTTCCCTCAAACATCGGGGGTCGATACATCATAAATTGAGCCAAGCTCAACTCCCCAGGTAGCAACTGCTGTTCGGAGGGTTCCTCGCCCAAGGCTGGTGGTGGCAATGGATTCGTACGCCCAGCACTTGCATTTACACTAATGGCGTCACCCACTTCTATATTTGCTGCCATGCTGCAACACAAGGGTTAATAACAACACCAAAAGCAGTTCATAAAGCACATCGTTAGATAATTAAACATGTTAGCATAACATAGAAACTTCATATGCAACATACATATAAAACATGTTCAATAGTAAATACCTAGCCAACTTATTGCTAAGGCTACCCTTCACTCATTCCCGAGTTATCTAACCACTGCTCTGATACCACTAATGTGGGGTCTTCCCACCTTAACAGTGATTAATAGACAAAGGAAGGACTAATCATGTATTAAGGTAACATCTTAAGGTTTCGGTTGTTACACGAGCTAACAGGATTAAAGGCCAAAATACAAAGCTTCAAAAAAATAGTTCATTACATTCCAAAAGAATGTCATTTAGATTTACACTACTCCTAGAGTAGTTACTGATCATAACTTGAATCCTATACATTCCTGTGTCCCTCGTAGCTCACTGCCTCAACCCGACCCTTAGTCCTTTCGTCCAAAAGCGTACCTACAGGGACAACACATCATAAGCATATACAATTTCACTTAACAACATAAAAACATTATAATAAATGCATGAAATCTTGGTTAAGTAAATATGCTGGTTATTCATTAACTTCTTATTGTTGTCCCTGATTCAAAATCATGCATATGGGGCACCTTACCCCATGGCACCTTACCACAATATCATCGCATGGCTACTTACCATGTGGGGCACCTTACCCCGTGGCACCTTACCACAATATCATCGCATGGCTACTTACCATGTGGGGCACCTTACCCCGTGGCACCTTACCACAATAACATCGCATGGCTACTTACCATGTGGGGCACCTTACCCCGTGGCACCTTAACACAATATCATCATGTAAACATTATCATATAATCATCGTATAAACATCATCGTATAAACATCGTATAAACATCATCATTTCATCATGAATACTCATGAAATAAAAGCATAGTTGTAGTATAAAGATGTGTGTTACCGTCCGATGCCCGTACGCCTCTTACGTACCTTTTCAAAGAGAGGAGGAGTCAACAGACTTTATCTCCTTGATGGTGCCGGTACCTGGGATGGTTCTACAAGACCACATAATACCATTTTAGATGCCTCAAAACCATCTCACATCATAAACTTAACAAAATAAAACATCATTATATTTTTCAACTTACTGCCTCTCTCGATCGATCGGCCCAAGATCTCGATCGATCGAGACACTGTGCACTAACAGTGCCTTAGCTTCCTGCCTCGCTCGATCGATCGAAGTATTTTACCGATCGATCGAGAAGCTTCACCGATCGATCGAGAAATTCTTCGATCGATCGGCATCAAAATTTTAAAACATACATTAGACCTACTGACTTTCTCGATCGATCGGGACCAAATCTCGATCGATCGAGAGCTCTGAATGATCGGGATTTCCCCAGATTTTTGAGCACCCCAATTCATACCATCAATTCTACTTCATAACACACATAACGTGCTTAAACAAGAATATCAATAACTTCCACATACTTTCATGCATGTATTAAAATTAAAGGTTCACTTATAACTCAAACCTACATGCATTAAATCTACCCCTTTTTATCATTACCCGACCAGCTTTTTCAGAAAACAGGGCATGATTCTTCAGTCCAGAATTCTTGAACACACATCTTTATAGCTACATATCCCGTAGTTCATGCTTAAACAAATATGTTGGCATGTTCACCAAACTTCCGTGTATGTACTCATGCCAAAGGTTTATTCATAACCTAAGCTAGCGTGCTTCAAATCTTCATAATAAAAGCCCTACTCAACATAAAAACAGGGTACTTCCTTTCCCAGATTTTCGAGGAGCCCTTTTTACAATCGAAAATCTAACACATAAGTCATGTAAGCCACTTAACAAAGCATGCTAGGAACATCATAAACATTACCTACAAGTGTTCATAACATGGTTTCAATAACCCTAACACTAGCATGCCAAAACTGCTATGTATAACATACATATAAAAACACGAAAAGCTGGTGAACCAGCGTGATCCCTCACCACTTTTGCTCTCCGATTTTTGTCAAGAAACGACAAGTAATTTCCGACCACTTTCCTCCTAGCAGCAGTCCAGATATCAGACGAAGAGAAGGGAGGAAGAAGGAGGTTTTTGGAAGAGATTTTGGTGAAAATATCTAAGTGGGAACATGCCTGCCTGGTCAACTTCTTTTCCAGAAAACAAGGGAGGGGGCGTGGGTTGCATGCAAGTGTGGGGTGGGTGGTTGCATGTAGGGTGGTTTTGTGGTGTTTAATTGTATCCCGGTATTTTGTACGATGCATTAAAACATCCTCACTCGATATTTTCTAACTTCATTTAATTAATACATCCTTTAAAAACACCCAATATGCTCCCCACATCATATCATCATATCATAAATCGTGGCCCCCAATTTAAAATACCACAACCCTCTTAAATACATCGTAATTCATTATTGTAGCACATAACCATATATCATTTCATCATCGTAGTATATAATCCTTTAACCTTTCGGGGGTATTACAAAACAAGACCTCACAATTATTCTTCAGAATAAATCGTCCAATGGAGATTACCAATCTCAAGGATACTACAATCTCTTACAAGAGATTCACCAATCCAGACATGCTAATTCGTTACTTAACAGGCATAAAAAAGATAGCCTACATATATACGTATCAATATATATGCATGAACGCCAACTACACCACATGCATACTCAATGCACTCGGCTTGGGTATCTCCAATCATACTCACAAGCCTCAATAGAACTGTCACCCACTTAATTATCCTCACACCACAGAGAATAATGATTGACGATTTAACGACTAATGGCATAAATTCGAACACCAACACCACACGCACAGACTCATCAAAACTTTCAAGGATTCTTAACAGGTATATCAATACCTCATTCCTCACAAGGAAGGTGTCATGTACCCATGGCTCTCCAAACTCGAACCATCGTTCGAACAATCTATATACATTTATACTGCAATGTATCCCTGAACCAATAATTACATAACTAATTCCGGATAGTGCGTCAATGCCACAATCACCAATCACTCTCAAACTCGTACATACTACGTATACAACTCCACGATGCTCTGTACTAACATCATAGTACTCAAACATTCTCGAGCATCTCTCTAGGGACGTCTCCTCGTATATCACAATTAAGTCAAGCAATTAATAGGTCAATCACCAGTAATGCTTACCGCGTTTGATTTACAAATCGACCTGTAATTGATACTAACAGTCTCTACGACAACATTGCTCAAAATCTCTCCAAGAGATACAATCGATATAGTAGTGTTACCACACTAACTATATCCCACAACTCCTGTTACTGTTTATAATTGCGTCCTCAATACAAGAACACTCAAACAGAGATAATAATAACTTGTTGATACTCCCAACAAAACTGAACTGTCACAACACAAGTTCCTATCTCTTATCTCAACTCATAAGCATTATAGTGACTACTCGAGTCTACCATAACCTCTCATCATGTAAGGACCCTAATCCTTAAGTGCGGAATCAAGACATAATAGAGCTAAAGTAAATCAATCAGAGCATAAAGAACATGTTGAGTCTATGAGCTTAAGCATTACATGCCAAAAATAAGGACCACTAAAAGGAGTAATTACATTCCAATCAATGAATGTTCATCTATAGTTTTATACTACTCCTAGAGTAGATACTATCCAAAATAATCCTGTCCTTTAATCCTCAAAAGAATGCTTCACAAGCTCACCACCTCAACCCGTTCAAGCTTGCTATCATGCCAAAAAGGTACCTACAAGGACAACCCCCAAACATGAGCAATAATAATCATTCATATTCAACACAATATGAAGATAAAGCGTAAATGCATAATCAATATAAAACACTTCATGTTTTCCCATGCATTTCAAACGCTTCCCGTTTGGTTGTCCCTGTACCATAACTCATGAGTATAATCAACAGATTATTTTTAATGGCCAAAACATGTCATGACATCATATACCATCTCAACTGTACCACATATTGGTCACCATTCCCTAGTCTGTCCATCACAGTGTATTTTAATGCCCCTCGCTTATATTCATATGGGCGGCATAGGATAACCTCGCTACAATGGACATGCGGCGCTCCCACCCCTCGCTTCACAGAGAGCGGCAAATACCCTTTCCTCGCCCCATATGACAACCACGCTCAAATGTGACATGCGGCGCTCCCACCCCTCGCTTCACATTTAGCGGAACCAATACAAAAAGCGGCAAGCATTAAAATCATCAAAGGATGACCACGACTCATGGGATGTGCATCCAATAATCATAATATGCATCTAACATCAATATGCATAAATTACCATGTATATGCATCCACAATGCAATACCTCATATGGCATAAATCAACATGTATATGCATCCACAATGCAATACCACATATATACTCGCATCCTACAATGCATAAACAATGAGTATATAAAATACATTGTTACCGTTGGGTGCCCGTACGTCCACTACGTACCTTTCCAAAATGTGGAATGTGGTTGGACCTCAATTCCTTGGCTGCGTTGCCACCTGGGTTGGTTCTACATATTCACAAATACCAATATTAGAACCCAATAATAGTCCAATACCAAAAATCCCACAAAAATAACCAAAAACACCCTTTTTGGTGTCTCACGATCGATCGCCATCAAGCCCCGATCGATCGCGAGAACACACTGCCTCGCCCAACAATTTTTAACAATCCGCGATCGATCGCGGAGCTAGCGCCGATCGATCGCGGCCTCGCCGATCGATCGCGCGCATCTCGCGATCGATCGCTGAAGCCCTCTGCCTCAGCACTGCTGCTCGCGATCGATCGCGAGAAAAACGCCGATCGATCGCCGAGCTGCGGGCATGCGGGGTTTGGGCACTATTCACCCATCTTCAACCCCATCTCATACACACCCACATACACCAACATTAATCAAACCCAACAACTCAAAACCACCCATAAACATCATAACAAACTCAAATAAACAACATCCAACCAAAACACTACCAAAATCACAACACCCAACATAAACCCATTTTAAAACCCTTCAAAATCAACCCAAACTTAAACAAAACCTTACAAAATTAACAATGAGGTACCCATACCTCTTGGGGATCTCAAATCACCCAACAATCTCCTCAAAACAAGATTTTGCAAGAACTTCTCTTCACCCTTGGCCTCAAAAACGAAAATGTGAAGAGGAGAAGGGTTTGGGTGTTGGAAATGATTTGGTAAAGTGAGTAAGAGTGGATGGGGTGGGGTTGGGTATAAAAGGTGAGTTATTAAATCAAATGCATACCAAAATAATCCCATGGTGTATAAAACACCCCAACATGATATTTTCAAAGCATTTACTCAAAATACACCATAATATCAATTAACACATGATTTCCAATTAAATTGCTAACCAATGCAAATAAATCATGCTTCCAATATTATTTACCCAACATGCACCACATGCACCCTAAAATGCAATCCCGGGTCACCCCTTACCACATGACCATGCATTTGCATAAGGTAAATAAATCCCAACACTTAATCAATTACCACATAATTAATCATGTAACCACAATTAATGCACCAAATAGCAATTAACCATTTCGGGGATGTCACAATACTCCCCTACTTATAAGATTTCGTCCTCGAAATCACATGCACTTACCCAAACAGAAACTAAACATAAACTCATACCAGGGAATAGTTCCGGGTAGTGCCGCACCATATGCTGCTCCGTCTCCCACGTAGCCTCCTCGACACCCCTGCGATCCCACTGAACTTTGATCATCGGTATCACTTTATTCCGAAGTATTCGGTCTGCTCTGTCCAGAATTCTAACAGGCCGTTCCACATAAGATACATCGGATTCCAACTGAACTTCGGAAGGCTGTAACACGTGAGACGGATCCGGCTCATACTTTCAGCAGCATCGATACATGAAACACATCATGTATACCAGATAAAGAAGGCGGCAAAGCCAGTCGGTAAGCTAAGGTGCCAATGCGCTGCAAAATCTCGTACGGTCCAACATACCTCGGAGACAGTTTCCCGCGCATCCCAAATCGCACAACGCCTCTGAAAGGCGAGATCTTCAAAAAGACCTTATCTCCCAACTGAAACTCTAACGGTCTCCGCCGTTTATTCGCATAAGCTGCCTGTCTGTCTTGGGCCGCTTTCATTTTCTGCCTTATAGTCTTTATCTTCTCTTCCATTTCCCGGATCAACTCAGGCCCTCCGACTGATCTACTGTCCAAATCATCCCAACACAAGGGTGATCTACATCGTCTGCCATAAAGAGCTTCAAACGGAGCCATCTGAATACTTGCCTGGTAGCTATTGTTATAAGAAAACTCTACCAGAGGCACTGAATCCTGCCAAGAAGCATCGAACTCCAATACACAAGCTCTCAACATGTCCTCGAGCGTCTGAATAGTGCGCTCGGTCTGGCCATCCGTCTGAGGATGATAAGCAGTGCTCAATCTGACCTCAGTTCCCAAAGCTGACTGAAGGCCTTCCCAGAAATGAGATGTGAATCGCGGATCCCGATCTGACACAATGGAAACGGGGATCCCATGCAATCTCACCACATCTCTAATATACAACTGCGCCATCCTCAAAAATGTGAACGTCATGCTATAGGGGATAAAGTGGGCTACCTTGGTCAATCTGTCCACAATCACCCAAATAGCATCGAAGCCTGAAGCACTCCTCGGCAAATGAGTCACGAAGTCCATGGAAATGTGCTCCCACTTCCACTTCGGTATCTCCAAGCTCCTCAATTCACCGCCAGGTCTCTGCCTCTCTGCCTTAACCTGTTGGCAGATCAGACACCTCTTTACAAAGGCGACGACATCGGACTTCATTCTCTTCCACCAAAACTGACCACGCAGATCTCTGTACATCTTCTTCCCGCCTGGGTGGATGCTAAGTCTGCTACTGTGAGCTCGCTCCAAGATTCCCTTACGCAACTCCGGCGTACTCGGAACTACCCAGCGGTTACCCAATCTCAAAGATCCGTCGTCGGCCACTCTGAACTTCGTCGGCTGACCAAGATGCACTATAGACAACCATCTCTGAACCTCAGCATCTGATCTCTGAGCTCTCCTGATGTTCTCATAAATATCTGGCTCAGCTAATAAGGTAGAGACATACACTGGCGATGCATCAATGTCGAAGTCATAGCCGAGATGACAATAGGAGGTCATCATAGCCGACAAATGAATGACGTCCTCAGCAGAACTCCTCACTTTCCGGCTCAAAGCGTCTGCTGTCAAATTGGCTTTCCCCGGATGGTACTCTATCTCGCAATCATAGTCCTTGAGTAGGTCCATCCATCTCCTCTGCCTCATGTTCAGCTCTGCCTGAGTGAATAAAAACTTGAGGCTCTTGTGGTCCGTATAGATGGTAAACGACGTACCATACAAATAATGCCTCCAGATCTTCAGGGCGAAGATGATAGCCGCCAATTCCAAGTCATGAACTGGATATCTGGTCTCATGCGGCTTCAACTGCCTCGATGCATAAGCTACCACATGCTTATCTTGCATCAGAACACACCCAAGGCCCTGAAGCGATGCATCAGTATACAACACAAATCTGGAGTTCTCCGTCGGAATCACTAACACTGGCGCCGTCGTCAACCGGTGCTTCAACTCCTGGAAGCTCTCCTCACAAGCTTCTGACCAAAAGAAAGGCACTCCCTTCTGAGTCAACTGAGTCAGCGGCTTGGCAATCTTCGAAAAGCCCTCGACAAAGCGCCGATAATACCCGGCCAAACCAAGAAAACTCCGAATCTCAGGCACAGAAGTGGGGGCAGCCCACTCCATCACGGCCTCAATCTTCTTGGGATCTACAGATATCCCACTGCTCGAAATGACATGCCCCAGAAACACCACACTGCTCAGCCAAAATTCACACTTACTGAGCTTAGCATACAACTGATGCTCTCTAAGAATCTGAAGCACTGTCCTCAAGTGTTTCACATGATCTTCCTCACTCCGGGAGTAGATAAGAATGTCGTCAATAAACACGATGACGAACTGATCAAGATACGGCTGAAACACTCTGTTCATCAGACTCATAAAGACGGCCGGGGCGTTCGTCACACCGAACGGCATTACTAAGAACTCATAATGCCCGTATCGAGTCCGGAACGCTGTCTTCTGCACATCTTCCTCTCTGACCCGAATCTGATGATACCCGGATCTCAAATCAATCTTGCTATACACCCTGGTACCTTGCAACTGATCAAACAAGTCGTCTATCATTGGGAGAGGATACTTGTTCTTCACTGTAGCCTTGTTCAGCTGCCGGTAATCGATGCACAACCGCATCGAACCGTCCTTCTTCTTCACAAAGAGAACTGGTGCGCCCCATGGCGACACGCTCGGGCGTATATAACCCTTGTCAAGGAGATCCTGCAACTGCTCTTTCAACTCCCTCAACTCCGCCGGTGCCATCCTATAAGGTGCACGAGAGATAGCGGATGTCCCTGGCAACAACTCGATCCCAAATTCAACTTCCCTGGCCGGTGGAAATCCTGGGATCTCTTCTGGAAATACATCAGCAAATTCTGCCACAATTGGTACATCCTCAACTCTCAGTTCTTTACTCTTTCCAGACGTGTCCACGGCATAAATAAGATAGCCCGTGTGCCCACGTTCCAACAGCTGAGACATCTTGATCGCTGAAATCAACGGAATCTTCGCACGAGAACCGTTGCCATAGAAGGTCCACTGACTGCCCAACTCGGGTCTGAACTTCACTGTCCTCTGTCGGCAATCTACCACTGCCTGATATCTGTTCAGAACATCTATACCCAAGATGCAGTCGAAGTCTGACATACCCAGCACAATCAAGTCTGATCTCAACTCGTTGCCCTCAAAATAAATGAGGCAGTCTGCCATAAACTGATCAGCAACAACATTTCTTCCAGTGGGTGTCGAGACAAGGAGAGGCGTGGGTAAAGGAGACGTGCGCATATGGTGTCTCTCCACGAATCCCACAGACACAAAAGAATGGGAGGCACCTGTATCTATCAAAACAAAAGCAGGGTACGTAAATAAATGACACGTACCGGCAATCACCTCCTCTGGAGCTGCCTGAGCCTACTCCCTGGTCAGTGCATATACTTGTCCCTGGGGTGGTCCCACTGTCTGACCTCCCGATGGACGAGGCCCAAACTGCTGCCTCTGCTGCACTGTCCTGTCCACAAACCTTGGCCTGTTGCCCTGATACTCTGACTGGCCTCCCCTGGTGGGACAATACCGAGCAATGTGGCCCATCTTGCCACAGACATAACATGCAGGACACTTATTTGAAGAATGCGGCCCTCCACAATTGTTGCACCTAGGCTCTCCCGGCCTCTCCCCTTGTGAAGATCCTCGATTGGCCGACCAATTACCCTTCTTGTTATCCTGCTTCTGTCCAAAGTGTTTCTTTCCACCATACCGCGAAGATGAAGAGGCACCACGGGGTTTAAATGGCTCACCCCGAGGCCTCAAACTGTCACTAGTCTGCCTCTGTTGCGGTACCGGTGGTGGCATGGCATAAGCTCCCACTCCTAGCTCAGCAAGCTCCGTTCTTGTGAGAGCATCATCAAAAGAAGTTGGGTTATTGATGATAACCCGGTCATAGAGCTCCGGTCGCAGTCCTTTCATGAAATTTCTCATCTTGGCACGTCCATCAGAGGCAATATGGGGGACATACCTCAGTAGTGATGAGTACTGTGTGGCATAGTCTGCCACTGTCATGTTCCCCTGCCTCAGACTTGCAAATTCATCCTCTTTTGTCTGTCTTGCTGCCGCGGAGAAGTATCGGTTCAAGAACCTGGTCCTGAAGAGCGTCCAGTCAATCACAGCACCCAGTGCTCTCATTTCCATTACTGTGCTCCTCCACCACATCAGAGGTTTCTTGGCTAATTGAAACTCCGCTAGCCTCAGCCAAGCCGTCACAGCACAAGGAGCCGATACAAAGATCTGCTCAAGTCTTTCTAACCACTCTTCAGCCTCTTCTCCGGACTCTGTCCCCACAAACCGGGGCGGATGATAAGACAGAAACTGCGTCAAGCTAATCTCACCCGGTAGCAATAACTGAACTATTGGTTCCATCCCGACAGCCGGTGGAGGTAGAGGATTAGCCTGTCCAATACTCGCATTTACACTCCCAACATCTCCGACTTCCTCATTAGCAGCCATGCTGTAACACAATTGTTAACAACAATCCAAAGCAATATATATATCATGTCGTTAGATAACAGGAGTGATATAAGCATGTTAGTATAACCAAATATACACCAATATGCACCACATGCATAAACATGCTTCAAATGTAAGCACCTAGCCAAACATGCTAAGGCTACCCTTCACTCGTTCCCGGGTTCTCTAACCACTGCTCTGATACCACTAATGTAAGGACCCTAATCCTTAAGTGCGGAATCAAGACATAATAGAGCTAAAGTAAATCAATCAGAGCATAAAGAACATGTTGAGTCTATGAGCTTAAGCATTACATGCCAAAAATAAGGACCACTAAAAGGATTAATTACATTCCAATCAATGAATGTTCATCTATAGTTTTATACTACTCCTAGAGTAGATACTATCCAAAATAATCCTGTCCTTTAATCCTCAAAAGAATGCTTCACAAGCTCACCACCTCAACCCGTTCAAGCTTGCTATCATGCCAAAAAGGTACCTACAAGGACAACCCCCAAACATGAGCAATAATAATCATTCATATTCAACACAATATGAAGATAAAGCGTAAATGCATAATCAATATAAAACACTTCCTATTTTCCCATGCATTTCAAACGCTTCCCGTTTGGTTGTCCCTGTACCATAACTCATGAGTATAATCAACAGATTATTTTTAATGGCCAAAACATGTCATGACATCATATACCATCTCAACTGTACCACATATTGGTCACCATTCCCTAGTCTGTCCATCACAGTGTATTTTAATGCCCCTCGCTTATATTCATATGGGCGGCATAGGATAACCTCGCTACAATGGACATGCGGCGCTCCCACCCCTCGCTTCACAGAGAGCGGCAAATACCCTTTCCTCGCCCCATATGACAACCACGCTCAAATGTGACATGCGGCGCTCCCACCCCTCGCTTCACATTTAGCGGAACCAATACAAAAAGCGGCAAGCATTAAAATCATCAAAGGATGACCAAGACTCATGGGATGTGCATCCAATAATCATAATATGCATCTAACATCAATATGCATAAATTACCATGTATATGCATCCACAATGCAATACCTCATATGGCATAAATCAACATGTATATGCATCCACAATGCAATACCACATATATACTCGCATCCACAATGCATAAACAATGAGTATATAAAATACATGTTACCGTTGGGTGCCCGTACGTCCACTACGTACCTTTCCAAAATGTGGAATGTGGTTGGACCTCAATTCCTTGGCTGCGTTGCCACCTGGGTTGGTTCTACATATTCACAAATACCAATATTAGAACCCAATAATAGTCCAATACCAAAAATCCCACAAAAATAACCAAAAACACCCTTTTTGGTGTCTCGCGATCGATCGCCATCAAGCCCCGATCGATCGCGAGAACACACTGCCTCGCCCAACAATTTTTAACAATCCGCGATCGATCGCGGAGCTAGCGCCGATCGATCGCGGCCTCGCCGATCGATCGCACGCATCTCGCGATCGATCGCTGAAGCCCTCTGCCTCAGCACTGCTGCTCGCGATCGATCGCGAGAAAAACGCCGATCGATCGCCGAGCTGCGGGCATGCGAGGTTTGGGCACTATTCACCCATCTTCAACCCCATCTCATACACACCCACATACACCAACATTAATCAAACCCAACAACTCAAAACCACCCATAAACATCATAACAAACTCAAATAAACAACATCCAACCAAAACACTACCAAAATCACAACACCCAACATAAACCCATTTTAAAACCCTTCAAAATCAACCCAAACTTAAACAAAACCTTACAAAATTAACAATGAGGTACCCATACCTCTTGGGGATCTCAAATCACCCAACAATCTCCTCAAAACAAGATTTGCAAGAACTTCTCTTCACCCTTGGCCTCAAAAACGAAAATGTGAAGAGGAGAAGGGTTTGGGTGTTGGAAATGATTTGGTAAAGTGAGTAAGAGTGGATGGGGTGGGGTTGGGTATAAAAGGTGAGTTATTAAATCAAATGCATACCAAAATAATCCCATGGTGTATAAAACACCCCAACATGATATTTTCAAAGCATTTACTCAAAATGCACCATAATATCAATTAACACATGATTTCCAATTAAATTGCTAACCAATGCAAATAAATCATGCTTCCAATATTATTTACCCAACATGCACCACATGCACCCTAAAATGCAATCCCGGGTCACCCCTTACCACATGACCATGCATTTGCATAAGGTAAATAAATCCCAACACATAATCAATTACCACATAATTAATCATGTAACCACAATTAATGCACCAAATAGCAATTAACCATTTCGGGGATGTCACACATCATATCTTCATACGATTAACCATCTCGGTTCCGACAAGCAGTATAGTGTCTACAATAAGCTTACTATATTACTGCAACAATAAATCATCATATCTGACTAGCAAATCGCAGCCTTCTTAGGTTTATACGAAACCTACCAACGTCTCATATGTTCAATCCTGGTATACAATACCGTATCGTTCCCGTGCTACGACCACCCTCACAATTCACGAATCACATCATGAATTACTTATCGTCAAACAAATAATTAGAGATAGTAGATCATCATCTAACATATCTCTAATACCAATACAAAAGGGACATTCCAATGTCCTCACTCGATCACAACTCAATCATGTAATGCCTCGATATGACTTATACATGTTTGAAATGATTATTGCGTAATTACAAAGACTTACTGGAAGATATGGACTCGCGTTCGAGTTAAACGGAGTATACTAAGCATATAAAAGTATATGAGCTTTCATTATATGTTGAAACACTATGTAGTTGCTAGTTGAGAACATTTACATACATCTACATGGGTTGTTGCATATGGAGCAAGAGCACTATGTTGTGTGTTGGAAGGACATAAGTTACATGTAGTTGAGTACCAAGTAGTCATGCATTGGAATGTGGTGTGTATGTGAGTTGAATTTCATATGAATTTGAGTTTATGTTGGAGGAGCTTATATTAAGGTAAAATCAATTTTGTAAACACATACTACTCCATAAACACCTAAAAACCTCTACAAAAATCTTCTTCAAACCCTTGCTTCCTCTTGCCATCTTTTCTTGGAGTTCAACTTGGAAATCTAGATACAAAGTTGTGTGAAGTGAAACTCAAGGGTAGCCGGTAAGAATTCCATAGCATTTGATGTGTATGTGTTGGTAGTTCATCTTTGTGAAGATATGACTTATAATCTCAATGTCTTGATTTCATATGAGATGGAATTCAATGAAATAAGTTGTAGAAGTTATGGAAATGTGTTCTTATGTTAGTAAGTATTCCTTTGAACAAGTTTTGATGGTATGTGGTGATGTAGAGAAGGAGAACCATGAGGATATGCTCAAAATCGCCATGTTCTGAAATGTTCAGACATCGGCGATCGATTACGAGCCTTATGGCGATCGATCGCCGAAGCAGAGTAAACATATAAGGCGGTTATATGACTTGCGAACGATTGGTGAAAACATGGAGATCGATCGCGATGAAATAGAACATGTTGGTGATCGGTCGGGACAAATGGCGATCGATCGCTAGGGTGTATATTTTTCAAAATGTTAGATTTTTTGTGGAATTTGATTTTGAAGCCTATTATAACATGAGCTATTGTTGATATTGTTGTAGCATCATCATAGGGGACAGGTCAAAGAGACTGTGATATCCCCGAAATAATTATATGCAAATTGGGCATTAATTATGTTTATGTGATTATTTATGGTGATAATTAAATTATGTGTTGGAATTAATTATCTTGGTGAAATGCTTAGTCACATGGTAGGCGTGACCCGGTGGTGCATTTCAGGGTGCATATTATGCATGTTGGGAAATTGGGGGTTATTATGGTTTTATTGTGATAGTTGATAATTATTTGGTAGAGCATGGATTTAATTGAGGTTTTGGTGCATTTTGGTAAAATGCTTTTAAAATATCATGTTGGGGTATTTTATACATCATGTTAAGTAATGGGGTACATGTTTAATTATAAACCCTTTATACCCCACTAACCCCACTTTACCCTTCTCACTTTACCAATTCCCAAATCACTCTTCCAAACCTATCCCCAATCCATTTTCGTTTTTGGCTAAAGGAGGAAGGAGAAATCTTTACAAAAGCTTGGTTTGTGAGTTTCTTGGTGGGATTTAGAGTCCATAAGAGGTATGGACCCCTCCTTGATGTTTTAATGGTGTTTGGTTTGGATTTGTAATGGTATTTGTTGTTTTGAAATGGGTTTGTTTTGGGTTGGTATTGTTTTTGGTTGGGTGTTGGATTTTTGGTAGTTTTGTGGTGTATGTTGAAGGTTTATGGTGTTTTTATGTTATTGGTTTGATGGTATATGTGTTGGTGTGGATTGGGGAAGAAGAAATGTGAATAGTGTCCAAAAATCACGTGTGCAGGTTTCCGCGCTCGATCGGGACATTCTCCCGATCGATCGCGAGCACCAGGGGAGGTGTGAGACCCCGTTATCACATCAAGATATTAAGGTGCAATATAGAGAACTAAACATACAAGTGATTATATCAGAGTAATGTGCCGTGTTGATTAACCTGAGCTTTAGAGATTACAGTACCAAAATGTTCCAAAAGGAAAGACATACTTCCTACAAAGGTACTACATCATAGTCTTACTCTACTCAGTAGAAGCTATACAAAAACTCTATCATGCTAATCCTGTAGCACTCCTTACAGCTCAGCATATCAACCCCGGCCCTGGTTCTCGTCAACAAAAGCACCTACAAAGACAACCCCCAACACATGAGCATAACACAATTCATATTTAACATAATATGAAAGTAAGGCATAAATGCAAATCTTAAACACAAGTCCTTCCTGTATTTCCAGCATTTATATCGCCCATTGGTTGTCCCTGTACCATAATTCATAATAGAAACACATTATATGAATGTATGGATATGCAATGTCATGACATTCCTTTTTCCCTTAAATCCTTATTTCATCCTGAGCCCTTATCATTAGTACATTTTAATGCTTCTTGCTACTCCATGTAAGCGGAATTCTTCATCGCTTCCAATGGACTTTAGCGTTGCTACTCCATGTAAGCGGAATTCTTCATCGCTTCCAATGGACTTTAGCGTAAGCCATTAAAATCCTTACTAAGATAACTTTGACTCGTGAAATACACCTCTTATATTTCACAACATACATATGCAAAAACAATGCATAAAAACATGTATCATAACCATAATGCACCACATTGCATTCATCATGTGTCATAAAGACAAACGTAAAGTACATGTTACCGTTGGGATGCCCGTACGTCGCTTACGTACCTTTCAAAAGATAGAGGAGTCAATCGACTTTATCTCCTCGATTGTGCTGGCACCTGGGATGGTTCTACATAGCCACACAACACAATATTAGGCACCTCATAATAATACGGAAACAAAACTAAATTTAAAACCACACAAATACTTTAATATCATCTCGCGATCGATCGCCCATGAGCCCCGATCGATCGCGAGATGCTACTGCCTCGCATACCAGAAAAATTCAATCCGCGATCGATCGCCACTATATTGGCGATCGATCTCCAAAACTCACTGGAACGTCGCGATCGATCTTGCCTCCTTGGCGATCGATCGCCAACCTTGTTCCTTCGGCGATTTTCCAGAATTGCTTAACACCGATAAACATACCCTTAAATCTAACATGTAGGACAATATACATACCAAGACCATCATGCTAGCATTTGAACTACACTACCCTGAGTGTATTCAAACCAAATATACACCCTTAGCATAAACCTACATGCATAAACATTGATCATTTAAACAAGTACTGGATCAACTTTTTCTGGAAACAGGGCACATTTTCATTTCCAGAATTCTTGAGCACCTCTTTTCATGCTATTAAAACTAACACATATAACATAAACCTTGCTCAACTAAACATGCCATGGGTTTCACAAAACTACCAAGCATATTTTTACATCAAAGGTTTTCCAAAACTTAAGTTTATCATGCATGATAACACCTTCATAAAAGTACTCTTCGCACATATATTTCCAGAAAACAGGGCACTTGAACCTTGCCCAGAATTTTCGAACACTACCTTTAACATGATTAAATCTTTCACATAACACATGCAACATGCTCAAGGAAATATACTGGTACCTTCAACAAGTTACCATACATAAAAACACATCAAAGGTTCAACCAAAACCTAAGTTAGCATGCTTCGAAACATCATGGTAAAACCCTTCCTAACTTGGAAACAGAGTACTTCTCTGCTCGGGTGTTCGAGGAGCCCTTTTCTCTACCACAAATCTAGCACATAAAGCATGCAAGTTTCTTAACTAAACATGCTAAAGGCTTCACAAACATCCCAAAAAGGTATTCATAACAAGATAACATCATACCCTAAACTAGCATGCCAAATCTGCTACAAAGAACAAGCATGCCAGGAAACTTGAAAACTGGGAAAAAAATGTGACTCCTCACCACTTTTGCCCTTCGATTTTCTATATGAAAAGAAGCATGAAACCCGATCACTTTTCTCCTGGAACTCGACCAAGTTGCAGAGAAAATAAGGGAAAAAGGAAGGAAGCTTTTGGAAGAGGCAAGACCCAAAATATCTAAGTCCAAACATGCCTACAAGTCAATCTGCTTTCCCAGAAAACAGGGGTGGGCGTGGGTTTGGTTGCAAGTGGGGGTTGGGTGGTTGCATGTGGGGTGGTTTGTGGTGTTTAATTGTGTCCCGGTATTTCATACGATGTATAAAAATATCCCTCCTCGATATTTTATTATTCTACCACATCAACACAACAATTAAAAACACCTAACATGCTTCCTAAACCACATCATCAAATTAAATAAATTAATCCCACATACAAACGCTTTAAACATATAGGTTCATAATTAACCACCCTTAAATGCATGATTACCCACATAATCATTTCGGGGATATCACAATACTCCCCTACTTATAAGATTTCGTCCCGAAATCAAACATGCTGCTAACTAGAAATAAAACAGTACATAAACGCATACCAGAAAACAGTTCTGGATAGTACTGCACCATGTGTCGCTCTGTCTCCCACGTGGCCTCCTCGACACCCCTACGATCCCACTGTACCTTGATCATAGGAATAACCTTGTTCCGAAGTCTGCGGTCTGCTCTATCCAAAATCCTGATAGGCCGCTCCACATAAGAAACATCGGACTCAATCTGAACCTCTGAAGGCTGCAACACATGTGAGGGATCTGGCTCATACTTCCTCAGCATAGACACATGAAAAACGTCGTGTATGCCAGACAGAGAGGGCGGTAAAGCCAACCGGTACGCCAGAGTACCAATACGCTGTAAGATCTCATACGGCCCTACATACCTCGGGGATAACTTCCCTCGCATCCCAAACCGTACTACGCCTCTGAAGGGTGAGATCTTTAAAAACACTCTGTCGCCCAACTGAAACTCCAACGGTCTACGCCGCTGATTGGCATATGCTGCCTGTCTATCCTGAGCTGCCTTCATCTTTGTTCTGATAACCTTAACTTTCTCTTCCATTTCCTGAACCAACTCAGGTCCTCCAACCGACTTACGGTCCATGTCATCCCAACACAAGGGTGACCTACAACGCCTACCATAGAGGGCCTCGAAAGGAGCCATCTGAATACTTGCCTGGTAGCTGTTGTTGTAAGAAAATTCCACCAAGGCTATCGAGTCCTGCCATGAAGTGTCGAACTCCAGCACACAAGCCCTTAACATATCTTCGAGCGTCTGTATCGTACGCTCGGTCTGTCCGTCCGTCTGGGGATGATAGGCTGTGCTCAACCTCAACTCTGTACCTAGAGCTGTCTGCAGACCCTCCCAAAAGTGAGATGTAAACCGCGGATCTCGATCTGACACAATCGAAACAGGGATCCCGTGCAGTCTCACCACATCTTTGACATATAACTGCGCCATTCTTAAGTGTGTGAAGGTCATACAGTAGGGAATGAAATGAGCACTCTTAGTCAATCTGTCCACGATTACCCAGATGGCATCAAAACCCGAAACAGTCCTCGGCAAGTGGGTCACGAAATCCATAGATACGTGCTGCCACTTCCACTCGGGCACTTCTAAACTTCTTAGTTCACCTCCAGGCCTTTGTCTCTCAGCTTTCACTTGTTGACAAATCAAACAACGCTTGACAAAAGAGGTGACATCCTGTTTCATACGCCTCCACCAGAACTGGCTGCGTAGATCCTTATACATCTTCTTCCCACCTGGATGGATACTCATCCTGCTGCAATGAGCTCGCTGTAATATACCTTGGCGCAACTCGGGTGTATCTGGAACCACCCATCTGTCGCCGAGCCTCAGAGAACCGTCATCAGCCACTCTGAATCTCGATGGCTGTCCTGAATGAACCACTAACATCCATCTCTGAACCTCTACATCGGTCCCCTGAGCCTTCCTGATGTGATCAAATATAACAGGCTCAGCTAGCAAGGTCAAAACCTGTACTGGTGAAGAAGATACATCATAATCAAATCCTAAATGGCAGTAGGAGCCAAACATAGCTGACAGAGACATAGCATCTTCTGCTGTGCTCCTCACCTTCCGACTCAAAGCGTCGGCTGTCAAATTTGCTTTTCCCGGGTGATATTCGATTTCACAATCGTAGTCCTTCAGCAGGTCCATCCATCTCCTCTGCCTCATGTTCAGCTCAGCCTGTGTAAACAAGAATTTCAGGCTCTTGTGATCAGTGAAGATGGTAAATGAGGTACCGTATAAGTAGTGTCGCCATATCTTCAAGGCGAACACTATAGCTGCCAACTCTAGATCGTGGACTGGATACCTCGTCTCATGTGGCTTCAACTGTCTCGAAGCGTAAGCCACAACATGTCTGTCCTGCATCAGCACGCACCCTAATCCTTGTATAGATGCATCGGTATAAAGAACAAATCCTTTGTTCTCCTTGGGTATCACTAGAACCGGCGCAGTAGTCAGTCTGTGCTTTAATTCCCGGAAACTCTGCTCACAAGCCTCTGACCAACAAAATGGGACTCCCTTCTGAGTCAGCTGTGTAAGTGGCTTGGCGATCTTTGAGAAACCCTCGACGAAACGTCGATAATAGCCAGCCAGACCAAGAAAACTTCGAATCTCACTGACTGAAGTAGGGGTAGACCAATCCATAACTGCCTCTATCTTCCTCGGGTCTACTGATATCCCCTCTCGTGATATGATATGGCCCAAGAATGCAACACTGTTCAGCCAAAACTCACACTTGCTGAGTTTGGCGTACAACTGATGATCTCTGAGGATCTGGAGTACTATCCTCAGATGATCGGCATGATCCTCCTCATTCCTCGAATAGACTAGGATGTCATCAATAAACACGATCACAAACTGATCGAGGTACTCCTGAAATACTCTGTTCATCAGGCTCATAAAGACTGCAGGTGCATTTGTCACACCGAACGGCATCACCAAGAACTCATAGTGCCCATACCGAGTTCTAAAAGCCGTCTTTTGGACATCACCAGCTCTAACCCGTACCTGGTGATAGCCTGACCTCAAATCTATCTTGGAGTACACCTCCGTACCCTGAAGCTGGTCGAACAGATCATCAATCCTCGGAAGCGGATATCTGTTCTTCACTGTAGCCTTGTTCAGTTGCCTGTAGTCAATGCACAGACGCATTGATCCATCCTTCTTTTTCACGAACAAGACTGGCGCACCCCAAGGCGATACACTAGGACGGATGTATCCCTTGTCGAGGAGCTCCTGTAACTGTACCTTCAGCTCCCTCAGTTCTGCCGGTGCCATCCTGTATGGGGCACGAGAAATGGCTGATGTCCCTGGCAGCAGCTCAATAGCAAACTCCACATCCCTGACAGGCGGAAATCCCGGAATCTCATCTGGAAACACATCACTGAACTCCGCCACGACTGGAATGTCCTCGGCTCTCACTTCCTTCTCCTCTGACGCATCCATAGCATAAATAAGGTACCCAGTATGGCCACGTTCCAATAACTGCGACATCTTAACCGCCGAGATTACTGGTATCTTTGGACGAGAGCCGTCCCCATAAAAAGTCCACTGGAACCCCTGATCAGACAGAAAACGAACCATCCTCTTTTGGCAATCTACCATAGCTCGGTATCTGCTCAACACATCAATGCCGATAATGCAGTCAAAGTCTGCCATCTCTAACTGAATCAAATCAGCCCTCAGATCATTGCCCTCAAAATAAATGAGGCAATCTGATAACTGTCGATCCGCAATCACATGCTTCCCCGTGGGTGTCGAGACCATGAGAGGCGTGGGTAACAGAGACGAGCACAAATGGTGTCCTTCCACAAAGGCAGTAGATACAAAGGAATGGGAAGCACCTGTATCTATCAATATAAGTGCAGGGTACGTAAGTAAATGACACGTACCAGCAATGACCTCCTCCGGGGCTGCCTCGGCCTGCTCCCTGGTCAGTGCATACACCTGTCCCTGCGGCGGTCCTGTCGTCTGACCTCCCAGGGGTCGTGGTGCAAACTGCTGCCTCTGTGGTGCCCTCCCAGCATCAAACCTTGGCCTATTCGGCCCTGAATCCGTCTCAACTGCCCGATTGGGGCAACCCCGAGCTATGTGGCCCATCTTGCCACAGATATAGCAACCTCGACAGTCACGTAACAAATGCCTTCCTCCACAGTTGGTACACCTGGTTACCTCTGTCCTGCTTCCCTGTGTGTGCCCCCGGGTGTTCTGTTTCTGTCCATGAGACTTCTTCCCACTAAACCTGGAAGATGATGAGGCCCCACGAGCCTTAAACTGATCCCCTCGTGGCTTCAGACTATCAGTAGTAGGCCTCTGTGATGGTACAAAAGGGGGTACAACATCCTTGTATGCGTCTACGGCAATCTCTGCCAACTCTGCCCGTGTCAGGGCGTCGTCAAACGAGCTGGGGTTGTTAGAGATAACCCTATCGAATAGCTCCGGCCTCAGACCTTTCAGAAAGTTCCTCATCTTGGCATGGCTGTTGACAGCAATATGAGGTACATACCTCAGCAGTGAGGAGTACTGCATAGCGTAGTCTGCTACGGACATGCTACCCTGCTTCAAACTGTTGAACTCATCCTCCTTCAATTGTCTGGCAGCTGCAGAGAAATACCGGTTAAGAAACCGGGTCCGGAATACAGTCCAGTCAACTGCCATACCTAGAGCTCTCAGCTCCATCACGGTGGTCTTCCACCACATAGCAGGCTTCTTAGCCAGTTGAAATTCTGCTAACCTCAGCCATGCCGTGAGTGCACAAGGTGCAGTCACAAGTATCTGCTCTATACGTTCCAACCACTCCTCAGCTACTTCGCCAGACTCAGTCCCCTCAAACATGGGCGGATGGAAACTCAGAAACTGCTTCAAACTGAGCTCCCCTGGCAGTAATATCTGTACACTGGGCTCCACGCCCACAGCAGGTGGTGGTAAGGGGTTCGGCTGAGCAATACTGGCATGTCTACTGTCCATATCTCCTACCTCTTCACTGAGGTTCGCCATGCTGCAACACAATAGTTAACAACAATACCAAAAGCAGTTCATAATATAAGCCGTTAGATAACAAGAGTAAAATATTCAAAGCATGTTAGTATATCACGTATACAACCATATGCATCACATGCATAAGCATGCCTAAATGAATACCTAGCCAACTTGTCTCTAAAGGCTACCCTTCACTCTTCCCTGGTTATCTAACCACTGCTCTGATACCACTAAATGTGAGACCCCGTTATCACATCAAGATATTAAGGTGCAATATAGAGAACTAAACATACAAGTGATTATATCAGAGTAATGTGCCGTGTTGATTAACCTGAGCTTTAGAGATTACAGTACCAAAATGTTCCAAAAGGAAAGACATACTTCCTACAAAGGTACTACATCATAGTCTTACTCTACTCAGTAGAAGCTATACAAAAACTCTATCATGCTAATCCTGTAGCACTCCTTACAGCTCAGCATATCAACCCCGGCCCTGGTTCTCGTCAACAAAAGCACCTACAAAGACAACCCCCAACACATGAGCATAACACAATTCATATTTAACATAATATGAAAGTAAGGCATAAATGCAAATCTTAAACACAAGTCCTTCCTGTATTTCCAGCATTTATATCGCCCATTGGTTGTCCCTGTACCATAATTCATAATAGAAACACATTATATGAATGTATGGATATGCAATGTCATGACATTCCTTTTTCCCTTAAATCCTTATTTCATCCTGAGCCCTTATCATTAGTACATTTTAATGCTTCTTGCTACTCCATGTAAGCGGAATTCTTCATCGCTTCCAATGGACTTTAGCGTTGCTACTCCATGTAAGCGGAATTCTTCATCGCTTCCAATGGACTTTAGCGTAAGCCATTAAAATCCTTACTAAGATAACTTTGACTCGTGAAATACACCTCTTATATTTCACAACATACATATGCAAAAACAATGCATAAAAACATGTATCATAACCATAATGCACCACATTGCATTCATCATGTGTCATAAAGACAAACGTAAAGTACATGTTACCGTTGGGATGCCCGTACGTCGCTTACGTACCTTTCAAAAGATAGAGGAGTCAATCGACTTTATCTCCTCGATTGTACTGGCACCTGGGATGGTTCTACATAGCCACACAACACAATATTAGGCACCTCATAATAATACGGAAACAAAACTAAATTTAAAACCACACAAATACTTTAATATCATCTCGCGATCGATCGCCCATGAGCCCCGATCGATCGCGAGATGCTACTGCCTCGCATACCAGAAAAATTCAATCCGCGATCGATCGCCACTATATTGGCGATCGATCGCCAAAACTCACTGGAACGTCGCGATCGATCTTGCCTCCTTGGCGATCGATCGCCAACCTTGTTCCTTCGGCGATTTTCCAGAATTGCTTAACACCGATAAACATACCCTTAAATCTAACATGTAGGACAATATACATACCAAGACCATCATGCTAGCATTTGAACTACACTACCCTGAGTGTATTCAAACCAAATATACACCCTTAGCATAAACCTACATGCATAAACATTGATCATTTAAACAAGTACTGGATCAACTTTTTCTGGAAACAGGGCACATTTTCATTTCCAGAATTCTTGAGCACCTCTTTTCATGCTATTAAAACTAACACATATAACATAAACCTTGCTCAACTAAACATGCCATGGGTTTCACAAAACTACCAAGCATATTTTTACATCAAAGGTTTTCCAAAACTTAAGTTTATCATGCATGATAACACCTTCATAAAAGTACTCTTCGCACATATATTTCCAGAAAACAGGGCACTTGAACCTTGCCCAGAATTTTCGAACACTACCTTTAACATGATTAAATCTTTCACATAACACATGCAACATGCTCAAGGAAATATACTGGTACCTTCAACAAGTTACCATACATAAAAACACATCAAAGGTTCAACCAAAACCTAAGTTAGCATGCTTCGAAACATCATGGTAAAACCCTTCCTAACTTGGAAAACAGAGTACTTCTCTGCTCGGGTGTTCGAGGAGCCCTTTTCTCTACCACAAATCTAGCACATAAAGCATGCAAGTTTCTTAACTAAACATGCTAAAGGCTTCACAAACATCCCAAAAAGGTATTCATAACAAGATAACATCATACCCTAAACTAGCATGCCAAATCTGCTACAAAGAACAAGCATGCCAGGAAACTTGAAAACTGGGAAAAAAATGTGACTCCTCACCACTTTTGCCCTTCGATTTTCTATATGAAAAGAAGCATGAAACCCGATCACTTTTCTCCTGGAACTCGACCAAGTTGCAGAGAAAATAAGGGAAAAAGGAAGGAAGCTTTTGGAAGAGGCAAGACCCAAAATATCTAAGTCCAAACATGCCTACAAGTCAATCTGCTTTCCCAGAAAACAGGGGTGGGCGTGGGTTTGGTTGCAAGTGGGGGTTGGGTGGTTGCATGTGGGGTGGTTTGTGGTGTTTAATTGTGTCCCGGTATTTCATACGATGTATAAAAATATCCCTCCTCGATATTTTATTATTCTACCACATCAACACAACAATTAAAAACACCTAACATGCTTCCTAAACCACATCATCAAATTAAATAAATTAATCCCACATACAAACGCTTTAAACATATAGGTTCATAATTAACCACCCTTAAATGCATGATTACCCACATAATCATTTCGGGGATATCACAGGAGGCGACAATAAGCTTCCGCGATCGATCGCGAGTTTGGCCCGATCGATCGGCGCAAACTTGGCAATCGATCGTGGATTGGAAAATTTTGTATACTCGGGCAGTGTGATCTCGCGATCGATTGGGGCTTTATGGCGATCGATCGCGAGATACCAAAAAGTGTGTTTTTGGTTATTTTTGAGGGATTTTTGGTATTGGACTATTATTGACTCCTAAGATGGGTTTATGTGAATGTGTAGAACCATCTCATGTGGCCACGCAGCCTAGGAGATAAAGTCCACAACACACCACATTTTGGTACAAAGGTACGTAGTGAGACGTACGGGCATCGGACGGTAAAACGTATTTTTACGCATTGAATTGGTTATGCATTATGGTTGCACACATGTAATTAATTATCCATTGTGGTTGCGTACATGGTCTTGGTTATGCATCATGGTTGCATACATGGGTTGAATATGCATTATGGTTGCATGAGTATATTGGATGCATTGGTGCATGTGATTGTGAGTCGAGGTTATATTCCAGTGATGAAGAATACTTGCCGCATTCATGTCTAAGCGATGATAGAATACTTGCCGCTGTCATATTATAGCAATGAAGAATATTTGCCGCTAATATGTCGAAGTGAAGGATAATTCCGCTGTCATATTACTATTGTGAGGGATATTATGCCGCTAATATATCGAAGCGAGGGGTATTAATGCCGCTGTCATGTAAACGCGAAGGGTATTATGCCACTGATATAATAAGACTAGAAATGGCCATTGGTATACATGGAATGGATGCATGTCATGACATACATGATTATATTATAATCCATTGATTATGATAGTGTTACAAGGACAACCAAATGGAGCATTTAAATGTATTAAATACAGGAAGTGATTTGTATTTACGGTTTATGCATTTTTATATTACAATCATATTATTGTGAATATGGTTTATATACATGCTCATGGTTTTGGGGTTGTTCCTGTAGGTACTTTTGGGCGGAAGGGCTAAGGCGGGTTGATGCAGTGAGCTTGTGAGTAGTGCTTTTGGTAGCAGGCATAATTCTTTTGTATAGTCTCTACTCTAGGAGTAGTGTAAAGCTATATGATTAACATTCATTAGTTGGGAATGTAATTAATTCCTTTTGAAACTTTATTTTGGCACTGTAATCTTAATAGCTCAAGGCATCAACACGATCATTTATACTCTATAGATGTATGTTAGCTATATTTACGCCTTTAATCCTCACTTAAGGAACTAGGGTCCTTACAGAGACGGTTAGACATTGACGCCTGATTTATATCTTTTGCGTCGCACAACAGGTACATGTTAAGATACGAGTATGATATGATTGTGATGATGGTATGAACATTGTATCATATGAGTTGTGGTATCATATGCATGTACATTCATGATGTTCATATTGTTGAGATGGATGCCACGATAGGTATATAGCATATGCTTTGGCTGAGATCAGTGCCACGATAGGTATGCTAGTGTTGGGCATATGCTTTGGCTGGGATTATTGCCACGTTAGGTATGCTGTATATGCTTTGGCATGAGAGGTATACTCCGGTTGAGTATATGCTCTGGCTGTTATAACGTATGAGGATGGTGCTATTATATGTGCTGCTAATATGAAGATGTGAGGAGGTTCCACTGACATATTGAGCTGAGATAGGCATATCATATCGGTCTCGTTATAAAAGGATGATAAGTGAGACATGTCATGACATATTTGCATTTGATGATGCATGATACAGAACAATCACAGTTGATGTTTATAGTGCTTTATCGTTTCTGTTTCTTATTGATATCGCACTGAGATGGTTGTTTATCTATACTCATGTTGTGTGATTGTTTCTGTAGGGACTCATAGACGTGGGAGAATGGGATTGTGAGTCTTATTTCGCTGTGATGTGAACCATTGCTTAGGAGTTATATGGATCTAGGTTGTTTTGCCGTACATATGATTTATATTATGACATGGTTTGGTCAACTTGTAACAACCTACATAAGTATACTCTTAAACAATGTATGATTTACTTAATTCTTACTCACATATGTATAATGAACTGATACATAACAGATTAAGTAATGAGGACCCCACAAATCCTAATCCATTAGGATTTATCTTCATATTCTCATTGTATGTGCTATCATATCCATCATACACCACATCGATATATGTATGTAGGTCCCTCGACAACTACAAACGTTACTAGTCGCTTGGTCATAACCAACTCAGCGAGTATACCCTAAGGTACCACTCACTCGTAACACATTTATCTCAATACACTATGCAGTGCACTTATCTGTACGACACAATCATTTATCCATCGAGTAGACCTGCTCGGCATAATGGTCGCGTGTCAACCTGTGACACAGACACGCCATCTTACACCAACCAGTGGAACTCAACCATATAAATCAATACATACATCTATATATGTATTATTCCTCACAACGACGGTACAAGTTACCCAATGGTCAACACAGTCTGAAATCACATCAATATATATTGCTAACACAATAGCAGTATAATCATACTCGTCGCTAACCTAATAGCGGTACATCAATACTCATCCCACAATGGCGGTACACAATCAATACTCATCGCCCAACGGTGATACATAATACTCATTGCCCATGCAATGATATAACATCATTGCTACGTATACAACGATATAATCCATCTCTACGTATACAACGACATAACATCATCGCTACATATACATCGGCATAAACCATCGTTACGTATACAACAGCATAAACCATCGCTATGTATACAGGGGCATAATCCATGGCTACGTATACAGCGGCATAACATCATCGCTATGTATACAACGGTATAAACAATAGCTACGTATACATTGGCATAAACCATCGCTACGTATACAGCGACATGACATCATCGCTATGTATACAACGGCATAAACCATCGCTACGTTTACAGCGGCATAACATCATCACTACGTATACATTGGCATAACATCATTGCTACCTATACAGTGGCATAAACCATCACTACGTATACAGTGGCATAACATCTTCGCTACGTATTCAATGACATAAAATATCCCTCGCTTCAAGTTATCGACAGTTCAATGATATCCCTCGCTTCGACATATCAGTGTCCCGATCATCACATCGTCTGTTGTTACATAGTAGCAACACGACATTGTCCACAATTTCCTGCCCTCAGACAACACATCTCATTCCTAATTTCTTTATTCTTCCGATCTATTGCACTCCTCAATAATACAATCCTCGGTGCGTATGTTCATTGGCATCACCGATCATTGCTCAATATCACGTTCATTGTATTCCATACGATCCTTCAACCACAATGGTTAGTAATAATATTTCATTCATGATCTTATCTCGTACTGTGCATGTAAGCAGGATTGTTGTGCCACACAAACACTAACTACAATCATGCATAAACTATGTGCTATTCATTTCTATCAACATATCCATTGGCCCTCAACAGCCCAAAAGAGCAAATCACTGCTCTGATACTACTAATGTAAGGACCCCACGTCCTAATCTCGTCATTAGTACATTTATCATCTATATTAGTGCATACATTCATATCATTAGAGAATTCTTATACATGCTTCCATAACTAAGGCATGATGTCTGTGATATCCCTGAAATTAATCATGTGCTTTATGGTTTTTATGCTGATTTTGAGGATCATTTGGTATCAGGGTGCATGTGATGCATAGTGGGGGAATGGTGTATTGGGATGACTTAATTGAGATTGGTTCTGATTAATGGGGAAGCGTGTTTAAATTGTTGTTATGGTGCATTTTGTTGGTTAATGCTTTAAAATATCATGTTGGGAGATTTTACTTGTGAGACCCCGTGATCTCAAACATAATCTTAGGTGCAATTAAGAGAACTAAACATTCATGTGAATATATCAGAGTAACGTGCCGTGTTGATTAACCTGAGCTTTAGAGATTACAGTACCAAAATGTTTCAAAAGGAATAACACAAATTCCTACAAAGGTACTACATTATAGTCTTACTCTACTCAGTAGAAGCTATACAAAATTTTTCTCTAACATGCTAATCTTGTAGCACTCCTTACAGCTCAGCATATCAACCCCGACCCTGGTTCTCGTCAACAAAAGCACCTACAAAGACAACCCCCAACGCATGAGCATATCATAATTCATATTCAACATAATATGGATGTAAAGCGTAAATGCACAAATCATAAATACAAAGCACTTCCTGTATTTCCAAGCATTTACAACGCCCATTGGTTGTCCCTGTACCATAACTCATAATAAAACACATTATATGAAATTAGGATCCTTTAATAATGTCATGACATATCACCTCTTTCTTTACATATCTTTCGAGTCATATATCAACAGTTATGTTAATGCTTCATGCTTCCTCAACTCATAATGAGCGGTACAATCTTCCCCGCTTCATTACTACATAAACTCATAATGAGCGGTACAATCCTCCCAGCATCATTCCTACAAAACCTCATAATGAGAGGTACAATCCCCCCCGCATCATTACTACAGAACAAGCATAAGCATTAAACAAACACTGTGATCTCTCTTGACTCGTGGAATACACCTCTTTATTCCACCTCACAATATGCAACAACAATGCATAATATGCAACAACAATGCATAATAACATGTATCAAACTCTTAATACATCACATTGCATTCATCATGTGTCAAAAAGACAAACATAAAGTACATGTTACCGTTGGGATGCCCGTACGTTGCTTACGTACCTTTCCAAAATATAGAGGAGTCAAACGACTTTATCTCCTCGGCTGTGCTGGCACCTGTGATGGTTCTACATAACCACACAACACAATATTAGGTACCTCATAATAATTCGGAATCAAAACTCAAATGAAAATCACAATTACCCAACAATGTCATCTCGCGATCGATCGCCTCTGAGCCCCGATCGATCGCGAGATGTTACTGCCTTGAATACCAAAAAAATGCAATCAGCGATAAATCGCCCCAATATTGGCGATCGATCGCCAAAACCCACTGGAACGTCGCGATCGATCTCGCCTCCTTGGCGATCGATCGCCAACCCTGTTGCTTTGAGCGATTTTCCAGAATTGCCGAACACCTCATTTCATACACTTAAAACCATATCATAACACATATAATATGCACGAATAAAAATACTAGGGGCTTCAACATACTTCCATGAAGGGTTTTAAACCAAGTTCAATAAACTCTTAGCCTAACATGCATCATAATAACCCCAAAAGTTTGACAATCAACCACAATTCCAGAAAAACGGGCACTTGAACCTTGCCCAGAATTTTCGAACACTACTTTTCACATGATTAAATCCTTCATATAATACATGAAACATGCTCAAGGAAATATACTGGTATCTTCAACAAACTACCATACACGTATTCACATCAAAGGTTCAACCAAAACCTAAGCTAGCATGCTTCAAATATTCATGATAGAACCCTTACTAAACATGAAAACAGGGCACTTCCCCTGCTCGGGTGTTCGACGAACCCTTTTTCAACTACAAATCTAACACATAAAGCATGCTAGTTACTTAACAAAACATGCTAAGGGCTTCATAAACATCACATAAAAGTACTCATAACAAGATTTCATCAAACCCTATTCTAGCATGCCAAAACTGCTACAAAGATAACACATGCTGGAAATCTGAAAACTGGGAAAAACATGTGACTCCTCACCACTTTTGCTCTTCGATTTTCATCAAGAAGGGATTAACGAAATCCGATCACTTTCTTCCTAGAAACAGACCAAATTGCAGACAAAATGAAGGGAGGAAGAAGGAGGTTTTTTGGAAGAGACAAAGTGAAAATATCTAAGTCCAAAATGCTTACTATGTCAATCTGCTTTCCAGAAAACAGTGGAGGGGCGTGGGTTTCATACAAGTGGGGGTGGGGTGGTTGCATGTAGGGTGATTTTGGGGTGTTTAATTGTGTCCCGGTATTTCATACGATGTATAAAAATATCTCTCCTTGATATTTTATTATTCTACTACATAAACACAACAATTAAAAACACCCAACATGCTCCCTAAACCACATCATCAAATTAAGTAAATCACTCCCACATAAAATACGCCTTTAAAACATAAGCTCACAATTAACAACCCTTAATTGTATGATTACCCATATAATCATTTCGGGGATATCACAATACTCCCCTACTTATAAGATTTCGTCCCCGAAATCAAACATGCTGTCAACAAGAGATAAAACAATACATAAACGCATACCAGAAAACAGCTCTGGATAGTGCTGCACCATGTGTCGCTCTGTCTCCCACGTAGCCTCCTCGACACCCCTACGATCCCACTGAACCTTGATCATAGGAATAACTTTGTTCCGAAGCCTGCGGTCTGCTCTATCTAGAATCCTGATAGGCCGCTCCACGTAGGAAACATCGGACTCAATCTGCACCTCTGAAGGATGCAACACATGTGAAGGATCCGGCTCATACTTCCTCAGCATAGACACATGAAATACGTCGTGTATACCAGACAGAGAGGGCGGTAAAGCCAAACGGTACGCCAGAGTACCAATACACTGTAAGATCTCATACGGCCCTACATACCTCAGGGATAACTTTCCTCGCATCCCAAACCGTACTACGCCTCTGAAAGGTGAGATCTTCAGAAAAACTCTATCGCCTAACTGAAACTCTAACGGCCTACGCCGCTGATTGGCATATGCTGCCTGTCTGTCCTGAGCTGCATTCATCTTTCTTCTGATAACCTTAACTTTCTCTTCCATTTCCTGAACCAACTCTGGTCCTCCAACCGACTTACGGTCCATGTCATCCCAACACAAGGGTGACCTACAACGCCTACCATAGAGGGCCTCGAAAGGAGCCATCTGTATACTTGCCTGGTAGCTATTGTTGTAAGAGAACTCCACCAAGGCTATCGAGTCCTGCCATGAAGTGTCGAACTCTAGCACACAAGCTCTCAACATATCTTTGAGCGTCTGTATCGTACGCTCAGTTTGTCCATCCGTCTGAGGGTGATAGGCTGTGCTCAGCCTCAACTCTGTACCTAGAGCTGTCTGCAGACCCTCCCAGAAGTGAGATGTGAACCGCGGATCTCGATCGGACACTATCGAAACAGGGATCCCGTGCAGTCTCACCACATCTCTGACATATAACTATGCCATCCTCAAGTGCGTATATGTCATTCAGTAGGGAATGAAGTGAGCCACTTTAGCCAATCTGTCCACGACTACCCAGATGGCATCAAAACCGGAAACAGTCCTCGGTAAGTGGGTCACGAAATCCATAGATACGTGTTGCCACTTCCACTCAGGTATCTCCAAACTCCTTAATTCACCTCCAGGCCTTTGCCTCTCAGCCTTCACCTGCTGACAAATCAAACAGCGCTTGACGAATGAAGTAACATCCTGTTTCATTCGCCTCCACCAGAACTGGTTGCGTAGATCCTTATACATCTTCTTCCCGCCCGGGTGGACACTTATCCTGCTGCAATGAGCTCGCTGTAATATACCCTGTCGCAACTCGGGTGTATCTGGAACCACCCATCTGTCGCCAAGTCTCAGAGAACCGTCCTCAGCCACTTTGAATCTTGATGGCTGACCTGAATGAACCACTGACATCCATCTCTGAACCTCTGCATCGGTCCCCTGAGCCTTCCTGATGTGATCATAAATAACAGGTTCAGCTAACAAGGTCAAAACCTGTACCGGTGAAGCAGACACATCATAATCAAATCCCAAATGGCAGTAGGAGCCCAACATAGCTGATAGACACATGGCATCCTCTGTTGTGCTCCTCACCTTCCGACTCAAAGCGTCGGCTGTCAAATTTGCTTTCCCGGGATGGTATAGGATTTCACAATCATAATCCTTCCGCAGATCCATCCATCTCCTCTGTCTCATGTTCAGCTCAGCCTGTGTAAACAAGAACTTCAGGCTCTTGTGATCAGTGAAGATGGTGAATGAGGTACCGTATAAGTAGTGTCGCCATATCTTCAAGGCAAACACTATAGCTGCTAACTCCAAATCGTGGACTGGATACCTCGTCTTGTGTGGCTTTAACTGTCTCGAAGCATAAGCCACTACATGTCTGTCCTGCATCAGTATGCACCCTAAGCCCTGTAGCGATGCGTCGGTATAAAGAACAAATCCTTTGTTCTCATTGGGAATCACTAGAACTGGTGCAGTAGTCAGTCTGTGCTTCAATTCCCTAAAACTCTGCTCACAAGCCTCTGACCAACAAAATGAGACTCCCTTCTGAGTCAGCTGTGTAAGTGGCTTGGCGATCTTTGAGAAACCCTCGACGAAACGTCGATAATAGCCGGCCAGACCAAGGAAACTCTGAATCTCACTGACTGAAGTAGGGGCAGACCAATCCATAACTGCCTCTATCTTCCTCGGGTCTACTGATATCCCCTCTCGTGATATGATATGGCCCAAGAATGCAACACTGCTCAGCCAAAACTCACACTTGCTGAGTTTGGCGTACAACTGATGATCTCTGAGGATCTGGAGCACTATCCTCAGATGATTGGCATGATTGGCACTATCCTAAACCCTATTTTTAACTCTATTTTATTTGGATTCTATGGATTTTGGATCGAAAATATAGGGAGAAGCACAAAAATATTGGTGTCTTTTTATTAAATCAGAATCTGCACAAATTTGATGTTGCATGCAGTAGATTATTCTGTATTTTCGATTTTCTTAACTTCCGAATCTGACTGTGAGCCTCAAACAAAAGTTGTAGATATTTGAGTTGTTGTTCTGTGGCTGAAATTTGGGATCATTTGGAATTGATTTGAGTGAGATACGCCCATTTTACTAAACTATGCCAGATTCAACTCTGCATGTGCTGGAAATGCACATGCAGTGTAGAATTTCGAACTATGGACAAAGTTTAATTTCGATTCTGTTGTCGATTTCTACATGACCTTGTAGATCTTTTCATTCTATTGAATTTAAAAAAAAGAATGAGTTATTTTGGACTTATTTTCAATTAAATATGAATTTTATACTTTAAGTGTGCAAATCATGTTCTGCATGTGGGCGAAAATGTCATGCAGAGTGTTGTCCGAGTTCCTGAGCATTTTCGGCTAGGAATTTCGAAAACTCTCCAGAAATACGTATTTTAGTACTTTGAGTTTTCTGTCATTTTCCACTGGAATTAACCATTTTGGTTTTAAAATGAAAAAGTTATGGCGATTTTACAAACACTGCTCGAGATGGAAAACAGAATTTCAAAAGCTACGTATTTAGTGTTTTAACTACTTTTACTGGAAGAATTAGCCCGACATCATTAGACAAGAAAATGAAGTCCTTTGAGTGTTGGAACTTTGAGCACTGGAATCGGGTCATTTGGAAGTCATATGATTTTATTATGAATTTTCTACTAAAACTGGTCAGTCTGATTTTGAAGGAAAAATCAGTAGGAAAACACCTTTAAAAACTTATTTTAGCTTTTGTGTCATTTAAACACTTAGTGATAATTTTGTAGTATTTATGACCAGGTTAAATAATTTCGGGACTATTTTGGAGCACTCGGTAAAATTATTACTGGTCCGAGGTACGTAGAAAACGGGTTTTATCACAATGTCTGGCAAAGACATGTGATGTTCCCGGGTATGATTTACTTGTCATTACTTGCTCCTTATGTGACTATGTGATAAGTTGATTTGCAGTATGTGAATTACATGGTACATTGACTGCATAATATATGATGACATGAGATTTGAGGTGCATCACATGAGATTATGATATTGCATGATGCATTGACACGCATGGACATTGAGCATGTCATGTTGAGCCTATTGATTCGTTTTTGGTACCTATATCTTTTCTTGGTATGAGTGATGCGTGTCTGGGGATGATGGGCAGCCGTTGGCTCGGCAGGAGTGAGAGTGAGCTGAGGGATGCCGGAGCGACGAGCGTGCCGACGTCGCCCAGACACGAGGATGATGGACCGCCGATGGCTCGACTGAGAGATAGATCGGAGCGCGGAGCGTGTCACATCCTGCTCGAGCACTGATGAGTGATTGATGATTTCCTTTGGACCCTTGAGACAGGGATATTCGAGATTTGATACCCTTCATGTGCATTTGCATTCATGCACGGCATACATCGCATGTTATTTGTCATACACTGTGATTTTATCTGTTTCTCGTACTGGGGTTCTGACCCCCTTCGCGGGGGGCTGTCATGTCTTTGTTGTATGGGCATGACAGGTGGTACAGGTGGATGTACTGTGGATGCTCGAGACGAAGCATCGATAAATACCAGAGCTCCTTGAGAGCGAGCTCAGGTATATGGTTTATGTTTTGAGTCCCAGTAGTTGTGTAGTATTTTTACTTATGTTTTAAATGTCCGGGGTATGCCCCGAGTATCTGTATTTTTAAGTATTACTTTACTGAGAAATTATATGTAATACTTATGCGATGAATATCATGTTAGATGTAAAACTAGAAATACATATTTTCACTATTCAGAAATGTTTGAGAAACAAAATGCGAAAAATTTTGAGGGTCACTTTTTATAAGTTTTTAAATAAATCTTCCGCTTTTTACGTTAATATAACAATCGTGTGTTAATTAAACCTCTGATTAGGACCGGGCCCTCACAGTTGGTATCAGAGCATATATCTGGGATATGCTCGAATTAGAGTTAGGACACTGATAATAGACACAAATGAATTGTTTGTGCATGTGTCTTACTATGTGATTTTACATGCTCTTGCCTGCTATGTTTACATGTTTGATATTGAGATTTTATACATGTAATGGATTATTAAGCAAGGATAGCGAGATGTCATATCTATGAATTATTTAATATGCTGATTTGCATATAATCCAGAGAATTTGAATGCTGAGTTGCATATATTCTAGAGAATTTGAGAATTTTATTTGTTAGCACTGATAGTTGCTGACCGGATGATGATGTAGAATAAGTGATGAGAACATCTCTGACTTGAGATTTATGTTTTGATTTTATGATGGACAGTTAGTGTTTGGACATGTAGCAATGTTATGAACTGTAAGAGCTGTTTAGTAAACCTGTAGGCACTGTAAACTGTTACTTGAGTTATATCATAGTGATAATTATTGAGACTTCTATTTATCACTTTGGGACTTAATCCTTGTGATTAGTGGATGCCACTAGAATTATTTAAAACACTTTTGTCGATTGACATCGGGAATTTAAGTCTGAAAGACCAAGGTTATACATATGAGTTTACGTCAAAACCTGTGTACGCCAAAATGATAATTTAGAACTTGAGAAGATTGAAACAAGCAATATTTCAACTGAAGAATGGAGTGTAGTTGTTGTGAGAAACAACGAGAATTGGTTTGAATGAGGACTTGGTTTAGGGGACTGTCGTAATTCAGTTCCAGTTTTTGTGTCCGAACTATGAATTAAAAACTTCACTATGAACTTTTTTTTAGATGAGAATATCTAGAGTAATAGTAGTGACAGATGACAATTTTTCCTCTTTCTGTTACGGGAAAATATGTTTACGAGAATGCCATGTTGATGACATAGAAAACGTTAATGATCATCGTGGACTTGAGAAATGGAAATATCTGCTTAATCTCGATAGCTATTCACTAGTGAAGAGATTAGATATTGACTAAGAAATAAGACACCAAGGTGGCGTGAAGTAATTAGAACTGGATTAAAGATTAATGAAGTGACTATCATTGCGATAATCCAAGTAATCCTGGAAAAGTTTCATAAGTATCACTCAAATTTATCCAGCTCTAGTAGTTCTAAAGGGACTATGAGATTGTAGAATACCAAATCTTTTGAGGTCACCGTGGATGTAAATATCTACTGATCCATTTGAAAGAATAATAAGAACTGATATTTATTGTGGCCAGACAGAGCATGTCTGTTACTTACTCGGGAATAGATGCAGCCATAACAACAAATACCCTGAGCTAGGGGTAGATATCATGGTGGTTAGTCTTTAAGACCACTCAGTTTCAGCAGCAGTTAATTACCTGTAGACCAGAGAGTATACCTTGACAATGGGATTGAGATGTCTCCAGGATATATAACCATTTCGATTTTGGCACTGATAGAGATGCTAGTGATCACAGATACATGTTGGGTATTGGTCACACGGCACGAGTTTGATTTGAGATAAAATCATTGGTTTCATATATTGCATCAAATGTGCATTGATAATGATGATTGGGAAAATACACCAGCAATGATAATTATACTATCCACACTTGTAATAGTGAACTACAGATTACAGTTTGATGATAGTGTTGGGGATTTGAATTTATTAGTGTTGTCGAAATATGGTTTTGATTGTATCAAGGGCATGGATACTCTGTTAAATTTTGAGATATTGTAAGTTGATTTCAGAGTATAATGAATTTTTGATTATATTGTGGCTACAAATGAAATGTTTATCGCCACGAATAGCAAGCTAAGATTGCAATACTTGGAAAACGAGGGATAATTGATAATAAGCAGTTGATGCTTATCAAAAAGAGTCGAGGTTGACTGATATTATAGAGGTAAGAAAACCTACCAAGATTTTCCTGAGGAAATGAAAGAAATTTCACTAAAGAAGGAAATTGATTTTAACTATTCGTTGATGACAATGAATAGATTTGATATCGAAAGCACTGTACGGAATGTCATCAGCAGAGTTGACAGATATATGAATAGTTGCTGAATATCCTCGATACTGGTACATATGTCTAAGTATGTCACCTTGAGGGAACATCAGTATTGTTCGTGAAGAAGAAAGATGATATTATGAAGACGTGTATCGACTAAAGGCAGTTGAATCGGGTTATTGTCAAGAATAAATACCTACTGCCTAAGATCGAAAAGTAACTGATCAAGTTGTAAGGAACTTTATTGTATAAGAAGAATGATTTTTACTCTGGTTACCATCAGTTTGAGTCAAAAGAGAAAATGTTCTCTAGGCAATTGGTCAAACCAGATATAGACATTTTGAATTTTTGGAAATGTCGTGTGGTCTGACAACTATACCGGTAGAGTTATGAATTTGATGAAGAAAATTTTTCGTAACTTTTGGGCGGAAGTGTAATCATATTCATCAGTGGTATACTAGTGTATACGAGATCCGGAAGGAACCACATAGAACACATGTGATTGATTTTTCAGACGCTTCGTGAAGCTCAAAGGGTGTACCAAGTTAGTGAAATGTAAATCTTGGTTGAATCAAGTGTTGTTTTGGGATAGGTGATATCATTTCACCAGATACCTATTGATTCCAATAAAGTAAAGATAGTACTAATTTGGCCAAGACCAATCATTGTACTCAAGATGAAAAGTTTTATGAATTTTGACAGATACTACAGGCTTTTACGGAAGGATATTCTAGGATAGCCTGTCTTATGAACTAATTGACCAAGAAGAAATTTGATATTCGTTTGGTCAGATGAATGAGAAAGCAGTTTTCATAATTGAAGCTGAAATGGACTACAACCCCAATGTTGTTTTGGTTTAACTGGTTCAGGGAGATATGTAGTTGTGCAAATACGTATGTCAAAGATTTGAAGATATGTTCTAATGTATCATGAAAAGATGATTGCATATTCTTGAGATATAAGCGATGACTGGATTTATTAAAGAATTTGACTTTGATAGTCAATATAAATCAAGGAAAATGAAACTAGTAGTAGATGCACTGAACCTAAAAGTGCAAGGTGCAATGGTAGCATCGATGTTTGCTTTGCAGTTTGATAACCTCTGATTTTGACGATCGGAAGGACTCGAAGGACAGACCCATACAGATATTGATTGAAGAAATTGGTTCTGTCTCAACCAAGTAAATTTAGTATGCCATTTAGTGGTGGTTGCGAATGAACAATCAGTATATAGCATCGAATTTTACTGATTTGAAAGACGTATTACAACAGAAAGCACACTATAGAGAACATAGTGTTATTCTGGGAATGATGAGATGTATCATCCTCGAGATCCTATTTATGATGAGATGGTATAAAGAAAGAAATTTTTGAATTTTGTGGCAAATTGTTTGATATGCCAGTAGGTCAAGATAAAAATACGAGACCTAGTGGGATATTACAGGATTTGTAAGTATCACAATGAATTTGGGAAATTTCTAGTTTTGAGCTTTATAGCTCAAATATTACAAACAGAGATTGTGAAACAAGTTGAATCGGAATTGATTGACTATTCAATACAAGATATTGATTTCATATGATAGTCTATATGTCTATGAGAAGACGACATGTTTAAGATATTGATAATGTGGTTTAGTTACAGTGAGTTTCTGTAATAAATGTATCTGATTGAGATCCGATGATAATATCAGAATTCGAAACTTTTTTTCAGAATGTGGAAGTCATGTCTCGATTAATAGTGGTGATTTAGTGGGAATTGACAGAAATCATTATCCACCAGTAGAATTTTTCTATAATTTAAGTTTTAGACAACTTTTGGGATGGCATCGGTCCAGGTTTTGTAGAGCCAGAATTACCGAACGCTGATATGATGATAGAAAATTGATAAGGAATTTTGGCATAACTTAAGATTTTTGAGAAAAATGCCAGGAACGATAAAATTTCTGCGAAAACGATTAAAATTTGGCTTGAGGTGAGCAGATTTGCTACACAAAGAGAAATATATCGTCAAAATTCGAGTTGAGAATCAGGTAAATATGGAAATATTACATTTGCGATGATCAATATGATTCGTTAAGTGAGGTTTGATGTTGCCTCGATATTTTGAACTTTGTGGAATCATAGAGAACTTTGATTAAGTGGTAGATCGTTGAGACGAACACATCAGTTGTCATTGATACATGATGATCCTTAAGTATCTATGAATGAGATTGAGACACTCATATGTTGTGATTTATTGAGTTATACTCAGTTTTGCGATTTCGAGGACGAAATCTTTTTAAGAGGGGAAGAAATGTAAGACCCCGACGCTAATTAATCCGGATTAATGATGATTAAGCGAAACCGGATAATTAAAAATATAGACTTTGAATTATGGTGTTTTGGATTATGACGCATTGACTATTATTAGGTATGTATATATACCCGGGTGATTTTAAAAGCGAAGAATTCGAATTGAGGTGTTCCGGATCACAACACCTTATTTTTAATCAAGATAAAATACATCAAAATTATACAAGTTGGCATGCAAATTTCGACCAACACCATATAAAATACATATTAGGAATCATCATTCTTTGACACATGGAGGAAGTTGGCTTTGAAAAGATTAAAAAATCCATTTTTCTTGCCTAGTACCTCACGCCACCCCCTTGCCAAATTTTTTAACATAAATGTCATCTTCTTCCCCACAAATATCAGACTCTCTTCCATTAAATTTCGAAACCCCCACCTTCAAATTAGAGAGAAAAATTGTGGGAGAAGCTCCATGCAATTGGAGTTCTTGAAAGCTAGGAAGGAGAGACCTCTTTTCCTTCAAGAATTGGAGCACTAGGAGCTTGGGAAGTGGGTTGATTGTAGAGTGCTTGGGTCTTCAAGGGTATGAGACTATTTTTAACTCTATTTTATATGGATTCTATGGATTTTGGATCGGAAATATAGGGAGAACCACAAAAATATTGGTGTCTTTTTATTAAATCAGAATCTGCACAAATTTGATGTTGCATGCAGTAGATTATTCTGTATTTTCGATTTTCTTAACTTCCGAATCTGACTGTGAGCCTCAACAAAAGTTGTAGATATTTGAGTTGTTGTTCTGTGGCTGAAATTTGGGATCATTTGGAATTGATTTGAGTGAGATACGCCCATTTTACTAAACTATGCCAGATTCAACTCTGCATGTGCTGGAAATTTACATGCAGTGTAGAATTTCGAACTATGGACAAAGTTTAATATCGATTCTGTTGTCGATTTCTACATGACCTTGTAGATCTTTTCATTCTATTGAATTTAAAAAAAAGAATGAGTTATTTTGGACTTATTTTCAATTAAATATGAATTTTATACTTTAAGTGTGCAAATCATGTTCTGCATGTGGGCGAAAATGTCATGCAGAGTGTTGTCCGAGTTCCTGAGCATTTTCGGCTAGGAATTTCGAAAACTCTCCAGAAATACGTATTTTAGTACTTTGAGTTTTCTGTCATTTTCCACTGGAATTAACCATTTTGGTTTTAAAATGAAAAAGTTATGGCGATTTTACAAACACTGCTCGAGATGGAAAACAGAATTTCAAAAGCTACGTATTTAGTGTTTTAACTACTTTTACTGGAAGAATTAGCCCGACATCATTAGACAAGAAAATGAAGTCCTTTGAGTTTTGGAACTTTGAGCACTGGAATCGGGTCATTTGGAAGTCATATGATTTTATTATGAATTTTCTACTAAAACTGGTCAGTCTGATTTTGAAGGAAAAATCAGTAGGAAAACACCTTTAAAAACTTATTTTAGCTTTTGTGTCATTTAAACACTTAGTGATAATTTTGTAGTATTTATGACCAGGTTAAATAATTTCGGGACTATTTTGGAGCACTCGGTAAAATTATTACTGGTCCAAGGTACGTAGAAAACGGGTTTTATCACAATGTCTGGCAAAGACATGTGATGTTCCCGGGTATGATTTACTTGTCATTACTTGCTCCTTATGTGACTATGTGATAAGTTGATTTGCAGTATGTGAATTACATGGTACATTGACTGCATGATATATGATGACATGAGATTTGAGGTGCATCACATGAGATTATGATATTGCATGATGCATTGACACGCATGGACATTGAGCATGTCATGTTGAGCCTATTGATTCGTTCTTGGTACCTATATCTTTTCTTGGTATGAGTGATGCGTGTCTGGGGATGATGGGCAGCCGTTGGCTCGGCAGGAGTGAGAGTGAGCTGAGGGATGCCGGAGCGACGAGCGTGCCGACGTCGCCCAGACACGAGGATGATGGACCGCCGATGGCTCGACTGAGAGATAGATCGGAGACTGAGAGATAGATCGGAGCGCGGAGCGTGTCACATCCTGCTCGAGCACTGATGAGTGATTGATGATTTCCTTTGGACCCTTGAGACAGGGATATTCGAGATTTGATACCCTTCATGTGCATTTGCATTCATGCACGGCATACATCGCATGTTATTTGTCATACACTGTGATTTTATCTGTTTCTCGTACTGGGGTTCTGACCCCCTTCCCGGGGGGCTGTCATGTCTTTGTTGTATGGGCATGACAGGTGGTACAGGTGGACGTACTGTGGATGCTCGAGACGAAGCATCGATAAATACCAGAGCTCCTTGAGAGCGAGCTCAGGTATATGGTTTATGTTTTGAGTCCCAGTAGTTGTTTAGTATTTTTACTTATGTTTTAAATGTCCGGGGTATGCCCCGAGTATCTGTATTTTTAAGTATTACTTTATTGAGAAATTATATGTAATACTTATGCGATGAATATCATGTTAGATGTAAAACTGGAAATACATATTTTCACTATTCAGAAATGTTTGAGAAACAAAATGCGAAAAATTTTGAGGGTCACTTTTTATAAGTTTTTAACTAAATCTTCCGCTTTTTACGTTAATATAACAATCGTGTGTTAATTAAACCTCTGATTAGGACCGGGCCCTCACAGTAGGGATACTTTCAAAAAGAACCACACATAATAATTAATTATATTACATTAGCGAAAGTGTGCATAACAATTAATTATATTTCGTTAGCGGAAGCATCCATAATATCTATTAACACAATACAATCGTGACAAACTCATTCTAATGATCTGATACTTAACCAAAGAAGAAATACTATCAGTACTGATAAGCCAACATTTCCATTTTTCTATTATCCTCTGATCCTTGATCCCGTTCTCCTGTATCTGGAACTCATGATAAATAACAAAAAGAAAACAGAGGTTAAGTCTTTAAGGACTTAGTGAGGGAATAACAATAGCTTTTCATGTATATAATAACAAATAATGCAATATGTCGATATGATATGTCATGTAACAAGAGATAACACTGCGATCAAATAATATTTCAATGAAACGATGACGTTTACGACTTGAGAAGGAATATCGTGAGCTAAAGAGGTGGCTCCCACCCGACATTAAGGTGTAGCACTTTTCCCCACGTATCCGGATCAGGAAATATGATCAACGAAACAAAGACGAATTACGACAATAGAATGAATATCGTGGGCTAAAGAGGTGGCTCCCACCCGACATTTAGATGTAGCACATTTCCCCACATATTCGAATACGATCCAATACACACATTCATTTACGAGCCGAGGTGAACCATTCTCCGGACCGATATGGTGCGTGTTGTTCAGATGAACCATATACCCGGATTCTCATCCGTTGTTCATTGGACTCACTTTCCGGGCCGATGCCACGTTGTCCAGTGGACTCATGTCCATGGCTCCATTCATTCATTCATTCATTCAAGGGAATAGATTAGCGATAAATGCGGTACTTTCATATGCAGACAATATGATCAATGAAACATTATAATGAACAACATGATAACATAAATGGAAGGTACGATATTGAATAAACATTTACAGTATGTTCCAGGCCAAATGCCAAAGATGTTATATAGAAAGAAAACCGTAATACACCTCACCTCATGATGCTATCTTGACTTGATTGGCTCGATTTTGAACTCAAATGCCAATAACATTCCTATGAACATAATATAAGGTAATTTATAATGATTATCACCCTAAAGGTATGGTTTAACATTTTTAAGAATCATTTTTGTAAGAAACTTATCCGGGTAATTTTAAGCAAACGCTTGAAAATTCATTAAAAATCAAGTTTAAGTCGAACCTTCACAAAACTTTCCAGAAATGTCTTAAATCAGTTCAGCAACGTTCGGAGCTCGGAATTTCAATAAACTTGTCGGCGCGTGAAGTACACGCGCCGTCGTGCCGGCGCGTGGCCGTGCTCCGGCCGGCACGCGCGGCTGAAGGTTGTACAGCAGGTTCGCCTCGTTTCGATCTACAACTTTCGTATATAAACTATTTTGAAATTCGCAACCGATTTTGCCAAGATTTTGTGTTTTCGAAATGATTACCCATGGTTATTCGTTCGCCGGAAAATACTGTTTCCGATGAGTTATACGACCAACGGCCGGAACATATGTAAAGTAAAACATATTTGGAACACTCTTTGTTTGTAAAACATTTTTCGAAATCTATTTTAAAAGCTGTGAAAGCGAAGCTTGAATATGCTACCTTGAAATGGGTTTATGAGATTTTGGCAGCACATTGTTCTTCGTGTTCTTGAATTTTCTGAGCAACATCAGCTTGTGATTTTTCAACACCTCCCTTACAGTAGACGATCTGGGTGTGTGAGGAGTGTTGTGAAATATTTTCGGAATTTTCGGACAAGCTTTGATAATTTTCCTCATAATTTTCTCTATTGCCACCATATTTCCTACACTCTTAACTTTCTCCTAATTTCTAACACTCTCAACCTAAAAATTGTGTGTGTCCAATCTGATGGAAAGAGGGGGTTATTTATAGGCAAGATTGAAGAGAACAAGCACCTCCCTCGCTCGGAGATAACAGCTACCGGAACATTCATCAATTCTCACACAATAATCAAACACAATAGTTGATTCCATTATCATGATATAACACTATCATTTCACATATTCCATCACATGTAAGGACTCAATATCCATGATATACATAATCAAAAGCGTAACACGTTTTACCGTCCGATGCCCGTACGTCTCACTACGTACCTTAGTCTCAAAAGTGGAGAAGTTGAATAACTTTATCTCCTTGACGTTGTTGGTACCTGGGATGGTTCTACACAACCATACAAATCATTATTAGAAGCCAATTATAGTCCAATATCCAAAAATTCCACAAAATAATCAAAATCACACATTTGTGTGTCTCGCGATCGATCGCCAAGGTGTCCCGATCGATCGCGAGATCACACTGTCCGTTGCTGAAAAATTTTGTCTTCGGCGATCGTTCGCCACATTTGGCGCGATCGATCGCCAGCCTCACCGATCGATCGCCCAAAAGTGGCGATCGATCGCCAAAGGCTTCTGGAGCCTACTGCTGGCTCGCGATCGATCGCCAAAAACGGGCGATCGATCGCCAACCCCTGTACATCGAAAATCACCATTTTTGCACATTAAAACCTTCACCAACCTCAACAACACTTATACCAACAACTCAAAAACATTAGAACACTTTAAACCTTCAATACACATCATTAAACAACCCCAAAATCTTACACCCAACCAAAAATCATACCATCACAAAACAAACCCATTTTCAAACTCAAACCTCAACCCAAAATCAAAATAAACCACATAAAAACAACAAGGAATGATATATATCCTTCCTAGGCCTCAAATCTTACCAAGAATCACAAGAATAATGTTTTGCAAGAACTCCTCTTCCACCTTGAAGCTCAACTCGAAAATAAGGAGGAAATGGTAGGGTTTGAGAGTGTTGGGTATAGTGGGGTTTTGAGAGTTGTTAAAGTGAAAGAAAAAGGGTATAGTGGGGTTTTGAGAGTTGTTAATTAAATTTGCACCCCACTAAATATCATGATGTATAAAATACCCCAACATGGTATTTTAAAAGCATTTTACAAAAATGCACCAACTTCCACTAAATCCATATTTCCACATAATTAACAACCAATACAATTTAATCATGTTAACACCCCATTTCCCAACATGCATAACATGCATCCTGAGATGCAACCCCGGTCACGCCTACCCTGTGACTAAGCATTTCACAAGATAATCCATCCCAACACATGAATCAATTACTATCATAATTAATCACATAAACATAATTAATGCCCAAATTGCTTATAATTATTTTGGGGTATCACAGTCCATCAAGTGGACGAGATTACTGCCATTTTGGCTCTGTTGGAAGCTATGAACCGGAAGATAGATAGCATGTGTGCAGCAGCGATGCAAGCTCAAGCTGTCTTCTGTGATTTATGTGGAGGCGGTCATCATAGCATTGAGTGCCAAGCAGGTAACCAATTTAATCAAACTACTGAAGCTGTGAATTTCATAGGGAACAGGCAGCAAAACAATCCATACTCGAACTCATACAACCTGGGGTGGAGGAACCACCCAAATCTGAGGTGGTCAAACCAAGACAATGTGTTAAATCCACAACCACAGTCGGGGTTCACACAAAAACCGAGTATGGAGGAGCTGATGGCCAAACTGATTTCGTCGACTGAGGTGAGGATGCAGAATCAGGATGCATCGATTAAGAACCTGGAAGTGCAGATAGGGCAGCTGGCAATGTTGATTTCTGGAAGGACACAAGGTGCGCTCCCGAGTGATTCTGTGAAGAATCCGAAGGAGCAATCAAGTTAACAGAGAAGGAGGTGACAGTCCAGCTTGGGACTATAAATTAAGAACTTTCTTCCCCTTCTTTTTCATTGTAGTTTGGTTGTTTTTAATTTGTTTTTAGTTGTTCCGTGAATGAATCCATGCGATTTTGTTGCAGGTGTAAAAACAAGATCAATAAAGATGTAGGCGAAGCAACCCGAGAGGAAAATTTTTGAGAAAAATTTGATTTTGGTAGTCTGGTGCTGGCGATCGATCGAGACAAAATCTCGATTGATCGCCCAGAAGTATTAAAGGCGAAGCGATTCACTGCCTCGACCGATCGATCGAGAAATATTCTCGATCGATCGATCGAGATAAAATTTTGAAAAAAAAGGGCACCGACGCAAAGTCTGCACAGAACTTTAAAACCTTTTCCTCTCTTCTCCAACAAAGACCACATTGCCTCTTCCACTTTTTCATCATCTCTCATCAATTTTCTCTCCAAATGTCAAATTACTTCAAATCTTTGAAGTAAGAATTGTTTCTGATGAGATTTTATTTGCAGATCTGAAGTATTGCAAACCGAATTGGGTAGAATTGCATCCGAAAGAGAATTCCGAGCCAAACGCCAAATTCATCAAAGATCAGATTTTTCTTGGTAATTGGTTTTAAATTTCGTATCTTTTCATCCTTTGGAGCATTTACTCTGTTGTTGTTAAATTGTGTCAAGAAGAATCAAAGTTTGGGGGAGTTGTTGTTGTGTTGCGGGGTGTTGGTATTGTTGTGTTTTGGGTGTGGCGTTTTAATGCAGAAAAGCGGATAAACTGAGAAAAAAAAACTTAGCAAGAAAATGGCTCCAAGAAAGAAGTCAAAGCAGGAGGAGGCCTCACAGAAGCAAAAACAGGCGAAGGCCACCACTTCTGAGCAAGAGCATGACGAACGGAAGTTTGCCAATGCCACAGCAGCTGAGTTGTATCCCATTTATCACAAGAAACCCCTCAGTCGTGAAAGGGGCATGAGTATGGATGTAAGGACCCTAATCCTTAAGTGCGGATCAAAGGTATAAATAGAGCTAATATAAAATATCAGAGTGAATTAATCGTATTGAGTCTATGAGCTTTAAGAATTACATGCCAAAATGAGGACTATCAATGGATTAATTACATTCCCCATCGAAAGAATGTATCAACTATAGTTTTACACTACTCCTAGAGTAGACACTATATAAAAATAATCCTGTCCTGCCTGGGTCAAAAGAATTCTCCACAAGCTCACCACCTCAACCCGTTTAGCCCTTCTATCATGCCAAAAGTGTACCTACAAGGACAACCCCCAAACATGAGCAATAATATCATCCATATTCAACACAATATGAATATAAAGCGTAAATGCATAAAACACAATTAAAACACTTCCTGTTTTCCCATGCATTTCAAAACGCTTCCAGTTTGGTTGTCCCTGTACCATAACTCATGAGTATAATCAATAGATTATTTTTAATGGTCTAGACATGTCATGACACAATACCATCTCATCAATATCAAATACCGGTCACCATTCCCTAGTCTGTCCATCACAATGTATTTTAATGCCCCTCGCTTATTTACATATAGGCGGCATAGAATAACCTCGCTTCAATGGACAAGCTGGTACTCCCACCCCTCGCCTCACATTGAGCGGCAAATATCCTTTCCTCGCCCTATATGACAACCACGCTAAAATGTGACATGCGGCGCTCCCACCCCTCGCTTCACATTTAGCGGAACCAAAACAAATAGCGGCAAGCATTAAAATCATCAAGGGATGACCACGACTCATGGGATGTGCACCAATAATCATATGCATCTATAATCATCATGCATAAATCAACATGTATTTGCATCCACAATGCATAATCACATATATACTCGCATCCACAATGCATAAACAATGAGTATATTAGATACATGTACCGTTGGGTGCCCGTACGTCCTCTACGTACCTTTCCAAAATGTAGGATATGGTAGGACTTCAGTTCCTTGGCTGTGTTGCCACCTGGGATGGTTCTACACATTCACACAAATCAATATTAGAACCCAATAATAGTCCAATACCAAAAATCCTACAAAAAAATCCAAAAACACCATTTTTGGTGTCTCGCGATCGATCGCCATACAGCCCCGATCGATCGCGAGACCACACTGCCTCGAGCAACAAAATTTTACAATCCGCGATCGATCGCTGAGTTTGCGCCGATCGATCGCGACCTCGCCGATCGATCGCGCCAAACTCGCGATCGATCGCTGAAGGCCACTGCCTCCAGCCCTTGCAGCTCGCGATCGATCGCTGGTGGCGCCGATCGATCGCCGAGTCTTTCACATGCGATTTTCGGGCACTATTCACCCTTCTTCTTCCCAAACTCAAACAACCTCAAATAATCAAACACCAACCATACCAAGTCACTACAAATCTTCAATAAACAACATCATACAACCATAAATCTAACACTCACCCAAAAATAACACCAACTCACACAAACCCATTTTAAAACCCTTCAAAATCATACCAAACTTAAACAAAACCTTACAAAATCAACAATGAGGTATCCATACGTCTTGGGGATCTCAAATCTTCCAATAAACTCCACAAAACAAGATTTTTGGAAGGGTTTCTCTCCACCCTTGAGCACCAACTCGAAAATGGACAAGGGAAGGGTTTGGGAGGTGTTATTTGGGAAAGTTGAAAAGTGATAGTGAAATGTATGGTGGGGGGGGGGGGGGGGGGGGGGGTTTGGGGTAATAAAGTGGGTTGATTAATTAAAATGCATCCCACAACTCATGGTGTATAAAACACCCCAACATGATATTTTTAAAAGCATTAATCCAAAATGCACCAAATATCAAATAAACTCATGATTTCCAATTAATTGCTAACCATGGCAAATAAATCATGCTAATAACAATTTCTCCAACATATACAACATGTACCCTGAAATGCCCTCCCGGGTCACTCTATCATGTGACTAAGCATTTCCATAAGATTAATAAATCCAACACATAATTAATTACCACCATAATTAATCATATAAACACAATTAATGCTCAAATTTGCAATTAATCATTTCGGGGATATCACAATACTCCCCTACTTATAAGATTTCGTCCTCGAAATCACATGCACTTACCCCAAAAAGGAAACTAAACATAAACACATACCAGAGAATAGTTCTGGGTAGTGCTGCACCATATGCCGCTCCGCCTCCCACGTAGCCTCCTCGACACCCCTGCGATCCCACTGAACCTTGATCATAGGTATCACTTTGTTCCGAAGTCTACGATCTGCTCGATCCAGAATTCTGACAGGCCGTTCCACATAAGACACATCGGACTCTAACTGAACTTCGGAAGGCTGTAAAACATGCGACGGATCCGGTTCATACTTCCGCAACATCGATACATGAAATACATCATGTATACCAGATAAAGAAGGCGGCAGAGCTAGTCGGTAAGCTAAGGTGCCAATGCGCTGCAAAATCTCGTACGGTCCAACATACCTCGGAGACAGTTTCCCGCGCATCCCAAATCGCACAACGCCTCTGAAAGGCGAGATCTTCAAAAAGACCTTATCTCCCAACTGAAATTCCAACGGTCTCCGCCGTTTGTTCGCATAAGCTGCCTGTCTGTCCTGGGCTGCTTTCATTTTCTGCCTTATCAGCTTTATCTTCTCTTCCATCTCCCGAATCAATTCCGGTCCCCCGACCGATTTACGGTCCAAATCATCCCAACACAAGGGCGATCTACACTGTCTGCCATAAAGAGCTTCAAAAGGAGCCATCTGAATACTCGCCTGGTAGCTGTTATTATAAGAGAACTCTACCAAAGGCACCGAATCTGGCCAAGAAACATCGAACTCCAAAACACAAGCTCTCAACATGTCCTCGAGAGTCTGGATAGTACGCTCGGTCTGGCCATCCGTCTGAGGATGATAAGCAGTGCTCAATCTGACTTCAGTTCCCAAGGCTGACTGAAGACCTTCCCAAAAATGAGATGTGAATCGCGGATCTCGATCCGACACTATGGAAACGGGGATCCCATGCAATCTCACCACATCTCGAATGTACAACTGCGCCATCCTCAAAAAGGTGAAAGTCATGCTATAGGGGATGAAATGAGCTACCTTAGTCAATCAATCCACGATCACCCAAATAGCATCAAATCCTGAAGCACTCCTCGGCAGGTGAGTCACGAAGTCCATGGAAATGTGTTCCCACTTCCACTTCGGTATCTCCAAGCTTTTCAACTCACCACCAGGTCTCTGTCTCTCTGCCTTAACCTGCTGGCAGATCAAACACCTCTTAACAAAAGCGACGACATCAGATTTCATCCTCTTCCACCAAAACTGACCACGTAGATCTTTATACATCTTCTTCCCGCCTGGGTGGATGCTAAGTCTGCTACTATGAGCTCGCTCCAAGATCCCTCTACGCAACTCTGGCGTACTCGGAACCACCCAACGGTCACCCAACCTCAAAGATCCGTCATCGGCCACTCTGAATTTTGTTGGCTGACCAAGATGTACTAAAGATAACCACCTCTGAACCTCATCATCTGACCTCTGAGCTCTCCTGATGTTCTCATAGATATCTGGCTCAGCTAACAAGGTCGATACATACACAGGTGATGCATCAATGTCAAAATCATAGCCCAGATGGCAATAGGAGGTCATCATGGCTGACAAATGGATGACGTCCTCAGCAGAACTCTTCACTTTCTGGCTCAAAGCATCTGCTGTCAAATTAGCCTTCCCGGGATGGTACTCAATCTCACAATCATAGTCCTTGAGTAAGTCCATCCACCTCCTCTGCCTCATGTTCAGCTCCGCCTGAGTGAATAAAAACTTGAGGCTCTTGTGATCCGTGTATATGGTAAATGAAGTACCATACAAGTAATGTCTCCAAATCTTCAGGGCGAAGATGATAGCCGCCAGTTCCAAGTCATGGACTGGGTATCTAGTCTCATGCGGCTTCAACTGTCTCGATGCATAAGCTACCACATGCTTATCTTGCATCAGTACACACCCAAGGCCCTGGAGTGATGCATCGGTATACAAAACAAATCTGGAGTTCTCCGTAGGGATCACTAACACTGGCGCCGTCGTCAAACGATGCTTTAACTCCTGGAAGCTCTCCTCACAAGCTTCTGACCAAAAGAAAGGTACTCCTTTCTGGGTCAACTGTGTCAACGGCTTGGCAATCTTCGAAAAGCCCTCGACAAAGCGTCGATAATATCCGGCCAAACCAAGGAAGCTCTGAATCTCAGGCACAGAAGTGGGGGCAGCCCACTCCATCACCGCTTCGATCTTCCTGGGATCCACTGATATCCCACTGCTAGAAATGACATGCCCCAGAAATACTACACTGCTCAACCAGAACTCACACTTACTGAGCTTGGCATACAACTGGTGATCTCGAAGAATCTGGAGCACTGTCCTCAAGTGTTTCACGTGCTCTTCCTCGCTCCGGGAATAGATGAGAATGTCGTCGATGAACACGATGACGAACTGATCAAGGTACTGCTGAAACACTCTGTTCATCAGACTCATAAAGACCGCTGGAGCATTCGTCACACCGAACGGCATCACTAAGAACTCATAATGTCCATATCGAGTCCGGAACGCTGTCTTCTGTACATCTTCCTCTCTGACTCGAATCTGGTGATACCCGGACCTCAAATCAATCTTGCTATATAATCTGGTACCTTGCAACTGATCAAACAAATCATCAATCCTTGGGAGAGGATATTTGTTCTTTACTGTGGCTTTATTCAGTTGCCGGTAATCGATGCACAATCGCATCGAACCGTCCTTCTTCTTCACAAAGAGAACCGGTGCGCCCCATGGCGATACGCTCGGGCGTATATATCCCTTGTCAAGGAGATCTTGCAACTGTTCCTTCAACTCTCTCAACTCCGCCGGTGCATCCTGTAAGGTGCACGAGAGATAGCGGACGTCCCCGGTAACAACTCGATCCCAAACTCAACTTCCCTAACCGGTGGGAATCCTGGGATCTCTTCTGGGAATACATCAGCAAACTCTGCTACCACTGGTACATCCTCAATTATCAATTCCTTATTCTTCCCAGACGTGTCCACGGCATAGATGAGATAGCCCGTGTGGCCACGTTCCAACAGCTGAGTCATCTTGATCGCTGAAATCAACGGAATCTTCGCACGAGAACCGTTGCCAAAGAAAGTCCACTGACTACCCAAATCAGGTCTGAACTTCACTGTCTTCTGCCGGCAATCTACCACTGCCTGATATCTGTTCAGAATATCAATGCCCAAGATGCAGTCGAAGTCCGACATACCCAATACGATCAAGTCTGCCTTCAACTCGTTGCCCTCAAAATATATGAGGCAATCTGCCATGAACTGATCAGCAACGACATTTCTTCCCGTGGGTGTCGAGACAAGGAGAGGCGTGGGTAGAGAAGACGTGCGCATATGGTGTCTCTCCACAAAACCAACAGATACAAAAGAGTGGGAGGCACCTGTATCTATCAAAATAAAAGCAGGGTACGTAAATAAATGACACATACCGGCGATCACCTCCTCTGGGGCTGCCTGAGCCTGCTCTCTAGTCAGCGCATACACCTGTCCCTGGGACGGTCCCACTGTCTGACCTCCCGATGGTCGAGGCCCAAACTGCTGCCTCTGGTGTACTGTCCTGTCATCAAACCTCGGCCTGTTGCCCTGAAACTCTGACTGTCCTCCCCGAGTGGGGCAATACCGAGCGATGTGGCCCATCTTGCCACAGCTATAACAGGCAGGGCACTTACTTGAAGAATGTGGCCCTCCACAGTTGTCGCACCTCGGCTCTCCCGGCCTATTCCCTTGTGAAGACCCTCGATTGGCCGACCAATTATTCTTGTTCTCCTGTTTCTGACCAAAGAACTTCTTTCCACCGAACCGTGCAGATGAAGAGGCACCACGAGGTTTAAATGGCTCCCCTCGGGGCCTCAAGCTGTCATTAGTCTGCCTCTGTTGTGGTACTGGTGGTGGCATAGCACTAGGATAAGCTCCCACTCCAAGCTCGGCAAGCTCCGCCCTTGTGAGAGCATCATCAAAAGAAGTTGGGTTATTGGTGATAACCCGGTCATAGAGCTCCGGTCGCAACCCCTTCATAAAACTCCTCATCTTTGCGTGCCCATTGGTGGCAATGTGGGGAACATACCTCAGCAACGAAGAGTACCGCGTGGCATAGTCTGACACTGTCATGTTCCCCTGTTTCAAACTTGTAAACTCGTCCTCCTTTGTCTGTCTCGCCGCTGCGGAGAAGTACCGGTTCAGAAACCGGGTCCTGAAGAGTGTCCAATCAATCACAGTACCTAGTGCTCTTAGCTCCAATACAGTGCCCCTCCACCACATTAGAGGTTTCTTAGCTAACTGGAACTCCGCTAGCCTCAGCCACGCTGTAACAGCACAAGGAGCCGACACAAATATCTGCTCAAGTCTTTCCAGCCACTCCTCAGCTTCCTCCCCTGATTCTGTTCCCTCAAACCGGGGCGGGTGGTAAGACAGAAACTGAGTCAAGTTAATCTCACCGGGTAGTAATAACTGAGCCACTGGCTCCAAGCCTACTGCTGGTGGATGTATAGGGTTCACTTGTCCAACGCTAGCGTTAACACTGCCCACATCGCCAACTTCTTCGTTAAGGTTCCCCGCATTCATAGCAGCCATGCTGTAACACAAAGGTTAACAACAATTCCAAAACAAATATATACATGTTATGCCGTTAGATAACATGAATGATAATAAGCATGTTAGTATAACAGAATATACATCAATATGCACCACATGCATAAACATGCCTCAAATGTAAGCACCTAGCCAATCATGCTAAGGCTACCCTTCACTCGTTCCCGGGTTCTCTAACCACTGCTCTGATACCACTAATGTAAGGACCCTAATCCTTAAGTGCGGATCAAAGGCATAAATAGAGCTAATATAAAAGATCAGAGTGAATTAATCGTATTGAGTCTATGAGCTTTAAGAATTACATGCCAAAATGAGGACTATCAATGGATTAATTACATTCCCCATCGAAAGAATGTATCAACTATAGTTTTACACTACTCCTAGAGTAGACACTATACAAAAATAATCCTGTCCTGCCTGGGTCAAAAGATTCTCCACAAGCTCACCACCTCAACCCGTTTAGCCCTTCTATCATGCCAAAAGTGTACCTACAAGGACAACCCCCAAACATGAGCAATAATATCATCCATATTCAACACAATATGAATATAAAGCGTAAATGCATAAAACACAATTAAAACACTTCCTGTTTTCCCATGCATTTCAAAACGCTTCCAGTTTGGTTGTCCCTGTACCATAACTCATGAGTATAATCAATAGATTATTTTTAATGGTCTAGACATGTCATGACACAATACCATCTCATCAATATCAAATACCGGTCACCATTCCCTAGTCTGTCCATCACAATGTATTTTAATGCCCCTCGCTTATTTACATATAGGCGGCATAGAATAACCTCGCTTCAATGGACAAGCGGTACTCCCACCCCTCGCCTCACATTGAGCGGCAAATATCCTTTCCTCGCCCTATATGACAACCGCGCTCAAATGTGACATGCGGCGCTCCCACCCCTCGCTTCACATTTAGCGGAACCAAAACAAATAGAGGCAAGCATTAAAATCATCAAGGGATGACCACGACTCATGGGATGTGCACCAATAATCATATGCATCTATAATCATCATGCATAAATCAACATGTATTTGCATCCACAATGCATAATCACATATATACTCGCATCCACAATGCATAAACAATGAGTATATTAGATACATGTACCGTTGGGTGCCCGTACGTCCTCTACGTACCTTTCCAAAATGTAGGATATGGTAGGACTTCAGTTCCTTGGCTGTGTTGCCACATGGGATGGTTCTACACATTCACACAAATCAATATTAGAACCCAATAATAGTCCAATACCAAAAATCCTACAAAAAAAATCCAAAAACACCATTTTTGGTGTCTCGCGATCGATCGCCATACAGCCCCGATCGATCGCGAGACCACACTCCTCGAGCAACAAAATTTTACAATCCGCGATCGATCGCTGAGTTTGCGCTGATCGATCGCGACCTCGCCGATCGATCGCGCCAAACTCGCGATCGATCGCTGAAGGCCACTGCCTCCACCCCTTGCAGCTCGCGATCGATCGTTGGTGGCGCCGATCGATCGCCGAGTCTTGCACATGCGATTTTCGGGCACTATTCACCCTTCTTCTTCCCAAACTCAAACAACCTCAAATAATCAAACACCAACCATACCAAATCACTACAAATCTTCAATAAACAACATCATACAACCATAAATCTAACACTCACCCAAAAATAACACCAACTCACACAAACCCATACCCTTCAAAATCATACCAAACTTAAACAAAACCTTACAAAATCAACAATGAGGTATCCATACCTCTTGGGGATCTCAAATCTCCCAATAAACTCCACAAAACAAGATTTTTGGAAGGGTTTCTCTCCACCCTTGGGCACCAACTCGAAAATGGACAAGGGAAGGGTTTGGGAGGTGTTATTTGGGAAAGTTGAAAAGTGATAGTGAAATGTATGGTGGGGGGGGGGGGGGGGGTGGTTTGGGGTAATAAAGTGGGTTAATTAATTAAAATGCATCCCACAACTCATGGTGTATAAAACACCCCAACATGATATTTTTAAAAGCATTAATCCAAAATGCACCAAATATCAAATAAACTCATGATTTCCAATTAATTGCTAACCATGGCAAATAAATCATGCTAATAACAATTTCTCCAACTTATACAACATGTACCCTGAAATGCCCTCCCGGGTCACTCTATCATGTGACTAAGCATTTCCATAAGATTAATAAATCCAACACATAATTAATTACCACCATAATTAATCATATAAACACAATTAATGCTCAAATTTGCAATTAATCATTTCGGGGATATCACAATGGACAAGATTGAATGTCCTGTCATAAGGGCAGTAAGGCGACGAGGGTGGTTTCAGTTTGTTCAAACACCAATGGATGCGGGGTCAATAACGTCGGCATTGATTTCCATAAACAACTTGGAATCAATAAGCCTCGTAATATCGCAATAACCAAAAACCAGTCTATATTCCATAAACAAAGAAATCATTGTCTTTACAACGGAATTAAAAACGCAAAATTAAAACTTAACGTCTTAAACGAAATAAAATCGTACTTAATGATAAACTTAGACTCTTAAGAAATACGCAGCGGACAAATCACCTGTTGGGATATTCCCTAAGACATATCATTAGATGATTGTTCATGACATACAATGTAATATGATTTTATGAATGGCAATTCATTATTATATATTATTCTTGTAACTGTGCAATGTGAATTAATATATATGTTAATGTCCTTAGAATAATATTGTATTATTCTTAAAGATGTCCCTAGTCAAGTATTATCATGAATAGGGATAATGATAATACGTAGAGACTAGTATGTGTTGATTGATGAACTCTTCATTGATATGAGATATCAAATCAACACATGGGTACATGTTAGAGAACGATGTACTGGACAGACCCACCATGAGAATGCAACATGGATAGTTATATGATCGTCATATGCAATTCTCAAAGTGATAATAATGTATGTAATCCTTACGACTTGTGATCATCAGAGATCCCAACATAAGGAGTTATGTATCTTGATATTGTCAAACGTTACCCGTAACAGGGTAAACTATAAAGGCGACTATTGGATACACTACGAATTATGTAGAGGGATGTTGACTGATCGAGATAGGATTTGTCCTTCCTATATAACAAGAGATGTGTTTGGCCCTTGATCAAGTGAGAACTAAAATGCATGGCCATGCTCGAATGAGTCGATATGAGATATCGACCTTATTCGTTTATTCTAGTTCTACTTTGGGATCAAGAAATAAAGATTGAATATACGAGGATGACTATTCCATGACTCGTATTCAATCTAAACACAAAGGACAAATGGATTAAGTTACATGGTTAATATTATCACAAGTTCTAAAGGTTATGTCGAGTCATTGACATTCTTGTAATTTGGGTAGCCTTGATGTGTTGCTAGACACCGCTCTTTGCTTGTAACGTAAAATGAGATTTTATGTCACTGCCAACATTACAAGATCCTATCGGGTCGCACAAAAGATTAAATCGAGAAGGGAAATTAAATTCATGGGATGAATTAAATAATTAAGAGGAGTCTTAATTAATAATCATAAGGATTAAATTAAAATCATGGGCTTAAGCCCATGAGGCTTTATGAAAGCCTTTAATTAAATCATATATAATTGGATTACATGGTGATTAATTAGATTAACACTTTGATATCATTCCAACCAAAAATAAAGTAGCACACGGCCGCACCATCTTCTTGGCTCTCGGTTTCTTCATAACCGAAGAGATACGAGGGTGATTGTGTGCCATCTTTCGATTTAGAATCGAGTGTGTTTCTTGTTCCGGTTTAAGAACTTGTCTAGCAACTTGTTCTTAAACTATACCTTCACCCGATTTGATCGTGTGGATACCGTTGAGGCAAAACTTGAAAAGTTTTGCTAGTGACTCGAAGGAGACGTTGGACGTGGTGCTGCTCCGTGGAATCTACTCAAACACGCTAAAAGGGTGAGACTTTTGTAAAACCTTTGTCCGATATGAATCCGTATGTATAGATCCGGTGTCTAGTAATCCAAATTTTAAATTCCGCTGCGTTGTATGCTTTATGGATTACTTACATCACCAACCCCAGAATTGGTGTTCTTCTTCAGCTTCAACCTCTTCTTCAGCTTTATCTGGGGATGTAGAGTAAGGGGTTGAGTGCTTTGGAAAACACTCAGCAAGTGGGGGACAATCGATATGATATCATAATAAATACTTCATAATTTTCATAACATGAATCAAAACTTGACATAAACCGATATGAATGTATCTTGACATAATTGCTCCAACGAGCCATAACATGACATCTCATATTGTTCATAATTTTTCATATACTTAAGCACAGTAAAGCATCTAATCTCCTCTTGGTACTGATATCAGTCTCTAGACTTATCCCTCCTAGAGATGAGGTCATGACATCAGCTTACCCACGAATAAAGGGTCTGGAAACTCCAGAAACAACGGATAACCACCGTATAAGGTTCTTTTAGCGGTTACACCCCACCGCATCAGGGTCATGGGGAATTCCAATTCAATTAGATTTCGAGTTTAAGGTGCTTACAAATTAATACTTTTTCTTAGTTTCAACATAGTTCATATCGATCGAGAGTTCAAAAAATACTATAGTTTTTCAAAAACGAAACGAATAAATAGCAAAAGCCCACTTACAGTGTTGGTATACGTGCTTGATCGATCGAGGTATTACATGAATGGATTCCAATCTCCTAATATGAACAGTAATCACACATGTTCACTGTGTGTGCACTGTGTGTGATTTTCGAACAGTTTTCTGGCTGAATTTTCGAGTTGCTTGCTGGAATATTTTTCTGAAGTTTTCGAACAATTTTCTGGAACAACTTTTCGAACAAGAAGCTGCTGAATTTTTCAGATTTAAGGGACTAAAATTCTCGAAAGTTCACGGCTGGAATTTGTTGAGAAAAAGTTGCTGAAATTCTTAGTATAAAGGTGCAGAGGCTTCGGCTTTTGTGGTAGAGTTTTCGAGATTTTCAAACTGCTGAAGGAGATGGTTTGTGATGTAAATATACTACCAAAGGTTGATGATATTTTATGTATTTCCTTTGTTGTGATACGTGGAAGACATTGTGAATTCTCGACAGATTTGGCGGTATTGCTATTTTATATGCTAGCGTTCCCACCTTTTCTAGAACTTCAAATGGTCCCACATATCTTGGGTTCAACTTTCCCTTTTTGTCAAATCTAATCACTCCTTTCATTGGTGAAATCTTTACGTAGACCTTTTCACCAATCTCGATATCCACTGGTCTCCTTTTCAAATCAGCCCAACTTTTCTGTCGGTCATGGGCTATCTTGAGCCTATCTCTGATGATGGCTATCTTGTCAGTAGTAGCTTGCACTAATTCTGGTCCGGTGATAGCTCTTTCTCCTACTTCATCCCAGTATAAGGGTGATCGGCATTTGCGCCCATAGAGTACTTCGTATGGCGCCATACCAATGCTACTATGATAGCTGTTATTGTTAGCGAACTCGACTAGAGGTAATAGTTCGCTCCAATTTGCAGTAAAATCCGATACACAAGCTCTTAGCATATCTTCAAGGGTTTGGATAGTCCTCTCTGTCTGGCCATCGGTTTGCGGGTGATAGGCCGTGCTAAGAGTCACTTTACTTCCCATAGCTTGCTGAAAGCTTTTCCAGAAACGCGACACGAATCTAGGATCTCTGTCGGATAGGATGCTCACTGGGACTCCATGCAATCTTACTATATTGTCCATATATAGAGTTGCCAACTTGTCTAAGTTGTAGTTCATACGGACAGGTAGAAAGTGTGCTGACTTGGTTAGTCTAATATTTGAGCACGTTTTGAGTCATGATTGAGTGAAGTATGTATTGAATAAAGTGAAAACTTGTGTTAACTATGATTTGTCTTGAGCATCTTAGAAAACTCTACAATTTATTTGAAAGCACTTTGAGGCGAAATTTTATAATTAGGAACTTGACTTGGAGATGATTTAGGCGATCTTTGGACCATTTGTGCGTTTCAAGCTTAGCTTGTCTACATCATTCCTTAGTGTCCCCTCTTGAGCCTTTTTTGAAAAGAATGGTATATGCATTGCATATAATTAGACCCACATTCGACATTTTTGGCTAACCATTATACCTACCTTGGATTGAGCCTAAAGAAAAAAAATTTATCCGTCCCTAAGGGAGTATAATGAATCTCATTCATTGAACTGAATTGTATATGTAGATGAGTTCAGTGTGAAAAACAAAATGAACAAAAGAATGAGCAATAAGAAAAGATGTAGAGAAAAGCCTTGAAAAAAGAAATGAAAACATTCAAATAAGACCCAAAGTGCCCAAGGCTAGAAAAAGTTGAAGAGAAGCTCAATATTGTGCGAAAAATTTTGAACTGATTCTATTATACTCTCTTCTTTGTATTCATCCTACCTTTTCTTTGGAGCCGACACCAAAAGGCCTAACGCTATAAGCTTTTAAAGACCTTCTGATCCAAGTCTAGGGAATAATTACATTAATGGAGAAGTGCTGGATAGTAGATTTGTAGAGTAATCCAAAGTAATCTTGACTTTGAGTTTTTATGGCACATTTTGATCTTAAAGATATGATTATACCTCATGATTGACAATAGCACACACGCACGTTCCGATGTGGCGATGTATTGTTTAGCTTAGGAGAAAACGCTTCCTGTTGAACTTTGACTGAGTCTTATTGATGTGTAAGTAGGATTGCTGAGCTTTTACTTTGAGTTGTAAAGATGATTCATTCAAAGTATTAAGTTTAACTCTAATTTTTGAGGTTATTGCTTGCTCGAGGACGATCAAGTCCAAGTTTGGGGGAGTTGATAGGCTTAGATATTACGTGTTTTTAGATGTAATTTCTTACCGTTTTTCGTACTTTTTCCTGGATGAAATTGCGCTTTTTGGTATTTATTTGCTTGTTTCAGGAAAATAGGTTGGAAATGGTAGAAATGAGCTAAAATGAAGAAAATGGGTGAAATCGAGGCGAAAAAGAGAAAAAAAGAGAAGAATTCAGATTTTGCAAAGCACCGATCGATCGAGAATATTTATCGATCGATCGATCCGGGCAGAGAGTTCAGCAACAATTTTATCGAAGTGTCGATCGATCGGAACCAAAATTTCGATCGATCGATCGAGGCAGAGAGTTAAAATGCTGAAATGAACAGTGCACCGATCGATCGGACAATCTTTTCGATCGATCGATACGCGAATTTTTAAAAATCTTATCTTCCATATTTGATGGATTCTCGGGGGTTTTAAAGGAGGATCATTTCCATATCAAATAGACATCAGATCAGAGAGGGAAAAAGGGCCGAAAATAAGAAGAGAAGAACCCTAGAGCCGCCGAGAAGAACCCGAGGAAAAGCCATCTTCCTCCGTTCTCCGTCCGAGCTTGAGCGAGTCAATTTCCGGAGTGCAAGGAAGGAGCAAGAGAAGAGATTACGGTGCAACGCACGGATTTGTTCCCACGTTTATCGTATTTCTAAACTCAGATTTATTTGATTTTCATATTCATTTGATGTTTTAGAGGTTGAGAGACAATTAAACATCTCATTTATTTGATTTGAATTGAATTGAGTTTATTTTATCGAGTTTGAATATAATTGTGTTTGAGTTATTGATTCGAATGTGTTTGAGTGGATTGATTTCTTATTGTTCATGAATTATATGCCTAAAGATATCAAAGTCTAGCTAACTTTGATTGAATTTGTGAGTTATAAACGAGATCGAGAGATAACGTTATAATACGCTACAATAATTCATGATGTATGTTTAAGATTGAGATCGAGAGATAAAATCACATACGTGAGCACTTTGAATCGAGAGATTTAGAGTAACTAGGTTTTGAAGATTTATGCAATATCGGATTAGTAAATAAGTGAACGAGAGTTACTTGTTCTAATTTGATATTAGTTTCTTTACAACTCGAGAGAGTGTATTGAATAACAGCGAAAGCCTTTCACCTTAAGAATCGATTGTTTAGTAGTTGCTTATTCAAACGAATCATTGACGATAAACAGTTGAACGAAGAGCTAGATAAATTTCTCGAGCGAAATTCCTTTGCATATCCGGAAGCCATTTATTTTATTTATTCTTGTTTTATTTGGGTTCTTTAGTTCTAAATTTGCATTAGTTAATCTACCCCCCCTTTTTAATCGTAGGCTAAATATAATTTTACTAGTTTTATTTGGTACTTATATGTTAGTCCATGTGGATTCGACAACCCTTACTTTCATTTAACTATACTAAAACTTGACAACCGTGCACTTGCGGTAGAATCGCTACACTCGAAAATAATTGTTTAAAATAAGAGCGGTCAATTGGTCCTTACGCTTAGACGATGCCTTATGGGCTTATCGAACTGCTTTTAAGACACCTATTGGCACATCAACTTATAGGTTGGTATTTGGTAAGGCATGTCATCTACCAGTTGAACTTGAGCATAAAGCATATTGGGCTATGAAATGGCTAAACTTTGATTGTCATGTTGCAGGTGAAAAACGTCTTTTACAGCTAAATGAGATGGAGGAATTTAGAAATCAGGCATATGAGAATGCCAAGATTTACAAAGAAAGAACCAAGAAGTGGCATGATTCTCATATACAAAGAAGGGAATTCAATGTAGGAGATACAGTACTCTTGTTCAATTCCAGATTGCGACTCTTTCCAGGTAAACTACGTTCTCGTTGGTCTGGACCATTCACAGTCTCCAAGGTAAACCCAACTGGCGCTATTGAAATTACCGACCCCGAAAAGGAACCTTTATAGTAAATGGGCAGCTGTTGAAGCACTACAACATCAATGAGAAATGCGAGATGTTAGCCTCTATCTGTTATCTTGAAAACTAAGGAAAAGGAGGTGAAAGTCCAGCTTGGACTATAAATCAAGAACTCTTTCTTAACCCTTTGCTTTGTTTTATTTTAGTTTGTTTTTGTTTTTGTTTTCTTGATTTTGGCGAGACTTCATGCGTGCTGATCATTAGTGTAGGATTACATAATTTTTTTGGCAAAGTCTATGCAATTAACATAAAACACCATCATAAGGTATCACCACTAGTTCTTCAAAGTTTAAACAAAATAATTACTTGGCTTTCAAAAAGGGAAGACAATATACACTTCTCCCAAAAGATTACATTTCCAAAATATTAGCGTCTATTTCTACGTTAAGTCATCTAGTTCACAGAGCTTCATGTTACTCCTCTAGACGCTTCAGTATTATCTCCCCAAACCCTCCAAAAGATTGAAACATGATACCTGTTTCCACAGAAACAGCCCACACACGGGGTGAACACACTAGTAATAATCATAAGTTCAATGCATAATTATAATTCATGATTTACAGAATATGAAGCTATAACACAAGATACTCCCTGAATATAATTCGGTTTCATGTCTCACAAGTTGTTCATGTTCTCACAATTTCACAATTCATTAATATAATAATTAATCATCAAGAACCATACTAAATCCATAACTTTACCGGGAGTACAACATTGCAAAACAAAAACACCATTATATGGCAACTATGATGTCAATTGTGATTTGTAGATCGCGGCGTTTTCCCATTTTAGAAAACGTATTAAACATGAAGCAACAGTTGAGCGAGAAACTTTGTAAGAACCCATGCATACCAACTCGATTTCACGATCTAAGAGTTAAAATAAAAGGCAGTAATCAAGAGAGAACAACAGATGAAAGTGGATATATATATATAAAAGGTGATAACTAAATAGCTAGCCATAATCACAAGCGTAAATTATAATTATCATTCGAGGTTACCGTCCACGGTAAAACAAGAACTCTTGCTATGAGCCGGCTGAAAATAGTAGAATACAGAAAAGGCAGCAAATAGAGAATACCAATGTAATCCCAATGAAAGAGCATATATCTGCATTATAGTTACATATAAAATTATCATGAAGCTCCAGTAAAGCACATTCTCAGACGGACAACTCAGTTTTTGAAACAAGAATACCATCTGTATCAGCATAAAGCCATTCACCATCACATATTCTGGTCCCAGCAATATTTATGGGGACGTGCATTTCTCCAATCCTCTTCCTGTTAGCCTTAACAGGATGCGAGGAGAGGGCTCGAACACCAATGTCGCAACCATTGATTTCATCCACATCCCTTATACAGCCATTAACAACAATACCAGCCCATCCATTGTTCTGTGCCTGTACTACAGGATTTCCACCCAATATTGCACATCTCAAGCTACCACCCCCGTCAACAACAAGAACTCTTCCATTTCCCTTTTCCTCAAGAAATTCACGAACCAAAACATTATCTTCAAACACCCTCAGAGTAACAACTGGTCCAGAGAAGACTTGGCGCCTGCCATATATCTGGAAAACAGGATGAAGGACTCGAAGCTCACCGCCTACAATGAGCTGTGGATTTGCATCACAAATCTCAGCTGTCGTTACCAAGGCCATCCCAGATCAAATACCTCCAGGAAAATAAGCATCATGAATAAGTGATTGCTAATGGTAATAGAAGAACTCGTACATTTTTTCATCTCAATATAGTCAAGTAGATAGATACACAGGGAAAAAAATTTAACCGGACAAATCCAAAAATTTCGCACTGAACCAGGAAAAGATACAACAACGTCAAAAGAGACACATTATATTGAAATATGAAAAAAAAATACCTATGGCAGAACACTCTACTTCACGAAGATGGATCATATTGAGCTGAGAATCGACTAAACATGAGACTAAACAGCTAACAACAATGCTTCACTTTATCCCACCTGGAAACACATTCAAGCACCCACCTTTCTTTATTCAAAACCTCTAACTAATCTAAACAGTGCAGGTACTGAAACTAAGTCCAACAATAAGATGGATAAAGATGTATCATCTACTCAAATTGATATGTCCTAACCCAGCACCATCTATAACACAAGCCAAGAATCTAAAAACTTACAAATACCCTAGATAACTTATTATTTAAAACACAGCATCCTCTGTAAATTATGTAATGAATGGAAACAAAGCCAACTCTGATTGTCTTCTTGTGTCATCACCTGATAGAACCGCCAATATATTAAACACAAAAAGAGAAACAAAGAAGTCTATCCATCCAAGAAAACACATACTCAGGCATAGATCCAAAACTACTCAAACATAAAGTTGCATTATTCACAAATAAGCCCGTTTTCTATTCAGCGGTTTCATGTCACAAGATAATCAGATTATACACCAAATTTTTTTTCCAAAACCTTCAATTTTCTGTTTCAAAAACAAAACCTTCAATATTCAAGATTTATGTCTGAGAATTAATAATTGATCTTTGTAAGACAACATGACAGGAATAACAATCGCTCAAAAAGAAAGCATATATAAATAGAGAGATTGGATATAATACAATCGCAAGCTGATGAAATGCCACCGGATTTCGCCTTTTAATCTCCCAGGTACCAAATAAGATCAATTATTCAGAAAGACATTGAAATTTGAGCTGAAAATAATTCAATTTAAGGGTTTCATTCAATCGAATTGGGGAGAGGATCGCAGCCTCGCAGGGCCGCCAGTGATGGTGATTTGAGCACTGTGCGTGGTTTGATTATTCAATTTATCTCATTTCTAAAACCCATGACTATATTGAAATATTGAAGACCCCCAATTCTTTTCCATATGATGCGTTTAAGTCTTTTCTTATTATACCAATACATAAATATTCATATCACGATTCAGTTTTGTTCTTAGGTTGTTGGGTGGTCGTGCTTATCGTGTACGCCCAAATTAACCATTATCAGTTAACAACAAATTAATGTAGCAGCGTAAGTAGGGATCGATCCAACAGAGAAGGAGGAATCTTTGTACTAAAAAGTGTCAAAATAAGGGGGATTTGAGAGTAGTAATTATCTAAAATTATGTAGGATGCAAGATTGAAATAAAATAGTAATAAATTAATTAAAGAGAGATTGGTTTCGGTCGACGCTACCATTGAAATTCGATTATTCATTCATCGATTTTCTCACATATGTCTTGTTTATGCATGAATATTCACCATTGAAGATTTACTCCTATCACACATTAAGTTTAGTTAAATCGAAAACATCATCCAAATTTAACCCTTATCGATTAATCAACCCTAACAACAGCAGTTAAGATTTAAACTAATGATAGCATATGAACAAGTAGGATTGGTGAAGCTTATAGATGTCAAACGGGCCGTGCCGGCCCGGCACGGCCCGTAAATCCGTGCCGGGCCGGCACGGCCCTTTAACGAGACGGGCCGTGCCTGGCCCGGCACGGCCCAAATCAAATTATTTTTTTTTTTTCGCTTTTTTATTTGTTTTTTGTTTAATTTTAATTATATAAATATAATAATATTATAAAAATATAGATTGTTACAATATACTTGTTAAATAAAAATTTTTTGACTACAAATTGAAAACTACAAATTACATTGAACAAAAGTAAATAATAAATTGCAAAAGAGTTTTAAAAATATGCTAGTTTTCTTCATTTTCATCCGAAGAAACATCATGTCCTCCCAAACCTTGTAAGCGGCTATCAGCATCCAACCAATCCTTTAAAAGAATACACATCTCCACAGTGTTTGGTTTCATTCTACTTCTTTTTTCATCAATGCATCTTCCACCTGCACTAAAACAAGACTCCGATGGAACTGTGGATATCGGAGGAGTTAGTAGATCACGTGCCATTATGGAAAGTACTGGCCAAAGTCTAGCATTGTCTTTCCACCATGCAAAACATCAAAAGTTTCTAATTCTTGTTCACTAAAATTTATGACTTGGTTTAGATATAACTGAAGCTCAGTAAATGAAGATGTATTAGAACTAGAACTAGAAGAAGCGGAAGTAGTGTCTTGTCTTCTTCTTAACATTGTCCACACAGAACCCTTACCACTACTAGCACCACTACTACCACTTTCTTTTACTGGAGTTGCTCTAGAATTATGTAACGAATCATATAAAGAAAACAAAGCAAACAAACATTTATTAATGCGCTCTTTCTCTTGATTAATGACCGCTTTATTTTTAAACAAAAGATATTTCAAAGAATGGGTTGAAGCGATTCTACCGCAAGTGCACGGTTGTCAAGTTTTAGTATAGTGAAAATTAAGTACAGGTTGTCGAATCAACAGGGACTAACGTATAAGTACCAAATAAGATTAATAAAATTATATTTAGCCTACGATAAAAGAGGTTTGATTAACTAAAGCTAAATTAAACTAAAGAATAAAGATTAAACTAGAAACAAAGAATAGAATGGTTCCGGAAATGCGAAGATAAGTCACTCGAGAAAATTACCAAGCTCGTCGTTCCATTATATTATCTCTACTGATTCAACGGAATTCTCAAATTATCACTCAATTGATTTTAAAGGTGAAAGGTTTTCACTATTATTCGATACACTCTCTCGAGCTGTAACGAAACTAACAATAAATTAGAATAAGTCACTCTCGTGCACCTATTTACTAATTCAAAGTTGCTTAAATTATCAAAACCTTATAACTCTAAATCTTTCGATTTCAAGTACTCACATATGCGATATCATCTCTCGATCTCAATCGTGACATACATCATAAATTAATGGAGCGTGTTACAACGTTATCTCTCGATCTCGGTTGTAACTCTCAAATTCAATCAAAGCTAGCTAGACTTTGATCTACACATGCAATCAATCTATGAACAATAAATATCAATGCGCTCAAATACCAATGAATCAATATATCAAACACAACGAACTAAAACTTCAATAATATAAACCAAATTCAATTCAAATCAAATACAGATGAGTTTAATTGTCTCTTGACCTCAAAAACATCAAATAAAAATGAAAATCAAATAAATTAAGGTTCAGAAATACGATAAACGATGGATGAATCCGTGCGTTGCACCGTAATTTCTTCTCTTGTTCCTTCCTTGCACTCCGGAAGAGATTGGCTCGACTTTGGACGAAGAACGGAGATTGGATCTCCTTGGCGGCGTTGGGCGGCGGCTACTTGACCTAGAAATCCCCTGAAAAATGGTCTAATATTGTGTATCTCTTGATCTGGATCAAGCCTCCCGCTTAAAAGCCCCGCAATCTCGATAAATAAGGAAAATAAAATCTTCAGATTTCGCGTCTCGATCGATCGAGATTTTCACCGATCGATCGGTGCACTGTTCACGTCAGCCTTTTGCACTCACTGCCTCGCTCGATCGATCGAGAATTTCCACCGATCGATCGAGATTTCTCAAAATTTGTTGCTGAGGTTACTGCCACGCTCGATCGATCGAGATTTCCACCGATCGATCTAGCCTTCAAAAAATCTGATTCTCGCTTCTGGCTGGCTCGATCGATCGAGAATAAATCTCGATCGATCGAGATTTGGGAAATCCATCTTCTTTTATTTTCTCTTCTTTTACGCCTCGATTTCGCCCGTTATCTTCATGTAAGCTCATTTCTTCCACTTCCGGTCTAATTTCCTGAAACAAACGAATAAACACCAAAAAGCATAATATCATCCAGGAAAAAGTATGGAAAATGGGAAGAATTTACAGTTAAAATCACTCAAAATCTAAGCCTATCAACTCCCCCAAACTTAGACTTGATCGTCCTCGAGCAAGCAATAAACTCAAAAAGAAAAGTTAAACTCGATACTAAGCATGAGTCATCTTCACAACATACGTAACAACTCAGAAATCCTACTTACACATCAATAGAAGTCAATCAACATTTAACAAGAAGCAATTTCTCCTAAGTTAAACAATACATCGCAACATCGGAACGTGCGTGTGTGCTATTGTCAAACATGAGTTACATATATATCTTTAACATCAACATGTGCCATATTAACTCCTAGTCAAGATTACTTTGAATTACTCTACAAGTTTACTATCCTGCACTTCTCCACTAATGTAATTGTTCCCTAGACTTGGATCAAAAGGTCTTGAAAGCTTATAACGTTAGGCCTTTTGGTGTCGGCTTCAAAGAAAAGGTAGGATGAATTTAAAGAAGAGTGTATAACAAAACCAGTTCAACTATTTTTTGAGCTTCTCTTCAACTTTTTTCTAGCCTTGGCCACTTTGGGTCTTATTTTGAATTTTTCTTTTCAAGACTTTTCTCTACATCTTTTCTTTTTCTTTGCTCATTCTTTTGTTCCTTTTGAACTCATTTGCATATAACAATTCTGTGCAATGAATGAGATTCATTATACTCTCCTAGGGGTAAGTAAAAATTTTCTTTTAGGCTCAAACCAAGGTGGGTATAATGAGTTGCCAAGAATGTCGAATGGGGGTCTAATCATATGCAATGCATATACCATTCTTTTTTCAATAAGGCTCAAAAGGGGACACTACGGAATAATATATAACAGGTAGGCTTGAAAGGCTCAAACGGTCCAAAGATCGCCTAAATCATCTCCAAGTCTAGTTCCTAATTATAAATTTCGCCTCAAAGTGCTTCAACTAAACTGTAAAGTTATCTAAGATACTCAAGACTCATCATAGTTAACACAAGTTTTCAATTTAATCAATACATACTTCACTCAATCATGACTCAATAAGTGCTCAAATTCTTCCTCAGTTTTGACATATGGTTAACAAAGGATATACACAACCAAGTTAAACATTTTTATGACTCCTATCTAGATGAGGATTAATTTCATCATGTATTACCGTTGCAAATCTAATTCCTCATTTCTCAAGAATAACTCAATAAAAAATTTTTTTGTTGGTAATGCTCAAGGACGATTCAAATGACAATTAAGCACACAACATGTGGATAAAACAAGTTAAACATGCAAACCACTCCCCCAAACTTAACTGAAACATTGTCCTCAATGTTTAAAAGAATCCAAAGGGAAAAAGTAAACTCCCCTGATCAAGACGCTTGCATGAGGATTGAGGAAGTTTGGCTTTTGAAAGCACCACTGCTGTAGGGGTTCATCGCTCCACTTGAGTACCTCGCAAAAGAAGGATGCTAAAAAAAAAATCGACAAGAGAGAAAAACATACTAAATGCAAAATTGAAAATAAAACAAAGCTAAATGCAAAAGGATACGCTTGGGTTGCCTCCCAAGAAGCGCTGATTTCTAGTCGTCGGCTTGACCATCAGAAGCAACCATCAAAGAGCGGTTGCCGCCCATAGTCAGTATCATATTATACCACTAATGGGTCTTTATTCAGTATGCCCTCAAGATTGGCCAGATGTCTCCAGTGTAAACTCGTCGCTCCAACAACTTTCGTCATGACATAGTGAGCATGGGAGAATGATTCTTCACTTGACTTCATCTCATATGGGGCGTAGTGTGGTGAAGTTGGTGGCATCGATGGGAAATACGTATCCACATATGGCATATAACATGTCTCCATCGATGGGTGCATATCAAGGTTCTCGAAACTCTCATCCTCCAACATCACTCTTGGCTTGTTTTCCCATAGGATCTCCTCAGATGACTTTTCCACTGTAGGCTCAATCACTTCCATAGGCTCAACTTCCCTTGATTCTTCCCCATGAGTCGGAGCACTCCCCCAAACTTGATTGGTTGAGTGATCATCATCATGTAACCGGGCCTGATTTGTAGATCTCGTCTCCTCCTCTTGGCAGCTCATTGAGATGGTTTCCACTAGAATTGCAAATTGCTGCTCTAGATGACGTATATAATTGGTCTGGTTCTCTAAACGTTGCTCAGTTGATGCCATGAGTCTAAATAACATATTCTCTGATTGAGCCGTTCCTTCTACACAACTATCTTTCTTCTCGCCGTGATGCTCAAAGGTTTGGTGCGTATCATTAGGGTAGTGAGGCTCTGGTGGGTATTGGTGACTCCAACCTTGCAAGGAAGGATCACAATGCTAGTGGTAATCGAAGTCCGCCATATCATTGAACAGGTGTAATACACTGTCCTCAACTCTATCAACCAGGGGACTCCCAGTCACCAGTGCTCCTCTGAATACCCATCCTCGTGTCTGTGCATCCAAACCTTTGAAGAAATGTTGCAGAAGAGTATAGTTTGAAAAGTTGTGATACCTGAATGTGTCTGTCAGTTCATTGAATCTCTCCCACGCCGAATAAAACGGCTCTGAAAATTGTTGGGCAAATCTTGTGAAGACTTGTTGATGAAGCATCACAAGTACCTCGCAAGAAAAACAAATAACATACTTAAATAAATTTTTTTTTTTTTTTTCGAAAATAACAAAAAGAAAAAGAAAACAAAAACGCAATAATAAAAGAATTGGCTAAATTACAATTAACTAATCTCGTATGATATTATACAGATTAGTCCCCGGCAACGGCGCCAAAAACATGACCGCTTTATTTTAAACAAAAGATATTTCAAAGAATGGGTTGAAGCGATTCTACCGCAAGTGCACGGTTGTCAAGTTTTAGTATAGTGAAAATTAAGTACAGGTTGTCGAATCCACAGGGACTAACGTATAAGTACCAAATAAGATTAATAAAATTATATTTAGCCTAGGATAAAAGAGGTTTGATTAACTAAAGCTAAATTAAACTAAAGAATAAAGATTAAACTAGAAACAAAGAATAGAATGGTTCCGGAAATGCGAAGGTAAGTCACTCGAGATAATTACCAAGCTCGTCGTTCCATTATATTATCTCTACTGATTCAACGGAATTCTCAAATTATCACTCAATTGATTTTAAAGGTGAAAGGTTTTCACTATTATTCGATACACTCTCTCGAGCTGTAACGAAACTAACAATAAATTAGAATAAGTCACTCTCGTGCACCTATTTACTAATTCAAAGTTGCTTAAATTATCAAAACCTTATAACTCTAAATCTTTCGATTTCAAGTTCTCACATATGCGATATCATCTCTCGATCCAATCGTGACATACATCATAAATTAATGGAGCGTGTTACAACGTTATCTCTCGATCTCGGTTGTAACTCTCAAATTCAATCAAAGCTAGCTAGACTTTGATCTACACATGCAATCAATCTATGAACAATAAATATCAATGCGCTCAAATACCAATGAATCAATATATCAAACACAACGAACTAAAACTTCAATAATATAAACCAAATTCAATTCAAATCAAATACAGATGAGTTTAATTGTCTCTCGACCTCAAAAACATCAAATAAAAATGAAAATCAAATAAATTAAGGTTCAGAAATACGATAAACGATGGATGAATCCGTGCGTTGCACCGTAATTTCTTCTCTTGTTCCTTCCTTGCACTCCGGAAGAGATTGGCTCGACTTTGGACGAAGAACGGAGATTGGATCTCCTTGGCGGCGTTGGGCGGCGGCTACTTGACCTAGAAATCCCCTGAAAAATGGTCTAATATCGTGTATCTCTTGATCTGGATCAAGCCTCCCGCTTAAAAGCCCCGCAATCTCGATAAATAAGGAAAATAAAATCTTCAGATTTCGCGTCTCGATCGATCGAGATTTTCACCGATCGATCGGTGCACTGTTCACGTCAGCCTTTTGCACTCACTGCCTCGCTCGATCGATCGAGAATTTCCACCGATCGATCGAGATTTCTCAAAATTTGTTGCTGAGGTTACTGCCACGCTCGATCGATCGAGATTTCCACCGATCGATCGAGCCTTCAAAAAATCTGATTCTCGCTTCTGGCTGGCTCGATCGATCGAGAATAAATCTCGATCGATCGAGATTTGGGAAATCCATCTTCTTTTATTTTCTCTTCTTTTACGCCTCGATTTCGCCCGTTATCTTCATGTAAGCTCATTTCTTCCACTTCCGGTCTAATTTCCTGAAACAAACGAATAAACACCAAAAAGCATAATATCATCCAGGAAAAAGTACGGAAAATGGGAAGAATTTACAGTTAAAATCACTCAAAATCTAAGCCTATCAATTAATATTAATATTTTCATAAGCCATGTTGGTGTAATAAGATTCTATTATAATTTCTACACTATATAATTTTAATCTAGGATCCATAATTGATGCCAAGCAATTCAACATAGGAATAGTTTTCCAGCATTTTTTAAATTTATACTCCATTGGTTCGACAGTACCTGTAAAAAATGGATCAGATCTATGTAATGCAAAACATTCACTAATTTCATAAATTTTTTCAAAAATATCGAAGAAGTTGGATAATAACAGCCCGAAAATAAATTGGTAGCATCGTAAAACGGTTCTAAAAAATTACAATTATTAGAAGCAATTTCCCAATCAGTTTCTTCAATATGAAAATGTTCGGCCATCCTTTCATTAAAAAATAAAGTGATCACATTTCTATAAGGTAAACATGCTTGCAACATTAAATATGTAGAATTCCATCTATTAGGAACATCATAAGGAAAATCTTTATAATTCATACCATGAGAAATACATAAACTTTTGAAGTCTTGTTTTCTAGCAACTGAACCATTAAGAAATTTAAGAGTAGTCTTTATTTTTTCTAAATGAAGCTCAAGTGGTTTCAATCCATCTTGTACACACAAATTTAAAATATGACATGCACAACGAATATGAAAAAGATCACCATTTAAAATTGGTTTCAAATAAGTTTTTAATATAGTAATTGCAGCTGTATTATTAGTTGCATTATCAAATGAAATAGAGAAGATTTTATTACTAATATTATATTCATTAGTAACTTGCATAATGGCATTGGAAATAACTCTACCCGTATGATGCCAATCAATTTTTGTGAAACCTAATTTTTTTTATGTAACACCCAGTTATCGTCAATCCAATGTCCTGTAACACAGAGATATGATGCATTGCCAAGATAAGTTGTCCAAATATCACTTGTTAGTCCTACTTTCGATGAAAGATTACCTAAATACGTAATTAAATTTGATTTATATTCATTAAAAATGGTGAATGCATCCGATTTAATAGTATTCCTTGAAAATCGTTTATGTTGAGGTTGCAAACCTAAATGAATATAATTAGTGAATTTGGCATCCGCCCCCATTGAAAAAGGTTTCTCCGCCCATACGATGTATTTAGCTAGTTCTCTCCTATCTCTTTCAACATTATAAGTGAAAATACCTAAACTTGAACTACTACTACCAGTACCGAATTGTGAAAGAGTAGTTTGGTTACCATCAGTTGGTTCTTTTTCATGTTTAGCCATGTGTCTTAGTAAATGACCTGTACCACCAGAAGAAACATATGCATAATCTTTTTTACATTTTTTACAAACTGCCCTTGATCCCTTTCCCTCAACATTTTCTATATCGAATAGTTGTCATACATTGCTAGTTCTTTTTTTTGAAGTTCTTCTACTTGATGATTGAATATTTGGTGTGCTTTCTTCATTTTCTTGGAATTGATCGATTTCATCATCATAATTAACATTATAAGATGAATTGGCCATTATGTATATAGACTACAATTATGAATTATCTAATGCAACAAATATAAAAGTTACCAAATTTTTGCTAGGAGGAGTGTTGGCTTTGTTGCTTGTGCTTGTCTCGGCAAACGTAAGACGAATTTCTTTTTTCTTGTGAACAAATTGAGAGTATAGCGTCTCAAGTATATAGAGCTTACAGATTAAGAGGATAAAATATTTCATCAACACACACATATATATAACAACCAAAATTTTATTTTTTTTTTTAAAAAAAGCCGTTGAACGGCTATATTTTTGACCGTTGGACATTGGCGATCGATCGCCATTTTTGTGGCGATCGATCGCCACCCCCTGTGTTTTGCTTACTGCCTCTAGGCAATCGATCGCCTATTTTGTGGCGATCGATCGCCACCCCTGTATTTTGCTTACTGCCTCTAGGCGATCGATCACCATTTATGTGGCGATCGATCGCCTGGTTTAAAAAAAAAAAGAAACAGTGGCGTGCCGTGCCGTGCTAGCCCACGGGCTGGCATGGCTTGGCCCCGCACGGCTCATACTTCGGGACGTGCTTGGCACGGCACGGCACTGTAGCAAAACGTGCCGTGTCGTGCCCGTGCCTCGTGCCGTCTGCTCCGTTTGACATCTCTAGTGAAGCTAAACAACAACAGTTATGTTTAATCTAGTCAAAAGTTTTCCCTAGGAATTTAATAACCTCAACAGCAGAGAATTATCAATCATAGTTGCTTCTCAAATTCAATTAATCAAACAATTACGGATTTGATATTAAACTTAGCATTAGATTTTATGAAAAAATATTAGGTAGCTAATCTAACAACCAACAATACAATCATGGCAAGAACACAAGAAAAACTTATGATATTCAATAAAAATCACCAATTCAAAACAACAATCTCTTGAATAAATTAAACTCCAATGGTTTTGTCTTCCTCAACCGAGAGGATGAGTTTAGCTACTCATAATCAATGCAAAATAACAAAATAATATATGAAAAACATAAACAAAAACTAAGACAAACTAGAAGAATCGCCACGCGCCGAGATTGCAATCCCGCCTTTGTGTTGAGCCTTCAATCCGTCTTCAAAACTTCAAAGTAAATTATTGTTTTGAGTCTAAACTATGAATAATAGTCTGAATAATGGTCTAGGAGGCTGATAATTTCGAGATATAGCAGGCATGTATCGTAGGTTAGGTTAAATCCTCCCAAAGATGGTAAAACTCTTAATTTCTTTATTTTTCCAGACTCTGCAGCGATCGATCTCTTCAAGCTAGCGATCGATCGCTGCTTTATTTTTTCCAGCGAAATTTTTCGGGCAATCGATCGCCTCTTTATAGTGATCGATCGCTTGGCTCCGGTGTATTTTGGCGATCAGAGCGATCGATCGCTCCAATTGTAGCGATCGATCGCTAGCTCGTGATTTTTGTTGCTCAACTTTCTATCCAAAGGCGATCGATCCCCTCTTCCATGCGATCGATCGCTTTTCTCCAAAATTACATTTTTAGCCCTTTTCTCGATCTACCTTGAGTCTTTATCATCTTCAAAGCTTTCCTTGATCTTTATTCATCGTTATTAGCTCGATTTCTTCGATTTCACCTACAAATACACAAATATACAATTAGGTAGCATATGCATCGAATTATCCCTCAAAAAATACCAAATCGTAGAAAATTAAGTGCAATAGATGCGTCTATTTCTAGTCACATCAAACTCTCACATACTTACTCTTTGCTCGACCTCGAATAAATCAGACTAAACTAATATATTTTTGGTTGGCTCTGTAGGACCCCAACTCTTTAACTATACATTAATGCATCTATGACGTCGTATGTAGAAGAAAATTTTCATTCTTTAAAAGAATCATTACATGCTTCACATAATCCCCATGACTTTTATAAAAATTTGGGCAGAGTCTCCCCATAATTTGGGCTATCCGAAAATATAACATCACTAAAAATAACTCTCGGCCAGTGAAAAACACAGTACTAAACAAAATCATCACCATAAGTAAGTTCCCAGCCAGGGAAAACACAATAATAAGAAGATATAAAAAGTGGACTCCCAACACCATTATTACAGTCCATATACACGACTCCAAGTGCTCACATGCGAGCAACAAATAATGAATACCCATCAAGTGGCATAAATAATGTATACCATTTACCCAATCTCATTCTACGCTTCAGGAAGCAATATTATCCAACCAAGCTCGAGCTTGCTACGCCAAAATAACCTTGTAGCTGTAATACCTGTTTCAACAGAAAAGCCCTCACACAGGGTGAGCATACCAACATCACACTACCCATATCATAACAATGCATAAAGATAATGATATCACGATTTAAGAGTATCGAAAATCTATAAAATGTCTCCCTTTGAAGTTCTGAATCTGTATAGCTTCCACACAATGTTATTGTTTCAAGCTTACACGCTTTCATAACATCAAGTTTAATAACGTCACTGAAAATATGATACTCAACCACACAATGAATTCAATACAACAAGAATCTATTATTTATGCTCAATCATAATTACATGTCAATGCAGTTTTGTCTATCAATCTATCTCACTCAACACTTTCTCATACTGGTCATGCCGAAGGCATCCATACACAACTCCATATCTGGACCACGTACATTTACGTGTCCACCATACCACATATTTCAAACTCAATTCACATAATACCCAACTCCCAATCCGGACAACGTACATTTAAGTTTCCCATACCACATATATCAAACTCATTTCACATATTCTTTCCCTTATATTCAGTCATCACAATTATTCACATATATGAATACTGGAATATGAAATAATTCATATTATACTTGCTCGTACGTCACCACGTACCTTATAGTCGATGACATGAACAAGCCACCTTTGACGTCCTGAGACCGTTGAGTATCTATATTGAGTATCAATTCATCAACTAGTTCATTAATAATACAATTGATATTGTGATGCCCAGGGATTAATGGTGTTGATCCCGGTGTGGTAATGATCCTTAATGGATTTAATTGTTGCTGCTGTGTATTAATTGTGGTTTTGGGTCTCCCGAGGTTGTTAAATCGGGCATTTGGGATCGTTGGATCCAAAGGTTGAGATTGTATTCTCATTTTGGTGGAAAACCTATGAGTTGGGTTTTTGGTGGGACTTGGAGTCCGAGGTGCTTTATGTTGGGGCTGGTATGGGGATTTGATGTTGGAGAGAGAGTTTTTGAAAACAGATGATTTTTAATGAATCATGATGTAGTTGTGGAAGTATTGGTATTTTGGAGCTTGAGTGCTATATATACCAAATGGACTTGGTATTCCGTCATTACGGAATCATTTCCTTCTCTCCTCTCCCTTGTTGGGATATGCCCTAAGACATATCATTAGATGATTGTTTATGACATACAATGTAATATGATTTTATGAATGGCAATTCATTATTATATATTATTCTTTTAACTGTGCAATGTGAATAAATATATATGTTAATGTCCTTAGAATAATATTGTATTATTCTTAAACATTGTCCCTAGTCAAGTATTATTATGAATTAGGATAATGATAATACATAGAGACTAGTATGTATTGATTGATGAATTGTTCATTGATATGAGATATCAAATCAATACATGGGTACATGTTAGAGAACGATGTACTGGACAGACCCACCATGAGAATGCAACATGGATAGTTATATGATCGTCATATGCAATTCTCATAGTGATAATAATGTATGTAATTCTTACGACTTGTGATCATCAGAGATCCCAACATAAGGAGTTATGTATCTTGATATCGTCAACGTTACCCGTAACAGGGTAATCTATAAAGGCGACTATTGGATACACTACGAATTATGTAGAGGGATGTTGACTGATCGAGATAGGATTTGTCCCTCCTATATAACAGGAGATGTGTTTGGCCCTTGATCAAGTGAGAACTAAAATGCATGGCCATGCTCGAATGAGTCGATATGAGATATCGAGCTTATTCGTTTATTCTAGTTCTACTTGGGGATCAAGAAATAGAGATTGAATATACGAGTATGACTATTCCATGACTCGTGTTCAATCTAAACACAAAGGACAAAGGGATTAAATTACATGGTTAATATTATCACAAATTCTAAAGGTTATGTCGAGTCATTGACATTCTTGTAATTTGGGTAGCCTTGATGTGTTGCTAGACACCGCTCTTTGCTTGTAACGTAAAATGAGATTTTATGGCACTGCCAACATTACAAGATCCTATCGGGTCGCACAAAAGATTAAATCGAGAAGGGAAATTAAATTCATGGGATGAATTAAATAATTAAGAGGAGTCTTAATTAATAATCATAAGGATTAAATTAAATCATGGGCTTAAGCCCATGAGGCTTTATGAAAGCCTTTAATTAAATCATATATAATTAGATTGCATGGTGATTAATTAGATTAACACTTTAATATCATTCCAACCTAACACAACAAGGCACAAGGTCGGCCGCCTCTCACATTGCTCTCGGCTTTTAGAAAGTCGAAGGAGCTTTGGTGGATTCCGGCCATCCTTTCGATTGTGAATCGAGTGTGCTTCATGTATTGGTTTAAGAACAAATCTAGCACTTTGTTCTTAAACTATCTCTTCGTCCGATTTGATCGTGTGGATACCGTTGAGGCAAAACTAGGCAAGTTTTGCTAGTGACTCAAAGGAGACGTTGGACGTGGTGCTGCTCCGTGGAATCTGCTCAAACACTACAAGGGTGAGACTTTTGTAAACCTTTATTCGATATGAATCCCTATGTATAGATCCGGTGTTTAGTAATCCATAAAATTTTTATTCCGCTGCGTTGTATGCTCATTGGATTACTTACAGTGGTATCAGAGCCGTGTACAAGGCTCATATCGGATTTATGTGGTTAAATAGTTTAATCATATTTAGATTAATATTGCATGCTATTTAAAACTGTATGAACATATATGATATGTTAATATCGAATTTGTGAAAATCATCGTAAAATTATATTTGATATAAATTGGCGAAAATCGAACCATAATTCACAAGGTTTCGGCCTCACCATCACAAATGACACACGGCTAGCCACATGAGGGCTAGGGTTTTCGAACCCTTGGCTCGAGATGGTTTAGCCGTTGTGGCTAATAATTGTGCATGGAAGTGTCGAAACTTGATTAGGGTTTAGAACCCATTGGCTCGTGACGGCTAGCTCATGACGGCTAGGGTTTCGAACCCTAGTAGCCGTGCATGGGCTCGGCCATCGTCGCCCTTTTGCTAGGGTTTTAGAACCTTTTGGCTCGATAATGGTTCGGACCATGAGTCTCGGAATCATACGTGTTGCAGGCTACACCACATGAGGGCTAGGGTGTTCGAACCCTTGGCTGAGATGGTTGAGCCGCCACCGTCATGAACCGTGCATGGTTGGACCGTGGCTTGTGGCTCATGAATTCCGACGTTTCGAACCATGTTGGGTCGATGGAAAAACAAAATGGTGCTTGGCGGCTAGGGTTTGGAACCCTAGCGGCGCCGCACCCTAGCCATGGTTCGGCCATGGGCTAGGGTTTCGAACCCTAGGCCCATGATTGGTCCAGCCATGGTCTATGATGATTCGAATCATGATGGTTCATGGTTTAGTCGTTTTTTTATTCGTGGCATGTGATGTCCCGAGCGTACGATAATTTTTCAAAATTCTATTTTACAGTTTTAATTAGAATTAAATTTAAAATGTTTAGAATTTAATTAATTAAATGTTAAAGCATGCTTTATGTGTTGTTTGAGCATGGTGCATGGTTATAGCCCTTTGACCTATTAGATAGGATTTGTGTATGTTTGTAATTTATAATACGACCTGCGAGTCGTGCCTTCTCTATTTCATTCTAAATGTAATCCCTCCCCTATGTTCCCCTCGAATGTGAATCGAGGAATTCTATATCTTGTAAATAGTGTAATTTATTTTATTGATGGTGATCAATGAAGATAGAGCATCGTGCCGGAATGAGGAGGCCATTCACAAATTGGAGCCAAAGGAAGGTGCTTGTGAAGTTACCTTAGGTTGACTCTTAGGATTTTCTCATTGGCTTGAGAAAATCATTAGTAGGGGCTATAACCATGTCACGTTTAATTATGTATGTTGATGCATGATTTATCTTATGTTTTAGATTGATAATTGTATTACACATATATGTAGATATGTATACAACTATATGTAGTGGACACATTTTAAATTATCAAACTAATCATGAGATCAATAAATCCCTCTAAAATATTAAGTTTTAGATGACTTCCAAAATTAAAAGTACTCGTCAAAAACTTCGATTGTACATGTGTGGGTTTGCCAAAGCAAAGCACCGTGGCAATCTTAGTAAGGCGCGAAAGGATAAAAGTGATATCCGTTATACTTTAAATTGGGTACGACTTAACTAGGTTATCTCAATAGGATTGGGAACTTAGAGGCATGGGTTGGATTAAAATTCATTTGATGAATTGAACAAAGTGTTGTTCGTCCAACTATCCAAGAATTACATGTGATGTAATTGACAAAGTGTTGTCTACCTAAATAACCAAGTCTTGGGCGATTAGCCAAAGCTAACTCAAGATTAGGCGAAATATGGATCTTGGCCCACTAAAGGTTTTGAGGGTTGATATTTTTTAAACAAAATAGTGGGAGCATCATTTAATATAAGACTATGTTAAATGATTAAATCATAAACTTATTTTGCATATTTATATTGTAGATATCCATGGCAACTAACAACGTAACAAGCACTTTATCACTGCGATCGGTCCTTGAGAAGGACAAATTAAATGGGACAAATTTCCTAGACTGGCATAGGAACTTGAGGATAGTCCTCAAACAAGAAAAGAAACAATATGTCCTAGAGGAACCCTTACTTGCTGAGGAACCTCCCCTAACGGCTACAAGAGCCGAAAAAGATGCTTACAAGAAGCATCAAAGTGACGCACTTGATGTTGGGTGCCTTATGCTTGCCACCATGAACTCTGAGCTTCAGAAGCAACATGAGGAAATGGAGGCGTTTGATATGATCGAGCATCTTAAGCAACTGTACCAACAACAAGCAAGACAAGAGAGGTATGACGTCTCTAAGGAGTTATTCCAGTGTAGAATGGTAGAAGGAAGTCTGGTTGGTACTCATGTACTCAAGATGATTGGGTATATTGAGAATCTAGAGAAACTGGGTTTTCCTTTGGACCAAGAGTTGGCCACTGACGTGATCTTGCAATCGTTGCCTGAAAGCTTCAGTCAATTTGTCTTAAATTACAATATGATTGAAATTGAGAAGACACTACCACAGTTACTTGGCATGCTTAGAACTTTTGAAGCAAATAGCAAGAAGTATAAACCAACAAATGTTCTTATTGTGAATAAGAGCAAAGGAAAGACTAAAGCTAAGAACTTCAAGAAAAACAAGAAGGTCTTCGTTAAATCTAAGCCAAAGTCATCTGCACTGAAACCAAAGGGAGGGATAGCGAAGGAAGGGAACTGTTTCCATTGCGGTGAGACCGGCCATTGGAAAAGAAACAACAAAGTATATCTGGAGGATCTAAAGAAAGGAAGTGTGACTTCCACTTCAGGTATTTTTGTTATAGAAGTCAATTTATCTACTTCTTCATCATGGGTATTAGATACTGGATGTGGATCTCACATTTGTGTAAATGTGCAGGACCTCAAAAAGAGTAGATTGTTGGCGAAAGGCGAAGTTGATCTCCGAGTTGGAAATGGAGCAAGAGTTGCTGCATTAGCTATAGGGGATTATCATTTATCTTTGCCTTCTGGTTTATCGTTGATTTTAAAAGATTGTTATTTTGTGCCTTCAATTACCAAAAACATTATTTCTATTTCTTGTTTGGACAAGTATGGATTCTCATTTATTATAAAGGACAACTGTTGTTCCATTTATTTAAATGATATGTTTTATGCTAGTGCACAAATGGTGAATGGTCTTTATTTATTAAATCTTGATATTCCTGTCTATAACATAAATACTAAAAGGATTAAAAATAATGATTGTAATCCGACTTATCTCTGGCATTGTCGCTTGGGCCACATAAATGAGAACCGCATATGTAAACTTCATAAGGATGGAGTATTAGATTCATTTGATTTTGAATCATATGAAACATGCGAATTTTGTTTAATGGGCAAGATGACTAAAGCCCCTTTCAAGGGACATGTTGAAAGGGCAAATGTTTTATTGGGACTAATACATAGTGATGTATGTGGACCAATAAGTACACAAGCTAGAGGTGGTTTTCAATACTTCGTTACATTTACTGATGACCTCAGTAGATATGGGTATGTGTACCTAATGAAGCATAAGCATGAAACCTTTGAAAAGTTCACAGATTTCAAGAATGAAGTACAAAACCAACTTGGCAAAAGTATCAAAATCCTTCGATCAGATCGAGGAGGTGAATACTTAAGCCAAGAGTTTCATGACTATCTAAAGGAGTGTGGGATAGTCCCACAACTCACTCCTCCGTATACTCCACAATAATGGTGTATCCGAGAGGAGAAATCGAACCTTGTTAGACATGGTTAGATCAATGATGAGTCATGCAGATCTTCCGATATCGTTTTGGGGACACGCTCTAGAAACAACGATTTTCTTATCGAACCGTGTTCCATCTAAATCAGTGGAAAAGACACCATATGAGATATGGATTGGGAAGCGTCCTAGTATGTCTTTTATGAAGATTTGGGGTTGTGAGGCTTTCGTTAGACGTCACGCCACTAACAAACTTGGACCCAAATCTGATAAGTGTTTATTTGTGGGGTATCATAAGGAAACGAAAGGATACTATTTCTATTATCCCACCGAGAACAAAGTAGTTGTTGCTCGGACTGTTGTATTTCTTGAAAGAGAATTTATTTCTAGAAAAACCAGTGGGAGAAAAATAGAACTTAGTGAAGTTCAACCACAAGAAAACACTGAACCCGAGATTGAGATGGAAACAGAGCAGGCACCGCAAGCTTTTGTGGAAGAAGTACCTGCTCAAGAGACACAAGCCCAGCGTAGGTCTGTAAGAGAACACCGGGAGCCACAGAGATATGGATTTCTTGTGACTCAACAAGGTGACTTACTACTTATTGATGAGGATGAGCCGTCATCTTATCAACAAGCTATAATGGGCACTGATTCTGAGAAATGGCAAGAGGCCATGAAATCTGAGATGGAATCCATGTATGCAAACCAAGTATGGACTTTGGTGATCCACCTGAAGGGGTACGACCCATAGGGTGCAAATGGATTTTCAAGAAAAAGACCGATATGGATGGTAATGTACAAACCTATAAAGGTCGGCTGGTTGCAAAAGGATTCAAACAAATTCATGGTATTGACTATTATGAAACCTTTTCACTAGTGGCCATGGTTAAATCCATAAGGATCTTACTTGCAATAGCTGCATTTCATGATTATGAAATCTGGCAGATGGATGTCAAAACAACTTTCCTTTATGGAAATCTGCTCGAGGATGTGTTCATGACACATCCCGAGGGTTTTGTCGATCCAAAGGATGCTGGAAAGATATGCAAGCTACAACGATCCATTTATGGATTGAAGCAAGCTTCTCGGAGTTGGAATCTTCGTTTTGATGATGCAATCAAAGAGTTTGGTTTTATCAAAAACAAAGATGAGTCTTGTGTCTACAAGAAGGCCAGTGGGAGCGTAATCATTTTCCTAGTGTTGTATGTTGATGACATACTTCTCATTGGAAATGATATCCCTGCCTTACAATCTGTAAAGATTTGGCTAGGGAACTGCTTTTCGATGAAAGACTTGGGAGAAGCCACCTATGTATTAGGAATCAAGATCTATAGAGATAGATCGAGAAGGCTTCTTGGCCTAAGTCAAAGTACATACATATACAAAGTGCTTAAAAGGTTTAGCATGCAAGAATCAAAGAAAGGATTCGTGCCTATGACACATGGTATATATCTCGCGAAGGAACAGTGTCCTTCAACACCAGATGAGAGACAACGCATGAGTAAGATCCCATATGCGTCAGCTATTGGATCCATCATGTATGCCATGATATGTACTCGTCCCGATGTATCGTATGCTTTGAGCATGACGAGCAGATATCAAGTTGATCCAGGTGAAGGTCACTGGATTGCTGTCAAGAACATCCTGAAGTACTTGAGAAGGACTAAGGATACATTCTTGATTTATGGAGGTGAGGAAGAGCTCAATGTAATGGGTTACACTGATGCAAGCTTCCAAACTGACAAAGATGATTTTCGATCGCAATCTGGATATGTGTATTGCCTAAATGGAGGTGCTGTGAGCTGGAAGAGTTCAAAGCAAGAAATAGTAGCCGATTCTACAACGGAAGCTGAGTATATTGCTGCCTCGGATGCAGCAAAGGAAGCTGCTTGGATGAGGGAGTTCATTTCTGAACATGGAGTGGTGCCTAGCATTAAAGATCCGATAGAACTCTATTGTGACAACAATGGAGCGATCGCATTAGCTAAGGAACCTAGATCTCACCAAAGATCCAAGCACATACTTCGGCGTTTTCATTTCATTCGAGAAATCGTTGAAAGGGGAGATGTTAAAATATGCAAAGTACCAACAGATGATAATGTATTTGACCCATTGACGAAGCCACTGTCACAGCAGAAGCATGATCGTCATACTAGATCTCTAGGCATTAGGTATATGTCTGAGTGGTCTTAGTGCAAGTGGGAGATTTGTTGGGATATGCCCTAAGACATATCATTAGATGATTGTTTATGACATACAATGTAATATGATTTTATGAATGGCAATTCATTATTATATATTATTCTTTTAACTGTGCAATGTGAATAAATATAAATGTTAAGTCCTTAGAATAATATTGTATTATTCTTAAACATTGTCCCTAGTCAAGTATTATCATGAATTAGGATACTGATAATACATAGAGACTAGTATGTATTGATTGATGAATTGTTCATTGATATGAGATATCAAATCAATACATGGGTACATGTTAGAGAACGATGTACTGGACAGACCCACCATGAGAATGCAACATGGATAGTTATATGATCGTCATATGCAATTCTCATAGTGATAATAATGTATGTAATCCTTACGACTTGTGATCATCAGAGATCCCAACATAAGGAGTTATGTATCTTGATATCGTCAAACGTTACCCGTAACAGGGTAATCTATAAAGGCGACTATTGGATACACTGCGAATTATGTAGAGGGATGTTGACTGATCGAGATAGGATTTGTCCCTCCTATATAACAGGAGATGTGTTTGGCCCTTGATCAAGTGAGAACTAAAATGCATGGCCATGCTCGAATGAGTCGATATGAGATATCGAGCTTATTCATTTATTCTAGTTCTACTTGGGGATCAAGAAATAGAGATTGAATATACGAGTATGACTATTCCATGACTCGTGTTCAATCTAAACACAAAGGACAAAGGGATTAAGTTACTTGGTTAATATTATCACAAATTCTAAAGGTTATGTCGAGTCATTGACATTCTTGTAATTTGGGTAGCCTTGATGTGTTGCTAGACACCGCTCTTTGCTTGTAACGTAAAATGAGATTTTATGTCACTGCCAACATTACAAGATCCTATCGGGTCGCACAAAAGATTAAATCAAGAAGGGAAATTAAATTCATGGGATGAATTAAATAATTAAGAGGAGTCTTAATTAATAATCATAAGGATTAAATTAAATCATGGGCTTAAGCCCATGAGGCTTTATGAAAGCCTTTAATTAAATCATATATAATTAGATTGCATGGTGCTTAATTAGATTAACACTTTGATATCATTCCAACCTAACACAACAAGGCACAAGGTTGGCCGCCTCTCACATTGCTCTCGGCTTTTAGAAAGTCGAAGGAGCTTTGGTGGATTCCGGCCATCCTTTCGATTGTGAATCGAGTGTGCTTCGTGTATTGGTTTAAGAACAAATCTAGCACTTTGTTCTTAAACTATCTCTTCGTCCGATTTGATCGTGTGGATACCGTTGAGGCAAAACTAGACAAGTTTTGCTAGTGACTCAAAGGAGACGTTGGACGTGGTGCTGCTCCGTGGAATCTGCTCAAACACGCTACAAGGGTGAGACTTTTGTAAACCTTTATCCGATATGAATCCCTATGTATAGATCCGGTGTTTAGTAATCCATAAAAATTTTATTCCGCTGCGTTGTATGCTCATTGGATTACTTACATCCCTCACGCCTCTTTCCCCTCACCCCAAAACCCTTCCTCTCTTCTCCTCTTGGAACAATCGTTGGGGGCTCGTCTTGGGAGCTCGATTTCTTGAAGAAAGGCTGGTAATCTTCTTCTCCTCACCTTTAGCTTCGATTTGATTGTGGTTTTGTGCTAAATGGTTGAGTTTTTGGATTTTGGGAGATTTTTGAAAAATCTTGAAATCTTTTGGGTTTTGTGTTTAAATGGATTATAACCCTTGTTAAGTGTACTAGGGTGTTAGTATGTGGTTATTTTCGAGTTTGAGGAAGTTTGGGTATGTTTAGTGGAGGTTTTCAAACCTTTAAAAATTATATAATTGTGATTATTGGTTTGGTGGTATTGGTATTGTCACCGGGTGTGGGGGCTGTATCTGTTAGGGCAGGTGAAACAGGTGCAATGGTAGCTCTGGAGCTGTGATCGAGCTATGAATTGGAGGTGATTCCAGGATCGAGACACCGGAGCTCATGTGGAGCTGGATATTGTGTATGCCCTTTTTATATAATACGTACACATAGGTTTATTCGATGCTCGTGTGTGAGCAATATTATGTGTATATGTGTTGTATAAAGAGGCATGGGCCTTTCTCTTTTCATTATATGTGTGAGCAATCAACTAGGGAATTGCTAGATGAATTGATATTGTGATTAGTGTATTACATAGGTGCATGATGTGTTAAATGGTCTTAATTTGGGAAATCGGATATTGCATGGAATGGAATAGATGAAGCAAGAAAATTTATAGGTGGTATTGTGTGCCACGTTTACATATAGTTTCCCTTTACACGTGATTGAATGCACCAAATGCATGGCTTAATGCACTAATTGTGGGTTAAGGGCACGGGGGTCCTTACATTAGTGGTATCAGAGCAGTGGTTGCTCTTTGGGGCTGTTAAGGGCCTAGGAACTTGTTGATAGGAATTGGTAGCACATATTTATACATGATGGTATTAGTGTTGTGTGACACAATTAATTGCTTATGTGCTTTTACGATATGGAAAGTGGTATTACTGATCATTGTGGTTGCAGGAATCATGTAGAATACGATGGGATGGCATTAATGGTAATGTCTGGCACTCCATGTATTATGTGCTAAGGGATCTGATTTTGTAGGAAAATCAGGAAATGGGAAATGTGATATGTTGTCTAAGGACAGGGATGGTTGACAACAGACAATGGGATATTGTGGTATGATTTCAATTGTTATTGAATATACAATGTGTTACTTTTAGGGTCCTACTACGGGTATACCATCAGCGATGGATCATAATATTTGCCGCTGTCATGTCGAAGCTGAAAGGAATCCAACATGCAAGTACGCAGCGGAAATAAAATTTTGGATTCCTAACCGAGGACCTATACAACATTCTGCCTGGGATGGTTCTACAAGACCACATAATACCATATTAGATGCCTCAATATCATCTCATACCATAAACTTAACAAAATAAATCATCATTTTCTTTTCAACATTCTGCCTCTCTCGATCGATCGGCCCCAAGGTCTCGATCGATCGAGAAACTTTGCACAAACAGTGCCCAAACACTCTGCCTCGATCGATCGATATATTTTACCGATCGATCGAGGAGCTTCACCGATCGATCGGAAAATCCCTCAATCGATCGACGCCTGAATTTCAAACCATGCTTAAAAGCTTCTGCCTCGCTCGATCGATCGGTACAAAAATCTCGATCGATCGAGCACTTTGAAAATCGGGATTTTCCAGATTTTCGAGGACCTCATTTCATATCATCAAATCTACTTCATAACACAACATACTTGCTCAAACAAACATGTTAGGAACTTCATAAAACTTCCATGTAAGTACTTAAATCAAAGGTTTAATAAAACCTAAGCTAACATGCATCATAACATCATCAAAATCTTCAACCCCAACCAACTTATACAGAAAACAGAGCATGCTCTTCCTTGCCCAGATTTTCGAGCACATAGTTTCATAGCCAGAAATCTATCACATAAAACATGTAACATGCTCGAACTAACATGCTAGTAGTTACATAATACTACCATGCAAGCACCCATACCAAGGTTTCACTCAAACCTATACTTATCATGCATAATATCATCCCACCCAAACTCAAACTCAACCAAAAACCCAGAAAACAGGGTACCCACTTACCCCTCTCTTTTTGCTCCTCTTTTTGCAAGGATTTTTGATCACCTTTACCAAGCTCTTCCTTGCCCTAAAGCTTCTTGCCAGAAACGTGAATGGAGAGGAGGAAGGAAGAGAAGGGATGTGGGGGGTGGAATGGTATGATGAGGCATGGGTTGGACCAAGTTGGGGCATGGGTTGCCAAGTGGGGAGAGGTTGCACTTGGGGAAGGGTGGTGGTGACCGATTGGGTGGGGGTGGTGTGGGTAGGGGTGCCTTGTGGTGTTTAATTGTGTTCCGGTATTTAGTACGATGTATTAAAATATCCTCACTATATATTTTATAACTTCATTTAAATTAATACATCCTTTAAAACACCTAACATGCCCCCTAAATCATATCATCCTAACATAAATATAACCCCCAATTTAAATACACCACAACCCTTAAACATATCATAAATTATCATCATGTACATAATCAAATAACATTTCGGGGGTATTACAAAAGGAGTCTTACCCTTGTAGAGTGTTTGACGCAGAAGCGATGCCAAACCACGAGTCACGAGCAAAACCTCCAAGATCTTGCCTCTACGGTATCCACACGATCAAATCAAAAAAGGGACGTTCAAGAACAAGTTGCTAGACTTATTCTTGAATGAAGCAAAGCTCACGGTTCAAAACCGTAAAGAAGATGGCCGGAAACCTTGAAGATCACGGCGGCCGGCGGCGTGATGCTTCTTACAGAAAGGTGGCGGCCGAGAGAGCTTTTAAGGAGGAGGCTATGATATTTCTTTTCAATTCACCTTGCAACATTAATTATATGATTTAATTAAAGGTTCAAGACTTTCTAAAGCCTCATGGGCCCAAACCCATGATTTAATTAAATCCTTATAATCATTTAATAAGACTCTTCTTAATTAATTAATTCATCCAATGAATTTAATTCCCCTTATCGATTTAATCTTTTGTGCGACGCGATAGGATCTTGTAATGTTGGCAGTGACATAAAATCTCATTTTATGTCACAAGCAATGAGCGGTATCTAGCAACACATCAAGGCTACCCAAATTACAAGAATGTCATTGACTCGACATAACCTAAGAACTTGTGATAATATTAACCATGTAACTTAATCCCTTTGTCCAATGTGTTTAGATTGAACACGAGTCATGGAATAGTCATACTCGTATATTCAATCTTTATTTCTTGATCCCCAAGTAGAACTAGAATAAACGAATAACCTCGATATCACATATCGACTCATTCGAGTATGGCCATTCATTTTAGTCTCACTTGATCAAGGGCCCAAACACTTCTCCTGTTATAAAGGAGGGACAAATCCCATCTCGATCAATCAACATCCCTCTACATAATTCGTAGTGTATCCAATAGTTGTCTTTATAGTTTACCCTGTTACAGGTAACGTTTGAAAATATCAAGATACATAACTCCCTATGTTGAGATCTCTGATGATCTCAAGTCGTAAGGATTACATACATTATTATCACTATGAGAATCGCTTATGACGTTCATATAACTATCCATGTCACATTCTCATGGTGGGTCTGTCCAGTACATCGTTCTCTAACATGTACCCATGTGTTGATTTTATATCTCATATCTATGAACAATTCATCAATCAAAGCATACTAGTCTCAATTCATTATCATTATCCCGATTCATGATAATACTTGACTAGGGACAATCTCTAAGAACAATACAATATTATTCTAAGGACATTAACTTATATATTAATTCATATTACACAGATACAGGAATAATATATAATAATGAATTGCCATTAACAAAATCATAATACAATGTATGTCATAAACAATCATCTAATGAGTTATCTTAGGGCATATCCCAACAAATCTCCCACTTGCACTAAGACCAATCAGACATATACTTAATGCCTAGAGATCTAGTATGACGATCATGCTTCTGCTGTGACAGTGGCATCGTCAATGGGTCAGATACATTATCATTTGTTGGTACTTTGCATATTTTAACATCTCCTCTTTCAACGATTTCTCGAATGAAATGAAAGCGCCGAAGTATGTGCTTGGATCTTTGGTGAGATCTAGGTTCCTTAGCCAATGCGATGGCTCCATTGTTGTTACAATAGAGTTCAATCGGATCTAGTATGCTAGGCATCACTCCAAGTTCAAAAATGAACTTCTTGATCCAAACAGCTTCCTTTGCTGCATCTGAGGCAACAATGTATTCAGCTTCAGTTGTAAAATCGGCTACTGTCTCTTGCTTTGAACTCTTCCAGCTTACAGCACCTCCATTTAGGCAAAACACATATCCTGATTGCGATCGGAAATCATCTTTGTCGGTTTGGAAACTTGCATCAGTGTAACCTATTACATTTAGCTCTTCCTCACCTCCATAAATCAAGAATGTATCCTTAGTTCTTCTCAAGTACTTTAGGATATTCTTGTCGGTTTGGAATCTTACTCATGCGTTGTCTCTCATCTGGTGTTGAAGGACACTGATCCTTCGAGAGATGTATTCCATGTGTCATAGGCACGAATCCTTTCTTTGATTCTTGCATGCTAAACCGTTTTAGCACTTTTTCTATGTATGTACTTTGACTTAGGCCAATCAATCTTCTTGATCTATCTCTATAGATCTTGATACCTAATACATAGGTGGCTTCACCCAAGTCTTTCATAGAAAAACAATTCCCTAGCCAAATCTTCACCGATTGTAAGGCAGGGATATCATTCCCAATTAGAAGTATGTCATCTACATACAATATTAGGAAGATAATTATGCTCCCACTGACCTTCTTGTAGACGCAAGGTTCATCTACGTTTTTGATGAAACCAAACTCTTTGACTGCATCATCAAAATGAAGATTCCAACTCCAAGAAGCTTGCTTCAATCCATAAATGGATCGTTGTAGCTTGCATATCTTTCCAGCATCCTTTGGATCGATAAAACCCTCAGGTTGTGTCATGTACACATCCTCAAGTAAATTTCCATTAAGGAAAGCTGTTTTGACATCCATCTGCCAGATTTCATAGTCATGAAATGCAGCTATTGCAAGTAAGATCCTAATGGATTTAACCATGGCAACTGGCGAAAAAGTTTCATCATAGTCAATACCATGAATTTGTTTGAAACCTTTTGCAACCAGTCGACCTTTAAAGGTTTGTACATTACCGTCCATGTCGGTCTTCTTTTTGAAAATCCATTTGCACCCTATGGGTCTTACCCTTTCAGGCGGGTCAACCAAAGTCCATACTTTGTTTGCATACATGGATTCCATCTAAGATTTCATGGCTTCTTGCCATTTCTCAGAATCAGTGCCCATTATAGCTTCTTGATAAGATGACGGTTCATCCTCATCAATAAGTAGTAAGTCACCTTGTTGAGTCACAAGAAATCCATATCTCTGTGGCTCACGGTGTTCTCTTACAGACCTACGCTGGGCTTGTGTCTCTTGAGCAGGCAATTCATCCACAACAGCTTGTGGTGTCTGCTCTGTTTCCATCTCAATATCACGTTCAATGTTTTCTTGTGGTTGAACTTCACTAAGTTCTATTTGTCTCCCGCTGGTTCTTCTCGAATAAATTCTCTTTCAAGAAAGACACCAGTCCGAGCAACAACTACTTCGTTCTCGGTGGGATAATAGAAATAGTATCCTTTTGTTTCCTTAGGATACCCCACAAATAAACACTTATCAGATTTGAGTCCAAGTTTGTTAGAGGCGTGACGTCTCACGTAAGCCTCACAACCCCAAATCTTCATAAAATACATACTAGGACGTTTCCCAGTCCATATCTCATATGTTGTCTTTTCCACTGATTTAGATGGAACACGGTTCAGTATAAATATTGTTGTTTCTAAAGCATGTCCCCAAAAGGATATCGGAAGATCTGCATGACTCATCATAGACCAAACCATGTCCAACAAAGTTCGATTCCTTCTTTCGGATACACCATTTCATTGTGGAGTATACGGAGGAGTGAGTTGTGGGACTATCCCACACTCCTTTAGATAGTCATGAAACTCTTGGCTTAGGTATTCACCTCCTCGATCTGATCGGAGGATTTTGATACTTTTACCAAGTTGGTTTTGTACTTCATTCTTGAAATCTTTGAACTTTTCAAAGTTTCATGTTTATGTTTCATTAGGTATACATACCCATATCTACTGAAGTCATCAGTAAATGTAACGAAGTATTGAAAACCACCTCTAACTTGTGTGCTTATTGGTCCACATACATCACTATGTATGAGACTCAATAAAACATTTGCCCTTTCAACATGTCCCTTGAAAGGGGCTTTAGTCATCTTGCCCATTAAACAAGACTCACATGTTTCATATGATTCAAAATCAAATGAATCTAATACTCCATCCTTACGAAGTTTCGATATGCGATTCTCGTTTATATGGCCCAAGCGACAATGCCAGAGATAAGTTGGATTACAATCATTATTCTTAATCCTTTTAGTATTTATGTTATAGACAGGCATATCAAGATTTAATACGTAAAGACCATTAATCAATTGTGCACTAGCATAAAACATATCATTCAAATAAATGGAGCAACACTTGTCCTTTATAATAAATGAAAAATCAATCTTGTCCAAACAAGAAATTGAAATTATGTTTATAGTAATAGATGGCACAAAATAACAGTTTTGTAAATCTAATAATAAACCAGAAGGTAACGTTAATGAATAATCTCCAATAGCTAATGCATCAACTCTTGCTCCATTCCCACTCGGAGATCAACCTCGCCTTTCGCCAACAACCTACTCCTTTTGAGATCCTGCACATTAACACAAATGTGAGAACCACACCCAGTATCTAATACCCATGATGATGAAGTAGATAAATTGACTTCTATAACAAAAATACCTGAAGCGGAAGTCACACTTCCCTTTGTCTTCTTAAGATCTTCCAGATATAATTTGCAGTTCCTCTTCCAATGACCGGTCTCACCGCAATGGAAGCAGTTCCCTTCCTTAGCCACTCCTCCCTTTGGCTTGAGCGCAGAAGCATGAGGCTTAGACTTAACAAAGACTTTCTTGTTCTTCTTGTAGCCTTTTGCTTTAGTCTTTCCTTTGCTCTTATTCACAATAAGAACATTAGTAGGCTTAGACTTCTTTGAATTTGCTTCATATGTTCTCAACATACCAAGCAATTGCGGTAGCGTCTTTTCGATTTCAATCATATTGTAATTCAAGACAAATTGACTGTAGCTATCAGGCAACGATTGCAAGATCACGTCTGTGGCCAACTCTTGGTCCAACATAAAACCTAGTTTGTCAAGATTCTCTATGTATCCAATCATCTTGAGTACATGAGATCCAACAAGGTTCCTTCTACCATTCTGCACTGAAACAACGCTTTAGAGACGTCATACCTCTCTTGTCTAGCTTGTTGTTGGTAAAGTTGCTTTAGATGTTCAATCATATTGAACGCGTCCATTTCCTCATGTTGCTTCTGAAGCTCAGAGTTCATAGTTGCAAGCATTAAACAACCAACATCAAGTGCGTCATTTTGATGCTTCTTGTAAGCATCCTTATCAGCTCTCGCGGCCGTAACGGGAGGTTCCTCAGCAGGTAAGGGTTCCTCAAGGACATACTGTTTTTTCTCTTGTTTGAAGACAATCCTCAGATTCCTATACCAATCTAGGAAATTTGTCCCCATTTAATTTGTCCTTCTCAAGGACCGATCGCAATGAAAGTGTGCTTGTAACATTGTTTGATGCCATGGATATCTACAATATAAATATGCAAAATAAGTTTATGATTTTAATCATTTAATAAGGTCTTATATTAAATGACACTCCCACTATTTGTTTAAAATTATCAACCCTCGAAACCTTAGTGGGCCAAGATCCATATTTCACCTAATCCTGAGTTAGCTTTGGCTAATCACCCAAGACTCGGTTATTTAGGTAGACAACACTTTGTCAATTACATCACATGTAATTCTTGGATGGTTGGACGAACAACACCTTGTTCAAATTCATCTAATGAATTATTATCCAACCCCATGCCTCTAGGTTCCCAATCCTATTGAGTTATCCTAGTTAAGTCGAATCTAATTTAAAGTAAAACGGATATCACTGCTTTGCTTTGGCAAACCCACACATGTTCAATCGAAGTCTTGACGAGTACTTTTAATTTTGGAAGGCATCTAAAACTTAATATTTTAGAGGGATTTATTGATCTCATGATTTTATTATTGATAATTTAAAATATGTCTGGTACATATACGCATATACATATCTACATATATGTATAACAATCATCAATATAAAACATCATAAGATAAAACATGCATCACATACATCAACATAAATTTAAACGTGACAAGGTTATAGCCCCTACTAGCGATTTTCTCAAGCCAATGAGAAAATCCTAAAAGTCCACCTAAGGTTACTTCTCTAAGCACCTCTATGGCTCCCTTTTGTGAATGGTCTCCTCACCTCGGCACCATGGTCCGTCTTCGTTGATCTCCATCAATGAACTAAACTATACTATATAACATTTACAAGATATAGAGAATTTCTCGAGTCACATGGGGAACATAGGGGAGGGATAATGTGAGACCCCGTTATCTAAACAAGATACTAAGGTGCAATTAAGAGAACTAATCATATATAATCAGAGTATTAGGCCGTGTTGATATCCTGAGCTTATAGAGATTACAGTACCAAAAGAATTTCAAAAGGGATTAGTTACATTTCTTAGTAACATCCTGTAAGACTATAGTTCTACTACACTCCTTGTAGAAACTATACAAAATGAAACTCTGATCTGCTAATCCTGTAGCACTCCTTAAAGCTCAAAGTGTCAACCCCGACCCTTGTTCTCTTGTATTAAATGCACCTACAAAGACAACCCCCAACATGAGCACATCATAATTCATATTCAACATAATATGAATGTAAAGCATAATTCACAATCATAGATATAAAATACTTCCTGTATTTCCAATGCATTTAAAACGCCCATTGGTTGTCCCTGTACCATAACTCATAATCAAATCATTATATGAAATTATGGCTTCTTTAAATAAATGTCATGACATAACTTCACTTCTTAATCTTAAATCTTTCTTAGTCAGTTTATCATCAGTGTATTTTAAATGCTTCTTACTTCTTAACTTCATAATGAGCGGTACCATCTTCCCCGCTTCATTATTTCATAACAAGCGGTACATTCTTCCCAGCTAGCGGTACCTTCTTCCCCGCTCTTCATACTAGCGGTACCTTCTTCCCCGCTTAGTATGGTATACCCCGCCTCCATGTGCAAGCCTTGCTCCACATTTTTAGCGGTATAAGCGTAAGCATTAAAATCATCACTGGGATAACCCTGACTCATGGAATACACACTCTTTATTCCACAATATAAACATGCAACAACAATGCATATCAACATGTATAATACTCTTAATGCACAACTTTGCATCTATCATGTGTCAAATAGACAAACATAAAATACATGTTACCGTTGGGATGCCCGTACGTCGCTTACGTACCTTTCCAAAATATGGTGTATTGCAGGTTTCTAACCCCTGCGTTGTGTGGCTACCTGTGATGGCTCTACACAAGTGTACAACACAATATTAGATGTCTCATTACGATCCAAAATCAAAAACTAAGCAAAATATGACAATTTGCATTTTTCAAGTTTCTGTGCCTTCGATCGATCGGCACCTCAAGCTCGATCGATCGAGAAAACACTTAATTCGAAGCCCAAGTTCTGCCTCACTCGATCGATCGAAATGGTAACGCAGATCGATCGAGGACCTTCAGCGATCGATCGAGAAATCTTCCGATCGATCGAACCCCTTCTTAAAAATGTTCTGCCCCGCTCGATCGATCGAGAAGGGAATTCGATCGATCGAGCTACCCTGTAAAAACGCGATTTCCAAAATTTCTCGAGCACCTCATTTCATACAAGCAAATCTACCACATAAGTCATGAAATATGCTCGAACAAAAACGCCAAGGGCTTCACAAAATTATATGCACTCAAATCAAAGGTTTACCAAAAACCTATCTAACATGCATAATAACATCTTACTTCACTCCCATCCCAAATTTTCCAGAAAAACAGGGCACTCACCCTACCCAGATTTTCGAACCCTACATTTTACATGCTTAAATCCTTCACATAACATATGAAACATGCTCAAGGAAAAATACTGGGAGTTTCATAACAACACCATGTAAGCACTTAAATCGAAGGTTTAAAGAAACCTAAGCTAGCATGCCATTTCTGCTTTAAATGAAAACACATGCTTAAACAAACTTAACCCAAAACCAGAGCATGGTTTCTCACCCTCCTTTGCTCCGATTTTTGGAAGGTTTCCAAGCAATAAAAATGGAAGAGCTCCTCTCAATTTTTCTTAGCAGCTGCTGGAAGATATTTGGGAGAGAAAGGGGCGAGATTGAAGTCGAGGAGATGAAGTGAATCATGAGGGCAAGTGGGGAGAGTGGTCAACTATGCAGAGTCATCAGCATGGGTTGGGGGGGGGGGGGGGGTGGTTGGGTATTGTGTGGTGTGATGTGTTATGTTTTGGTCCCGGTATTTAGCACGATGTATTAAAATATCCTCACATGATATTTTATAGTGTTTACTCATAAAACACTTCAATTTCCAATTAAACATGCTACACCAAAACAATAAACACCCATCCCAAATAATTATGCCACAACCCAAATTCCCAACATATATCACATGCACCCTGATATAAATTTCCCCACTATTATTAATTCAACCCAACGAATTAACACTAAAATCCTCATATTAACATAAATAATGATCAAAATCACATAATCATTTCGGGGATATCACAATACTCCCCTACTTATAAGATTTCGTCCTCGAAATCAGCATGCACTTACCCAAAACGAAACAAAACATAAATCACATACCAGAAAACAGTTCTGGATAGTGCTGCACCATGTGTCGCTCCATCTCCCACGTGGCCTCCTCGACACCCCTACGATCCCACTGAACTTTGACCATAGGAATAACTTTGTTTCGTAGTCTGCGATCTGCCCGATCCAGAATCCTGATTGGCCGTTCCACATAGGAAACATCGAATGATACATGCCGCTGTCACGTCGAAGCGATGATGCCGCTGTCATGACGTAGCGATGCGTTCGGGAACAAAGTGCTGCATTTGTGAGCCACCTCTTGGGTCCGAAAGGAACAAAGTGCTACATGAATGTGAGTACGTCTTGAGTCCACGATTATACCACTGATATTATGGCGATGGTTCTTGCCGTCGATTGTATAACGATGGTTTATGCCGCTGATTATTGGCGATGGTTTATGCCTCCGGGTATTCATAGCGATGGTTTATTCCGCTATTCTATTGGCGATGGTTCATGCCACCGTGTATTAATAGCGATGGTACATTCCGCTAGTTTATTGGCGATGGTTCACGCTGCCAGGTATTATATAGCGACGGGTCATTCCGCTACATCTATTGGAGATGGTTCACGCCGCCAGGTATTATATAGCGATGGGTCATTCCGCTACATCTGTTGGTGATGGTTCATGCCGCTAGGTATTATATAGCGATGGGTCATTCCGCTACATCTATGGCGATGGTTCATACCACCGGATATCTATAGCGATGTTTTATGCCACTGACTCTATGGCGAGGGATCATGCCGCTGATTTTATAGCGATGGGTTCTACCGTTATCTACATAGCACGGGATTGTACCGCCCACGAGCTATGGGTGGTTATTATGTACCACTATTGGACGACGGAGACAGGTATGCCACTATTTTATTGGCGATGAGTTATGGTATATTACTGTTTTGTTGGTATTATTGTGGATACCATAAGTTGTTATACCGTCATGTGTTTGACGATGAGATTATGGATGTCGTGTATCGACATATACCGTCAAGAGTTGACGATGTGATTTTGGATGCCATATGTTGGCATATACCGTCACGGGATGACGATGACATAGTGGATATCCTATGTAGACGTGTAGCGTCATGATGATGAATAATACGCCTGGGTGTATGTATTTAGTCACATGATTTGAGTGCCGATGGTGAGCACAAGGTAGTGTCTACGTCACCGGATTACGAGACTGTTATGCCGAGCAGGTTTGCTCGAGGGATTTTGGATGCATTGTACCGGTGAGTGTACCGCATCATGTAATAGAGGTAAATATTTTCGAGTAGTGATACCTTTGGGTATACTATCTGGAATGGCTAAGGCCAAGTGATTGGTAGTAAGAGTAGTCATTGAGGAAGCTACTCACTTGTTGTTGTGATGTGTGGTAGACATGGTCACACCCACCCTGAGGGTGTGGAATAAGTCCTAGTGGATTAGGATTGCATCGTGGTTGAGCAAGGACACCGGGATGTCCATTCTGCTTTGGCGTTTTAGAGAAATATTGGGTGATGACCCATTACTCTAATGGTTTGTACGGTAGAGCATACCGGGATGGAACGTTTGGCATGTTGATAGGTTTGGTACAAGCCTATGGGATATTGCTAGCCAGGTACTGTTGCAGTGATATAGTGTGCTTGTTATATCTTTGCATGTAGAATGCAACGGGAGTCACAATTGGAATTGTGGGATATAGTTAGTGTGGTGACACTACTATATTGATTTTATCTCTTGGAGAGATTTGGATTGTACTGTTATGGAGACAGCTGGTATCGGTCATGGATTGATTGTAAATCAGCCATGGTAAGCATTACTAGTGTTGGACCGAGTAATGGATTGCTTACCTTTCGGTGAGACGTTCGAGGAGACGTCTCCGGGGGAATGCTCGAGATTGTGTAGTACTATGGTATTAGTACAGAGCATTGTTAGAATGAGTATACGTTGTGTATGCGGATTTCGTTTTGATAATAGTGGCATTGATGCACTATACTAGACCAGTTGTGTAATTTATTGGTTCTGGGATATGTTTTGGTATAAATATATCCAGGTTTTCCGAACGGCAGTTTGAGGTTGGAGAGTCATGAGTTCATGACATTTTCCTTGTGAGGAAGGCGGTATTGATATACCTACCGATTGGGAATCCTTGGGAGATTCAATGAGTCGGTTGGTGCTGTGTTGATGTTGGAATCACACATTTGACCTTGGTTCGTCAATCATCATTCTTCGCGATGTGAGAATGACTGGGGCTTGACAATGGTTATGGGACTTTGGGCATGATTGGTGATACCCGAGTGGGTCGCATTGAGTATGCCGGTTGTATTGGTATTTAGGCATGTGTACCAGTGTATGTGTACGAATGCCAGCTTTTATTTAGTCCTTGTTGAACATCGGATTAGTATGCTTGGTTCGATGAATCTCCGGTGAGAGATTGTGGCATCTTGAGATTGGTAAATCTCGATGGCACGAGGCATTGTGAAGAATGATCGTGAGGGTTGGTTGACTTCCCCTGAGGAGGGATTGTCGTATCTTAGGCCATGGTAATTCATTTCTGAATAATTGATAACATCCCTGTGTTAGGATCGTTGAATCCGAGGGTAAACGAGGGATGACCATGTTTCGGATGTGTTGGGTGTCGTGGTTGGCACGTGAGGCGGGAATGCGATCGATTGTTTTACATGCCCTTCCGGGAATTTGACACCTTGTAGAGTCTCGATGATGTGTTGGACCAAGATGTGATTTTCTTGGAACTTATGGATGTAGACATCTTTAGAGATGTGTTTTGAGTTGATCGGTAGCGAGGAGTTGCATGATCCATGTTACAATGTGGAGCAACTACTCCTTTGATGGAAATGGATTTGGAAAGAGGAATCGGATGTAGTTGAGGTACACTGTGGTGTACTGGTGGTCACTTTGGTAACAATGTACGTTTAACATCGTTGGCTCTATCATGGAGATATCATCGAGGCGATATCTATTTGGAATCACAAATAATTCGTTTGATTTGCAGTTAAGTTTGGCTGACTGCTCTAGGGATGGTTAGCATTGGGGAATGCTGATGTCTTTCGTAGATTTGTGTCGGTTTGGGAGGTTACTCCATTCCAGGTTTTGGTGCGAGGTCGGTATCCTCGCGGTTGGTGTGTCGTTCATGTTATGTTCATGATTCGACATTGTGGATCCGTTTGGATTGCGTGGTCTCGGCGTTACGTGGAGTACGCCGTGCAAATTTCAAGGATGAAATTTTACTAGTGGGGGATAATTGTGATGGCCGGGGATTAATGGTGTTAATCCCGGTGTGGTAATAATCCTTAATGGTTTTAATTGTGGCAATTATGAATTAATTGCGGTTTTGGGACTCTCGGGGATTTTAGATCCTGTATTTTGAGTCGTTGGATCCAAAGGTTTGAGATTGTATTCTCATCGTGGTGATAACCTTGGAATTTGGTTTTTGGTGGAATCTGGGGTCCGGAGTACTTTGTACTGGGTCTGGTGATGGATTTTGAGTTGGAGAGATAATTATTGAAAACAGATGATTTTTAATGAATCATGATGTAGTTGTGGAGGTATTGGTATTTTGGAGCCTTGGTGCTATATATACCAAATGGACTCGGTATTCCGTCATTATACGGAATCTCTCCTCCCTCTCCTCTCCCTCACGCCACTCTCTCACCCCAAACCCTTCCCCCTTTCCCTTTGATGAGCAAAATCGATGGAGTTTGGTTGTGATTTGAGTTGGTTTGAGTTTTGGAATTTTAAAGAATTTTGGGTTGGTTGGTTTGAGGAGTTTTTATGGTGTTTATTTTGAGGATTTATGTTGTATGGGGTGTGAGGATTGTTGTTGGGCAAAATTTTGCAAGAAAAACACCATTTTTGGCTGATGCAGGTCGAGGCGATCGATCCCCAGTGCTGCGATCGATTGCCGCGACGTTAATGAAATTTTGAGGAAGATGAACAGTGAGGCGATCGATCGCCTCAAAGGAAGCGATCGATCGCCAATGAGGCAGTAGCCAAATACACTGAGAGGCGACCGATCGCCTGGAACGGAGCGATCGATCGCTTGTGCCCATTTTTGAGAGGCGATCGATCGCCTGGGTTGAAACGATCGATCGCTAGTGTCTGTTTTTGGGAAATTATTTCGTGTTGAGTTTTCGATGCATGCTTCGCCCGGGGTCTTTTATAATGGTTAATCGTCATGGATGACGATATAATTGGGGTTTTTGAACGTGCTTGGGCACGTGGTTGTATATATATATACACGTATACATATCTATATATATATATATATATCATACATCAATATTAAATATCAAAAGATAAACATGCATCACATACATCAACATAAAATAAATGTGACATGGTTATATATTAACGTATATTTGTGTATAAGATACATATGTATGGTGGGCGAATATCAAGATACATAACTCCTTATGTTGGGATCTCTGGTGATCTCAAGTCGTAAGGATTACATAACTATTATCACTATGAGAATTGCTTATGACATTCATATAACTATCCATATAGCATTCTCATGGTGGATCTTTCCAGTACATAGTTCTCTAACATGTACCCATGTGTTGATTCAATATCTCATATCCATGAACAAATTCAGCAATCATTATATACTAGTCTAAATGCTTTATCATTATCCTAGTTCATGATAATACTTGACTAGGGACAATCTTTAAGAATAATACAATTTTATTCTAAGGACATTAATATATATATATATATATATTCATATTACACAGATACTGGAATAATATATAATAATGAATTACATTTAATAAAATCATATTACATTGTATGCCAAAATCAATCATCTAATGAGTTGTCTTATGGCATATCCCAACATTCTTTTGTGACTATATGACATGTTGAGATACATTGTAGTACATGATATGTGAATTACATGATATGTATTGATTTTCACATGAGATTGCATGACATAATGAGTTGCATATGTAATATGATGTGTATATGATTCATGGGCATATCATATTGATCTATCCATTTCTTTGATATCTGTGAAGACGACTGAGTTGATTTACTCTGAGTGTCGGGGACGACGGGCACGGCTATGACAGACAGTATAGGTAGCGACTGTAATCACACGCGTTGCTACCGAACCTAGACACGAGGGATGACGAGCACAGCACATGATGATTCTCCTAGAGCAAAGTGTGTGTGTTGTCACCCTCTGCTTGAGCTGATGTTGATTGATGATACCTTCCTTTGGACTCCGATATTGGTATCTTGAGATTCGATTCTTTATACCCATTCATACATCGCATTCATACATGGTATGCATTGCATGATACTTTGTCATTCTTGACATGATCATTTATTTCTCGTACTGGGTTCTAACCCCCTTCGCTGGGGGCTCTCATGTCTTTGTTGTATGGGCATGACAGGTGGTACAGGTGGACGTATTGTGGATGCTCAAGATGAAGCATCGATGAATATCAGAGCTCCTTGAGAGCGAGCTCGGGTTTATGTTTATGTTTTGAGTCCCAGTAAGAGTACTTTTTAATTACATTTTAAATTACCGAGGTATGCCCAAGTATCTGTATTTTAAGTATTCTATTACTGGTTGGTTATATACTTGCTTATGTGATGAGTAACATGTTGAATTGGGAAACTGGAATTTAATATTTTCAGTATCATTATATATGTATCACCTAAAAGCGAAAATTTTTTGGGCCATTTGACAGGACACTTGAAATGAATTTTCCGCTGTTTACGCAAATTAATCATTATGTGTTAATTAAACATCACATTAGGATCAGGCCCTCACATCATGGACATTGGTAGGTCTTAGCCAGTTTAACATTACTTCGACCTTAATTGAATCAACAAAAATGCTCGTCGAGAAATGACGTGGCCCAAGAGTATCACTTCGATCATCCAAAATTTACATTTGTATAGCTTGGCGTACAAAATCATTTCCTGATAGTAAACTGAGATATCGATGAAGATACATTATATTTGCTTGGTGTCAGAAGGAATGACAAACACAGATTCTGTGGTTAGTCAAAGAACCAAAATTACGCTCGTCTGATCAGAGAAATATCTGATTCGCTTGAGTTAATCGCATAAGAGACGTGATAAAATTCATATTCTTCTCTATCAGTGGGAAAGGTGAATAGGAGTATCCCGCTAAAATTACACGATAGAAAGATTACCATCCTGTGCAATCCACATTCAGGCTGGATGGATTGATCAAAATTATTTCACATGCGAAATCTAAGATATATATTTCGGATATTCACATATCTTATTTTCATCGCAAAAGACCAAGATATTATTAATAGAAGCAATTACAATTCAACTGGAGATTGCCAAAAGAATCGACTCGTCGAGTTCAAGAAAAATATCAGGAACTAGAATACTCATATGACATAGTCATATGTACACACGATAAATTTAGGCAGATCTTGGTTTGGATTGACACCGGGTGCGATTCATAATGCAGATCTTTTAGTAGACGTACAAAATCGTCCGAAATATTGAATCAGGTAAATGATTAACTTAAGATGATCATTATTGAGTTTTGTCAAAATTCAATACTGGTTTCTATATCGATAAGCTTACAAATCGCCACTGCAAGTATCTTATAAAGTTCTGCCATTTTAAATTTTTTTCTGAAAACTTTATTACAAATGCACGGAGTCTATTCTGAGTTAATATTTGGGTCCATGCAACTTCTATTATTTAATATACCCAAACTTATCACTCCAGTTAACCTGAAATCCATGATAGCTCCGAGCACAAGTTCACATTCAACACTACTGTTGTGCGACCTCCAGGTCTGGATCCGTACCACTTCTAAATTATCAGAAAATTAAACTTTACTTGGAAGATTCTATGGTACATTTATGAAAAGTTTGTATTTAATCATTTCATTAATGCTTTCCAAATATATCAAACAATTTTTAGTATTTATTTAATTTTCTTATTTTGCGCATCGTTCAATTCATAATCCGGATGTACATCTGTACATTCTCTTATTATGTATGCTGATAAGTCACAGCATTTGTGCTTCCTCTATGTTATTAGCCACTTAAAAGCTCAATCCTTTTTCTTAGAATTAGGATTTCGAATAAATTACAAGCTAATTCATTACTCCTAATTTATTTTTTCATCTCAGTCAAATTATGAAGTATTGCAACACAGAAGGAATTTCGACTTAGACATTCTGCCCTAAAATTCCATCTACTCATACTAATCATTAACATCGAACTATTTAATGAACATCATCTTTTGTAGGTTCGATCATACATAAAGATAGTCATATCATCATGTTTTTATACAACTCATTCTTTAGTTCATTCTTTTTACTTTTTGTAAAATTATCATACTCAAATTTCATTCTGATATAGTCATATCTCATTTTGTTCCAGCATCTCAATGCCGAAATCTAAATGGCTCTATGTCCTGGATATATCCTAATTACATCCAAGGACTCTCATTTCAATTATCTCATAATTCATTCAACCATGTTATTCTCAACAGGTTCCAGAGCAACTTCATTGCTCAAAGATATCTTACTCATTAAAATTGCATAAAACAGTATTAATGCCTCATATGATATGCATACTCTCCATTTATTCAATCTAATGCAATATTCATTCAATAATGACAGGTTTCGTAGGTGTTCTAGTGTAAACTCATTCCCTACTAAGTTTTATCAAATATATACAGTAATGTATCGATATCGTGGTCAATATCAATACGACACGACTCAGCATACTCAAATATAAATCACAAATCGGCATCCACTATTTCACTCCAATCATATAAGAGCAAATAGGTCAAATAAGTTTCAAACACATACGCACATGTTCATTCGTGCCTATTCAAAGTGTACACGAGACTCAAAAGTAGTGCAATATCCGTAAATTAATTGCGTTAATCCCGGAGTGATTATAATCCCTAATGGATTTAATTGGAGTAATTATGTGATAATTACGGTGTGGAGATTCTCGAGGATTTTAATCCGATATCGGGGTAGTTGGATCCAAGGGTTGAGATTTTATTCTCATTGAGGTGAAAACCCTGGAAACGTATTGGTAGTGGGTCTGGAGTCTGGGGAGCTTTGGATTGAGGTTGGTAATGTAATTAGCGAGTGGAAGATAATTATTGAACACATATGATTTTTAATGAGTCAGGGTGGAGTATTTGAGACTCGGGTTTTTGGAGCCTTGGTAGTATATATACACCAAGTGGACTCGGTGTTCAGTAATTGCTTTTGTTATTCTCTCTCTCCTCTCCCGCGTTATCTTCTCCCCTTTTCCCCCTTTTCTCCTCCCATGGAAGAATCGAGCTAGGCCCGATCTCAGAGCGAAGTTTCTCGAAGATAATTTGGTAATCTTCGTCCCCTCGTTATTATCTTTGATTTGGTAGTATTTTTACTGTATTTGGTCAAGCTTGGTAATGGGTATGGATTTTGGTAGATTTTGATGAATCTTGGTTCTTGATTTAAAATGTGTTTTAACCCTTGTTGAGTGTCCTATGGGGTTTATTTGTGGCTAAATTCGAGTTGGAGGGAGTTTGGTTGGTTGGTTGATGTTTTGGAAGCTTTTAAAAATTGTGTTTATCGGGTTTGTGCAGCGACCGATCGATCGGTATCATCTTACTGATCGAGGCAAATGCATAGCGATGGGTAAATTTCCGACGTTTTACCAATCGATCGGTTGCACTAACATGCTCTTAGTTCATTTAGCAATTCCATATTTAATTGCACGCAAACCATAAATGAAATAGAGAAGAGCCGTAGCCCATTTATACATTCCATATACACGTAAAATGTACTCCCATAAGAGCACCCAATGAACACGCGTGTATCTAATGTATAAAAGACTCTACCAGATACCGTTACTGGCACTTCAATCCTGGAAGTACCTCCCAAGCACATCTCGATCTCAACTCTGGATCTATGCGCTTGTTCAACCAGCTCTTGTACCTCGATCCTGGAAGTACCTGAAATCAACCGTCCGAGCTCAACTCCAAAGTTGTTGCTACACCTGTATCACCTGCCCCAACAGAGACAGCCCCCACACGGGGTGAGCATACCAATAGCACCAATCCAATAATCATAACATTGCAATTCATAATTTACAGAAAGTAAATGCCATAATTTAAATGATACTCCCTGGATGGTAACACCCTCATCCGGGATCCCCTGCATTGTCCCTGTTCTCAAAATAACCAAACTCATCAAATTCCCAAAGCTAGTTAATCGCCACATAGATTAACTAATATCGTTCTGTTATGCTAGTTCCATAATCAATATGGTAAAATCATTATGTAAAAGACCTTAAATATCACATAAATCAATTCAATGTTTCCATGTTCCTATTTCATTGCTCGCTTCACAATAGCGGCATTCTAAACCCCGCGCACGCTCAACACTAGCGGCGTCATAACCGATGGTCACTCAATGACGACAGCATCCCAAATCATTGCTCGCTCAAAAGCGGCACCGTATGGTTCCCATGTATAACCATTTGACACAAATATCATTTACCATGCATATCGCTAGCCAATTATAGCAAATATCATGCACCATGCATTTCAACGCCTATTTGATGCAATTACCACCTACCACATATTTCATTGTCCATATAATGCGATTATTACACACCATGTGTTTCAGTGTCCATTTAATCCAATTATCACATACCATGCATTTTACAGTTGCAACATTATAATAGGATATGCTCGTACGTCATACGTACCTTAAGTTTCCGTAGTCCAAGCCAGACCTTGCTTTAGTTCCATGCCTCAAGAAGTATGTGCTAAAACACAAATAATTCACAATCAAACATAAGCATGCAACAACGTGCCCAAGCACGTTCATACTCCCAATCATATCGTCAATCCATGACGATTACCAAAATAAAAGCCCCCCGGCTAAGCATACATAATACCCAAAATATACCGTTTAACAAGTTTAAAAGATAGCCAAAAACCCAACCAAAAATTCCGTTTAATTAATTTTGGCTCCAACAAATCCATTTTAAAAGTATAACATTCCCATTGGAATGTAGACATTGCCCCGGAAACGGCCCCTTTAAACCTCGATTCACAAATCCGGACATTTTTCCAAAATTTGAAAAAAACTAAATCCTTCGGGTGGCGATCGATCGCCACCTTTATCGCGATCGATCGCCACACTCCAGTGGCCAACCAGTGCCTTCTCGCGATCGATCGCCAACCCGCTCGCGATCGATCGCCGAGACCTCGTGATCGATCGCCAGCACTGTTCATCGTCAACCAAAATTGCAGCTGCACGTCGCGATCGATCGCCCCACCTCGGCGATCGATCGCCCCACCTTGGCGATCGATCGCCACCTACGATTTTCTGAAAAATTCGAGCTTCCATGGTGTTTTTGACACCCAAACTCGAAACCAACACCCCATACACCACCAACACTTAAAATACAACATTTAAACTCCATAAAAACACTAAAATCAACATTTTAGATTTTAACCTAAAACCCCCAAACACCAATCCAACCCAAAAGCTCAACCATAACACACCAAACCACTATCAAAACGAAGACAAAGACGAGGGGAAGAAACTTACCAACTTATCTTCGAGAAATCTGGCTCCTAGGACGAGCCTCCATCGATTTGCTCATCAAAGGGAAAGGGGAAGGGTTTGGGGTGAGAGAGAGGCGTGAGAGGGAGAGGAGAGGAGAGAAATGGATTCCAAATTACGGAACCCCGAGTCCAACTGGTATATATAGCAAAAATGCCCCAAAATACCAATACCTTCACAAATACATCATGATTCATTAAAAAACATCTGTTTTCAAAAAAACTCTCTCTCCAACATCAAGTCCCCCTACCAGCCCCAACATAAGGCACCCCGGACACCAAGTCCCACCAAAACCCAACTCATAGGTTTCCACGAAAATGAGAATACAATCTCAACCTTTGGATCCAACGATCCCAAATGCCCGATTTAACAACCTCTGGAGACCCAAAATCGCAATTAATTCCTAATTGCCACAATTATTTATCCATCAAGGATTAATACCACACCGGGATTAACACCATTAATCCCCGGACATCAAAATTATCCCCCACTAATAAAATTTCGTCCTCGAAATTGCACCGATGTACTCCACGTAACACCAGGACTACACAAACAAAACAAAGCCATGACCCCAATTCTATTAAAATCGAATTAACAACTGCGAGAATACCAGTCTCGCACCAAGCCCTAAAATAGAGCAAACGCCAAAATCCATACAAACCCAAAAAATAACAACATACCTCGATGTGAATTGTCCCAGAAGTCGGTCCACCACGACTACAAATCCACCAAATCTCCTTTGGTTCTGACATAGATATCACTCCGTGATATTCATCACTTGCCCACGATGCTTGACACGCATCATCATGATGGGGACCACCAGTATGCAACAGTATACTCACTGAAAACCCTGTTTTTGTTTCCCAGTCCATCCTCCAAAGGAGTAGTTGCACAACTTGCAACCCGGATCGGGTTACCCACGATCACTGATCCACACAAAACACATCACCACAGAAGTCTAAAACAAGGTGTTCCAAGAAATCCCATCTTGGTCCAAAAACACTATCGAGACTCCACAAGTCTCGAGTTCCACAGGGGACATGCAAGATAATCAATTGCATTCCTACACACGTGTCAACCATGACACTAAACAAACCCGAATCCCGGCCATCCCTCATTTATCCTTGGATCCAACAATCCTAAAACAGGAAGGCTATCGAGTTATTCAACAAGAACTACCATGGTTCCAAAACACGACGATCCTTCCTCATGGAAAGTCAAACAACCCTCACAATCATTCATCAGAATGCATCGTGCCATCGAGATTACCGATCTCAAGGTTCCACAATCTCACACCGGAGATTCACCAAACCAAGCATACAAACTCGGTGTTCAACAAGGAACAAAATAAAGTTGGCATTCGTATACTCACACGGCATACATGCCCATACACCAACACAAATGCAATGGACTCGGGTATCCCCAATCATACCCAAATCCCAGAACCAACCGTCAAACCTCAATTATTCTCACCCCACGGAGAATGATGGTTGACAAACCAAAACCAAAGGGTGTGATTTCAACATCAACACCACACGAACCAAAACAACGAATCTCCCCAAAAGATTCAACCGGTAGGTATATTAATACCGCCTTCCTCCCAAGGAAAAAATCATGGACTCATGACTCTCCAACTTCGAACCACCGTTCGGAAACCTAGATATATCTGCCAAAACATAATACGGAACCAAAAGTACGTAATTGGTTCAAATAGTGCATCAAAGCAACTATTACCAAAACGAAACCCGTATACGCCATGTATATTCAAACTAGAGATGCTCTGAACCGATGCTATAGCACTCCACAAACTCGAGCACTTCCCCGGAGACGTCTCCTCTAACGTCTCGCCGAAAGGTAAGAAATCCATTACTCGGTCCAACACCAGTAATGTTACTATGGTTGATTTACAATCAACCCTCAGTCGATACCAGTTCTCTCCATGACAGTGCCATCCGAAATTCTCTAAGAAATAAAATCAGTATAGTAGTGTCTCCCCACTAACTATATCTCACAAACCATGGTGACTCTCATTGCATGCCACATGCAAGGATGCTCAACCAGAGTTAACAACGACTTGTTAACACTCACGTTGGTATTCCCAACAAAATCGAGTTGTCCCGGTACAAGTCACTCGAAACATTTGACGTATAAATGTCCCCGTGAGGTATTCCCTACCTCAAACACCATGCCACATAGAGACTACAAGAGTCTATCACACCCCTCATCGTATCACCATACGATTCACCCAGCTCAAACCCAACGAGCAGTATAATGGCTATCACAAGCACCCTAAAACATTGCAACCATACCTGGCTAGCGATCCGCTAGCCCCATAGGCTCATACCAACCTACCAACGTGACACACGTCACAACCCGGTATACCATACCGTACAAACCATTAGAGTTGTGGGTCATCACCCAATATATCTCTAAAACACCAAAACACAATGGACAAACCAATGTCCTGGCTTAATCACGATGCAATCCTAATCCATTATGACTTATTCCACACCCTCAAGGTGGGTGTGCCCATGCCTAACACACATCACAACAACAAGCGAGTAGTTTCCTCAAAGACTATTCTTACCACCAATCACTTGGCCTTAGCCAATCCAGCGAGTATACCCGGAGGGTATCATTACTCGAAAATATTTACCTGTAACACGTGATGCGGTACCCTCACCTGTACAATGCATTCAACAATCCATCGAGCAATCCGCTCGGCGTAACGGTCTCGTCAACTAGTGACCCAGACACTACCACGTGCTCACCATCGGCACTCAAACCATACAACCAAATACATAAACATGAATGCATTATTCACCAAGACGACGCCATGCGTCCACATAAACATCCCAAATAACATCGTCAAACATATGACGATACCCGTCGATATACGACACTCATAATCCCATCATCAAACACATGACGGTATAAAACGACACATAATATTCACAATTATGATAACAAAAGAAATATGCCATACCTCATCGCTATCAAGATAGCAGAATACCTGCAGCCATCGTCCCCCAGCAGTACACAAGCAGCGCTCCTCGCTCGTAAGCGGTATAATCTAGTGCTACGCACATAGCGGTATAACCCATCGCTATACAATCAGCGGCATGATCCCTCGCCATAAAGTCAACGGCATGAAACATCGCTATTGACATCCGGCGGTATGAACCATCGCCATAGATGAGCGGAATGTACCATCGCTATATAATACCTGGCGGCAAGAACCATCGCCAATAGATGTAGCGGAAAGACCCGTCGCTAAGAATAACCGGCGGCATAAACCATCGCCAATAGAATAGCGGAATGAACCATCGCTAAGAATACCCGGCGGCATAAACCATCGCCAATAGAATAGCGGAATGAACCATCGTAAAGAATACCCGGCGGCATAAACCATCGCCAATAGAATAGCGGAATGATATCCCTCGCTATAATATGACAACGGTCGTGTTCTTCGCTTCATATGAGCGGCAAATATTCTCTCATCGCTACGGTATGACAGCGGCACCATTACTCCTTGTTTTAATCATGACAGTGGAAATACCCCTCGCTTTACATGACAGCGGAAATACCCCTCGCTAAGATATGACAGCGGTCGTGTTCTTCACTTCATATCAGCGGCAAGTATTCACATCGCTACGCCATGAAGCGGCAAGTATTCACATCGCTACGCCATGCATGCAACCGTAATGCATAACCCGTATTCCGATAAACATCGCCATGAGTGTGTTTTAATGCACCTCGCTTCAAATGTGACATGCGGAATTTTACCATCGCTTCAACATTTAGCGGCAAAGTTTAAAATCATCACTCCGATATATATGCAACCGTAATGCATAATCCATGTCTCATAAGACCCTGCAACCACCATGGTTAGCAACAACATAATCCGATTATGAGCACATATCATAAACGCACATAGGCAATATAGTTGTGTCACACAACACTAACTACCATCATGCATAAGTATGTGCTTCTCATTCCCATTAACATTTTCCTAGGCCCTCAATAGCCCCAAAGAGCTAACCACTGCTCTGATACCACTAATGTAAGGACCCCCGTGCCCTTAACCTATTATTAGTGTATTAAGCCATACCATTAGTGCATATAATCATACTATCATGGGGAAAACCATATGCAAGTGCAACACCATATGCTATCCAAAAAATTTCTTGCATTTAATCCACATAATTTTCGAATTCCCCAACCATATGATTTATATAACATGCACCCTCATAGTACACTAACATGCTCTTAGTTCATTTAGCAATTCCATATTTAATTGCACGCAAATCATAAATGAAATAGAGAAGAGCCGTAGCCCATTTATACATTCCATATACACGTAAAATGTACTCACATAAGAGCACCCAATGAACACGCGTGTATCTAATGTATAAAAGACTCTACCGGATACCGTTACTGGCACTTCAATCCTGGAAGTACTGATAGGCTTAGATTTTGAGTGTTTTTAACTGAAAATTCTTCCTACTTTCCGTTCTTTTTCCTGGATGATATTATGCTTTTTGGTGTTTATTCGTTTGTTTCAGGAAAATGGATCGTAAGTGGAAGAAATGAGCTTATATGAAGATAACGGGCGAAATCGAGGCGTGAAAGAACAAAAATTGAGGAAATGAAATTTTCGGAATCTCGATCGATCGAGATTTACTCTCGATCGATCGAGCCAGGCAGAGAGTTGAGCATCAAAGATTTTCAAGTCTCGATCGATCGGTGGAAATCTCGATCGATCGAGCGAGGCAGTAACTTCGGAGCTGATTTTTTCAAATTCTCGATCGATCGGTGGAAAATCTCGATCGATCGAGCGAGACAGTGAGATTCAAAAGCTGGCATGAACAGTGCGCCGATCGATCGAGAAAACCTTCCGATCGATCGAGACGCAAAATCCTGAAGATTTTATTTTCCTTTCTTATCGTGATTTTGGAGGGCTTTTAAGCGGGAAGCTTGATTCATTTGAAGGGACACCGAGACACACCATATCAGACGATTTCAGACAATTTTTAGGTCAAGGAGAGCCGCCCAAGCCGCCGCCCAACACCGGAAAAGGAGATCCAATCTCCGTTCTTCGTCCAAGGTCGAGCCAATCTATTCCGGAGTGCAAGGAAGGAACAAGAGAAGAAATCACGGTGCAACGCACGGATTCATCCAACGTTTATCGTATTTCTGAACTTTAATTTATTTGATTTAAATTTCATTTGATGTTTTAGAGGTCGAGAGACAATAAAACTCTTATGTATTTGATTTGAATACAATTTAGTTTATATTATTGAGTTTTAGTTTCATTGTGTTTGATTATTGATTCATTGGTATTTGAGTGCATTGATTGTTATTGTTCATAAATTAATTGCATGTGTAGATCAAAGTCTAGCTAGCTTTGATTGAATTTGAGGGTTACAGCCGAGATCGAGAGATAACGTTGTAACACGCTCCATTAATTTATGATGTATGTCACGATTGAGATCGAGAGATGATATCGCATATGTGAGAACTTGGAATCGAGAGATTTAGAGTTACAAGGTTTTGATAATTTATGCAACTTTGAATTAGTAAATAGGTGCACGAGAGTGACGGGTTCTAATTTATTGTTAGTTTCGTTACAGCTCGAGAGAGTGTATCGAATAATAGTGAAAACCTTTCACCTTTAAAATCAATTGGTTGATAATTTGAGAATTCCATTGAATCATTAGTGTGAGGGCCCGATCCTAATGTGGTGTTTAAGTAACACATAATGATTAATTTACGTAAACAGCGGAAGATTTATTTCAAAGGTCTTATCAAATGGCCCTAAAAATTTTTCGCTTTTAGGTGATACATATATAGTGATACTGAAAATACGTAATTCCAGTTTCCAATTTAACATGTTGAGCATAACATCCATATCAAGTATAACTCAACCAGTAGTAGGATACTTAAAATACAGATACTCGGGGCATACCCCGGTAATTCAAAACATAATTAAAAATATTCTAACAACTACTGGGACGCAAAACATAAAATATAAACCTGAGCTCGCTCTCAAGGAGCTCTGGTATCTCTCGATGCATCGCGGAAAGCATCGTCACCATGTCCTCCTGTAAAGCCTGTCATGCCCGAACAATAAAAGACATGACAGCCCCCACAAAGGGGGTCAGTACCCCAGTACGAGAAATAAATAAATCATGTCAAATGACAAAGTATCATGCAATGCATACCATGTATGAATGCGATGTATGAATGGGTACAAGGAATCGAATATCAAGATACCAAAAATCGGAGTCCAAAGGAAGGTATCATCAAATCATCAAAGCTCGAGCAGAGGGTGACAGTATACGTACATTGCGCTAGGAAAACTCATCCTATGTACGTTACTGCATCCAGCCCTCGTGTCTAGGTCGAGTCGCACCTGCACGTGACTACAGTTACTACCTATACTGCCTGTCATCGCCATGCTCGTCGTACCCGACACTCAGAGTAAGTCAACTCAGTCAAATCATGGATATCAAAGGAATGATAGATCAATATGATATGCCCATGAATCATTTATGCATCAAATGACATATGCAACTCAATATATCATGCAATCTCATGTGAAAGTATATACAAATCATGTAATTTCACATATCATGTAATCCAAGATATTCATCATGTCATATAGTCACATAATAATCATATAGTGACAAATAAGTCATATAAATCAAATAATGACATATAAGGCCATACATTAGCATCATTACACGTCTTTGCCAGACGTCATGATAAAACTCATTTCAACGTACCTCGACCCAAGCTAATCTACCGAGACTTCTCGAGTCAACACCGGAATCTATTAACCTGGTCATAACAGTTCCAAATACAACATAATGTCACATACTAGTCTTAAACTTATCAAAATAAAACTCAAACTTAGACCCAAAACCAATTCTCTAAATTTCAGTCTGCGCAACTGTAGAGATCGGCTCATAACTTGTCCGATACCTAATAAACTCATATGGGTCCAATTTATTTTCAAAGCTAGCTCAAAAATGAACATTTCATCAGTTCAACTCATCTTCAAATTCGTTCATTTAGCCTAGGTAAAATGGCCAAGAACAATCTGCTAGAAAAACAGGACAATTTACCAAATTTCAGCTTGACCCATTTTTGTATAAAATTCATATTAAATTCAGATGATGTCCAAATGACTTGAGGCTAGTGGGGAAATCACGAAAACTCAAAGTACTACAGTTCATATTTGAAGTCCAGAAGCTAGTTCGGTCATCTAGAGGCACATGCAAAGCAAAGTATGCCAGATTTAAAAATACTCATATTCTGTTTTGACAGAGTGAGCGGTTCTAGGGAAAATTGCATATCTTACACATGGAAACTCCAAAACATGTAAGGCCAGTTTCTAATGCAATATAACCCAACATAAAACAAAACATCTCTTATGAGCTTTAAGCTAAACAATTCATCTTCATGTACATTATGTGAAAAACGTACAGCCTAAAAACTCGTATATCCCCTGCTTCCAGATTGTATAGTTGCTGGTAAAAATTATCATAATTCTTTCATATGAACTCCAAATTGAGTGAGGCCAATTTCAAATGCAAGATAACCTCGAATACTACAATACTTATTAGAGCCTAAAAATTCATATTCGTAGCCATTTATTCCCAAAAATACGAATAACAAAATGCATGAAACTCGCATGCAGTGAATTTCCAGATTTGACACATGTTGGTAGAACGACCATAACTTTTCCATCTTAAATCCAAATTAGCTGATTTCGGTGGACAGTTAAAGCTAACACATAATACTACAACTTGTTATAAGAGCTATATTTTCCAATTCGAAACGTAACTATGCTAAAAACGCGAAATATCAGACGGTTTATGCACTGGTTTTAGCAGACTACAATTGACAGCAACTTCTTCATGAATGAACACCATGGTTCGACCCTCAATCCTACATGCATGTTGATAAAACTCAAGGATGATGATATACCTTCATTTATCTTCAAGATTTGAAGCTTGATCATCCACAAAACCAAGCCAAGATCGAAAATCCTACACCAAAACTGCTGCTACTCGAAAATCTTGCATGTCCTTTCTCCAAACTTGAAATTTCTTGGTGCATCTTGTTCCTCAAGCTTAGTAGCATTCAAATATATCTTTGCATGTGACATGCACTTGAAAATTCAAGAGGATTTTGGTAGGAAAATTAGCTGCCATTTTCGAAAATGGTAGAAGAGAGAAGGAGGAGGAGTGATGGTGAAGGAAGAGAGAAGATGGTGTTGGAAAATGAAATAAAAATCTGATTTTTGGCATGGTATATGCGTGAGATTCAATGCCATGCATGATTTTATTTATTTAATTGATGTATTGTGGAATCCATGTGTCAATACATCACTCTCTTGCAAGATTATTGGTCCAAAATCATGTATTAAACAATTAGTGGCATGTGTTCTCCAAGTGCCATGTGATCATGCACATGCTCATGCACTAAAACATGCTCCACTAGTTGGTTGACTCATCGTAGTCGGAACACCTTAATTTAAAGTTTGCACTTTTAATTATCTGGGTTTGTTTAATCATCGTTAATCCGGATTAATTAGTATCGGGGCCTTACACTTCTTCCCCTCTTAAAAAGATTTCGTCCTCGAAATCGCAAAACTGAAAAATAACTCAATAAATCACAACATATGAGTGTCTCAATCTCATTCATAGATACTTAAGGATCATCATGTATCAATGACAACTGATGTGTTCGTTTCAACGATCTACCACTTAATCAGAGTTCTCTATGATTCCACAAAGTTCAAAATATCGAGGCAACATCAAACCTTACTTAACGAATCATACTGATCATCGCAAATGTAATATCTTCATATTTACCTGATTCTCAACTCGAAGTCTAACAATATATTTCTCTTTGGCGTAGCAAATCTGCTCACTTTAAGCCAAATTTCAATCGTTTCGGCAGAAAATTTATCGTTCCTGTCATTTCCTCAACAATCTCAAGTTATGCCAAAAATTCCTTATCAATTTCTATCATCATCTCAGTGATCGGTAATTCCGGCTCTACGAAACCTGAACCGATGTCATCCCAAAGATATATGAAACTTAAATTATAGGAAAATTCTACTAGTGAATAGTGATTCTGTCAGTTCTCACTAAATTCACCACTATTAATCGGGACATAGATTCCAAAGTCTGGATATTATCTCAGTTTATTCATCAGTATGGGTATGCTAAGCAATACTCATTTCTAACTTAGTATCCATTACATTCTGAAAATAGTTTCGAATTCTGATATTATCATCGGATCTCAATCAGATACATTTATTACAGAAACTCACTGTAACTAAACCACATTATCCATATCTTAAACATGTCGTCTTCTCATAGACATATAGACTATCACATGAAATCAATATCTTGTATTGAATAGTCAATCAATTTCGATTCAACTTGTTTCACAATCTCTGTTTGTAAATATTTTAGCTATAAAACTCAAAACTAGAAATTTCCCATGTAAGGACCCCAAGCCCTTAAAACCTTGATTAGTGTATTAACCACTATGTGTGGTACATGCTTTCTATAAAATGTCAATCGGGAAGCTCTGATGATACTTAATCATTGCCTGTCAATAAAAGACTCATATGTTTGCCCTTTACCAACCCCTTGGTGCCACTTTTCACATTGTAAACTTTTACAAAAATTTGGGCAGAGTCTCCCCATAAATAGAGCTATCCCAAAACAGAGTACAACACATAACAAAATTCCCGGCCAGGGAACACATAATACTCAACAGAAAGCAGTAATACAAGTAGATTCCCAGCCAGGGAAGACACCACACATATGTCAACAAAAGTGGGTTCCAACACCCACATAATACACCAATGACTCTCATATCATTCTAGCAATTCAACCTAATTGCATGCAACCTTAAATGAAAGAGAGAAAGGCTCATGCCTTTATATACAATCCATATACAAGTATAATCGTGCTCACATGCGAGCATCATGAATATGTATAAATCCTCAGGTGTATATATAGGTACTCTATACGATACCGTGCTCCATCAAGCCCTGGTACCACGATCCTGGGAGTACCTCAAATCAACAGCTCGAGCTCAGCTCCATAGCCATCGATGTACCTGTCCACCTGTCCCAACAGAGACAGCCCCCAACGGGGTGAGCATACCAATACACAAAATCCCATAATCATAATAATGAAATTCATAATTTACAACACAAGTAAATACTAATGAATTTAAATGATACTCCCTGGATGGCAACATCCTCATCCGGGATTCCGTGTACTGTCCCTGTTCTCACAACATCAAACTCATCAAATCTCATAAATCAGTAAATCAACACATTGATTTACACATCGCATGCCTGATCCTCGAATATCAACATATAGTGATTACAAATTCATTAAACATGCAATTACAGATATCACAATATCTAATACTGATTTCACAACCTTGCTATCAATCACAGATAGCTCAAATGCCTTAGCATTTATTTTACCAATCCTTCATTATACTTAGACATCTCAAGTGTCTTATAATGAATACATGAGTCTACAAACCTAGACATCTCAAATGTCTTATAATGAATACACGATTCTACGAACTTAGACATCTCAAATGTCTTACGAAGAATGCATGATTCTACAAACCTAGACATCTCAAATGTCTCATAATATAGTCATATAAATCCAGTACCCCATATATCATGCAAGAGTCATCCTACTCTAGTGTCACGCACGCTACAAGCGGCGATATCAAGATTTGGGTCATTCCTTGGCTATATCAACATATATGTATAACCATACGCAAAACATTCAATGCAATCAAAAACACCTTATGCATTTCACATATATATAGTAATGCTCGTACGTCGCACGTACCTTAAATCTCCGAAGTCCGAGCCAAGCCTTGCTCGAGTTCCATGCCCCGAGGAATGATGTGCTAACACGATAAACAATTCACCATTATTTACGAACATGTAACCTATGCTCAAGCACACCCATATCCCTCACAACATTGTCAATACACGACAATTATCCTCTTAAAAGACCCGGGGCAGGGTACATGCAGGGAAGGAATAAATGAGACAATCGAAATTTGTTCAAGAATGCCCTACAAAAATCGAACCTTAATCTCACAATTTCGAACCCAATTAAATACCATAATACATCTAAAATGTCAATTAAGCTATCCAAGCAAGAATCAACATCCCTTGACAAAAACTCCCCATTTTCGAACTCAACCCCCATAATTTCGAATCCAAACAAGCCCTTAAATTCAAACCCTTAAAATCCTTCAAATTCGAACCAAAGCTTTTCAATTCGATCTCAATCAAGCATCATAATACTCTTAAAACATGCAATAATCGATCAATTGCACGAAATAATACCCCTGCCAAAAACCCCCAAAATTCGAACCAAACCCTACCAATTTTCGAAAATAATTTCGAACCTTAACCACTGAATAAAGCAGGGAAATGCACGAAAAAGACGAACAAGGGTTAAGGGAGATTACCCAACGAAATCGGAAGCAAAATCAAACGAAAATCGAAGAACCCTAGAAATTGGGGATCGACGCTTACCAGCAAAATCCGACTTCCACACGCGACGAAACTTTCAATTGGCAGAGGGGAAAGGAGCGCCTCGTCGAGACGAAGCCGTGGGTAGGTCGCACGCGCCGATCGGCGGCCGGACGGCGGCGGGCGCACCGCTTGAAGCGGCGGGGGTGCTGTAGCAGACGGGAATCGCGCGGGAGAGAGGGAGGAGAAATAAATTGGGCTGAAATGATAATTTCCTTAAAATTTCGGGTTCAACTGCTATTTATAGCAAAAATACTCCGAAAAAATAATAGCCCCACAAATACATCGTGATTCCTTAAAAATCATCTGTTTTCAAAAACTCTCTCTCTAACTCCAAAACCCCCTACCGGTGCTCACAAAGCACCCGAGATTCCGAGACACATCAAAAACCCAACTCTTAGGTTTTACACCGTAATGTGAATACAATCTCAACCTCTGGATCCAACGATCCCAACTACCCAAATAAACGAGCCCAGAAGGCCCAACACCTCGATTAAATCCCAAATCGCCACGTAAAACCACTTTAGGGATTATTAATACTACGGGATTAACACCTATAATCCCTGGTCATCACAATATCCCCCACTAAAAGAATTTCGTCCTCGAAATTAGCACTGGTGTATCACGTAACACCCAGGCTACACAACAACATGAAGCCATAACCTCGATTCCTGACCATATCAGAATCGTATTAATAAACGCGAGGATACTTACCTCTCATCTAACTCTGAAACAGAGCGACATACCAAAACCAACATAACACCCAAGAGGTAAAACGTACCTCGATGCGGGTCATCCCAAAAGTCAGCCTCTCATGACTGCAAATCAACCAATACTTACGACTGTAGATCGGACAGTCATCCTTCGTTCTAATACAACAGTACGAACACGTCCCGATGACACCTCAACCGTAAGAACGTTGACCTCGTGTCAAACTCTGGAGTGGAATAGACTTCCAGATCCATCATAACGTCAAAGAGCGTCAGCACAACTCAACGCTAACAGTCCAAAAGCAGTTAGTCAACTGAAACTGCAAGGATTCGAATCGCTCTTGATTCTATCGAAGATATCATCCAATGATATTTTACTATGACTTACGATGTCTAACATACATCGTTACGAAGGAAACACTAGTACAACCACGGTGTACCCATATCAAACCTGGTTTCCACTTCAAACTTCCTCCATCGAAGGAGTAGTCGCCTCATTGCAACTTAATTTGGGCAACTCACGGCCACAAATTCAAACAAAAGACATCTCACAAGATGTCCACCTCCGGATGTTCCAAGAATCACGTCCTGATCATAAATAACAACCGAGACTCCGCAGAGTTTAAAATTCTTAAGGGGCATGCAATAAACCCATTGCATCCTCAACGCTTGTGTCGTCAGCGACACTCAACCAATCCGAAATCCTGCCATCCCTTGAAAATCCTCGGATTTAACAATCCAAACTTGGGAAGGCTGTCGCATAACTCGAAGGAAAACACCAACAAGGGAAATACCTTAACCCTCACAAGAAAATCCCTCCTCAAGGGAGTCAACTAACTTCACGATCATTCCTCATAATCATCGTGCCATGGAGATTCCCAATCTCAAGGTGTTCCATATCTCTCATCAGAGATTTAACCATCCAAAAAAATAGCATAACTCTATGCTTAACAGAGAGGAAATCAATAACTGGCATCCGTATACTCACCGGTATACCTGCCTAAGCACTGATATCGCATGCATACTCAATGCACTCGGCTCGGGTATCTACCATATATCCCTAAGCCCCAAACACAACCGTCAATTCTGAGTCATTCCTTACTCAGTGGAGGATGATAATCGACGATTAATAATACACGGTGTGATTCCCAAAATCAACACCACTTGCACCAACTTAACGAATCTTTCAAAGATTCCCAAATAGGTATAATACTACCTTCTTCCTCGCAAGGGAAGTGCCATCGAACTCGAGATCCACAAGTCTCGAACCATCGTTCGGAAAAACTGGATACAATAACACCCATTGTATCCCAATACACGGGTTCCTTTAGATTGAGTCAATAACAACCTGATGACTCTCTTGTTGGTACTCCAACATCCTGAGCTGTCCCAGACAAGTCTCCAAGATTTAAACATAAACGTATACACGTTTCAGCGAGGCACGCACAACCTCAAATGATGTGGTGACTACTAGAGTCCACCACGATCCACATCGCATCACCTTACGATTTGCCAAACTTGGTTCCAACGAGCAGTGTAACGGCTCTAGCAAGCCCATCATGGTGCTACACACACGCGGCAGACAAACCAGTCGCTGCCTCTCTAGGTTCACCTCAAACCTACCAACAAGACGGACGTTTCCACATGGTATAACATACTATGGGAGGAAAACTCAATAGAGTAGTGGGTCTTTATCCAACATTCCTCAATGCCGATACACCCGGGGCACTCCAATGTCCCTATGTACTTAACATAACCTGATCCTACTCCCTTAGGACCCATCCTACACCCTCAAGGGTGGTGTGACCATGTCCACCACATGTCACATCGACAGAAAGCGAGTACTTTCCTCCACGATTACTCCTATCGTCAAAAACATGGCCAAAAAGCCAATCCAACGAGCATACTTCTAGGGTATCACCACTCGTAAAATGATTACCCCCAAACATAAGCTGCGGTACAATCACATGTACAGCGCATCCATCCATTCCTCGAGCAACCCGCTCGGTATAAGGGTCACGTCCATCGGTGTCGCACACACCACCTTGTGCTCGGTACTGGCACCCAAGGCATACCACTGAATACGTATACTCAACGCATCGATCATCGTAACGATGATGCATGTCTAATAAGACATCTCCTACACCATCGTCATCGTCATCCCGTGACGACACATGCCAACTCATGGCATCTAAAACATTGCCCACTAGTGACGATACATGTACATCAGCGTATGTCATCCACTAACATGCTAGTAAAATAGGCATAATAAAACATGTATATCAATGCATGCCAGCTACAATAAAGCTAATAAAATAGCAATATCTCATACCTCATCGCTAGTGATATAGCGTCATACCTGTCTCCGTCGCTCAATAATAGTGCGTAATCAGCACCCATCGCTCGAAGGCGGCAAAATCCTGTGCTGAGTACATAGCGGCAAAATCCCTCGCTATAGAATCGACGGCATGACACCTCGTCATATAATAAGTGGCATGAAACCTCGCTATACACCTGAGTATGAATCATCGTCCACATAGTAGCGGAAAGAGGCATCGCTATCAATACACCTGGCGGAATGAACCATCGCCAATAGATATAGCGGAATGAACCATCGCTATAAATACTCCTGGCGGAATGAACCATCGCCAATCAATATAGCGGAATGAACCATCGCTATCAATACACCTGGCGGAATGAACCATCGCCAATAGATATAGCGGAATGAACCGTCGCTATAAATACACCTGGCGGAATGAACCATCGCCAATAGATATAGCGGAATGAACCGTCGCTATAAATACACCTGGCGGAATGAACCATCGCCAATAGATATAGCGGAATGAACCATCGCTATCAATACACCTGGCGGAATGAACCATCGCCAATAGATATAGCGGAATGAACCGTCGCTATAAATACGCCTGGCGGAATGAACCATCGCCAATAAATATAGCGGAATGAACCGTCGCTATAAATACGCCTGGCGGAATGAACCATCGCCAATAAATATAGCGGAATGAACCGTCGCTATAAACCGTGTCCTCATAGAGAAATGAATATAAATCGACACAGCGGGACACATCACCGCTATCATCCGTGTCATCACAAAGGAATGAATCATCATCCTAACAAGCGGCATCTCATCCTCGCTTCTTCATACAAGCGGTATCTCATCCTCGCTTCGTATGGCATACCCCGCCTCCATGTGCAAGCGAGCATCCCTGCCCGCTCCACATTTTTAGCGGTACAAGCATAAGCTTCTTCATACAAGCGGTATATCATCCTCGCTTCGTATGGAATACCCCGCCTCCATGTGCAAGCGAGCATCCCCGCCCGCTCCACATTTTTAGCGGTCAAGCGTAAGTATAAAAATTCTCACTGTCATAAGCAGGACTCCTGGAATGTATAATCATCATTCCTTTTTATACTCCATATTTCCTGTAACCTGCAACCATCAGGGTTAACAACAATAGCCATATACGCTATGCATCCACATTCAATTCATAATAAAAACACATTATGAGAATGTATGGTTTCACAAATAAATGTCATGATATCCTTCTTTAAATCCTTATTTCATCCTGAGCCCTTATCATTAGTACATTTTAATGCTTCTTGCTACTCCAGGAAAGCGGAATTCTTCCTCGCTTCCACTGGACTTTAGCGTTGCTACTCCATGTAAGCGGAACTCTTCATCGCTTCCAATGGACTTTAGCGTTGCTACTCCATATAAGCGGGACTCTTCATCGCTTCATATGGACTTTAGCATAAGCCATTAAAATCCTTACTAAGATAACTTTGACTCAAGACATGCATATGCAAAAACAATGCACAATAACATATATCATAACCTCAATGCACCACTTTGCATTCATCATGTGTCAACAAGACAACGTAAAATACATGTTACCTCGGAAATATCCCTTTATCTGATTTTCTTAAAACCAGCTTCCTTGGCACATAACACACGGAGTGCCAGACATCCCCATAAATGTCATCCTATCGTGTTCCACACGATTCCTGCAACCACAATGGTTAGCAATACCACTTTTCATATCATAATAGCACATAAACAATTTGCTATGTCATACAACATTAATGCCATCATGCATAAATATGTGCTATCAATAACTTCCTAGGCCCTTAACAGCCCCAATGAGCAACCACTGCTCTGATACCACTAATGTAAGGACCCCAAGCCCTTAAAACCTTGATTAGTGTATTAACCACTATGTGTGGTACATGCTTTCTATAAAATGTCAATCGGGAAGCTCTGATGATACTTAATCATTGCCTGTCAATAAAAGACTCATATGTTTGCCCTTTACCAACCCCTTGGTGCCACTTTTCACATTGTAAACTTTTACAAAAATTTGGGCAGAGTCTCCCCATAAATAGAGCTATCCCAAAACAGAGTACAACACATAACAAAATTCCCGGCCAGGGAACACATAATACTCAACAGAAAGCAGTAATACAAGTAGATTCCCAGCCAGGGAAGACACCACACATATGTCAACAAAAGTGGGTTCCAACACCCACATAATACACCAATGACTCTCATATCATTCTAGCAATTCAACCTAATTGCATGCAACCTTAAATGAAAGAGAGAAAGGCTCATGCCTTTATATACAATCCATATACAAGTATAATCGTGCTCACATGCGAGCATCATGAATATGTATAAATCCTCAGGTGTATATATAGGTACTCTATACGATACCGTGCTCCATCAAGCCCTGGTACCACGATCCTGGGAGTACCTCAAATCAACAGCTCGAGCTCAGCTCCATAGCCATCGATGTACCTGTCCACCTGTCCCAACAGAGACAGCCCCCAACGGGGTGAGCATACCAATACACAAAATCCCATAATCATAATAATGAAATTCATAATTTACAACACAAGTAAATACTAATGAATTTAAATGATACTCCCTGGATGGCAACATCCTCATCCGGGATTCCGTGTACTGTCCCTGTTCTCACAACATCAAACTCATCAAATCTCATAAATCAGTAAATCAACACATTGATTTACACATCGCATGCCTGATCCTCGAATATCAACATATAGTGATTACAAATTCATTAAACATGCAATTACAGATATCACAATATCTAATACTGATTTCACAACCTTGCTATCAATCACAGATAGCTCAAATGCCTTAGCATTTATTTTACCAATCCTTCATTATACTTAGACATCTCAAGTGTCTTATAATGAATACATGAGTCTACAAACCTAGACATCTCAAATGTCTTATAATGAATACACGATTCTACGAACTTAGACATCTCAAATGTCTTACGAAGAATGCATGATTCTACAAACCTAGACATCTCAAATGTCTCATAATATAGTCATATAAATCCAGTACCCCATATATCATGCAAGAGTCATCCTACTCTAGTGTCACGCACGCTACAAGCGGCGATATCAAGATTTGGGTCATTCCTTGGCTATATCAACATATATGTATAACCATACGCAAAACATTCAATGCAATCAAAAACACCTTATGCATTTCACATATATATAGTAATGCTCGTACGTCGCACGTACCTTAAATCTCCGAAGTCCGAGCCAAGCCTTGCTCGAGTTCCATGCCCCGAGGAATGATGTGCTAACACGATAAACAATTCACCATTATTTACGAACATGTAACCTATGCTCAAGCACACCCATATCCCTCACAACATTGTCAATACACGACAATTATCCTCTTAAAAGACCCGGGGCAGGGTACATGCAGGGAAGGAATAAATGAGACAATCGAAATTTGTTCAAGAATGCCCTACAAAAATCGAACCTTAATCTCACAATTTCGAACCCAATTAAATACCATAATACATCTAAAATGTCAATTAAGCTATCCAAGCAAGAATCAACATCCCTTGACAAAAACTCCCCATTTTCGAACTCAACCCCCATAATTTCGAATCCAAACAAGCCCTTAAATTCAAACCCTTAAAATCCTTCAAATTCGAACCAAAGCTTTTCAATTCGATCTCAATCAAGCATCATAATACTCTTAAAACATGCAATAATCGATCAATTGCACGAAATAATACCCCTGCCAAAAACCCCCAAAATTCGAACCAAACCCTACCAATTTTCGAAAATAATTTCGAACCTTAACCACTGAATAAAGCAGGGAAATGCACGAAAAAGACGAACAAGGGTTAAGGGAGATTACCCAACGAAATCGGAAGCAAAATCAAACGAAAATCGAAGAACCCTAGAAATTGGGGATCGACGCTTACCAGCAAAATCCGACTTCCACACGCGACGAAACTTTCAATTGGCAGAGGGGAAAGGAGCGCCTCGTCGAGACGAAGCCGTGGGTAGGTCGCACGCGCCGATCGGCGGCCGGACGGCGGCGGGCGCACCGCTTGAAGCGGCGGGGGTGCTGTAGCAGACGGGAATCGCGCGGGAGAGAGGGAGGAGAAATAAATTGGGCTGAAATGATAATTTCCTTAAAATTTCGGGTTCAACTGCTATTTATAGCAAAAATACTCCGAAAAAATAATAGCCCCACAAATACATCGTGATTCCTTAAAAATCATCTGTTTTCAAAAACTCTCTCTCTAACTCCAAAACCCCCTACCGGTGCTCACAAAGCACCCGAGATTCCGAGACACATCAAAAACCCAACTCTTAGGTTTTACACCGTAATGTGAATACAATCTCAACCTCTGGATCCAACGATCCCAACTACCCAAATAAACGAGCCCAGAAGGCCCAACACCTCGATTAAATCCCAAATCGCCACGTAAAACCACTTTAGGGATTATTAATACTACGGGATTAACACCTATAATCCCTGGTCATCACATCCCAAATTCATTGTGGTACTTACAAATCCTGTAATATCCCATTAGGTCTCGTATTTTTATCTTGACCTGCTGGCATGTCAAACAAGTTGCCACAAAATTCAAAAATTTCTTTCTTTATACCATCTCATCATAAATAGGATCTCGAGAATGATACATCTCATCATTCCCAGAATAACACAATGTTCTCTATAGTGTGCTTTCTGTTGTAATACGTCTTTCAAATCAGTAAAATTCGATGCTATATACTGATTTTTCATTCGCAACCACCACTAAATGGCATACTAAATTTACTTGGTTGATAAGACAGAACCAATTTCTTCAATCAATATCTGTATGAGTCTGTCCTTCGAGGCCTTCCGATCGTCAAAATCAGAGGTTATCAAACTGCAAAGCAAACATCGATGCTACCATTGCACCTTGGACATTTAGGTTCAGTGCATCTGCTACTAGTTTCATTTTCTTTGATTTATATTGACTATCAAAGTCAAATTCTTTAATAAATCCAGTCATCGCTTATATCTCAAGAATATGCAATCATCTTTTCATGATACATTAGAACATATCTTCGAATCTTTGACATACGTATTTGCACAACTACATATCTCCCTGAACCAGTTAAACCAAAACAACATTGGGGTTGTAGTCCATTTCATTTTCAGTTATGAAAACTGCCTTCTCATTCATCTGACCAAACGAATATCAAATTTCTTCTTGGTCAATTAGTTCATAAGACAGGCTATCCTAGAATATCCTTCCGTAAAAGCCTGTAGTATCTGTCAAAATTCATAAAACTTTTCATCTTGAGTACAATGATTGGTCTTGGCCAAATTAGTACTATCTTTACTTTACTGGAATCAACAGGTATCTGGTGAGATTATATCACCTATCCCAAAACAACACTTGATTCAACCAAGATTTACATTTCAATAACTTGGTACACCCTTTGAGCTTCACGAAGCGTCTGAAAAATCAATCACATGTGTTCTGTGTGGTTCCTTCCGGATCTCGTATACACTAGTATACCACTGATGAATATGATTACACTTCCGCCCAAAAGTTACGGAATATTTTCTTCATCAAATTCATAACTCTACCGGTATAGTTGTCAGACCACACGACATTTCCAAAAATTCAAAATGTCTATATCTGGTTTGACCAATTGCCTTGAGAAAATGTCTATATCTGGTTTGACCAATTGCCTAGAGAACATTTTCTCTTCTGACTCAAACTGATGGTAACCAGAGTAAAAATCGTTCTTCTTATACAGTAAAGTTCCTTACAACTTGATCAGTTACTTTTCGATCTTAGGCAGTGGGTATTTATTCTTGACAATAGCCCAATTCAACTACCTTTAATCGATACACATCTTCATCATATCATTTTTTTCTTCTTCACGAACAATACTGATGTTCCCTCAAGGTGACATACTCAGACATATGTACCAGTATCGAGGATATTCAGCAACTATTCATATATCTGTCAACTCTACTGATGACATTCCGTACAGTGCTTTCGATATCAAATCTATTCTTTGTCATCAACGAATAGTTAAAATCAATTTCCTTCTTTAGTGAAAATTCTTTCATTTCCTCAGGAAAATCTTGGTAGGTTTTCTTACCTCTATAATATCAGTCAACCTCGACTCTTTTTTATAAGCATCAACTGCTTATTATCAAATATCCATCGTTTTCCAAGTATTGCAACCATAATATTTTCATAGCTGATACTATCAATATCTTAACTTGCTATTCGTGTCGATATACATTTCATTTGTAGCCACAACATAATCAAAAATCCATTATACTCTAAAATCAACTTACGATATCTGAAAATTTATCAGAGTATACATGTCCTTGATACAATCAAAACCATATTTCGACAACACCAATTAATTCGAATCCACATCACTATCATTAAAATTGTAAGCTACAGTTCACTATTACAAGTGTGGATAGTATAATTAGCACTGCTGATGTATTTTCCAAATCATAATAACTGATGCACATTTTTTTTTTTTTGTCTCAATAACACTTGTGCAGTGTGATCAAATACGTGACATGTATCTGTGATCACTAGTATTTAAGCATCTCTAACCGTATCCTCTATCAAGGTATACTCTCTGGTCTGTTGGGAAACCAAAAATAACTATCAGGTATTACCTCTAGTCTGCAGGTAATTTACTGCTGCTGGAACTGAGTGGTCGTAAAGAATAACCACCATGATATCTACCCCTAGCTCAGGGTATTTGTTGTTATGGCTGCATCTATTCCCGAGTAGTAACAGACATGCTCTGACTGGCTACAATCAATATCAGTTCTTATTATTCTTTCAAATAGATCAGTAGATATTTACATCCACAGTGACCTCAAAAGATTTGGTATTCTACAATCTCATAGTCCCTTAAGAACTACTAGAGCTGGATAAATTTGAGTGATACTTCTGAAACTTTTCCAGGACTACTTGGAGTATCCCAATGATAGTCACTTCATTAATCTTTAATCCAGTTCTAATTACTTCGCACCACATTGGTGTCTTATTCCTTAGTCAAAATCTAATCTCTCCACTAGTGAATAGCTATTGAGATTAAGCAGATATTTCCATTTCTCAAGTCCACGATAATCAATTAACGTTTTCTATGTCATCAACATAGCATTCTCGTAAACATATTTTCTCGTAAATATTCTTTCCTGTGTCAACAAGAGGGAAAACTCTTCTTCCATCACTACCATTACTCTAGATACTCTCATCTAGAAGAGTTAATCATGTAGTATTTATTCATAAGTTGGACATATAAACTAGAACTGAATTACGACAGTCCCCCAATCCAAGTCCTCAGTCAAACAATTCTCGTTGTTTCTCACAACAACTATACTCGATCATTCAATTGAAAAAAATCGCTAGTTTCAATATTCTCAAGTTCTAAATTATCATCTTGGCGTACATTTTGACGTAAACTCATACGTATAACCTTGGTCTTTCAGACTTAAATTCCTGATGTCAATCGACACAAAGCGTTTTAACTAGTTCTAGTGTCATCCCACTATTCACAAGGATTAAGTCCTAAAGTGATAAATAGAAGTCTCAAAAGTTATCACTATGTTATAATTCAATTAACAGTTTACAGTGCCTACAGGTACGATAGATAGCTCTTAAAGTCTGTATCGTTGCTACCTGTCCAAACACTAACTGTTCATCATAAAATCAAAACATCATATATAATCTCAAGTCAGAGATGTTCTCATCACTTATTCTACATCATCATCCGGTCAGCAACTATCAGTGCTAACAAATAAAATTCTCAATTTCTCTAGATTGTCTGCAACTCAGCATTCAAAATCTCTAGATGATATGCGACTCATCATATTAAAATATTCAGAGATATGACATCTCGTTATTCCTGCTCTCTAATCCAGTACATGCATAAAATCTCATTATCGAACATGTAAACATAGCAGGCAAGAGCATATAAATCAGATAGTCAGACACATGCACAAACAATTCCTTTGTGTCTATACTCAGTGTCCTAACTCTAGTTCGAGCATATCCCAGACTATGCTCTGATACCATAATGTGAGGGCCCGATCCTAATGTGGTGTTTAAGTAATACATAATGATTAATTTACGTAAACAGCGGAAGATTTATTTCAAAGGTCTTATCAAATGGCCCTAAAAATTTTTCGCTTTTAGGTGATACATATATAGTGATACTGAAAATACGTAATTCCAGTTTCCAATTTAACATGTTGAGCATAACATCCATATCAAGTATAACTCAACCAGTAGTAGGATACTTAAAATACAGATACTCGGGGCATACCCCGGTAATTCAAAACATAATTAAAAATATTCTAACAACTACTGGGACGCAAAACATAAAATATAAACCTGAGCTCGCTCTCAAGGAGCTCTGGTATCTCTCGATGCATCGCGGAAAGCATCGTCACCATGTCCTCCTGTAAAGCCTGTCATGCCCGAACAATAAAAGACATGACAGCCCCCACAAAGGGGGTCAGTACCCCAGTACGAGAAATAAATAAATCATGTCAAATGACAAAGTATCATGCAATGCATACCATGTATGAATGCGATGTATGAATGGGTACAAGGAATCGAATATCAAGATACCAAAAATCGGAGTCCAAAGGAAGGTATCATCAAATCATCAAAGCTCGAGCAGAGGGTGACAGTATACGTACATTGCGCTAGGAAAACTCATCCTATGTACGTTACTGCATCCAGCCCTCGTGTCTAGGTCGAGTCGCACCTGCACGTGACTACAGTTACTACCTATACTGCCTGTCATCGCCATGCTCGTCGTACCCGACACTCAGAGTAAGTCAACTCAGTCAAATCATGGATATCAAAGGAATGATAGATCAATATGATATGCCCATGAATCATTTATGCATCAAATGACATATGCAACTCAATATATCATGCAATCTCATGTGAAAGTATATACAAATCATGTAATTTCACATATCATGTAATCCAAGATATTCATCATGTCATATAGTCACATAATAATCATATAGTGACAAATAAGTCATATAAATCAAATAATGACATATAAGGCCATACATTAGCATCATTACACGTCTTTGCCAGACGTCATGATAAAACTCATTTCAACGTACCTCGACCCAAGCTAATCTACCGAGACTTCTCGAGTCAACACCGGAATCTATTAACCTGGTCATAACAGTTCCAAATACAACATAATGTCACATACTAGTCTTAAACTTATCAAAATAAAACTCAAACTTAGACCCAAAACCAATTCTCTAAATTTCAGTCTGCGCAACTGTAGAGATCGGCTCATAACTTGTCCGATACCTAATAAACTCATATGGGTCCAATTTATTTTCAAAGCTAGCTCAAAAATGAACATTTCATCAGTTCAACTCATCTTCAAATTCGTTCATTTAGCCTAGGTAAAATGGCCAAGAACAATCTGCTAGAAAAACAGGACAATTTACCAAATTTCAGCTTGACCCATTTTTGTATAAAATTCATATTAAATTCAGATGATGTCCAAATGACTTGAGGCTAGTGGGGAAATCACGAAAACTCAATGTACTACAGTTCATATTTGAAGTCCAGAAGCTAGTTCGGTCATCTAGAGGCACATGCAAAGCAAAGTATGCCAGATTTAAAAATACTCATATTCTGTTTTGACAGAGTGAGCGGTTCTAGGGAAAATTGCATATCTTACACATGGAAACTCCAAAACATGTAAGGCCAGTTTCTAATGCAATATAACCCAACATAAAACAAAACATCTCTTATGAGCTTTAAGCTAAACAATTCATCTTCATGTACATTATGTGAAAAACGTACAGCCTAAAAACTCGTATATCCCCTGCTTCCAGATTGTATAGTTGCTGGTAACAATTATCATAATTCTTTCATATGAGCTCCAAATTGAGTGAGGCCAATTTCAAATGCAAGATAACCTCGAATACTACAATACTTGTTAGAGCCTAAAAATTCATATTCGTAGCCATTTATTCCCAAAAATACGAATAGCAAAATGCATGAAACTCGCATGCAGTGAATTTCCAGATTTGACACATGTTGGTAGAACGACCATAACTTTTCCATCTTAAATCCAAATTAGCTGATTTCGGTGGACAGTTAAAGCTAACACATAATACTACAACTTGTTATAAGAGCTATATTTTCCAATTCGAAACGTAACTATGCTAAAAACGCGAAATATCAGACGGTTTATGCACTGGTTTTAGCAGACTACAATTGACAGCAACTTCTTCATGAATGAACACCATGGTTCGACCCTCAATCCTACATGCATGTTGATAAAACTCAAGGATGATGATATACCTTCATTTATCTTCAAGATTTGAAGCTTGATCATCCACAAAACCAAGCCAAGATCGAAAATCCTACACCAAAACTGCTGCTACTCGAAAATCTTGCATGTCCTTTCTCCAAACTTGAAATTTCTTGGTGCATCTTGTTCCTCAAGCTTAGTAGCATTCAAATATATCTTTGCATGTGACATGCACTTGAAAATTCAAGAGGATTTTGGTAGGAAAATTAGCTGCCATTTTCGAAAATGGTAGAAGAGAGAAGGAGGAGGAGTGATGGTGAAGGAAGAGAGAAGATGGTGTTGGAAAATGAAATAAAAATCTGATTTTTGGCATGGTATATGCGTGAGATTCAATGCCATGCATGATTTTATTTATTTAATTGATGTATTGTGGAATCCATGTGTCAATACATCACTCTCTTGCAAGATTATTGGTCCAAAATCATGTATTAAACATGAGTAAAGTTAATTAGTGGCATGTGTTCTCCAAGTGCCATGTGATCATGCACATGCTCATGCACTAAAACATGCTCCACTAGTTGGTTGACTCATCGTAGTCGGAACACCTTAATTTAAAGTTTGCACTTTTAATTATCTGGGTTTGTTTAATCATCGTTAATCCGGATTAATTAGTATCGGGGCCTTACAATTAGAGATAACATAATTGAACGACGAGCTCGGTAATTTTCTCGAGTAACTTACCTTTGCATTTCCGGAACCATTCTTTTCATTATTTCTAGTTTAATCTTTATTCTTTAGTTTAATTTAGATCTAGTTAATCAAACTTCTTTTATCGTAGGCTAAATATAATTTTATTAATCTTATTTGGTACTTATACGTTAGTCCCTGTGGATTCGACAACTTGTACTTAATTTTCACTATACTAAAACTTGACAACCGTGCACTTGCGGTAGAATCGCTTCAAACCATTCTTTGAAATATCTTTTGTTTAAAAATAAAGCGGTCAAGTTTTGGCGCCGTTGCCGGGGACTAATCTGTATAATATCATACGAGATTAGTTAATTGTAATTTAGCCAATTCTTTTATTATTGCATTTTTTATTTTTATTTTCTTTGTTTTCTTTTGTTGATCTTTGTGAATAACTTTGTGTATTTTGTTGTCTCCTTTTGTCTATTTTGTACAGGAATCGTTTCTCTAGTGCATGCTCAGAAGAGAGGAGCCCATTCTCGAGCCTTTCGATCCAGAGATAGAAAGAACTTTACTTAGGCGATTACGAGAAGCTCGAGCAATGGCTGATAATAACGAAGCACAGCACCCTAGATCGATGATGGACTTTGCGCAACCAGCATTTCATGGATCGTTGTCGAGTATTACGAGACCGACGATTCAAGCAAACAATTTTGAGATCAAGCCGGCAATCATACAAATGATTCAGCACTCGGTTATGTTCGGGGGAGCAGCTACTGATGATCCGAACAATCACATCTCCAACTTTTTGGAGATTTGTGACACATTCAAACACAATGGCGTCTCTGACGACGCCATCAGTTTAAGACTTTTCCCCTTTTCATTACGAGACAAAGCTAAGGCATGGTTGAATTCTCTACCTGCAGGTTCATAACAACATGGGAGGGGATGACAAAGGCGTTTTTGTCAAAGTACTTTCCCCCTTCCAAGACGGCAAAGATGCGGAACGATATCACGACTTTTGGTCAGTTTGACCCCGAGACTTTGTATGAAGCGTGGGATCGTTTTAAGAAGTTGTTGAGGAGATGCCCACACCATGGTCTACCCATATGGCTGCAGGTACAAACATTCTATAACGGTTTATTTTCTTCTAATCGTTCTATGATTGATGCAGCATCTGGGGGATCCATAATGAGAAAGACGCCGGAAGAAGCATATAGCTTGTTGGAGGAAATGGCGTGCAACAGCTACCAATGGCAATCCGAGAGGAGCACGCCACAGAAACCAATGGGAGTCCATCAAGTGGACGAGATCACTGCTCTTTCGGCTCAATTAGAAGCCATGAACTGGAAGATTGACAGCATGGGAGCAGCAGCAATGCAAGCTCAAGCGATCTTCTGTGAGCTGTGTGGAGGCGGTCATCCTAGCATCGAGTGCCAGGCAGGTAATCAATTTAACCAATCTGTTGAGGCTGTTAATTTTGTAGGTAACAGGCCACCCAATAATTCCTACTCGAATTACAACCAACCATGGAGGAACCACCCGAATTTGAGGTGGTCGAATCAAGAAAATGTGTTGAACCCTCAACCGCAGGCCGGGTTCACACAAAAGCCGAGTATGGAGGAATTGATGGCAAAGCTGATTTCATCAACGGAGGTGAGGATGCAGAATCAGGATGCATCTATTAAAAATTTGGAAGTGCAGATAGGGCAGTTGGCCACGTTGATATCTGGGAGGACGCAAGGTACGCTCCCGAGTGATTCTGTAAAGAATCCGAAGGAGCCATCAAATTGAGAAGACGAGGAGGTGACAGTCCAGCTTGAGACTATAAATTAAGAACTTCTGTTTTTCCTTCCTTGAGTTTTGTTTTTGATTTCTTGTTTTGATGTGTTTTTGTTCGTTTGTTTGTTTTGAGTTAATCTGGGAATGAATTCGTGTATTTTCTATTGCAGGTGTGTAAGCAAGAGCAAGTTGGTTGTAGGCGAGGCAATCCGAGAGAAAGATATTGAGAAAAATTTTAAAATTTTGTTTGCTGCTGCTGGCGATCGATCGAGACAAAATCTCGATCGATCGCCCAATTTTTAAAAAAGACTTTGTGCCTGCTGCCTCGCTCGATCGATCGAGAATTTTTCCGATCGATCGAGCGAGAGAAAACTTTGAAAAAAAAATAAGGGCACAGACGCAGCAGTCTTCACTCTCCAACTCAATTTTTCTCCTCTCCACAATACAACCCTAGCCGCCTCTTTCAAATTCCTTCATCTAATCTCATCATTTTTCCATAGAATTTCAAATTTACTTCAACTCTAAGAAGTAATATTCATTCTAATGAGATTTTCATTTCAGATTTGAAGAATTGCAAGGCCAATTGGGTAGAAGTCCATCAAAAGGAGAATTCCAAGCCAAGTGCCAATCTTTCCAAGATCGGATTTTTAAGCGGTAATTGGTTTCTAATTCTCAAAGATTTTATCTTTTGGTAAAATTCCTTGAATTTTAGTAGAAGTGGGTTAGGAAAGAAGTTAAATTTGGAGGAAGTTGTGTAGTGTTGAAGGGTGGACGATTTATAGTGTTGTGGGGTGTTAGTTGAATTTAACTGAATTAGTTGAGAATTCGTTTAGCAAGAAAATGTCATCCAGAAAGAGGTCAAAGCAGGCGGAAGCTTCCCAAAAGCAAAAGCAGGCGGAGGCCACTGTTTCTGAGCCAGGATATGATGAGAAGAAGTTTCTCAATGCCACAATTGCTGAATTATACCCCATCTACCATAAGAAACCCCTGACCCGTGAAAGGGGAATGAGCATAGATAAATTGGAATGTCCTGTCATTAGGACAGTCCGGCGAATAGTGTGGTTTCAATTCGTTCAGACACCGACTGATGCTGTGGTGCCGCTGGTAAGGGAGTTTTACACGAATCTTCGAGCTGTTAGACCAGGGCACCAAGTAGGTGTTTATGTTCGAGGGAATGATGTGTTGGTGGATCGAGCCGCAATCAACAATATTCACCGGATGCTTTTACTTCAAAACTGTGCATACCAATCTTTCAAGAGTAGCAGGATTGACTACGATGAGGTATTGACAGTTATTGGCAAGCCGGGAGTGGATTGGCAAAGGAATGATAAAGCAGAACCACAGTTGGTTCTAAAGAAATATTTGAAGCCAGAGGCCCAAGCATGGTTTTCATTTGTCGCCTCGCCGGTCATGCCTTCGACCCACACTTCTGAGGTGACAAAAGACAGAGTGGTCCTGGTTTATGCCATCCTCTCAGGGAAGGAAGTGGACTTCGGCGAGATCATTGCTGATCAGATTGCTGAAATTGGGAGCAGCTCACCGACCTCTGCACTACCGTTTCCATCCACACTCACTGCTTTATGTCAGCGGTACGGAGTGACATGGGGGGAAGAAGAGGAGCTACTTCCGCCGAAGACACCGATCATTGTGGACACTCCACCACCTCCTACGGGTCGACGAAGACCTTCGGACACTACACAAGCTGGAGCATCATCCTCTGCTGCAGGACATACACGTGTTACTTTGGACTCTCTTCATAGGGATCTCCAAAAGATTCGCCTGGAGCAGCAGAGCATCCACAGCATGCAGCGGGACATTCATAGCATGCAGAGAGCATTGCAGATGGACCATGAGCAAGTAGCTCAGCGTCAGATGGAGTTCATGCACTATCAGAGTGCATGGAACACTGCCATGGCCCAGGGCTTTCCAGGTTTCCAGTTCCCGCCGGAGCCACATTTTGCACCTTATCAGCCGCATGCACCTCCACCTTCTGAGTACCCACCATTTCCGCCATATCAGGGCGAGGAGCACCACTACCCAGTCCCCCCTCCGGAGCATGATGAGGACGATGATCAGTGACGATCGTCGTCATGGTATGTGTCTTTGCCTTTGCATTTATTTTTCTTGTTCATTGAGGGCAATTCACATGCTAAGTTTGGGGGGGGTTTTTGAGTATTTGTATATATCTTGCTTTTGCACATATTGCTACTTGTCATGTTTCTTTTCCGAGCATGACTGCATGATGTTGAGACTAATTCGTCCTTGAGCATTACCAACAAAAAAATTTTTTTTTTTAGTGATTGAGTTATTCTTGAGAATTGATGAGTTGGAATTGCAACGGTAATACATGATGAAATTAATCCTCATCTAGATAGGAGTCATGGAAATGCTTAACTTGTTTGTATATATCCTTTGTTAACTACATGTCAAAACTGAGGAATAATTTGAGCACTTATTGAGTCATGATTGAGTGAAGTATGTATTGATTAAATTGAAAACTTGTGTTAACTATGATGAGTCTTGAGTATTTTAGATAACTTTACAGTTTAGTTGAAAGCACTTTGAGGCGAAATTTATAATTAGGAACTAGACTTGGAGATGATTTAGGCGATCTTTGGACCGTTTGAGCCTTTCAAGCCTACCTGTTATATATTATTCCTTAGTGTCCCCTTTTGAGCCTTATTGAAAAAAGAATGGTATATGCATTGCATATGATTAGACCCCCATTCGGCATTCTTGGCAAACTCATTATACCCACCTTGGTTTGAGCCTAAAAGAACAATTTCATCCATCCCTCGGAGAGTATAATGAATCTCATTCATTGCAGTAAATTGTTATATGTTGAGAAGTTCATTGTGAAAGAAATGAAATGAACAAAAGAATGAGCAAAGAAAAAGAAAAGATGTAGAGAAAAAGCCTTGAAAAGAAAAGTTAAGTAAGACCCAAAGTGGCCAAGGCTAGAAAATGTGAAGAGAAGCTCAATGATTATATGAGAAGATTTTGAACTGATTCTGTTATACTCTCTTCTTTGAATTCATCCTACCTTTTCTTTGAAGCCGACACCAAAAGGCCTAACGTTAAAAGCTTTTAAAGTCCTGTTGATCCAAGTCTAGGGAATAATTACATTAGTGGAGAAGTGCTGGATAGTAAATTTGTAGAGTAATTCAAAGTAATCTTGACTAGGAGTTGATATGGCACATGCTGATTTTAAAGATATGTATGTAACTCATGTTTGACAATAGCACACACGCACGTTCCGATGTTGCGATGTATTGTTTAATTTAGGAGAAATTGCTTCTTGTTAAGTGTTGAAGGACTTCTATTGATGTGTAAGTAGGATTTCTGAGATTTTACGTATGTTGTAAAGATGATTCATGCTTAGTATCGAGTTTAACTTTTCTTTTTGAGCTTATTGCTTGCTCGAGGACGATCAAGTCTAAGTTTGGGGGAGTTGATAGGCTTAGATTTTGAGTGTTTTTAACTGTAAATTCTTCCTACTTTCCGTTCTTTTTCCTGGATGATATTATGCTTTTTGGTGTTTATTCGTTTGTTTCAGGAAAATGGATCGTAAGTGGAAGAAATGAGCTTATATGAAGATAACGGGCGAAATCGAGGCGTGAAAGAACAAAAATTGAGGAAATGAAATTTTCGGAATCTCGATCGATCGAGATTTACTCTCGATCGATCGAGCCAGGCAGAGTTGAGCATCAAAGATTTTCAAGTCTCGATCGATCGGTGGAAATCTCGATCGATCGAGCGAGGCAGTAACTTCGGAGCTGATTTTTTCAAATTCTCGATCGATCGGTGGAAAATCTCGATCGATCGAGCGAGACAGTGAGATTCAAAAGCTGGCATGAACAGTGCGCCGATCGATCGAGAAAACCTTCCGATCGATCGAGACGCAAAATCCTGAAGATTTTATTTTCCTTTCTTATCGTGATTTTGGAGGGCTTTTAAGCGGGAAGCTTGATTCATTTGAAGGGACATCGAGACACACCATATCAGACGATTTCAGACGATTTTTATGTGATGTCCCCGAAATAATTATATGCGATTTGGGCATGTTTATGTGATTTATGGTGATAAATGAATTATGTGTCGGCATTGTTTATCATATGAAATGCTTAGTCATGATAGGAATGATCCGGTAAAGCATTTCGGAGTGCATGTTATTCATGTGGGGAATTTGAATGTTATGATAGTTTATTTGATATGGGTTGTGTTTATTTGGGAAAGCATGATTTTAATGGAGACTTTGAATCCATTGTGGTAATATGCTTTTAAAATATCATGTAGAGGTATTTCATACATCATGCTTGTAATTTATCATACATTAAAAGTTTTGAAATTAGCTAGCATGACAAAGAGGGCCACTTGCATTGCTTTACATCCCATCACCCCATCCCTCTTAGATTTTGTCTCTAAACCTCATCCATTCACTCCATTAGCTGCCATTTTCGTTTTTGAAACTGGAGTGGAAGAGAAGACTTGAAAAAGGAAGAGTTTTTGTGTTTTCTTGCCAAAAACTTGAAGCTCAAGTGGTAAGCTTCCTTTATAGTAAAGTCTTGTTGAGTCTTGGTTGATTTATAGCTTGTTTTTGAGGTTAAATGAGTGGATCTTGGTTCATCTTGTTATTCATGGTGGGAGATGTATTTTCATGTTGTTTTGTGGTTATATGTTGAGCTTAGTGGTTGTTTTTGGTTGTACATGAGTATAGGTGTGGTTAGAAGCTCATACTTGGATGTTTCTCGCTGAAACAGGGTTTCTCGATCGATCGGAAATTTGGTCCGATCGATCGAGCAAGACAGTACCTAAGCCAGGCGTAAAAATAGCTTACCGATCGATCGGCGTTTTTACCGATCGATCGGTGTGATGTCTCGATCGATCGGTAAAAAGGTCCGATCGATCGGTGGAGGCAGTCTCCAGATGCCTGATTTTCTCAACTTGGCGATCGATCGGGGCTTGGGGCCGATCGATCGCAAGGCCTAAATTTTGGATTTTGAGATTTTTGTTCTATATGGTGATGTTTTTGATAATGGTTCCTTTATTGATTTCTAATATGGATTCATGTGATTATGTAGAACCATTCCAGGTAGCCACACAGCCTAGGAGATAAAGTCCACGATATCTCCACTTTTGGAACCAAGGTACGTAGTGAGACGTACGAGCATCGGACGATAAAACGTGCCATACATTTAATTATGTACATTGTGGATAGTGAATCCTTACACGTGATGATATGTGTGAAATGATTGTGAATTACTGTGATAATGGAATCAACTATTGTGATTGATTAATGTGATGGGAATTGATGAATGTTCCGGTAGCCTTTATCTCCGAGCGAGGGAGGTACTTGCCGCTGTCATATGAAGCGATGGTAGTATGATATTTGCCGCTGTCATGTCTAAGCGAGGTAACATGCCGCTGTCATTGTCGAAGCGAGGGATATCATATGATGCCGCTATATGTCGAAGCGAGGGGTCCTAAAATTCCGCTGTTGTATTGGGACCGGAACAGTCACAATTCAAGTGGTTAAAGTGAATTATTGTGATTATAATTGGAAACGCGTTATCGATCATTATATCTTGAACTAATGATTTTGTGCATAAGCTTGTGAAACAGGAACGACAATGAAATGTGCTAATGTGGTAATCGAGGAGCATATCAATTAATCGTTTCATACGCTTAATTACTTTATTAAGTTGAATTGTGTTAAGTGATGATGTATATATATATGCTCATGGTGAGTTGTTCCTGTAGGTACATTTTGAATCAAGGGGGCTGAGGGTCGGTTGAATTGTGAGCTGTTGAAAGTGTAAATGAAGATAGAGTACAGGAATCTTGGATAGTCTCTACTCGAGAAGTAGTCTAATGCTATCACTTAAACATTCATGATCGAGAATGTAACTGATTAATTGTTGAAGTTTTATTTGGCCTGTAATCAAATTGTGCTCACATCAAACCAGAACCCTAAGATGTCTTTAATACATATTTAGCCCTATTTATATCTTGAATTCACTGTTAAGGTTTAGGGTCCTTACATTTAGTGGTATCAGAGCAGTGGTTAGAGAACCCGGGAACGAGTGAAGGGTAGCCTTAGCAATAAGTTGGCTAGGCGTCCACTTTTAAATATGTTGTACGCATATGAAGCATGTGACTGTTATATTAACGTGTTATGGTTTTCTAACGATGTAATATGTGAACTGTTTTGTGAATTGTTGTTAACCCTTGTGTTGCAGTATGGCAGCGAATGTTGATGTTGGTGATGCGATAAGTGTAAATGCTAGTGCTAGACATACAAATCCCCTACCGCCGCCAGCCTTGGGCGAAGAGCCGTCCGAACAACAGTTATTGCCGGGAGAACTGAGTTTGACGCAGTTTCTAGCTTATCGGCCCCCAACTTTTGAAGGGACTGAAACAGGGGAGAAGGCCGAGGAATGGCTAGAGAGGTTGGAGCAGATATTTGTGGCTGCCCCGTGCGCAAAGACAGCGTGGATACGGCTAGCAGAATTTCAGTTGGCCAAAAAGGCGTTGATGTGGTGGAAGACCACAGTGATTGAACAGGAGGCTCAGGGTCAGGAAATAAACTGGAAGCTGTTTAGGACTCGATTTCTGACCCGGTACTTCTCAGCGGCAGCACGGCAGGCTAAAGAGGATGAATTCAATGGCTTGAGGCAAGGTACTATGCCAGTGTCTGACTATGCCCTCCAGTACTGTTCCTTGCTTCGATATGTACCTCATATCGCCTCTAGCACCCAAGCAAAGATGAGGAACTTCATGAAAGGCTTGAGGCCGGAGTTGTATGATAGGGTGATCACTTATGGCCCTACTTGTTTTGATGATGCCCTAGCACGAGCTGAACTGGCAGAGTTGGGAGTGGGTGCATATCCGAATGTGGCACCGCCTCCAGCACCATCTCAGAGACCGACCCCTGAAAATTTGAAACCAAGGGGCGACCATTTTAAGCCAAAGGGAAACTCCTCATCTTCCAGATTCAGTGGTAGATGGCAAGATACGCAGTGGAAGGGGTGGTCGTGGAAGTAATGCTCCGTCTCATCGGGGACAGTCTCAGGCTAGCAGTTTTGAGAAAGTTAAGTGTTTTCTATGCGGGGGACCCCATTCAGTGAAAGTATGCTCTGCTTGTTATGAGTGTGGGAAACATGGGCACTTGGCCCGAAATTGTCCTAATCGGGGAGGACCACAGAATACTATGGGGAGACCTTCAGACAGGCCAGTGCAACAGAGACCACCATTTGCACCGAGACCATTGGGAGGACAGCCGTTGGGGCCACCTCAAGGACAAGTGTATGCCCTTACCAGGGAGCAGGCTACAGCAGCTCCAGAGGAAGTGATAGCGGGTACGTGTTATTTATTTGCGCACCCTGCTTATATTTTGATAGATACAGGTGCGTCGCACTCCTTTGTGTCGACGAGTTTTGTGGAGAAGCACCGTATATGCACGACTCCGTCACCCACGCCTCTTGTGGTTTCGACACCCGCTGGAAAAAGTGTGATTACAGATCGGTTCATTGATGACGGCCTCATTTATTTTGAGGGCAACGAGTTGAAGTCAGATTTGATCGTTTTGGAGATGTCAGATTTTGATTGTATCGTGGGGATCGATGTGCTAAACAGGTATCAGGCAGTGGTGGACTGCAGACAGAGAACAGTTCGGTTCAGATCTGATTTAGGGGATCGGTGGACTTTTTATGGGGATGGTTCCCGCTCAAGAGTCCCGTTGATATCGGCCTTAAGGATGACTCAGTTATTGGAACGTGGGCATGAAGGCTACCTTATTTATGCCATTGACATTGCTGGAAAGAAAGAAGAGTTAAGGGTCGAAGATATTCCAGTAGTTGCCGAGTTTGCCGATGTATTTCCGGAAGAGATTCCCGGATTTCCGCCGATTAGGGAAGTAGAGTTCGGGATCGAATTATTACCCGGGATATCCGCTATTTCTCGTGCCCCTTACAGGATGGCACCAGCGGAGTTGAGAGAGCTGAAAGAGCAGCTACAAGAACTACTTGATAAGGGTTACATACGCCCCAGCGTATCACCTTGGGGTGCGCCTGTGTTATTTGTGAAAAAGAAGGATGGGTCGATGAGATTGTGCATCGACTACAGACAATTGAATAAGGCCACAGTGAAGAATAAATACCCTCTTCCGCGGATCGACGACTTGTTTGATCAGTTGCAGGGCACGAGGTTGTACAGTAAGATTGATTTGAGGTCGGGGTACCACCAGATCCGAGTTAGAGAGGATGATGTGCAGAAGACGGCCTTCCGGACCCGTTATGGTCACTATGAGTTTTTGGTCATGCCGTTTGGAGTGACAAACGCCCCGGCTGTATTTATGAGCTTGATGAATCGAGTATTCCAACCCTATTTGGATCAATTCGTCATCGTATTTATTGACGATATACTTATCTATTCCCGGAGCGAGGAAGATCACAGGAATCATTTGAGGACAGTGCTCCAGGTTCTCAGGGACAATCAGTTGTATGCTAAGCTGAGCAAGTGTGAATTTTGGCTGAGCAGCGTAGTATTTTTGGGGCATGTGATTTCTAGTGATGGGATTTCTGTGGATCCCAGGAAAGTGGAAGCAGTGATAGATTGGTCTACGCCTACATCCGTGCCCGAGATCCGTAGCTTCCTCGGTTTAGCGGGTTACTACCGACGTTTCGTCGAGGGATTCTCTAAGATCGCTAAGCCGTTGACGCAGTTGACTCAGAAGGGTGTTCCGTTTTCATGGTCTGAGGCATGTGAGCAGAGCTTCCAAGAGTTGAAGCACCGACTGACTACAGCGCCTGTTCTGGTAATTCCTTCGGAGAACGAACGGTTTGCTTTGTACACGGATGCATCACTGCAAGGATTGGGCTGTGTACTGATGCAGGATAAGCACGTGGTGGCTTATGCATCGAGGCAGTTGAAGCCTCATGAGACCAGGTACCCGGTTCATGATTTGGAACTGGCGGCCATTATTTTCGCTTTGAAAATTTGGCGACATTATCTCTATGGTACATCCTTTACCATTTACACAGATCATAAGAGCTTGAAGTTCCTATTTACTCAAGCGGAACTGAATATGAGGCAAAGGAGGTGGATGGATTTACTCAAGGACTATGATTGCGAGATAGAGTACCATCCAGGGAAGGCGAACCTGACCGCTGATGCCTTGAGCAGGAAAGTGAAGTATACAGCAGATGATGTGATTCAGCTGTCGGCTTTGATGGCCTCTTATTGTCAATTGGGATATGATTTTGATTTAGATGTATCGCCGGTGCGGGTGTCGACCTTATTGGCAGAACCGGACATCTTTGAACTTATCAGGAAAGTCCAGGTGACAGACGTTGAAGTACAGAGATGGTTATCATGTATACGTCTGGGTCAGTCATCAAAATTCAGAGTAGCAGAGGATGGTTCCTTGAGACTTGGTAACCGTTGGGTAGTGCCGAGGGCACCAGAGATGCGTCAAGGGATCTTGCATCGTGCTCATTGTAGCAGACTTAGCATACATCCAGGTGGGAGAAAGATGTACAAGGACTTGCGTGATCAATTTTGGTGGAGACGGATGAAGAGAGACGTTATGTCATTCGTTAAGAAGTGTCTAATTTGCCAACAAGTGAAAGCAGAAAGGCAGAGGCCCGGAGGCGAGTTGAAGAGTTTAGAGATACCAGAGTGGAAGTGGGAGCACATCTCTATGGATTTCGTGACCCATTTGCCAAGGACTGCCTCGGGATTTGATGCGATCTGGGTGATTGTAGATCGACTGACAAAAGTGGTTCACTTCATTCCATATAGTATGACTTTCACATACTTAAAGATGGCTCAATTATATGTTCGGAACGTAGTAAGATTGCATGGCATTCCAGTCTCGATTGTATCCGATAGAGACCCACGGTTCACATCGCACTTTTGGGAGGGTCTTCAATCAGCTTTGGGTACAGAAGTGAGACTGAGTACGGCTTATCACCCTCAGACAGATGGTCAGACAGAGCGTACCATACAGACGCTTGAGGACATATTGAGGGCGTGTGTTTTAGAGTTCGATGCTCCGTGGCAAGATTCAGTGCCGCTAGTGGAATTCTCTTATAACAACAGTTATCAAGCGAGCATACAGATGGCTCCATTTGAGGCCCTTTACGGTCGACGTTGTAGGTCACCGTTATACTGGGAAGATTTGACTAGTAAGACGGTCGGAGGACCGGAATTGATTCGTGAAATGGAAGAGAAAATAAAAGTGATCCGTCAGAAAATGAAAGCGGCTCAAGATAGGCAAGCGGCCTATGCTAATAAACGACGGCGACCATTAGAATTCCAAGTAGGAGACAAGGTCTTTCTGAAAATCTCACCTTTCAGAGGTGTAGTTCGTTTTGGTATGCGGGGGAAGTTGTCTCCGAGATATGTTGGGCCATACGAGATATTGCAGCGCATAGGTACTTTGGCTTACCGACTAGCCTTACCGCCGTCATTATCCGGTATACATGATGTCTTCCATGTTTCTATGTTGAGGAAGTATGAGCCGGACCCGTCTCATGTGTTGCAGCCTTCTGAGGTTCAGTTGAGTTCAGATGTGTCCTATGTTGAACGGCCAGTCAGAATTCTGGATCGAGAGGATCGCAGACTTCGAAGCAAGGTTATACCGATGGTCAAGGTTCAGTGGGATCGTCGGGGTGTCGAAGAGGCCACGTGGGAGACGGAACGGCATATGGTGCAGCACTACCCAGAACTATTCTCTGGTATGTGAATTATGTTTAGTTTTGGTTGGGTAAGTGCATGTGATTTCGAGGGCGAAATCTTATAAGTAGGGGAGTATTGTGATGTCCCCGAAATAATTATATGCGATTTGGGCATGTTTATGTGATTTATGGTGATAAATGAATTATGTGTCGGCATTGTTTATCATATGAAATGCTTAGTCATGATAGGAATGATCCGGTAAAGCATTTCGGAGTGCATGTTATTCATGTGGGGAATTTGAATGTTATGATAGTTTATTTGATATGGGTTGTGTTTATTTGGGAAAGCATGATTTTAATGGAGACTTTGAATCCATTGTGGTAATATGCTTTTAAAATATCATGTAGAGGTATTTCATACATCATGCTTGTAATTTATCATACATTAAAAGTTTTGAAATTAGCTAGCATGACAAAGAGGGCCACTTGCATTGCTTTACATCCCATCACCCCATCCCTCTCAGATTTTGTCTCTAAACCTCATCCATTCACTCCATTAGCTGCCATTTTCGTTTTTGAAACTGGAGTGGAAGAGAAGACTTGAAAAAGGAAGAGTTTTTGTGTTTTCTTGCCAAAAACTTGAAGCTCAAGTGGTAAGCTTCCTTTATAGTAAAGTCTTGTTGAGTCTTGGTTGATTTATAGCTTGTTTTTGAGGTTAAATGAGTGGATCTTGGTTCATCTTGTTATTCATGGTGGGAGATGTATTTTCATGTTGTTTTGTGGTTATATGTTGAGCTTAGTGGTTGTTTTTGGTTGTACATGAGTATAGGTGTGGTTAGAAGCTCATACTTGGATGTTTCTCGCTGAAACAGGGTTTCTCGATCGATCGGAAATTTGGTCCGATCGATCGAGCAAGACAGTACCTAGCCAGGCGTAAAAATAGCTTACCGATCGATCGGCGTTTTTACCGATCGATCGGTGTGATGTCTCGATCGATCGGTAAAAAGGTCCGATCGATCGGTGGAGGCAGTATCCAGATGCCTGATTTTCTCAACTTGGCGATCGATCGGGGCTTGGGGCCGATCGATCGCAAGGCCTAAATTTTGGATTTTGAGATTTTTGTTTTATATGGTGATGTTTTTGATAATGGTTCCTTTATTGATTTCTAATATGGATTCATGTGATTATGTAGAACCATTCCAGGTAGCCACACAGCCTAGGAGATAAACTCCACGATATCTCCACTTTTGGAACCAAGGTACGTAGTGAGACGTACGAGCATCGGACGGTAAAACGTGCCATACATTTAATTATGTACATTGTGGATAGTGAATTCTTACACGTGATGATATATGTGAAATGATTGTGAATTACTGTGATAATGGAATCAACTATTGTGATTGATTAATGTGATGGGAATTGATGAATGTTCCGGTAGCCTTTATCTCCGAGCGAGGGAGGTACTTGCCGCTGTCATATGAAGCGATGGTAGTATGATATTTGCCGCTGTCATGTCTAAGCGAGGTAACATGCCGCTGTCATTGTCGAAGCGAGGGATATCATATGATGCCGCTATATGTCGAAGCGAGGGGTCCTAAAATTCCGCTGTTGTATTGGGACCGGAACAGTCACAATTCAAGTGGTTAAAGTGAATTATTGTGATTATAATTGGAAATGCGTTATCGATCATTATATCTTGAACTAATGATTTTGTGCATAAGCTTGTGAAACAGGAACGACAATGAAATGTGCTAATGTGGTAATCGAGGAGCATATCAATTAATCGTTTCATACGCTTAATTACTTTATTAAGTTGAATTGTGTTAAGTGATGATGTATATATATATGCTCATGGTGAGTTGTTCCTGTAGGTACATTTTGAATCAAGGGGGCTGAGGGTCGGTTGAATTGTGAGCTGTTGAAAGTGTAAATGAAGATAGAGTACAGGAATCTTGGATAGTCTCTACTCGAGAAGTAGTCTAATGCTATCACTTAAACATTCATGATCGAGAATGTAACTGATTAATTGTTGAAGTTTTATTTTGGCCTGTAATCAAATTGTGCTCACATCAAACCAGAACCCTAAGATGTCTTTAATACATATTTAGCCCTATTTATATCTTGAATTCACTGTTAAGGTTTAGGGTCCTTACATTTTAGGTCAAGGAGAGCCGCCCAAGCCGCCGCCCAACACCGGAAAAGGAGATCCAATCTCCGTTCTTCGTCCAAGGTCGAGCCAATCTATTCCGGAGTGCAAGGAAGGAACAAGAGAAGAAATCACGGTGCAACGCACGGATTCATCCAACGTTTATCGTATTTCTGAACTTTAATTTATTTGATTTTAAATTTCATTTGATGTTTTAGAGGTCGAGAGACAATAAAACTCTTATGTATTTGATTTGAATAGAATTTAGTTTATATTATTGAGTTTTAGTTTCATTGTGTTTGATTATTGATTCATTGGTATTTGAGTGCATTGATTGTTATTGTTCATAAATTAATTGCATGTGACAGATCAAAGTCTAGCTAGCTTTGATTGAATTTGAGGGTTACAGCCGAGATCGAGAGATAACGTTGTAACACGCTCCATTAATTTATGATGTATGTCACGATTGAGATCGAGAGATGATATCGCATATGTGAGAACTTGGAATCGAGAGATTTAGAGTTATAAGGTTTTGATAATTTATGCAACTTTGAATTAGTAAATAGGTGCACGAGAGTGACTTGTTCTAATTTATTGTTAGTTTCGTTACAGCTCGAGAGAGTGTATCGAATAATAGTGAAAACCTTTCACCTTTAAAATCAATTGGTTGATAATTTGAGAATTCCATTGAATCATTAGAGATAACATAATTGAACGACGAGCTGGGTAATTTTCTCGAGTAACTTACCTTTGCATTTCCGGAACCATTCTTTTCATTATTTCTAGTTTAATCTTTATTCTTTAGTTTAATTTAGATCTAGTTAATCAAACTTCTTTTATCGTAGGCTAAATATAATTTTATTAATCTTATTTGGTACTTATACGTTAGTCCCTGTGGATTCGACAACCTGTACTTAATTTTCACTATACTAAAACTTGACAACCGTGCACTTGCGGTAGAATCGCTTCAAATCATTCTTTGAAATATCTTTTGTTTAAAAATAAAGCGATCAAGTACCTCCCAAGCACAGCTCGATCTCAACTCTGGGTCTATGCGCTTGTTCAACCAGCTCTGGTACCTCGATCCTGGAAGTACCTGAAATCAACCGTCCGAGCTCAACTCCAAAGCTGCTGCTACACCTGTATCACCTGCCCCAACAGAGACAGCCCCCACACGGGGTGAGCATACCAATACCACCAATCCAATAATCATAACATTGCAATTAATAATTTACAGCATGTAAATGCCATAATTTAAATGATACTCCCTGGATGGTAACACCCTCATCCGGGATCCCCTGTATTGTCCATGTTCTAAAAATAACCAAACTCATCAAATTCCCAAAGCCAGTTAATCACCACATAGATTAACTAATACCGTTCTGTTATGCTAGTTCCATAATCAATATGGTAAAATCATTATGTAAAAGACCTTAAATATCACATAAATCAATTCAATGTTTCCATGTTCCTATTTCATTGCTCGCTCCACAATAGCGGCATTCTAAACCCCGTGCACGCTCAACACTAGCGGCGTCATAACCGATGGTCGCTCAATGACGACAGGATCCCAAATCATTGCTCGCTCAAAAGCGGCACCGTATGGTTCCCATGTATAACCATTTGACACAAATATCATTTACCACGTGCCCAAGCACGCTCATAGCTCCCAATCATATCGTTAATCCATGACGATTACCAAAATAAAAGCCCCCCGGCTAAGCATGCATAATACCCAAAATATACAGTTTAACAAGTTTAAAAGATAGCCAAAAACCCAACAAAAAATTCCGTTTAATTAATTTTGGCTCCAACAAATCCATTTTAAAAGTATAACATTCCCATTGGAATGTAGACATTGCCCCGAAACGGTCCCTTTAAACCTCGATTCCAAAATTTGAAAAAAACTAAATCCTTCGGGTGGCGATCGATCGCCACCTTTATCACGATTGATCGCCACACTCCAGTGGCCAACCAGTGCCTTCTCGCGATCGATCGCCAATCCTCATGATCGATCACCAACCCGATCGCGACCGTCACCCAAAATTGCAGCTGCACGTCGCGATCGATCGCCCCACCTCGGCGATCGATCGCCACCTACGATTTTCTGAAAAATTCGAGCTTCCATGGTGTTTTTGACACCCAAACTCGAAACCAACACCCCATACACCACCAACACTTAAAATACAACATTTAAACTCCATAAAAACACTAAAATCAACATTTTAGATTTTAACCTAAAACCCCCAAACACCAATCCAACCCAAAAGCTCAACCATAACACACCAAACCACTATCAAAACGAAGACAAAGACGAGGGGAAGAAACTTACCAACTTATCTTCCAGAAATCCGGCTCCTAGGACGAGCCTCCATCGATTTGCTCATCAAAGGGAAAGGGGAAGGGTTTGGGGTGAGAGAGAGGCGTCAGAGGGAGAGGAGAGGAGAGAAATGGATTCCAAATGACGGAACCCCGAGTCCAACTGGTATATATAGCAAAATGCCCCAAAATACCAATACCTTCACAAATACATCATGATTCATTAAAAATCATCTGTTTTCAAAAAAACTCTCTCTCTCCAACATCAAGTCCCCCTACCAGCCCCAACATAAGGCACCCCGGACACCAAGTCCCACCAAAACCCAACTCATAGGTTTCAACCAAAATGAGAATACAATCTCAACCTTTGGATCCAACGATCCCAAATGCCCGATTTAACAACCTCGGGAGACCCAAAATCGCAATTAATTCCTAATTGCCACAATTATTTATCCATCAAGGATTAATACCACACCGGGATTAACACCATTAATCCCCGGACATCACAGTATCTAAGTTCAATAATCATAATCTCATCCATCCTCCTACTACTGATTATACTATTGGCATCACATCACGCATCACTAGAACAATCACATCTTGTCAGTGAACATGAATTAGTTGTAACTACTGATCGACTAGTTGACGAAGGAGGTATGGAAGACGTTTTGACTTATAATTCATGCATTATTACTACTTTATCAAATTCTCCCTCTAAAAATTTTAATTCTAAATTGCAGGTACCTGATATTGAGCTGAAACATCCTCCTGAACGATTTCAAGATACATCTTTAGAAAACGAGGGCATGAGAAAAGGGTTGAGGACCTCCAAGAAGTATAAGGCGAATAGGCATCGCCTTCGAGCTGTCAGAAGGATACTGAGGTGGGAAAAGGTGGCATTGGACACCAAACATGACCCACCATGAACACAAGAACTGGCACCAGGCCACTGACGTTAAACAGAGGCGCTGCTTGGGAGGCAACCCAAGGGGAGTTAGTTTCCCTTTCTTTTTGATTTTTATTGTTTTATTAGTTAGACTTTTCTCTTTTCTTGTTTTTTTGCCTTTGATTGGGGACAATGTAAGATTTAAGTATGGGGGAGGGATTAGTGGTGTGTTATTGCTTTATTATTATAAAAATACAAAAAATTTGAAAATTTGAAAATTTTGAGCTCATAGTTAGTAACGAACACATGCTTAGAATCACTAGCCCATGATGAAACCTAATGTAGAGCATGCATGTTTTTTGAAATAGGTGAATCGTTAACATTGAAACACTTTGAACTCTAATGCAAATTATGCTTTGACATAGTAGTTGAATATTTTGAGCACGATATTGTCATGACTTGTGAAGTGTGCATAGCGTAGTGAATTTTGCGATAGTCTTAAGAAGTCTCTAATACATGCTAGAACTTAACTACATGCTCTTTGAGGCGTATGTCTAGACTACTTGCAAACATGAAAGTGATATAGGCGATCTTTGATGCGTTTGAGCCTTTCAAGCCTACCATGTGAACAAAATCAATCATTAGTACCCAATTTGAGCTTTAATGTAAAAGAATGGTTGTATGCTAAGCATACGAAAGACCCTTATTCAACATTCTTTGATTAGCTTATCATCCTTCCCTAATGAGCCTAAAAATAATTTTAATCCATACCTTTGAAGGGAGTATGGTGTGTTTCATTCACAAGCACTTATGTTATCAATGATTCATTTATGTTTTGTGAGCTTCATTGTCAAAAGAATGAAATGCATGAAAGAAAATGGATGCCTTGAAAAGAATTAATACAAATATGAAATGTGTTTTGCAAGTAGCTAAGATAGTGGAGAAGAATGTGCAAGTAAACTTATACTTGTGTTAGTGTATGACTTGAGCTATTATGGATTTACATTGATTGGATCTATAATTTGTGCATGACACTTGTTTGTGACCACACACACACGTTCACTACTTTGTTAGGTATGAAATGTTTAGGGATTGAACTTGTTCCACTGTTACTTTTCACCGCCTTTCATTACTATGCATGTTTTAAAATTGTTGTGGCATTAAAGTGAGGACAAGTTAGTTTGTAAAATCACATAGCAGTGTAATTTTACGTAAGTCACGTAAATTCGGCAAATCATGTATCAAATAATACAGATACATGTCGTATGTTACCGATCACAACATACCTATTCTTATTGGTCCAATCTCGATATCTTCGATCACATCAATGATCTTTCAGTATGGAATTTAATAATATCTACACAATTTAAAATATCCATTCAATCATACTATGTCATTTAATTTGTTAAAATCAGGTAATTAGAATCATCCTAATTCCAATTCGTATTCAATTTCCTTACATCCTTAAACCACATTCATTAGCATATTGATTTGATTTCCCAAGTTCGTGCAATTCATGTCATTAGATTTTCAGCATTTAAGGAAAAATATGACGAAATCATATAGTCTATCAATAATTCGGAATTCAATATTATTGATCACTTGAAAACTAAACTCAGTTTGAACCTATCTATTACAGCAAGGATGTGAGGCCAGCCCTGTAATCATCAACTAACCCCACATCTACTCAAGCATTGTTAAAACATGCACCTGCACACGCATTATACTAACATAGCACCTTATAGCAGCAGGTTCCCAAACATGCAGCATATTTTCAAACCCAACTTGCAAGAAATTCGCTCTAACCAATAATGCCTTTAAGATTACATGCAATCCACTTATACATGATTCATCAAGCTAAAGTTGGACCTAAATGAGTTATTAGTTAACTAACTACGAATTTAGAACATGCATCCTAAAATCATAAATCAATAGACATTTCCCCAAATTTTCAGCAGGAATCGATCCAAACCACAAGACACCTGGAACATCTGTAAAATCCTCCCATGCATATTAATCAAGCTAAAACATGATTTAAGAACATTTTCCCCAACAAGCATGAAATTCAAATCCTATACCCGCCAATACATCGACAAAATCGAACCAAAATTCAACATGCAATGCAAGACTTTCAAACGACTACATTTCAAATCTGTTAAGCCACATTATTTTGTCAAAATGATTTCAAATACATCAAAAGTGACAGAAAAAAAGGCTGGAAATTTGAAATCAGATTTACCCATTTCACGCGAAAAGTAACCCCAAGTGCATGCTCATTTTCCAGCGACCCACGGCGGCGAGAGGGGCGGAGACTGAAGGGGAAACATTGATCTAGGTGAGGATGAGGTTTCACACAACATAATTTGAACTAAGCTATGGTTAAAAGAAGGAAATCGAACCACAAACTCATGAACCCTAGAAATTGCAACTCAATATTTTCATGGTATATCGACGGGTTTTTTAGACTCTTACCAAGGGTTCTTGGTATGGAAATGACCGCTGGTGAGTTGGCTACACGGTGGTGTGCTTGGTTCACTGGTTGGTGGTCGGACGACGGCGGCTGCTCTCCTTTAGCGAGAAGAGGTCAGACGCGCGCGGGAGAGAAAGGAGAGAAAAAGAGTGTTCGGTTTTTTTGTGTGTGTGATTACACCTTTTAGTATGTGTCTGAGTGTGTCTTGGACACCATACAAATAATAAGATCCTAACTCGGGTATGTACAATGAAGTGTCACCGGTGCAATGATAAATTAAATTTACGGACAACACTTGGGATTTATATCCTCTAATATACTCACAAAATTTAATTCTTCATTTTAATATATCGGAGTTTATTTACCATTTCAAAAATATGTCATGATCCGATTAAATTGTCAATTGACATTCATCTTGTCAATTTCACTTCAAATTAATTAATTCCAAAATTATTGATAAATTCCCAAAATATATTTAATTAACAGTAATCAGGTCTTGGGACCTTACGTATCATAGCGCGGGTCGCTGATATGTTGAAGCGAGTGATTTCATTGAGCCGCCGATAATTCGAAGTGAGGGTTATTATTGAGCCGCTGATGTACATAATATTTGCTGCTATTTTATCGGACGATGAATCATGATATTTGTCGCTGTCATATCGTAGCGCAGGACGCTGATATGTCAAAGCGAGGGATATCATTGAGCCGCCGATAACTCAAAGCAAGTGATATAGTATGACGCTATATACGTAGCGATGGATTATGCCATTGTATATGTAGCGATGGATTATGCCGATGTATATGATGTTATGTCGTTGTATACGTAGCGACGATGTTATGCCGTTGTATACATAGCGAGAGATTATACCACCATTGGGCAGTGAGTATTGCTTGTATACCACCTTTGGGCGATGAGTATTGCTTGTGTACCGCCGTTGGGCGATGAGTTTTGCTTGTATACCATCGTTGGGTGATGAGTATTGCTTGTGTACCTCCGTTGGGCGATGAGTATTGATGTGCCGCTATTATGTTAGCGGTGTGTATTATTTGTGATGTCCTGGGATTATTAGTGTTAATCTCGGAGGGTTATTAATCCTTAATGGATTTTTTTGTGGCAATTAGGAACTAATTGTGGTTTGGTCTCCCGAGTTTGTTAAATCGGGCATTTAGGATCGTTGGATCCAAAGGTTGAGATTGTATTCTCAATTTGGTGAAAAACCTATGATTTAGGTTTTTGGTGAGAATTGGGATCCGGGATGCATTCGTTGCATGTTGGGAATTTTGGTTATTGGTATGATTTGATCGGAGTGGGTTTTAATTATTTAATTAAAACATGACTAATGTGAGTCTTAATGCATAATTGGAAGAGGGGTTTTGAAATGTCATGTTGGACATAATTTTCATACCATACAATTATCTAATACATGTTATAAAAATATTAAAAGAACCATTCCCCCTCCTTTACATCCCATCCACCCCATTATATCACCTTTATGTCTTGACCTTGCCATCACCTCATCCAAACCCACCATTTTCGTTCCTCAACATGAAAGGAAGGAGAAAGCTTTGGAAAAGAGCCATTTTCATGATTTCTTGCTAGAATCTTGAAGCTCAAAGGGTAAGCTACCAACCTAGCAAAGTTTTGTTGTATATTGGTTGGTTTTGGTGTTGTATCTTGGGGTTCAAGGGGTAGATCTTGTTCTAATATTGTCGTATGTGTTGGGGGTTAGGTTTTGTAGTGTTTAGATGGTTTTTGGTTGGTTTTATGTTGTAAATTGAAGTGGGTTTGAGTTATAGATGATTTGGTGTTGAAAGGAGCTCATTCTGGGAGGTTTCTTGTAAGGCCCCAACACTTAAACTCGTCATTAGTTCATTTATGACGTCGTATGTGTATAAATTTTTCATTTTCTTTTCATTCTTTAAAAGAATCATCACATGTTTCCCATGACATAACCAATGTTCAACATTATATGATCATCTCGACCAACAAACAGACTCAGGGGTTTCCCCAATACCATCCCCATTACACCACTTTTGCATTGTGGATTTTTATAAAAATTTGGGCAGAGTCTCCCCACAAACTGAGCTATCCGGAGATAAAAACTCATCACATAATATAATTCCCGACCAGGGACAACGCAATATTAAACAGAATATAGAAACACAAGTAAATTCCGGGCCAAGGAAGACACCACACTAATAAGACAACAAAAGTGGGTTTCAACACCCTTATACAGTCCATATACAGATACAAGTGCTCACAGAAGAGCAACGAATAACGGATACACATCCGGATGCATAATTAGTATAAATACCAACCGCTCAACCTCGTATATCGGCTCAATCTCATACTATGCTTCTGGAAGCATCATCCAACAAGGTTCGAGCCTAGTACTCCAAAGCAGCATCGTACCTGTTGTACCTGTTTCAATAGAAACAGCCCCCACATGGGTGAGCATACTCCAACTCAATAACCACACACATCAATATACGAAATTGTAAAGCAACAATTAAGGTTATTGAAAATCTATAGAAATATACTCCCTGTACAATTTCCAAACCGGCATAGCCATCACGAACTGTTCCTGTTCAATCTTATACACTTTCAAAACATCAAGCTCAGTATCATTATTAAAAAATATGTTACTCATCAATGCAATAGGTTCACTATAATCACAATTCAACATTTTATGCTCAATCACAACGAATCTCATATTCAAGGAAACTATGCCTATCGATCAAATTTCATTCTCAACCATTTCTCATATCGATCATGCCAAATGCATCAATGTTCAACTCGTATACCCGGATCACGTACCTCTACGTGTCCACCATTCCACGTATATCCAATTCAACTACCAAACTCAATTACTTAGCCTTGATCATCACATTCAAAACACATGTATATATGAATATATAAATACTGGGTATACCTGCTCGTACGTCACCACGTACCTTATAGTAGACAACATGAACAAGCTATCATCAACGTCTGAAGTCTCCTGTAGAGTCTATATCGAATATCAATTCAATATTAGCTCGAAATCAAAGCAATTCATATCATTAAGCACTCTTCATTTTCAGGCTTCATAGTGTACACAAACAAGCCAATAATCCTCTATTTGAGTCATCTCCAACTCGAATATAGTAAGTAAATTCACAAAATCAAGACAATCTATATTGCTTAAATCAACTATACAGTTAGTCCATAGAATTGTAATTCAAATACTCAATAAAGTCTCCAATTCATGCTATTGAACACATGCAAGTATATTCATTAATATACACTTTAATACATGTTATAACACCTATTAGCATGTATCTAGCTCAACCATTCACACATTACACATGCTCAAAGTTATTAGAAAATCAAACCATAGCCATAAAAGTAGACTTTCTCACTACACAATTAGTAGAGCTTTTGCCAACACTTGAACACCACTTAAGCATATTATCAAACACCTCATTAGCATGATTTTAAAGTCTAAAACCATCCTCATTTCGGCCATAAAATCCCCCAACAAGTCAGCCCATTTTAGCAAGATCTTACAATTCATTTCAGTACAATTTCTTTCCCTTTTCAGCAATGAAATCAACCCAAAACAGAAGCAGATTACGAAGCCAAAAACCAGCATGATTTTGAACCATATACAGCAGAGAGTCAAGTCATACTATTCAACAAAAACAAACCAAAATGTTGCAGAAAATCGAACCACATTGCAGTAAGTTATCGAACCAACAAGTAGTAATATTCTTGGACCAATTAGCAACATATATCTAAAGCCATAGCAGCAGGTTCTTACACACCAACTAACAGCAATATTTTTGATCCAAAATCAGCATGAATTTCGAACCATATACAGCAGTAACCACAGCCTACATGCACACCTCAATGCACCTACTCTTATATACAACACCTATAATTGCACATAAACACATCTAAATGGGCTGGAACAAGCATACACACTGATGCATAGCAGAAGCACACACACGCACATAAACAAGAAGGGAAATCACAAAACAGCTATGGTTCATCGCTCAAGGGGTGATTCCCGTCGAGACAGCTGATGAGGGATGATAACAAGCTGTGAATGCATTACTCAGCTACCTCCCCCAATTCAGCTAGTTCAAAAGCATATCTAAATCAAGAGTTAAAAATAAGCTAACAAGGAAGCAAACATTTCTGAATTGCAAGCATCAAAGTCGACGCCTCTCAGCCCCAAAAATCTTGACAAAACCGTTCCCTAACCCTCGACGTACAGGGTATAACAAAATCAAAAGAATGGCATAAGAATTTCTCACAAACCTTGAAAAAAAATCGGAGAAGAAAAGTCTGGCTTGTCTCGTTATTCAGCTGCTCGACCGAAGAGAATTTTGGGGAAAGAGGTAGAGAAACGTAGGGTGAAATAAGGGAGGTGAGAGATGTTTGTATCCAATTTAACCCAACCATGTTTAATCTTGACCATCCAATAAGGTTAAATCTACACCATCCAATTATATATTATCCTTGAAGTATAATTTTAATATACATCAACTAATTTATTATTGCAAGAAACCTCTCTTAATTTAGCTAACATACGAAATTCAACCCCGGAATCATTTATCCCAACTCCTCTACAAAATCCGATACCCAAAAATTAAATCCCGACACATCACATAAATATCGTAATTTAATCCAATAAATGGTTATTAATAAATCTAGACATCACAATTCTCCCCGACCTATAAAATTTCGTCCTCGAAATTTCAACGCATGCTTACCATAAAAGCCAACTGTAAAATTTACGTACCGTATATAGCTCAAGATAGTGACTTTACCATCCATAAGGCGACAGTCATCGGAATCATCATGGCTCACACATGTGCCCCATTGCACCAACGATCGCAAGAAGCGTTTAACCGTCAAGCTTCTTTGTCATATCTCACTACCTGTGTACTTTCATCGACACAATTCCATTGCACAATCTTATTTCCCATCATATACTTTTATCACAGTACCCATCATATAATCTCGTTAAATCATGCAATCCATGCTTTCATGTATATTCAAGAATATTTGATAATACATCAACATTTATCTAATTAACTTCATACCTGTGTCGTTGCAAATGTATGCAACTTATCCCCACATCATCACTATCATCCGTATGAAGTAACGGTACTCTTGAGCCTTTATGCATCAATCTTTCATATATCATCTCCTGGCTATTATCTGGTGCAAGGTAATGACTAGAAAACCCATTAGTCATTCTCACATACGTATATACATATTATACACACCAATAGCCACAGACCATCAGTATCAATTCATGATAAATGGCTTAACACCAATATTTTCATGTCACGATTATACTCATCTAACACAAGGCATCAACATCAATATCGAATAGTTCGTGACATACCTTTGTAGATGGATTCATCTACAATACACAATGGCACCATAATATCATGTTAATCACAGCACTCACATACTCTTAAGTATCAACATTTCCATATTACTTCACCCAATTATTATCTGTCATAGGACAAGTACCAAAATAATCCCGTTAGTATTTCTCAAATACTAGTAACATAACACGTACCTTGTCATTTACGCATTTCGACATCCATAATGTTTCTGTCATCAAACACTAATTCCTGCATCATAAGTTTCTCGTAGTTCTATACACAACATGTTACTGCACACTATCACATATGGTGATTGAAATTTAACATAAGAATCAGTTGCATGCTTTAATGACGCAATATATATCAATCTTTAACTCATCCTCGAAACATAATAATTCATTAATCATGAATATTCACAATGAACACATGTCCACACACGACATTCGTAGTAATCACGCGTCATCCCGTGACATACTCATGCCATCCTGTGACACACTCATTAAACTCATGTCTATCTGATTGTATTCCATTCAACATAATAGGTGATTAATCAATTATTAATCCCACCACATACAAAACTAGCATGCTTTCACAACAATAATTATTGTCACACAATGATTAACATCTATTTTCAATATCTCATCACTACACACCGTAGATATGAGAGTGCTATCACAGAGGTTACACCCCTTCTTGCCTTATTACCGCAATAAAACATGAATGACACATCTAGGTTCCACTTCAATTCTATTATCAACTTTTCTACATGTACATGATTTCAGAATCAATATGAATCAACAAAATAACTCGAATCAACATATATCAATATGTTCAACCAACTGAAACGGTTTACCTCGATATTTTGCCCTCCTGGACCGATCCAATATCCTCTTGGGCCTAAACATATACCCAATGAGCAATAACTTAACTGTACATAGCACAAATTCTATTGCCATCTGCAATCAAAGCATCATCAATACTCATTGCTAACACAATTGCGATACAACAGCATTCATCGTTAATCACAATAGCGGTACTAAAAATATTCACTGCTAACACAATAGCAATACATCAATCTTCATCGCCCTACGGCGGTACATAATACTCATCGCCAACACTGGCATACATAATATCCATAATCACAATGAATATACATTCTTAAAACAATAAGATGTAATAACACTTACTGTACACAGTTGATCCATACTTGATCCTTTAAATTGTCCCTGCTCTCAACATAAATATTCCACAAAATATGATTTCATATCAATACACAAAATGATACACTCACCATCAACAGAATAGCGGAATGAAGCGTCACTATATATATAATCGGTGGCAAGAACCATCGCCATGGAATCAGCGGAATGCACCATCAATAAACACATGTCTGGCGGCATGAGCCATCACCATTGACATAGCGGAAAGAGGCATCGCTATACATGTACCCGGCGGTATAAACCATCGCCAATCAATATAGCGGAATGAGATATCGCTATCAATACACATGGCGGCATGAACCATCGCCAACCAATATAGCGGAATGAGACATCGCTATCAATACACTTGGCGGCATGAACCATCGCCAACCAATACAGCGGAATGAGACATCGCTATCAATACACTTGGCGGCATGAACCATCGCCAACCAATATAGCGGAATGAGACATCGCTATCAATACACTTGGCGGCATGAACCATCGCCAACCAATATAGCGGAATGAAACATCGCTATCAATATCGATAATGTGGTTGTTCCGGTCTTGTTATAGCAGCGAAATTTTAGGACCCCTCGCTTCGACATATAGAGGCATCATATGATATCCCTCGCTTCGACAATGACAGCGGCAAATATCATACTACCATCGCTTCATATGACAGCGGCAAGTACCTCCCTCGCTCGAATATAACAACTACCGGAACTTCCACTAGCTCCATGTACCTGCATCCAGGTTAATACAACAGTTCACAAATATAACGATCGATACCACGTTCCAGTTATAACCACAATATTCCACATTAATTACTAGAATTGTGACTGTTCCGGTCCCAATACAACAGCGGAATTTTAGGACCCCTCGCTTCGACAATGACAGCGGCATGTTACCTCGCTTAGACATGACAGCGGCAAGTACCTCCCTCGCTCGGAGATTAAGGCTACCGGAACATTCATCAATTCTACCACAATAATCAAACACAACAATTGGTTCCATTATCACAATATATCACTATCATTTCACATATATCATCACATGTAAGGGTTCACTATCCATGATATACATAATCAAAGGTATAACACGTTTTACCGTTCGAAGCCCGTACGTCTCACATTTCCTGATTTTCCTACAAAATCAGACCCCTTAACACATAATACATGAAGTGCTAGACATCACCATTAATGTCATCCCATCGCATTCTACACGATTCCTGCAATTGCAATGATTAGCAACACCACTTTTCATATCATAAAAACACACAAACAACTAGTTGTGTCATACAACATTAATGCTATCATGCATAATTATGTGCTATCAATAACTTCCTAGGCCCTTAACAGCCCCAAAGAGCAACCACTGCTCTGATACCACTAATGTAAGGCCCCAACACTTAAACTCTTCATTAGTTCATTTATGACGTCGTATGTGTATAAATTTTTCATTTTCTTTTCATTCTTTAAAAGAATCATCACATGTTTCCCATGACATAACCAATGTTCAACATTATATGATCATCTCGACCAACAAACAGACTCAGGGGTTTCACCCAATACCATCCCCATTACACCACTTTTGCATTGTGGATTTTTATAAAAATTTGGGCAGAGTCTCCCCACAAACTGAGCTATCCGGAAATAAAAACTCATCACATAATATAATTCCCGACCAGGGACAACACAATATTAAACAGAATATAGAAACACAAGTAAATTCCCGGCCAGGGAAGACACCACACTAATAAGACAACAAAAGTGGGTTTCAACACCCTTATACAGTCCATATACAGATACAAGTGCTCACAGAAGAGCAACGAATAACGGATACACATCCGGATGCATAATTAGTATAAATACCAACCGCTCAACCTCGTATATCGGCTCAATCTCATACTATGCTTCTGGAAGCATCATCCAACAAGGTTCGAGCCTAGTACTCCAAAGCAGCATCGTACATGTTGTACCTGTTTCAACAGAAACAGCCCCCACATGGGTGACCATACTCCAACTCAATAACCACACACATCAATATACGAAATTGTAAAGCAACAATTAAGGTTATTGAAAATCTATAAAAATATACTCCCTGTACAATTTCCAAACCGGCATAGCCATCACGAACTGTTCCTGTTCAATCTTATACACTTTCAAAACATCAAGCTCAGTATCATTATTCAAAATTATGTTACTCATCAATGCAATAGGTTCACTATAATCACAATTCAACATTTTATGCTCAATCACAACGAATCTCATATTCAACGCAACTATGCCTATCGATCAAATTTCATTCTCAACCATTTCTCATATCGATCATGCCAAATGCATCAATGTTCAACTCGTATACCCGGATCACGTACCTCTACGTGTCCACCATTCCACGTATATTCAATTCAACTACCAAACTCAATTACTTAGCCTTGATCATTGTGGGGTCTTCCCACCTTAACAGTGATTAATAGACATAAGAAGGACTAATCATGCATTAATAACATCCTAAGGTTCTGGTTGTTACATGAGCTATCAGGATTACATGCCAAAATAAAAGACTTCAAAAATAAATTCATTACACTCCCAAAAGAATGTTCATGTTTAGATTTATACTACTCCTAGAGTAGACACTAATCGAGACTTGATTCCTATACATTCCTGTGTTCCTCGTAGCTCCTGCCTCAACCCGACCCCTTAGTCCTTTAGTCCAAAAGCGTACCTACAGGGACAACACATCATAAGCATATACAATCTCACTTAACATCATAAAACATTATAGTAAATACATGAAACATTGGTTAAGTAAATATGCTGGTTATTCATTAACTTCTTATCGTTGTCCCTGATTCATAATCATGCATATGGGCATCTTACCCTGTGGCATCTTACCACATTATAAACATCGCATGGCCTCTTACCATGTGGGGCATCTTACCCCGTGGCATCTTACCACAAATAGTATCGCATGGCCTCTTACCATGTGGGGCATCTTACCCCGTGGCATCTTACCACAAATAACATCGCATGGCCTCTTACCATGTGTGGCATCTTACCCCGTGGCATCTTACCACGTATAACATCATAGACATCTTATAAACACATAAACATCTTATAAACATCATAAACATCTTATATACATCATCATTTCATCATGTATACTCATGCAATAAAAGCATAGTCGTAGTGTAAAGATGTGTTTTACCGTCCGATGCCCGTACGTCTCTTACGTACCTTTTCAAAAGGAGGAGGAGTCGACAGACTTATCTCCTTGATTGTGCTGGTACCTGGGATGGCTCTACACAACCACATAATACAATATTAGGCGCCGAAACGAGAATCGAAATCAAATTACAAAAAAAAGAACATAAAATTTTGTAACATATGAACAGTAACTACCGATCGATCGGTCTCTCTTACCGATCGATCGCTAACTGTTCATCATTTCTTCTTTTAGCTACGGCATTTGCCGATCGATCGGTGTTCATCACCGATCGATCGGTCGTTCCCATTCATGCGAGATTTTCCAGAAATCTCGAACACCTCAAATCACACCCTTCAAACTACTTCATAATATACATACAATGCCTAAACAAGCATATTAATATCTTCATCATACTTCCATGCATGTATTAAAACTAAAGGTTCACTCATAACTTAAACCGACATGCATTTATATTGCCCAACTTTATCAGTGCTCATCCACTTTTTCAGAAAAACAGGGCATCATAATTTCTACCCAGATTTTCGAGCACTACATTTCATAACAAGAATTCTCACACATAAACCATGCAACATGTTCAAACAATTATGCTAGGGGCTTCATAAAACTTCTATGTAAGCACTTAAATTCAAGGTTTCATAAAACCTAAGCTAGCATGCATCATAACATCCTCATAAACTTTGAGCTCATCCAAACTTACAGAAAACAGGGCATCATAACATTACCCAGATTTTCGAACACCTAGTTTCCAAGCCAGGAATCTATCACATAAAACGTATAAAGTGTTCGATCTAACATGCTAGTAGTTACATAACACTAACATACAAGCACCCAAACCAAGGTTTCGACCAACCCTTATACTAGCATGCTGAAAACCACTCAACCAAACCCTAACTTAACCAAGCTCCCAGAAAACAGAGTCATGGATTACCTCACCCTTTTTGCTCCCTTTTTGGCAAGGATTTCTCAACAAAATCCACAAGCCAAATCTCCACCTTTCTGCAGCTCTTCCTGGACGATTTTTGGGGAGAGGAAGAGGAGAGGAAGAAGTGTTTTGGTGGTAATGAGTGAAGCATGGGTGAAGGATGTGATGGGGTATGGGCTGCCAAGTGGGGGGGGGGGGGGGGGGGGTGGCCGAGTGGCAGGGGTGGGTGATGTGGGTTAGGTGGTCATGTGGTGTTTAATTGTGTCCCGGTAATTAGTATGATGTATTAAAATATCCTCACTCGATATTTTATAACTTCATTTAAATTAATACATCCTTTAAAACACCCAACATTCCCCCTAAATCATATCATCATATCATAATTATACTCCCCCAATTTAAATACACCACAACCCTTAAACATATCATAAATCATCATCACAGCACATAATCATATAACATTTCGGGGGTATTACAATCATCACATTCAAAACACATGTATATATGAATATATAAATACTGGGTATACCTGCTCGTACGTCACCACGTACCTTATAGTAGACAACATGAACAAGCTATCATCAACGTCCGAAGTCTCCTGTAGAGTCTATATCGAATATCAATTCAATATTAGCTCGAAATCAAAGCAATTCATATCATTAAGCACTCTTCATTTTCAGGCTTCATAGTGTACACAAACAAGCCAATAATCCTCTATTTGAGTCATCTCCAACTCGACTATATAGTAAGTAAATTCACAAAATCAAGACAATCTATATTGCTTAAATCAACTATACAGTTAGTTCATAGAATTGTAATTCAAATACTCAATAAAGTCTCCAATTCATGCTATTGAACACATGCAAGTATATTCATTAATATACACTTTAATACATGTTATAACACCTATTAGCATGTATCTAGCTCAACCATTCACACATTACACATGCTCAAAGTTATTAGAAAATCAAACCATAGCCATAAAAGTAGACTTTCTCACTACACAATTAGTAGAGCTTTTGCCAACACTTGAACACCACTTAAGCATATTATCAAACACCTCATTAGCATGATTTTAAAGTCTAAAACCATCCTCATTTCGGCCATAAAATCCCCCAACAAGTCAGCCCATTTTAGCAAGATCTTACAATTCATTTCAGTACAATTTCTTTCCCTTTTCAGCAATGAAATCAACCCAAAACAGAAGCAGATTACGAAGCCAAAAACCAGCATGATTTTGAACCATATACAGCAGAGAGTCAAGTCATACTATTCAACAAAAACAAACCAAAATGTTGCAGAAAATCGAACCACATTGCAGTAAGTTATCGAACCAACAAGTAGTAATATTCTTGGACCAATTAACAACATATTTCTAAAGCCATAGCAGCAGGTTCTTACACACCAACTAACAGCAATATTTTTGATCCAATATCAGCATGAATTTCGAACCATATACAGCAGTAACATTTCGAACCTCAGCCTACATGCACACCTCAATGCACCTACTCTTATATACAACACCTATAATTGCACATAAACACATCTAAATGGGCTGGAACAAGCATACACATTGATGCATAGCAGAAGCACACACACGCACATAAACAAGAAGGGAAATCATAAAACAGCTATGGTTCATTGCTCAAGGGGTGATTCCCGTCGAGACAGCCAATGAGGGATGATAACAAGCTGTGAATGCATTACTCAGCTACCTCCCCCAATTCAGCTACTTCAAAAGCATATCTAAATCAAGAGTTAAAAATAAGTTAACAAGGAAGCAAACATTTCTGAATTGCAAGCATCAAAGTCGACGCCTCTCAGCCCCAAAAATCTTGACAAAACCGTTCCCTAACCCTCGACGTACAGGGTATAACAAAATCAAAAGAATGGCATAAGAATTTCTCACAAACCTTGAAAAAAAATCGGAGAAGAAAAGTCTGGCTTGTCTCGTTATTCAGCTGCTCGACCGAAGAGAATTTTGGGGAAAGAGGTAGAGAAACGTAGGGTGAAATAAGGGAGGTGAGAGATGTTTGTATCCAATTTAACCCAACCATGTTTAATCTTGACCATCCAATAAGGTTAAATCTACACCATCCAATTATATATTATCCTTGAAGTATAATTTTAATATACATCAACTAATTTATTATTGCAAGAAACCTCTCTTGATTTAGCTAACATACGAAATTCAACCCCGGAATCATTTATCCCAACTCCTCTACAAAATCCGATACCCAAAAATTAAATCCCGACACATCACATAAATATCGTAATTTAATCCAATAAATGGTTATTAATAAATCTAGGCATCACAATTCTCCCCAACATATAAAATTTCGTCCTCGACATTTCAACGCATGCTTACCATAAAAGCCAACTGTAAAATTTACGTACCGTATATAGCTCAAGATAGTGACTTTATCATCCATAAGGCGACAGTCATCGGAATCATCATGGCTCACACATGTGCCCCATTGCACCAACGATCGCAAGAAGCGTTTAACCGTCAAGCTTCTTTGTCATATCTCACTACCTGTGTACTTTCATCGACACAATTCCATTGCACAATCTTATTTCCCGTCATATACTTTTATCACAGTACCCATCATATAATCTCGTTAAATCATGCAATCCATGCTTTCATGTATATTCAAGAATATTTGACAATACATCAACATTTATCTAATTAACTTCATACCTGTGTCGTTGCAAATGTATGCAACTTATCCCCACATCATCACTATCATCCGTATGAAGTAACGGTACTCTTGAGCCTTTATGCATCAATCTTTCATATATCATCTCCTGGCTATTATCTGGTGCAAGGTAATGACTAGAAAACCCATTAGTCATTCTCACATACGTATATACATATTATACACACCAATAGCCACAGACCATCAGTATCAATTCATGATAAATGGCTTAACACCAATATTTTCATGTCACGATTATACTCATCTAACACAAGGCATCAACATCAATATCGAATAGTTCGTGACATACCTTTGTAGATGGATTCATCTACAATACACAATGGCACCATAATATCATGTTAATCACAGCACTCACATACTCTTAAGTATCAACATTATTGGATTGGTTGTATTGGTATGCTCACCCCGTGTGGGGGCTGTCTCTGTTGGGGCAGGTGTTACAGGTGTAGCAGCAGCTTTGGGATCGAGCTGCGCTTGGGAGGTGCTTCTAGGATTGAAGTGCCAGTAACGGTAACCAGTAGAGTCTTTTATACATTAGATACACGCGTGTTCATTGGGTGCTCTTATGTGAGTACATTTTACGTGTATATGGAATGTATAAATGGGCTACGACTCTTCTCGATTCATTTATGGTTTGCATGCAATTAAATATGGAATTGCTAAATGAACTAAGAGCATGTTAGTGTATTATGAGGGTGAATGTTATATGAATAATCTTGGTTGGGGAATTTGAATATTATGTGGATTGAATGCAAGAAATTTTTTGGATAGCATATGGTGTTGCACTTGCATATGGTTTCCCCATGACAGTATGATTATATGCATTAATTGTATGGCTTAATACACTAATAACGGGTTAAGGGCACGGGGGTCCTTACATTAGTGGTATCAGAGCAGTGGTTAGCTCTTTGGGGTTGTTGAGGGCCTAGGAACATGTTAATGGGAATGAGAAGATGGTAGTTAGTGTTACGTGGCACAGCTATATTACTTATGTGCATTTATGATATGTGTTCATAATTGGAATATGTTATTGCTATCCATGGTGGTTGCAGGGTCTTATGAGACATGGATTATGCATTACGGTTGCATATATATCGGAATGATGATTTTAATGCTTTGCCGCTAAATGTTGAAGCGATGGTAAAATTCCGCATGTCACAGTTGAAGCGAGGTGCATTAAATTACACTCATGGCGATGTTTATCGGAATACGGGTTATGCATTACGGTTGCATGCATGGCGTAGCGATGTGAATACTTGCCGCTTCATGGCGTAGCGATGTGAATACTTGCCGCTTATATGAAGCGAAGAACACGACCGCTGTCATATCTTAGCGAGGGGTATTTCCGCTGCCATGTAAAGCGAGGGGTATTTCCGCTGTCATGATTAAAACAAGGAGTAATGGTGCCGCTGTCATACCGTAGCGATGAGAGAATATTTGCCGCTAATATGAAGCGAAGAACACGACCGCTCTCATATTGTAGCGAGGGATATTATTTGCCGTTGGTATGTCGAAGCGAGGTAGCGATGAAGATATTTGCCGCTCATATGAAGTGAAGAACACTGCCGCTGTCATATTATAGCGAGGGATATCATTCCGCTATTCTATTGGCGATGGTTTATGCCACCGGGTATTCTTAGCGATGGTTCATTCCGCTATTCTATTGGCGGTGGTTTATGCCGCCGGGTATTCTTAGCAATGGTTCATTCAGCTATTCTATTGGCGATGGTTATTGCCGCCAGGTATTATATAGCGACGGGTCTTTCCGCTACATCTATTGGCGATGGTTCTTGCCGCCAGGTATTATATAGCGACGGGTCTTTCCGCTACATCTATTGGCGATGGTTCATGCCGCCAGGTATCGTACAACAATGGTACATTCCGCTACATCTATGGCGATGGTTCATACCGCCGGATATCTATAGCGATGTTTTATGCCGCTGATTCTATAGCGATGGGTTATACCGCTATGTGCGTAGCACTGGGTTATGCCGCCTACGAGCGATGGGTGCTGCTTGGGTACCGCTGGGGGATGATGGATACAGGTATTCTGATATCTTGATAGCGATGAGGTATGGCATATTACTTTTGTTATCATTATTGTGGATATTATGTGTTGTTTTATACCGTCATGTGTTTGACGATGGGATTATGAATGTCGTATATCGACGGGTATCGTCATATGTTTGACGATGTTATTTGGGATGCTTATGTGGACGCGTGGCGTCGTCTAGGTGAATAATGCATTCATGTTTATGTATTTGGTTGTATGGTTTGAGTGCCGATAGTGAGCACATGGTAGTGTCTGGGTCACTAGTTGACAAGACCATTATGCCGAGCAGATTGCTCGATGGATTATTGGATGCATTGTACAGGTGAGGGTACCGCATCACGTGTTACAGGTAAATATTTTCGAGTAATGATACCCTCCAGGTATACTCGCTGGATTGGCTACGGCCAAGTGATTGGTGGTAAGAGTAATCATTGAGGAAACTACTCGCATGTTGTTGTGATGTATGTAGGCACGATCACACCCACCCTTAGGGTGTGGAATAAGTCATAATGGATTAGGATTGTATCGTAATTGAGCCAGGACACTGGGTTGTCCATTGTGATTTGGTGTTTTAGAGATATGTTTGGCGATGACCCACAACTCTAATGGTTTGTACGGTATGGTATACCGGGATGGGGCGTGTGTCACGTTGATAGGTTGGTATGAGCTTATGGGGCCAACGAATCGTTAGCCAGGTATTGTTGTAGTACTTTAGTGTGCTTGTGATAGCCATTATACTGCTCGTCGGATTCGAGCTGGGTGAATCGTATGGTGATACGATGAGGGGTTTGGTAGACTTTTGTAGTCTCCTTGTGGCATGATGATTGAGGCAGGGAGTACCTCACGGAGACGTTTATACGTCAAATGTTTCAAGGGACTTGTTTTGGGACAACTCAATTTGGTTGGGAGTACCAGCGTGAGTGTCAACGAGTCGTTGTTAGCTCTGGTTGAGCATTCTTGCATATGGCATGCAATGGCAGTCACAATGGGCTGTGAGATATAGTTAGTGGGGTGACACTACTATATTGATTTTATCTCTTTGAGAGATTTGGATGGTGCTGTCATGGAGACAAGCTGGTATTGGTTGAGGGTTGATTGTGAATCAACCGGGGTAAGCCCTACTAGTTTTGGACTATGTGATGGCTTCGTACTTCCTGTGAGACGTTTGAGGATACGTCTCCTGGGAAATGCTCGTTTTTGGGTTGTACTATGATATTAGTACAGAGCATCTTTAGGATGAGTATACATGGAGTATACGGGTTTCAGATTGGTAATAGTTGCAGGGATGCGCTATTCTGAATCAATCATCTTTTGTTGGTTCCGGGATATGTTTTGATATAAATATATCCAGGTTTTCCGAACGGCAGTTTGAAGTTGGAGGGTCATGAGTTCATGACATTTTCCTTGTGAGGAAGGCGGTATTGTTATACCTATTAGTTGAGTCTTATGGGAGATTCGTTGTTTTGGTTCATGTGGTGTTGATGTTGATGTTGATGTTGAAATCACACCCTTTGGTTTTGTTTGTCAACCATCATTCTCCGTGGAGTGAGAATAATCAAGGTTTGACAGTTGGTTTTGGGACTTGGGTATGACTGGAGATACCCGAGTCATTGCCTTGAGTATGCATGTTGTGTTGGTGCATGGGCATGTATACCGTGTGTGTATACGAATGCCAACTTTATTTTGTTCCTTATTGAACGTCGGATTTATATGCTTGGATGAATGCATCCCGGCGAGATTGTGGCACCCTGAGATTGGTAATCCCGATGGCATGATATATTCTGAGGAATAATCGTGAGGTCCAGTTGACTTCCCCTGAGGAGGGATTGTCGTGTTTTGGGACCATGGTAATTTTTGCTGGTTAATTCGATAGCCTCCCCATATTTTTTAGGGTTATTAAATCCTAGGGTAAACACGGGATGGCCAGGATCCGGATTTGGTGAGTGTCGTTGACGGCACAGGTACCGTGTATGCGTTTGATTTCCTATTTTTTCTTTTAGAGTTTGAGACCTCGTGGAGTCTCGATTGTGTATTTTGACCGAGATGTGGTTCTTGGAACTTTCGGAAATGAACATCTTATGAGAGGTATTTTGTGCGGATCGGTGGCCGAGAGCTACCGACCCGAGTGGCAAGTGGTGCAACTACTCTTTCGACGGAGTTAGTGTAGAAAGCGGGAACCGTATTTATTGTAAGTATAGGGTTGTATACTAGTGGTTTCCTTCGCAATGATGTGTTGAACATCGTGGGCAAGTGGTGAAGATATCATGCCATGATATCTATGTCAGAGCTAAGGATGACTGTTTGATTCACAGTCGTTTGATTGATTTGATTTGCAGTCGTGGTAGACTGACTTTTGGGATGACTCGTATCGAGGTATGTTCTTGTCTTTGGGGTTTTATGTGGTTTGGGGGTTTGCTCTATTTTAAAGCTTGGTGTGAGATTAGTGTACTCGCGGTTGGTAATTCGATTCGGATGTGGTCAAGAATCGAGGTCGTGGCTTTATTTTGGTTGGTGTACCCTTGGTGTTACGTGGAGTACACCGGTGTAAATTTCGAGGACGAAATTTTTATTTGTGGGGGATAATTGTGATGTCCTGGGATTATTAGTGTTAATCCCAGAGGGTTATTAATCCTTAATGGATTTTTTTTGGCAATTAGGAATTAATTATGGTTTTGGTCTCCCGAGTTTGTTAAATCGGGCATTTAGGATGGTTGGATCCAAAGGTTGAGATTGTATTCTCAATTTGGTGAAAAACCTATGATTTAGGTTTTTGGTGTGAATTGGGATCCGGGATGCATTCGTTGCATGTTGGGAATTTTTGTTATTGGTATGATTTGATCGGAGTGGGTTTTAATTATTTAATTAAAACATGACTAATGTGAGTCTTAATGCATAATTGGAAGAGGGGTTTTGAAATGTCATGTTGGACATAATTTTCATACCATACAATTATCTAATACATGTTATAAAAACATTAAAAGAACCATTCCCCCTCCTTTACATCCCATCCACCCCATTCTATCACCTTTATGTCTTGACCTTGCCATCACCTCATCCAAACCCACCATTTTCGTTCCTCAACATGAAAGGAAGGAGAAAGCTTTGGAAAAAAGAGCCATTTTCATGATTTCTTGCTAGAATCTTGAAGCTCAAAGGGTAAGCTACCAACCTAGCAAAGTTTTGTTGTATATTGGTTGGTTTTGGTGTTGTATCTTGGGGTTCAAGGGGTAGATCTTGTTCTAACATTGTTGTATGTGTTGGGGGTTAGGTTTTGTAGTGTTTAGATGGTTTTTGGTTGGTTTTAGGTTGTAAATTGAAGTGGGTTTGAGTTATAGATGATTTGGTGTTGAAAGGAGCTCATTCTGGGAGGTTTCTCGCGTTTACAGGTGTGGGGTCTTCCCACCTTAACAGTGTTAGGATAACAAAAATTGGACTAAACATGCATATTATAACGTTTTAGGGTTCCGGTTGTTACGTGAGCCAATAGGATTACAAGCCAAAATAAAACTTCGTAAACTTAATACATACATTCCTAAACAAGAATGCTAACGTTTTAGATTTATACTACTCCTAGAGTAGATACTAAACAAAAATAGAATCCTATGCATCCTGTATCCTTGTAGCTCACATCTTCAACCCGACCCTTAGCCCCTTCAGTCCAAAAGTGTACCTACAGAGACAACACATCATGAGCATATACTTCTTTACTTAACATCATAAAAACATAACAGTAAATGCATGAAATCTTGGTTAAGTGAACATGCTGGTTATTCGTTAACTTCTTTTTGTTGTCCCTGATTCATATTCATGCATATGGGCATCTTACTCTGTGGCATCTTACCACATCATAAACATCGTATGGCCCCTTACCATATGGGCATCTTACCATGTGGCATCTTACCACATAATAAACATCGTATGGCCTCTTACCATATGGGCATCTTACCCTGTGGCATCTTACCACATAATAAACATCGTATGGCCTCTTACCATATGGGCATCTTACCCCGTGGCATCTTACCACATAATAAACATCGTATGACCTCTTACCATATGGGCATCTTACCCCGTGGCATCCTACCACATAATAAACATCGTATGAATATACAAACGTCTTATAACATCATCATTTCATCATAAATACTCATGCGATAAAAGCATAGTCGTAATGTAGATATGTGTTTTACCTTCCGATGCTCGTACGCCTCTTACGTACCTTTTCAAAAGGAGGAGGAGTCAACAAACTTTATCTCCTTGACTGTGCTGGTACCTGGGATGGTTCTACATAACCACAACATACCATATTAGATACCATATCATGAATCATTGTCAAAATAAAACAATTAAAAACTTTTGCCAAGATTCACCTCTCTCGATCGATCGGAACCCATGTCTCGATCGATCGAGAAAGCATAAAAAATAGTGCCCAACTTCTGCCTCGACCGATCGATCGAAATATTTTACCGATCGATCGAGGAGCTTCACCGATCGATCGGAAAATCCTTCGATCGATCGGCACCTGAAACTCAAACCATGCTTAAAAGCTTCTGCCTTGCTCGATCGATCGGGACCATAATCTCGATCGATCGAGCGCTCTGAAAAATCAGGACTTCTCCCAGATTTTTGAGCACCTCATTTCCTACCATCAATTCTACTTCATAAAGCGTAAAACATGCTTGAACAAAAATGCTATAAGCTTCATAAAACTACCATGCATGTGTTCAAATCAAAGGTTTAACAAAACCTAAGCTAACATGCATCATAACATCTTCATAAACTTAGATCTCATCCAATCTTTACAGAAAACAGAGCATGCATCTCTTTGCCCAGATTTTCGAGCATATACTTTCATAACTAGAAATCTATCACATAAAACATGTAATATGTTCAAGCAAACATGCTAATAGCTACATAATACTTTCATGTAAGCACCCATACCAAGGTTTCACCCAAACCTATACTTAGCATGCATAAAAACAACTCAACAAAACCCAAACTTAACCAAAGACTCCGAAAATAGAGTACCCATCCTTACCCCTCTTCTTGCTCCTCTTTTTGCAAGGACTTTGAACACTTTTACCAAGCTTTCCTTGCCTTAAAGCAGCTTATTCTGGACGAAAATGGAGGAGAGGAGGAGGAGAGAAGGAGATGGAGATTGATTGGAAGACATGAGTGGTAGCATGGGTTGGGTAAATGGGGGTATGGGTTGAACAAGTGGGGGAGGGGTGAGGTGTCCGAGTGATTGGGGGTGGGGTGGTGTGGTTGGGGTGCCATGTGGTGTTTAATTGTACCCCGGTATTTAGCACAATGCATTAAAATATCCTAACTCTATATTTTTCATCTTTATTTAATTAATACATCCTCTAAAACACTCAACATGCTTCCCACATCATATCATCATAACATAATCATAGCCCCCAATTAAATGCACCACAACCCTCTTAAACACATCGTAAATCATCATCATAGCACATAATTACATGACATTTCGGGGGTATTACATTACTCCCCTACTTATAAGATTTCGTCCTCGAATCCACATGCATCACCATATCGAAACTAAACATAAAAACATACCAGAGAATAGTTCCGGATAGTGTTGCACCATATGACGTTCCGTCTCCCACGTAGCCTCCTCGACACCCCGACGATCCCACTGAAGTTTGACCATCGGTATAACTTTGCCCCGTAGTCTGCGATCCCCTCGATCCAGAATCCTGATAGGTCGTTCTACATAGGACACATCTGAGTCTAACTGTACTTCAGTAGGCTGTAAGACATGAGACGGGTCTGGCTCATACTTCCGTAACATAGAGACATGGAAAACATCGTGTATGCCAGATAAAGATGGCGGTAGAGCCAAACGATATGCCAATGTACCGATTCGCTGCAATACTTCATATGGCCCGACATACCTCGGAGATAATTTTCCCCGCATCCCAAAACAAACCACACTCATGAAGGGCGAGATCTTTAAGAAGACCCTGTCTCCTAACTGGAATTCCAGCGGTCGCCGCCGCTTATTGGCATAGGCTGCTTGCCTATCCTGGGCCGCTTTCATCTTCTGGCGTATCAACTTTATCTTACCTTCCATATCCTTGATCATATCCGGTCCTCCGACCGCTTTGCTAGTCAAGTCCTCCCAATATAGCGGGGACCTACATCGTCGTCCATACAGAGATTCAAAAGGAGCCATTTGAATGCTCGCCTGATAACTGTTATTATAGGAGAACTCCACCAGTGCCAGTGAATCCTGCCACGGAGTATCAAACTCCAAAATACATGCCCTCAACATGTCCTCGAGCGTCTGAATGGTACGCTCCGTCTGACCGTCTGTCTGAGGGTGATAGGCCGTACTCAGTCTCACCTTTGTGCCCAAAGCTGTCTGGAGACCCTCCCAGAAATGTCAAGTGAACCTTGGGTCTCTATCAGACACAATCGAGACTGGAATACCATGAAATCTTACCACATCCTGTATATACATCTGGGCCATCTTCAAGTATGTGAATGACATATTGTAAGGGATGAAATGAGCCGTCTTCGTCAGCCTATCTACGATCACCCATATCGCATCAAATCCTGATGCCGTCCTTGGCAAGTGGGTCACGAAGTCCATAGATATATGCTCCCACTTCCATTCAGGTACCTCTAAGCTCTTCAGCTCGCCACCAGGCCTCTGCCTCTCTGCCTTTACCTGCTGGCAGATCAAACATCTTTCAACAAAAGTGATCACATCGCGCTTCATGCGTCTCCACCAGAATTGACATCATAGGTCTTTGTACATCTTCCTTCCTGCTGGGTGGATACTGAACCGACTACTGTGAGCTCGCTCCAATATTCCTCTACGCAACTCTGGTGTATCTGGGACTACCCATCGGTTGCCCAGTCTCAAGGAATCATCCTCAGCCACTCTGAACTTGGATGGCTGACCTTTAAGTGCCAATGACGTCCATATCTGAACCTCATCATCCGACCTCTGGGCCTTCATGATTGCTTCAAATATATATGGCTCCGCCAATAAGGTCGACACTCGCACAGGCGACGTGTATACATCAAAATCATAGCCCAGATGGCAATAAGAAGTCACCATAGCTGATAGACTCATGGCATCCTCAGCAGTACTCTTCACCTTACGACTTAAGGCGTCTGCTATCAAGTTTGTTGTACCAGGATGGTACTCAATCTCACAGTCATAGTCCTTGAGTAAATCCATCCACCTTCTTTGCCGCATATTCAACTCTGCCTGAGTGAATAAGAACTTCAGGCTCTTATGGTCCGTAAAGATGGTAAATGAAGTACCATAAAGATAATGCCGCCAAATCTTCAAGGCGAAGATAATAGCCGCCAGCTCCAAGTCATGAACTGGGTATCTGGTCTCATGAGGCTTCAACTGCCTCGAAGCATAAGCCACCACGTGCTTATCTTGCATCAACACATAGCCCAAACCTTGCAGTGATGCATCCATATACAAGGCAAATCTCTTATTCTCAGATGGAATCACCAACACAGGCGCTGTAGTCAAGCGACGCTTCAGTTCTTGGAAACTTTCCTCACATGCCTCAGACCAAAAGAAGGGGACTCCTTTCTGAGTCAGCTGTGTCAGGGGTTTGGCGATCTTTCAAAAACCCTCGACGAAACGTCGGTAATACCCTGCCAAACCGAGAAAACTCCGTATCTACGGTACAGAAGTGGGTGCAGCCCACTCCATCACAGCCTCAATCTTTACAGAAAACAGAGCATGCATCTCTTTGCCCAGATTTTCGAGCATATACTTTCATAACTAGAAATCTATCACATAAAACATGTAATATGTTCAAGCAAACATGCTAATAGCTACATAATACTTTCATGTAAGCACCCATACCAAGGTTTCACCCAAACCTATACTTAGCATGCATAAAAACAACTCAACAAAACCCAAACTTAACCAAAGACTCCGAAAAACAGAGTACCCATCCTTACCCCTCTTCTTGCTCCTCTTTTTGCAAGGACTTTGAACACTTTTACCAAGCTTTCTTTGCCTTAAAGCAGCTTATTCTGGGATGAAAATGGAGGAGAGGAGGAGGAGAGAAGGAGATGGAGGTTGATTGGAAGGCATGAGTGGTAGCATGGGTTGGGCAAGTGGGGGTATGGGTTGAACAAGTGGGTGAGGGGTGAGGTGGCCGAGTGATTGGGGGGTGGGGTGGTGTGGTTGGGGTGCCATGTGGTGTTTTGTGCCCCGGTATTTAGCACGATGCATTAAAATATCCTAACTCGATATTTTTCATCTTTATTTAATTAATACATCCTCTAAAACACTCAACATGCTTCCCACATCATATCATCATAACATAATCATAGCCCCCAATTAAATGCACCACAACCCTCTTAAACACATCGTAAATCATCATCATAGCACATAATTACATTACATTTCGGGGGTATTACAACAGGGCTGCTCGATCGATCCGAAAATATTTTCGATCGATCGAGCATGGCAGAATGTTTTTAGTGGCTTTGGAACAGTGGACCGATCGATCGGTATTTTGACCGATCGATCGGAGGGTGGTTCTCGATCGATCGAGATGAAATTTCGATCCATCGAGATGAAATTTCTATCGATCGAGATGGCCAGTATGTTGGTGCCCCTTTTGTTGTTTCTTGGTTCTTTTTGGGTGTCTTGCATGCTTCACCCCGGGTTATTTTAAAAGGTTAATTGTCATGGATTGACAATATTTTTGGGGTATTATGCATGCTTAGCCGGGAACTTTTATAATTTGGTTATCGTCATGGATTGACGATACGATTTGGTGTTGTGATCGTACTAAGGCACGTAATTGCATGCCTATGTTTAATTGTGAAATATTCATGTGTTTTAGCACATGTTTCTTGGGGCATGGAACTCAAGCCAGGCTTGACATGGACTACGGAATTCTAAGGTACGTATGACGTACGAGCATAGCCTATTATAATGTTGCAACTGTAAAATGCATGGTATGTGATAATTGCATTAAATGGGCATTGGAACACATGGTTCATCATGATTCATTAAATATCATCTGTTTTCAATAATAATCTCTCCAACTAAAATTCCATTACCAGCCCCAGTACAAAGTACTCCGGACCCCAGATCCCACCAAAAACCAAATTCCAAGGTTATCACCACGATGAGAATACAATCCATCCCTTGGATCCCACGACTCTAAAAACCGGATATAAAAGCCCTGAGAGTCCTGAAACCGCAATTAATTCATAATTGCCACAATTAAAATCCTATAAGGATTATTACCACACCGGGATTAACACCATAAATCCCCGGGTATCACAGTAACACTACTATATCGATTGTATCTCTTGGGGAGACAGTGTTGTATGTTGATTTTTGGTTTGGTGGAATGCTGTCGCGGAGACAGTTGGTATCGATTGAGGGTTGATTTGTGAATCAACTGTGGTAAGCATTACTGGTGATGGGCCTAGTATTTGCTTCGAGTTAACTGTGAGACGTACGAGGAGACGTCCCTAGTAAGATGCTTGAGAGTGTTTGAGTACTATTATGTTAGTACGAAGCATCGTTGGAGTTTGTATACGTCGTGTATACAGATTTGAGAGTGATTTGTGTTAGTGACATTGACACACTATCATGAGTTAGCTATGTATTTATTGGTTTTGGATGCATTTTGGTATAGATGTATCTAGATTGTTCGAACGATGCTTCGAGTTTGGAGATTTGTGGATGCATGATACTTTCCTTGTAAGGAATAAGGTATTGATATACCTATTTGGAATCTTTGAAAGATTCGATAAGTCGGTGCACATGGTGTTGATGTTGAATTCACACCATTAGTCGTTAGTTCGTCAATCATTATTCTATGATATGAGAATAACTGAGTGATTGACACCCGTACCTGAGGCTTGTGAGTATTATTGGAGATACCCAAGTCGAGTTGCCTTGAGTATGCATGTGGTGTATTTGGCATTCAGGTATATATATCGGTATGTATATATGTATGCCAGCATTTTTATGCTTGTTGAGTAACTGGTTAGTGTGCTTGGATTGGTGAATCTCTTGTAAGAGATTGTAGTATCCTTGAGATTGGTAACCTTGATGGGACGATTTATTCTGAGGAATAAATTGTGAGGTTTTGGTTTACTCTCTTCTGAGAATAGGTTGTCGTATTTCGGGTTCGGGAAGTTTGTTGTTAGTTACTTTGATAGTTATCATTGTATTAGAATTGTTGATTCTAAGGGTAAACAATGGATGTCCAGGATTAGAATTCGTTTGGTGTCGTTGTCGACACATGTTGTGGAATGCAATTGATTTCCTTGCATGTTCTCTATGGAATCATGTGACTTGTGGAGTTTTCGTTAGTGTGTTGGGGCCAAGATATGATCTCTTGACACACACTAATGTTGACATCTGTGAAGATGTGTATTTGTGTTGATCGGTGACTGAGGGTTACCCAATTTGAGTTGCAAGTGGTGCAATTTTTCCTTCAATGCGTAAGATTCCATTAATTGTGATGGAATTGGAGAGGTTGAAACCGAGTTTAGTATGAGTATATTGTTGTATACTGGTGATTTCTTTTGAAGCGTTTTGTATTTTGCTTCATAGATCAAGTTGTAGAGATGTCATAAGGTGATTTCTATGTTGTAATCAGAAATGATTCGAGTATAGAGCAGATTAAGGTTAATTGAGTGCTTTTGGATAGTTAACATCGAGGTATGTGTGGGGCCACATCACCTTAATCCTTACTTTTATGTTCAATTAAGTAAATCACATATCTTTACTTATCAGGATTAAGATACTATTACTACTGATCAAGATTTTTCACTATGTCTTTCGCTTACATAGTTCATATACATCACATCTTGTATATCATTTACACATCACAACTCATTCAATCTCGATCAGTTTAACACCTAGCAGCAGAAGGTAGACTCACAATCCCGGCTTTTCCCATCTATGGGTCCCTACAGAACAATCACGCACAACATGGGTATATAAATGATGTTCACAAGCCAACATCAATATAATGCATAAATACTGTATAAACAAACTTCCTGTTTTCCTGCATTGGAAATACTCCTCTCTGGTTGTTCATGTACATACACCATGTACATACCTCAAAACCCAATATTCAACATGATACAATTGGCCAAATATGTCATCACATATCTCATTTAACATCTTGTTACAACGGGACCGATATGATATGCGTCTCAGCTTAATATGTCAGTGGCTCAGCCTTCACGTCCCATATTAGCAGCACATATCATATCACCGTCTTCACACGTTATAACAGCCAAAGCATATGCCCAACAATGGCATACCCCTCACATGGCATCAACTATATGCCTCACAGCTTCGTGCCTCACGGGCACCAATCACATATGATATTCACAATAATCTTATATCGTAATAAAAAAGATAAGAGAGGGCCAGATCCTAATGTGGTGTTTAATTATGTAGGGTCTTCCTACCTTAACAGTTTTAATTAGAACATAAGAAGGACTAATCATGCATTAAATAACATCTTAAGGTTCCGGTTGTTACATGAGCTAACAGGATTACGGGCCAAAATACAAACCTTCAAAAATAATTCATTACATTCCCAAAAGAATGTTAACATTTAGATTTACACCACTCCTATAATAGATACTAATCAAGACTTGACTCCTATACATTCCTGTGTTCCTCGTAGCTCACTGCCTCAACCCGACCCTTAGTCCTTTAGTCCAAAAGTGTACCTACAGGGACAACACATCATGAGCATATACAATCGTACTTAACATCATAAAAACATCACAGTAAATGCATGAAATTTTGGTTAAGTAAATATGCTGGTTATTCATTAATTTCTTTTTGTTGTCCCTGATTCATATTCATGCATATGGGCATCTTACCCTGTGGCATCTTACCACATCATAAACATCGTATGGCCTCTTACCATATGGGCATCTTACCCCGTGGCATCTTACCACAAAATAATATCGTACGGCCTCTTACCATATGGGCATCTTACCCCGTGGCATCTTACCACATAATAAAATCGTATGGCCTCTTACCATATGGGCATCTTACCCCGTGGCATCTTACCACATAATAAAATCATATGGCCTCTTACCATATGGGCATCTTACCTCGTGGCATCTTACCACATAATAAAATCGTATGGCCTCTTACCATATGGGCATCTTACCCCGTGGCATCTTACCACATAATAAAATCGTATAAACATCATCATATAAACATCGTATAAACATCATCATATAAACATCGTATAAACATAATCATTTCATCGTATAAACATCATCATATAAACATCGTATAAACATCATCATTTCATCGTATAAACATCATCATATAAACATCATGTAAACATCATTATTTCATCGTGAATATTCATGCGATAAATGCATAGTCATAGTGTAGAGATGTGTTTTACCATCCGATGCCCGTACGTCTCTTACGTACCTTTTAAAAGGAGGAGGAGTCAACAGACTTTATCTCCTTGATTGAGCTGGTACCTGGGATGGTTCTACAAGACCACATAATAACATATTAGATGCCTCAATACCATCTCATACCATATCTTAACAAAATAAATCATCATTATATTTTTCAACATTCTGCCTCTCTCGATCGATCGGCCCCAAGGTCTCGATCGATCGAGAAACTGTGCACAAACAATGCCCAAACATTCTGCCTCGATCGATCGATCGAAACATTTTACCGATCGATCGAGGAGCTTCACCGATCGATCGAGAAATCCTTCGATCGATCGGCGCCTGAAATTCAACCATGCCTTAAACTTTCTGCCTCGCTCGATCGATCGGGACCAAAATCTCGATCGATCGAGAGCTCTGAAAAATCGGGACTTCCCCAGATTTTTGAGCACCTCATTCCACACCATCATTTCTACTTCATAAGGCGTAAAACATGCCTGAACAAAAATGTCACAAGCTTCATAAAACAACCATGCATGTATTCAAATTAAAGGTTTAGCAAAACCTAAGCTAACATGCATCATAACGTCATCATAATCTTCATCATCAACCAACCTATACAGAAAACAGAGTATGTTCTTCTTTGCCCAGATTTTCGAGCACATAGTTTCATAACTAGAAATCTATCACATAAAACATGTAACATGCTCGAACAACCATGCTAGTAGTTACATAATACTACCATGTAAGTACTCATACCAAGGTTTCACCCAAACCTACACTTAGCATGCAATCAAACATCCCACCAAAACCAAACCCCATACAAAACTCTGAAAAACAGAGTATTACAACTTTACCCCTCTTCTTGGTAAGCTTTTGCACACAAAATCACAAGCTTTTTCCTCCTCCTATTAGCAGCTTACTCCATCGATTTTGGGAGAGAAAGAGAGGGAGAAGGAGGTGGAGGAGAGTGGATGCAAGAAATGAGTGATAGCATGGGTTGGGGCAAGTGGGGGTATGGGTGTTGAACAAGTGGGGGGGGAGGTTACACTTGGGGAAGGGTGGTGGCCGATTGGGGGGGATGGTGTGGTTGGGGTGCCTTGTGATGTTTAATTGTGTCCCGGTATTTAGTACGATGTATTAAAATATCCTCACTCGATATTTTATAACTTCAATTAAATCAATACATCCTCTAAAACACTCAACATGCTCCCCACATCATATCATCATAACATAATCATAGCCCCCAATTAAATGCACCACAACCCTCTTAAACACATCATAAATCATCATCATAGCACATAATCGAATAACATTTCGGGGGTATTACAAATTAACACATAATGATTAATGTGCGTAAACAGCGGAAGATTTATTTCAAATATTCTGTCAAATGGCCCTAAAATTTTTTCGCTTTTAGGTGATACATATATAATGTTACTGAAAATATGTAATTCCAGTATCCCAATTCCTCATGTTACCCATCACATAAGCATCGAATATTTATCCAACAAGTAATAGAATACTTAAAATACAGATACTCGGGGCATACCCCGGTAATTTAAAATGTAATTAAAAAGTACTCTAACAAATACTCGGACTCATACTCAACATACGAAAGCTGAACTCAGGTATTCTAAGATGCTTCCTCACGAGCATCCAATATATGTCTACCTGTAACACCTGACATGCCCGAACAACAAAAGAAATGACAGCCCCCACTACGGGGGTCAGAACCCAATACGATAAATAAATAGATCATGTCAAGAATGACAAAGTATCATGAAATGCATACCATGTATGAATGCGGTGTATGAATGTGTATAAAGAATCGAATCTCAAGATACAAATCTCGGAGTCCTAAGGAATATCATCAATCAATATCAGCTCGAGCAGAGGGTGACAACACACACACTTTGCGCTAGGAGAATCATCATGTGATGTGCTCGTCATCCCTCGTGTCTAGGTCCGGTAGCAAGGCGCATGACTACAGTCGCTATCTACACTGCCTGTCATCGTCATGCCCGCTGTACCCAACACTCAGAGTAAATCAACTCAGTCATCATCAAGGATATCAAAGAAATGGATAGATCAATATATGCCCATGAATCATCTATGCATTATATGACATATGCAACTCAATATATCATGCAATCTCATGTGAAAGTATATACATACCATGTAATTCATATATCAAGTAGTACAATGTATCTCAACATGTCATATAGTCACATAAGAATCACATAGTGACAATTAAATAATATAATTTAATTAATGACATGTAAAATCATACAATAAGCATCATTACACGTCTTCGCCGGATGTCATTATAAAACTCATTTCTACGTACCTCATGTGGGGTCCTCGTTACTTAATCCGTTATGTATCAGTTCAGTATACATATGTGAGTAAGAATTAAGTAAATCATACACTGATTAAGAATTTACTTATATAGGTTGTTACAAATTGACAAAACCATGTCATAATATACATCATATGTACAACAAAACAACCTAGATCCATATAACTCCTAAGCAGTGATTCAACTCGCAGCAAAATAAGACTCACAATCCCGTCCTCCCACGTCTATGAGTCCCTACAGACACAATCACACAACATGAGTATAGATAAACTACCATCTCAATGCGATATCAATAAGAAACAGAAACGATAAAGCACTATAAACATCAACTGTGATTATTCTGTATCATGCATCATCAAATGCAATTATGTCATGACATGTCGCACTTATCACCCTGTTATAACGAGACCGATATGATATGCCTATCTCAGCTCAATATGTCAGTGGAATCTCCTCACATCTTCATATTAGAAGCACATATCATAGCGTCGTCCTCATACGTTATAACAACCAGAGTATATACTCAACCGGAGTATATCTCTCATGACAAAGCATATACAGCATACCTATCGTGGCAATAATCCCAGCCAAGCCCAACATTGGCATACCTATCGTGGCACCGATCTCATCCAAAGCATATGATATATACCTATCGTGGCATCCATCTCAACACTATGAACATCATGAATGTACATGCATATGATACCACAACTCATATGATACAATGTCCATATCATCATCACAATCATATCATATACTCGTACGTTAACACGTACCTGTTGTGCGACACAAAAGATATAAAGCAGGCGTCAATGTCTAAATGCCTCGTTGTCCTGTCCCCTATGATGATGCTACAACAATATCAACAATATATCATGTTATAATAGGCTTCAAAATCAAAGTCCACAAAAATCTAACATTTTGAAAAATATACACCCTAGCGATCGATCGCCATTTGTCCCGATCGATCGCCAACTTGTTCTGTTTCATCGCGATCGAACGCCACTATCTCACGATCGATCGCCAAATGTTCTGTTTCCTCGCGATCGATCGCCATGTTTTCACCGATCGATCACCAAGCCATTTCATCTCCTTATTTTTACTCTGTCTTCGACGATCGATCGCCCTAGGGCTCGTGATCGATCGCCGATGTCTGAACATTTCAGAACATGGCGATTTTGAGCATATCCTCATAGTTCTCCTTCTCTACATCACCTCATATCATCAAAACTTGTTCAAAGTAATACTTAACAACATATGAACACATTTCCATAATTTCTAAACTTATTTCATTGAATTCCATCTCATATGAAATCAAGGCATTAAGATTACAAGTCATATCTTCACATAGATAAATTACCAACACATACACATCAAATGCTATGAAATTCTTATCAAGAAGGTATGAAGTCACTTCACTCAACTTTCTAGCTTGTTTACCAAGTGAAATCCAAGCAAAAGATGCAAGAACAAGCAAGGCTTTTGAGAGGTGCTTGTGTAGAGAGTTTTAGGTGAGAAATGGTGTTCTATGTGTTTGAAATCGGATTTATCATGCTAATATATACTCTCCAACCTGCACACAAATGCAGATACAATTCCTCTCAAATTCATGTCAAATGTAGGACATAGTAGTATCCAACTATGTGATGCATTTTAAATTCTCTTGTCTACTATAACACAAGACATGCACAACTATTTCAAGCCAATACCTCATGTGTTCTCAACTCAACTAATATCATATACTTCTCATACAAGGTTTAACTCGGACTCAAGTCCATATTACCGTAAGTCTTTCTTAATTACGCAATAATCGTTTCAAGCATGTATAAGTCATATCGAGGCATTACAATTCTCCCCTACTCATTGAATTTCGTCCTCAAAATTGCATATGCATAACATGCACAACATAACCAAATACTCAATTCTACAAGCCTACTGCAAGAAGGCAAGAAACAAAATCATATATGCAACATTGCAGTAACTACTCACCAATAGTATCATAAAAATGTAAAGTCATACAAAATAATTCAGGATACTGCTGTATCATATCCTGCTCTGTAAGGACCCCCCGTGCCCTTAACCCGTTATTAGTGTATTAATCCATGCCATTAGTGCATACAATCATATTATCATGGGAAGGAAACCATATACAAATATAACATCATATACCATCTATAAAATTTCTTGCATTAGAACCCCATAATATTCAACTTCCCCAACCAAAGTCACTTTCATAGTATGCACCCTAATAATACACTAACATGCTCTCAGTTCATTTAGCAATTCCGTATTTAATTGCATGCAAACCATAAATGAAGAGAGAAAACCATGCCCATTTATACATTCCATATACACGTAAAAACGTACTCACATGAGAGCACCCAATGAATAAGTGTGTATCTAATGTATAAATACTCTACCAGATACCGTTACTGGTACTTCAATCCTGGAAGCACCTCCCAAGCACAACTCGATCTCAACTCTGGATCTATGTACTTATTCAACCAGCTCTGGTACCTCGATCCTGGAAGTACCTCTAATCAACAGTATGAGCTCAACTCCACAGCTGCATCTACACCTGTATTACCTGCCCCAACAGAGACAGCCCCCACACGGGGTGAGCATACCGATACCACCAATCCAATAATCATAATATTACAGTTCATAATTTACAGAATGTAAATGCCATGAATTTAAATGATACTCCTTCGATGGTATCATCCTCATCCGGGATCCCGCGTGTCGTCCCTGTTCTCAAAATAATCAAACCATTAAATTCTCAAAAGCCAGTTGATCATCTCATTGATCAACTAAAACCATTCCTGATATACCAGTTCGATAACAAGATATGATTAAATCATCAAATAGAGTACTACAGATATCCCATGTATCTAGCAAATGACTCCATATTTCTATCTCATAGCACGCTCCACAATAGCTGCATTTTAATGATGCGGGGAGGATTGTACCGCTCATTATGAGTTTCTGTAGTAATGATGCGGGGAGGATTGTACCGCTTATTATGAGGTTCTGTAGTAATGAAGCGGGGAAGATTGTACCGCTCATTATGAGGACACGGATGATAGCGGTGATGTATTCCGCTGTGTCGATGATGATGATTCATCTCTTTGTGATTATTGGCGATGGTTTATACCGCTGGACACGGATGATAGCGGTGATGTGTTCCGCTGTGTCGATGATGATGATTCATCTCTTTGTGATTATTGGCGATGGTTTATACCGCCGGACACGGATGATAGTGGTGATGTGTCCCGCTGTGTCGATGATGATGACTCACCTCTTTGTGATTATTGGCGATGGTTTATACCGCCGGACACGGATGATAGCGGTGATGTGTTCCGCTGTGTCGATGATGATGATTCACCTCTTTGTGATTATTGGCGATGGTTTATACCGCCGGATATGTTGATAGCGATGACGCATTCCGCTATTATGTGGATTTACGATGACTCATTCTTTTATGAGGATTGGCGATGATTCGTGCCGCCGGATATGTTGATAGCGATACCTCTTTCCGCTATTATGTGGACGATGATTCGTTCTCAGGTGTATAGCGAGGTTTCATGCCACTTATTTTATGACGAGGTATCATGCCGTCGATTCTATAGCGATGGATTGTGCCGCTATGTATTCAGCACAGGATTTTGCTGCCTTCGAGCGATGGGTGCTGATTACGCACTATTATTGAGCGACGGAGACATGTATGCCGCTATATGTTAGCGATGAGGTATGAGATATTGCTATTCTATTAGCATTATTGTAGCTGGCATGCGTTGATATACATGATTTATTATGCCTATTTTACTAGCATGATGGTGGATGACATACGCTGATGTACATGGACCGTCACGAGTTGACTGGGTTGTTTAGATGTCATTGTTGACGTGTATCGTCACTAGTTGACAATGCCTTAGATGCCATGAGTTGGCATGTGTCGTCACGGGATGACGATGACGATGGTGTAGGAGATGTCTTATTAGACATGCATCGTCGTTACGATGAACAATGCGTTGAGTATACGTATTCAGTGGTATGCCTTGGGTGCCAGTACCGAGCACAAGGTGGTGTGTGCGTCACCGATTGACGTGACCCTTATACCGAGCGGGTTGCTCGAGGAATGGATGGATGCGCTGTACATGTGATTGTACCGCAGCTTATGTTTGGGGTGATCATATTACGAGTGGTGATACCCTTGAGGTATGCTTGTTGGAATGGCTTTTGGCCATGTGATTTGACGACAGGAGTAATCATGGAGGAAATTACTCGCTTTCTGTCGATATGACATGTGGTAAACATGCTCACACAACCCTTGAGGGTGTAAAATGAGTCCTAAAGGAGTAGGATCAGGTTATGCTAAGTATATAGGGACATTGGAGTGTCCAGGGTGTATCAGCATTAGAGGAACGTTGAGTACAGACCCACTACTCTATTGATTTTCTTCCCATGGTATGGTATGCCATGTAGAAACGTCCGTCTTGTTGGTAGGTTTGAGGTAAACCTAAAGAGGCAGAGACTAGTTTGTCTGCCGCGTGTGTGCAATACCATGAGAGGCTTGCTAGAGCCGTTATACTGCTCGTTGGAACCAAGTTTGGCAAATTGTAAGGTGATACGATGTGGATTGTGGTGGACTCTAGCAGTCACCACGTCATTTGAGGTTGAGGTTGTGCATGCCTCACTGAAACGTGTATACGTTTATGTTTAATCTTGGTGAGACTTGTCTGGGACAGCTCATGATGTTGGAGTACCAACAAGAGAGTCATCAGGTCGTTATTGACTCGATCTGAGGGAACCCGTGTATTTGGGATACAATGGGTGTTATTGTATCCAGTTATTCCGAACGGTGGTTCGAGACTTGTGGATCTCGAGTTCGATGGCTCTTCCCTTGTGAGGAAGGAGGTAGTATTATACCTATTTGGGAATCTTTGAAAGATTCGGTAAGTTGGTGCCTGTGGTGTTGATTTTGGGAATCACACCGTGTATCGTTAATCGTCGATTATCATTCTCCACGGGGTAGGGAATGACTCAGAATTGACAGTTGTGTTTGGGGCTTAGGGGTATGTTGTAGATACCCGAGCCAAGTGCATTGAGTATGCATGTGGTGTTCGTGCTTAGGCAGGTATACCGATGAGTATACGGATGCCAGTTGTTGATTTCCTTTTGTCAAGCATAGAGTTATGCTATTTTCGGATGATTAAATCTCTGATGAGAGATATGGAACACCTTGAGATTGAGAATCTCCATGGCACGATAATTATGAGGAATAATCGTGAAGTTAGTTGACTCCCTTTGAGGAGGGATTATCTTGTGTGGGTTAAGGTATTTCCTTATTGGAGTTTTCCTCCGAGTTGTGCGATGGCCTTCCCAAGTTTGGATTGTTAAATCCTAGGATTATCAAGGGATGGCAGGAATTCGGATTGGTTGGGTGTCGCTGTCGACACAAGCGTGGAGGATGCATTGAGTTTATTGCATGTCCTTTCAGAATTTTAAACTCTGTGGAGTCTCGGTTGTTTATTTATGATCAGGATGTGATTCTTGGAACATCCGGAGGTGGACATCTTGTGAGATGTCTTTTGTGTGAATCTGTGGCCGTGAGTTGCCCAAATTGAGTTGCAATGATGCGACTGCTCCTTCGATGGAAAAGGTTTTGAAGTGGAAACCAGGTTTGGTGTGTGTACACCGTGGTATACTAGTGTTTCCCTTGTAACGATGTATGTTAGACATCGTGAGTCATGATAGAGATGTCATTGAATGATATCTACGATGGAATCGGGAGCGATTTGAATCCTTGCAGTTTCAGTTGACTAACTGCTTTTGGATTATTAAAGTTGAGCTGTGCTTGACGCTCTTTGACGTTATGATGGATTTGGAAGTCTATTCCACTCCAGAGTTGACACGAGGTCAACGTTCTCACGGTTGAGGTGTCATTCAGGATGCGTTCTTACTAGTTGTATTAGAACTAAGGATGGCTGTCCGATCTACGGTCGTAAGTATTGGTTGTTTTGCAGTCATGAGGGACTGACTTTTGGGATGAACCGCATCGAGGTACGTTTTGCCTCTTGGGTGATATGTTGGTTTTGGTAAGTCGCTCTGTTTCAGAGTTTGATGTGAGGTAAGTATCCTCGCGTTTATTAAGACGATTCTGATATGGTCAGGAATCGAGGTTATGGCTTCATGTTGTTGTGTAGCGTGGGTGTACGTGATACACCAGTGCTAATTTCGAGGACGAAATTCTTTTAGTGGGGGATATTGTGATGACCAGGGATTATAGATGTTAATCCCGGAGTGTTAATAACCCCTAAAGTTGTTTTACGTGGCGATTTGGAGTTTAATCGAGGTGTTGGGCCTTCTGGGCTCGTTTATTTGGGTAGTTGGGATCCTTGGATCCAGAGGTTGAGATTGTATTCTCATTACGGTGTAAAACCTAAGAGTTGGGTTTTTGATGTGTCTCGGGATCTGGGGTGCTTTGTGTGAGCACCGGTAGGGGGGTTTTGTGGTTAGAGAGAGAGATTTTGAAAACAGATGATTTTTAATGAATCGTGATGTATTTGTGGGGCTATTGATATTTCGGGGTAATTTTGCTATATATACCAGTTGAACCCGAGATTTTAATTAAAAAGTCCATTTCAGCACCTTACCTTCTCTCTCTCCCCGCGTCCGCCCCTATCACGTCGCCCCCAGTCCCCCGCGCACAAAAGCGGTGCGCCCGCCGCAGTCCGGCCGCCGTTCGGCGCGTCCGACCCACCGTTGGATTCGTCTCTCCGAGGCGCAGCTTCCCACACCAGCAATTCGAGGTTTAGTCGCGATTTGAGTTCCGATTTTACAGGAAAGCGCCGATCCCCAATTTCTAGGGTTCTTCGATTTCGGTCGATTTTCCTTCCGATCTTCGTATGGGTAACCTTCCTTACCCCTTTTCCATGCTTTTCATGTAATTCCCTGCCTTTTTTGGGTTGTTTGGTTCGAAAATAAATCCCTAATTTCGTAGGGTTTGGATTCGAATTTTGGGGGTTTTGGGCAGGGGTGTTGATTCTTGTAATTGATCGTTTATTTCATGTTTTAGATGTATTATGATGCCTATTTGGGTTCGAATTGAGATGTTAGGGTTCGAAATTTTAGAAGTGGTTCTTGAGAAATTTTCGATAATGTCTCATTCGATTTCCCTCCCTGCATATACCCTGCCCCGGGTCTTTTAAATGGTTAATTGTCGTGTGTTGACAATAATTTTCTGTATGAGGATTATGGGTGTGCTTGAGCATGGGTTGCATGTTCTTAAATAATTGTGAATTATTTATCGTGTTAGCACATCGTTCCTCGGGGCATGGAACTCGAGCAAGGTTTGGCTCGGACCTCGGAGATTTAAGGTACGTGCGACGTACGAGGATTACTATATATTAGAGCATTTGTGAAATGCATAACGTATTCTGATTTCATTGAATAATTGTGCATGAGGATTATATATATGTGTTGAGAAGCTATGAAGCGACCTAATCTTGATATCGCCGCCACGAGCGTGCGTGACACTAGAGTAGTATAACTCTTATACGGTATATGGGGTACCGGATGTATATAACCATTGTAGGGCATTGAGATGCCTGAGAATGATCGTGGAATCATGTATTCATTATAAGACATTTGAGATGTCTAAGTATAATGGAAAATTGGTAAAATATATGCTAGGCATTTGAGCTATCTGTGATTGATAGCAAGGTTGTGAAATCAGTATTAGATATTGAGATATCTATATTTGCATGTACAGTGAATTTTGGAATCACTATCTATTGATACTCGAGAATTAGGCATGCGATGAGTTAAATCAATGTGTTGATTTACTGATTTTTGAGATTTGACGAGTTTGATGATTGTGAGAACAGGGACAGTACACGTAATCCCGGATGAGGACGTTGCCATCCAGGGAGTATCATTTAAAATTCATTAGTATTTACTTTTGTTGTAAATTATGAATTTCATTATTGTGATTATGGGATTTTGTGTATTGGTATGCTCACCCCGTTGGGGGCTGTCTCTGTTGGGGCAGGTGAACAGGTACATCGATGGCTGTGAAGCTGAGCTCGAGCTGTTGATTGGATGTACTCCCAGGATCGTGGTACCAGGGCTTGATGGAGCACAGTATCGTATAGAGTACTTATATACACCTGAGGGTTATATACATATTCATGATGCTCGCATGTGAGCACGATTATACTTGTATATGGGTTGTATATAAAGGCATGAGCCTTTCTCTCTTTCATTCTATGTTTCATGCAATTAGAGGTAGAATTGCTAAATGATATGAGAGTCGTTGGTGTATTTTGTGGGTGTTGAAGCCCACTCTTGTTATCCTATTGTGTGGTGCTTTCCCTGGCTGGGAATTTACTTCGTATTTCTGCATTTTATTAAGTATTGTGCTTCCCTGGCCGGGAATTATGTTATGTGTTGTGCTTTTATTTCGGGATAGCTCAATTTATGGGGAGACTCTGCCCAAATTTTTATAGAAGTCCACAATGTAAAAAGTGGCGAAAAGGGGATGGTAATGGGCGAACTTTATGAGTCTATATGTTGTTAGGATGATGATCTTATAACATTGAGTATTAAAGAAAATTTTGTAATTGCCATTCAATGGTAAAGTATCATCTGAGTTTCCCGATTGAGTTTTATTGAAAGCATGTGCCACAAATAGTGGTTAATACACTAAACAAGGGTTAAGGGCTTGGGGTCCTTACAATGCCCCATATGGTAAGAGGCCATACAATATTATTTGTGGTAAGATGCCACGGGGTAAGATGCCCCACATGGTAAGAGGCCATGCGATGTTTATTTGTGGTAAGATGCCACGGGGTAAGATGCCCCACATGGTAAGAGGCCATGCGATGTTTATTTGTGGTAAGATGCCACGGGGTAAGATGCTCCACATGGTAAGAGGCCATGCGATGTTTATAATGTGGTAAGATGCCACAGGGTAAGATGCCCATATGCATGATTATGAATCAGGGACAACGATAAGAAGTTAATGAATAAACAACATATTTACTTAACCAATGTTTCATGCATTTACTATGATGTTTTTATGATGTTAAGTAAGATTGTATATGCTTATGATGTGTTGTCCCTGTAGGTACGCTTTTGGGCTAAAGGACTAAGGGTCGGGTTGAGGCAGTGAGCTACGAGGAACACAGGAATGTATAGGATTCAAGTCACGATTAGTATCTACTCTAGGAGTAGTATAAATCTAAATATTAACATTTCTTTGGGAATGTAATGAATTATTTTTGAAGTCTTTTATTTTGGCCTGTAATCCTGTTAGCTCACGTAACAACCAGAACCTTAAGATGTTATTAATGCATGATTAGTCCTTCTTATGTCTATTAATCACTGTTAAGGTGGGAAGACCCCACAGAGGAGCTCCTGTAACTGTACCTTCAGCTCCCTCAGCTCTGCCGGTGCCATCCTGTAAGGACCACGAGAAATAGCAGATGTTCCTGGCAGCAGCTCAATGGCAAACTCAACATCTCTGACAGGCGGAAACCCCGGAATCTCATCTGGGAATACATCAATGAACTCCGCCACGACCGGAATGTCCTCGGCTCTCACTTCCTCCTCTTCTGATGCATCCACGGCATAAATAAGGTAGCCCGTGTGGCCGCGTTCCAATAACCGCGACATCCTAACCGCTGAGATTACTAGAATCTTTGGACGAGAGCCGTCCCCATAAAAGGTCCAATGGAACCCCTGATCGGATAGAAAATGAACAATCCTCCGCCGGTAATCTACTACAGCTCGGTATCTGCTCAAAACATCAATGCCGACAATGCAGTCAAAATCTGCCATCTCTAACTGAATCAGATCGGCCCTCAGATCATTGCCCTCAAAATAAATGAGGCGATCATATAACAGTCGGTCAGCAATAACATGCTTCCCCGTGGGTGTCGAGACCATGAGAGGCGTGGGTAACAGAGACGAGCATAAGCGGTGTCTCTCCACAAAAGCAGCAGACACAAAAGAATGGGAAGCACCTGTATCTATCAATATAAGTGCAGGGTACGTAAGTAAATGGCACGTACCAGCAATGACCTCCTCCGGGGCTGCCTCAGCCTGCTCCCGAGTCAGTACATACACCTGACCCTGCGGCGGTCCTGCGGTCTGACCTCCCTGTGGTCGAGGTGCAAACTGCTGTCTCTGTGGTGCCCTCCCAGCATCAAACCTTGGCCTATTCGGCCCAGAGTCTGCGTGTCTCTGTGGTGCTCTACGATTAGAGCAAGCTCGAGCCAAGTGGCCCACCTTGCCACAAATATAACAACCCTCACAATCACGTGACAAGTACCATCCTCCACAATGGTCACACCTGCTTCCTCCTGCCTTGCTCCCCTGTGTGGTTCCCCGATTGCTTTGCTTCTGACCCTGAGACTTCTTCCCACCAAATATGGAAGATGATGAGGCCCCACGAGCCTTGAACTGATCCCCTCGTGGCCTAAGACTATCAGCAACCGCCCTCTGTGGTGGTACAAAAGGGGGTACAACTTCCTTGTACGCGCCCACTGCAATCTCTGCCAGCTCTGCCCGTGTCAGGGCGTCATCAAAGGAGCTGGGGTTGTTGGAGACAACCCGATCAAATAGTTCTGGTCTTAGTCCCTTCAGAAAGTTCCTCATCTTTGCATGACTGCTCACAGCGATATGAGGTACATACCTCAGCAGTGAAGAATATTGCATAGCGTAGTCTGACACTGACAGGCTGCCCTGCTTTAAAGTGTTAAACTCATCCTCCTTTAATTGTCTGGCAGCTGCAGAAACATACCGGTTAAGGAACCGGGTCCTGAATATAGTCCAATCAACCGTCACACTTTGAGCTCTCAGCTCCATCATCGTGGTCTTCCACCACATAGAAGGCTTCTTCGTCATCTGAAACTTGGCTAACCTCAGCCATGCGGTACGTGCACAAGGCGCAGTCACATGTATCTGCTCTATCCGCTCCAGCCACTCTTCGGCTGCTTCACCAGATTCAGTCCCCTCAAAAATAGATGGATGGAAGTTCAGAAACTGTGTCAAACTGAGCTCCCCTGGTAATAACAACTGTGCACTGGGCTCCACTCCCACAGCAGGTGGCGGTAAAGGATTCAGCTGAGCAATACTGGCATTCATACTGCCCATATCCCCTACCTCCTCATTGAGGTTCTCCGGGTTAATATCCGCCATGCTGTAACACAAGAGTTAACAACAATACCAAAAGCAGTTCATAATATAAGCCGTTAGATAACTAGAGTATCATATTCAAAAGCATGTTAGTATAACACTTATACAACAATATGCATCACATGCATAACATGCCCAACAATGAATACCTAGCCAACTTGTCTCTAAAGGCTACCCTTCACTCTTCCCTGGTTATCTAACCACTGCTCTGATACCACTAAATGTGAGACCCCGTTATCAAATCAAGATACTAAGGTGCAATTAAGAGAACTAATCATTCATGTGTATATATCAGAGTAATAAGTCGTGTTGATTAACCTGAGCTTAAGAGATTACAGTACCAAAAGTTTCAAAAGGAATTTCACATATTCCTACAAAAGGTACTACATTATAGTCTTACTCTACTTCTTGTAGAAGCTATACAAAAAAATTCTCTAACATGCTAATCCTGTAGCACTCCTTACAGCTCAGCATATCAACCCCGACCCTGGTTCTCTTCATCAAAAGCACCTACAAAGACAACCCCCAACACATGAGCATATCATAATTCATATTCAACATAATATGAATGTAAGACGTAAATGCAAAATCATAAATACAAAGAACTTCCTGTATTTCCAAGCATTTACAACGCCCATTGGTTGTCCCTGTACCATGACTCATAATAAACACATTATATGAAATTATGGATCCTTTAATAATGTCATGACATATCACCTCTTTCTTTACACAGTTTTTGAGTCATATATCAACAGTTATTTTAATGCTTCTTGCTTCAACATCTCATAATGAGCGGTACCATCTTCCCCGCTTCATTACACGCAATCTCATAATGAGCGGTATCGTCCTCCCCGCTTCATTACTACACAATCTCATAATGAGCGGTACAATCCTCCCCGCTTCATTACTACATAATCTCATAATGGGCGGTACCATCCTCCCCGCTTCATTACTACATAACAAGCATAAGCATTAAAACCTACATTGTGATCTCTCTTGACTCGTGGAATACACCTCTTTATTCCACAACATAATATGCAACAACAATGCATAATATGCAACAACAATGCATAATAACATGTATCATACTCATAATGCGTCACTTGCATTATCATGTGTCAAAAGACAAACATAAAGTACATGTTACCGTCGGGTGCCCGTACGTCGCTTACGTACCTTTCAAAATGTAGAGGAATCAACAAACTTTATCTCCTCGACTGTGCTGGTACCTGAGATGGTTCTACATAACCACACAACCCAATATTAGGCACCTCATAATAATCCAAAATCAAAACTCAAATAAAAATTCAAATTTTTCAAAAATGTAACAGTACTGATCGATCGGACCTCATCACCGATCGATCGGTATTAGCTTTGATTTTTTTTTAAGTCACTGGCCTCACCGATCGATCGGACCTCATCACCGATCGATCGGTAGCCCTGTTTCGACCCAGATTGTCCAGAATTGCCGAGCACCTCATTTCATGCACTTATAACCACCTCATAACACATAAAACGTGCTCAAAAAAAAGTGCTAGGAGCTCTAACAATACTTCCATGCAAGTGCTCATATTAAAGTTTCATCATAACTAAGCTAAGCATGCATCACAATGAGCCCACCTAACTCAACACTCAACCAAGAATTCCCCAGAACAGGGCATAAAAACTCAGCCCAGAATTCTCGAACATGCATCTTTATAGCAACGGAACTACCACATAACTCGTAGTTCATGCTCAAATAAATATGCTGGTAATTTCACCAAACTACCATGTATGTATTCACGTCAAAGGTTTACTCAAAACCTAAGCTAGCATGCTTCAAATCTTCATAATAAAACCCCTACTCAACTTAAAACAGGGCATTTCCCCTGCCCAGATTTTCGAGGAGCTCTTTTCACAAACGAAAATCTAACACATAAAGCATGTAAGTTACTTAACAAAACATGCTAGGGGCTTCATAAACATTACTTGCAAGTACCCATAACAAGGTTTCATCGAACCTAACCCTAGCATGCCAAAACTGCTATGAAAAACATACATGCATAAAAACGAAAAAGCTGGTGAACCAGCGTGATTCCTCACCACTTTTGCTCTTTGATTTTCGTCAAGAAAAGATAAGCAAAATCCGATCTCTTTCTTCCTAATAGCAGCTTGAATATCAGACGAAAAGAAGGAGAGAAGGAGGAGGTTTTTTTGGAAGAGTTAAGATGAAAATATCAGATTGGCAACTAGCCTACTTGGCCAACATCCTTCCAGGAAATCAGGGGAGGGGCGTGGGTTGCTGCAAGTGGGGGGTAGGGTGGTTGCATGTAGGGTGGTCTTGTGGTGTTTAATTGTGTCCCGGTATTTCATACGATGTATAAAAAATATCTCCCCTTGATATTTTATAATTTTACCACATCAATACAACAATTAAAAACACCTAACATGCTCCCTAAACCACATCATCAAAATAAATAAAACGCCCCACATAAAACACGCCTTTAACACATAGGCACACAATTAACAACCCTTAATTGCATGATTACACACATAATCATTTCGAGGATATCACAGTAGATGGTATTAGCAATAACCGGATATTGAAATACATGGTTTATGGTAATTGCTACGAATGAATATATGTGCATTGGAAATTATATGGTGCCGCTTTTGAGCGAGCAATGATTGGATGTGGTCGTCTTTGAGCAAACATCGGTTATGATGCCACTACTGTTGAGCATGCGTGAGGATGAAATGCCGCTATTGTAGAGCGAGCAATGAAATAGAACTATGGAACCATAAGTGAGATATATAGAATATCTGTAATCATTGTTTAATGATTTGATATTATTGATTATGATATCGGCGTATGGCAAATGGAATTATTAATCAATGTAATGATTAACTAGCATTTGGAAATTTGATGGTTTCAATTATTTTGAGAATAGGGACAGTACAAGGAATTCCGGATCGGATGCTACCATCCAGGGAGCATCTTTCATATTTCATAGCATTTACATTTTTGTAAATTATGAATTGTATTATTGTGATTATTGGATTTGGGATATTGGTATGCTCACCCCATGTGGGGGCTGTCTCTGTTGGGGCAGGTGATTAGGTATATTGATGGCTTGGAGTTGAGCTCGAGCTGTGGATTTGAGGTGCTTCCAGGATCGAGGTACCGGCGACGGTATTGAGCATGATACTTTATACATTGGATACACGTATACTTATTCGATGCTCGCATGTGAGCAGTATTATGTGTATATGGATTGTATAAAGAAGGCATGGGCCTTTCTCTTTTCATTATGTGTTGCATGCAATTAATTATGAATTGCAAAATGAATTGAGAGCATGCTAGTGTATGTATAAAGGTGCATGTTATGTTTATGGATTATGTTGGGGAAAGTTTAGACATTATACGATTAATGTAAAGATATTGTATAGATGGTATTTCATGCTAGAGTTGCATGTAATCTCTTTCCCCTTGATAACATGATTGTATGCACTAATGACAAGGGTTAATACACTAATAACGGGTTAAGGGCACGGGGGTCCTTACACATGCCATTGTCACATTAAAGCGAGATTATTCGATGCCGCTGATATGTCGAAGCAAGGGATTATTAGTGCCGCGGTCATGACTAGCGATGTCCATTAAAATACACTGTTATAACAAAACTATGATTGGTGATAAGCATGTGTGGGTTGGATATATGTCATGATATTTGTAGATGTAAGGACCCCCAGCCCTTAATCCGCTATTAGTGTATTAGCCCATGTATTAAGTGCATACAATCATGTAATCAGGGGGAAAACCACATGCAACCATAGCATAATTTACCAACAATAAAATTCTTTACATTATTCGATATAATGTTCAAATCCCCCATACCACTCAACCCTTAAGTATGCATCTTATAATACACTAACATATTCTCAATTCATTTAGTAATTTCCTTAATTAATTGCATGCAACACATGAATGAAAAGAGAAAGGCCCTTGCCTTTTTATACAACCCATATACACATATAGTAGTGCTCACATGCGAGCATCAAATGTGCATGTGTATCTAATGTATAAAATACTGTGATCAATACCGTCACTGGTACTTCGATCCTGGAAGCATCTCCAAATCCATAGATGGATCTCAACTCCGGGGCTACAGCTATACCTGTTCCACCTGCCCCAACAGAGATAGCCCCCACACGGGGTGAGCATACCAATACCACCGATCCAATAAACACAATATCACAGTTCATAATTTATAGAATGTAAATGCCATGAATTTTAAAAGATACTCCCTGGATGGTATCATCCTCATTCGGGATCCCCTGTGCTGTTCATGTTCTCAAAATAACAGAAACCATCAAATTCCCAAAAGCCAGTTAATCATCTCATTGATTAACTAAGTCCATTCCTTCCATGCCAGTTTCATAATCAAATATGATTAAAACATTAAACAAATGACTATAAATATCACATATATCTAACCAATAATTCCATATTTCTATTTCATCGCTCGCTCCACAATAGCGGCATTTTAACCCCACGCACGCTCAACAATAGCGGCGTCATAACTGAAGTTCGCTCAACAGCGACAACATCCAATCGTAGCTCGCTCAAAAGCGGCACCTTGTAATTTCCAATGTATATCCATTTATTGCAAATACCCTATACCATGCATTTCACAGTTGCAAGAATATAAAGGCTATGCTTGTACGTTATACGTACCTTATGATTCCGTAGTTCGAAAACCTTTCCTTAGTCTCGTGATCCGATGATTTATGTGCAACTTTTCTCCGAGAAATCCGGCCCCGAAATCAAGCCTCCATCGATTTTTTCTTCATGGGAGAAAAAGGGGAAGGGTTGGGGAAAGCGTTGAGCGAGAGAGAGAGAGGGGAGAGAGAGGGAAGAGTTCGTGCAATGACTGAACACCGAGTCCACTTGGTATATATAGCACCAAGGATCAAAAACCCAAGTCTTCCACAAATACATCATGACTCATTAAAAATCATATGTGTTCAATAATTATCTCTCAATCTCAATTTTTATTACAAGCCCCAACTCAAAGCACTCCGGACCCCAGATCCCACCAAAAACAAAATTTCAAGGTTTATCACCACGATGAGAATACAATCTCAACCTTGGATCCAACGACTCCAAATACCGGATTTAAAATCATCAAAAGTCCCAATACCGCAATTAATTCGTAATTGCCACAATTAAAAACCATTAAGGATTATTACCACACCGGGATTTACACCAATAATTCCCGGGCATCACAATTATCCCCCACTAATAAAATTTCATCCTCGAAATTTGCACATGCGTACTCCACGTACTGCCAAGACCACACAAACCAAACTGATCCACATTGTCGAATCATGAACGCATCATGAACGACACACTAACCGTGAGGACACCGACCTCGCACCAAATCTCTGGAATGGAGTAACCTCCCAACCCATTACAACTTAAAAGACGTCAACATACCTCGATGCTAACCACCCAAAAGTAGTCAGTCAACCTTAACCTCTAACCAAACGAATCATTCGTGATTCTAAAATGGATATCGCCTCAATGATATCTACGAAGTAGCCTATGATGTTAAACATACATCGTTACCAAGGAAACCACCAGTACACCACAGTGTACTTAAACTAAACCCGGTTTCCGCTTTCCAAATCCATCTCCGTCGATGGAGTAGTTGCACCGTTTGCAACTCAGATCGGGCAACTCACGGCTACGAAATACAACCACATCTCCAAAGATGCCTACATCCATGTGTTCCAAGAAATCATATCTCGGTCCGAAAACACCATCGAGACTCCACAAGGTCTCAAGTTCTCATAGAGAACATGCAAGAAAACCAATTGCATTCTCACCACACGTGTTGTAAGGCCCCGATATTTGATTAACATTAATTAAATATAAATTTGGAATTTATTAATAATTATTTTTTGATTAATTAATTAGAAGTGAAATTGACAATATAAATGTCAACTGACAATTTAATCTGAACATGATATATTTTTGAGTTGGTAAAATAACTCCGATAATATTTTCTAAAATATTTGATTAAATGAAGAATTAAATTTTGTGAGTATAATAGTGGGTATAAATCCCAATCGTTGATTGTAAATGTAATTTATCAATACATCGGCGACACTCCGATGTACATTACTGGACTGGAAATACACATTATTTATGCATGTTAGAATATGGCGATCGATTTTTAGGTTTTGAGGATAATGTTTGAAATGTTGGGTTAGTCAATTATTAACTAACTGAAATCGTGTTTTAGATTGAATGAATCTTGTATAAGAGAATTTCATGTAATTTCAATGACATTTTGAGTTGTGTTAGCTGTTGAATGGGGTAAATCAATCGAGTTTTCAAGGGCTTAGGAGGTGAAAATGCTTAAACGTTGTTACCCTGAAATGATTGTCTTATGTTAAGGATTTACCTGATTCATTTTTGTAGGACAATTCTGTCCGTTTACTAAAAGATCTGCATTCTGAATAGCACCAGGTGTCAATCCAAAGCCACGAGATGCTTCTAATCTATCTCGTGTACTCAACATATGACTATGTCATACGAGTCTTCTAATTCTTGATCTTTTCTTGAACTCGATGAGTCGAATATTTTGACAGTTTCTAATCGAATTGTTCTTATTTCAAGATGAAACTAGGATGTATTGAATATCTGAAACAGATGTCTCAGATTCCGCTTGTGAAAGAATCTTGATCGATCAAACCACCTGAATGTGGATTGCACAGGATGGTGATCCTTTCATCATGTTATTTACCGGGATTGACTTTTCCTATCGATAGTGAAGAATATGAAAATCTCACATCTCTTATACGATTACCTCAACCGAGTCAGATATTTCTTTGATCAGACGAGCGTAACTTTGGTTCTTTGATTAACCATCGAAACTGTTTTTATCATTCCTTCTGACATCGAAGAGAATAGGACAGATCTGAATCGATCTCTTAGTTTTCTATCAGGAATGATTCTGTATACCAAGCTATCCAAATGGAAATGTTGAATGATCAAAGCAATACTCTTGGGCCACGTCATTTCTCGACGTAGCTTTTCTATTGATTCAAATAAGGTCGAAGTAGTGTTAAACTGCTAAGACCTACCAATGTTCATGAGTCCGATGTCGTATGGTTTAGCAGGATTCCAAATGTCGATTTATCGAAAGGTTTTGTTTTTGAAAATGGCTAAACCTATTACTCAACTGACACAGAAAAGTTTAAAATGTATTTGGTCAGACGAATATGAAAATTGTTTTCTTGAGACCCTGTATATAGTTTTGAACTGTAACAAATGTTGGTTTTAAAAATTTGACGTCATTATTTATATGGGGGAAAATTTGTTTTATTCAAACCACAAGAATTTAAAATATCTATTCTTTCAATCCGATATGGATACGAGGCAACGCTGGTTGATGAATCCTTTGAAGGATCGCGATGGTGAATCACAGTATCATCCTAGGATGATTGTCGACGGTTGTCCTTACTTGTAAAGTCCACGAGTCTATTCTAGCTTTTGTTCATATCGCCTAGTACATGCTAATATATGTACTTTTGACTGCCTTTTTCACTCAAACCATGAATTTTATCATTGCCTCAGCAATTGAAGTTGAGTCTTATTGAGAACATATGGCTATGGATTTTGTGACCCGTATTTCTCGATCACCCAGAGACTTTGATGTTGTTTTGAATATTATTGATCTGCTTCCTAAGTCTGCATTTTCTTTCATTACGAGCGGACTTATCCTTATACGAATATGATCTGTTGTTTATCGATGATATGTTACGTACTGTGGCAAATGATTTTGACTTTGGAGGGCATGAAGCTGTGCCATTAATCGAATCCTCCTATATTTATACCTACCAAACGAGCAAAGGTTTGTGTAAGGACCCTAATCCTTAAGTGCGGAATAAAGGCATAATAGAGCTAAATAAATGATCAGAGTAGAGTAAACAAGTTGAGTCTATGAGCTTAAGCATTTACATGCCAAAATAAAGGACTACCAAAAGGATTAATTACATTCCAACAAATGAATGTGTCCACTATAGTTTTACACTACTCCTAGAGTAGGCACTATACAAAAGAATCCTGTCCTTTCATCTACCAAAGATGCTCGTGAAGCTCACTGTCTCAACCCGATCAAGCCCATCTATCATGCCAAAAAGGTACCTACAAGGACAACCCCCAAACATGAGCAATAATAATCATTCATATTCAACACAATATGAAGATAAAGCGTAAATGCATAATCAATATGAAACACTTCCTGTTTCCCGTGCATTTCAAACGCTTCCCGTTTGGTTGTCCCTGTACCAGAACTCATGAGTATAATCAATAGATTATTTTTTTCAATGGCCAAAACATGTCATGACATCATATACCATCTCAACTGTACCACATATTGGTCACCATTCCCTAGTCTGTCCATCACAGTGTATTTTAATGCCCCTCGCTTATATTCATATGGGCGGCATAGGATAACCTCGCTACAATGGACAGGCGGCGCTCCCACCCCTCGCTTCACAGAGAGCGGCAAATACCCTTTCCTCGCCCCATATGACAACCACGCTCAAATGTGACATGCGGCGCTCCCACCCCTCGCTTCACATTTAGCGGAACCAAAACAAAAAGCGGCAAGCATTAAAATCATCAAAGGATGACCACGACTCATGGGATGTGCATCCAATAATCATAATATGCATCTATCATCAATATGCATAAATTACCATGTATATGCATCCACAATGCAATACCTCATATGGCATAAATCAACATGTATATGCATCCACAATGCAATACCACATATATACTCGCATCCACAATGCATAAACAATGAGCATATAAAATACATGTTACCGTTGGGTGCCCGTACGTCCACTACGTACCTTTCCAAAATGTGGAATGTGGTTGGACCTCAATTCCTCGGCTGCGTTGCCACCTGGGTTGGTTCTACATATTCACAAATACCAATATTAGAACCCATTAATAGTCCAATACCAAAAATCCCACAAAAACACCCAAAAACACCATTTTTGGCATCTCGCGATCGATCGCCATCAAGCCCCGATCGATCGCGAGATCACACTGCCTCGCCCAACAAAATTGCACAATCCGCGATCGATCGCGGAGCTAGCGCCGATCGATCGCGGCCTCGCCGATCGATAGCGCGCATCTCGAGATCGATCGCTGAAGCGCACTGCCTCAGCGCTGTTGCTCGCGATCGATCGCGAGCGGACGCCGATCGATCGCCGAGCTGCGGGAAATCGAGATTCGGGCACTATTCACCCATCTCCTTCCCAAACACCAACAAACCCACCAATACCAACATAAATCAAACCCAACAACTCAAAACCACCCATAAACATCAACATAAACTCAAATATACAACATCCAACCAAAACACTACCAAAATCACAACACCCAACACAAACCCATTTTAAACCCTTTAAAACCAAACCAAACTCAAACAAAACCTTACAAAATTAACAATGAGGTACCCATACCTCTTGGGGATCTCAAATCACCCAACAATCTTCCACAAATCAAAGTTTGCAAGGTCTCCTCTTCACCTCAAAGGTGGAACTCGAAAATATGGGAAGAGGGGAAGGGTTTGGGTGTTAGAAATGATTTGGTAAAGTTAAAAGTGTTGGATGGGGTGGGGTTGGGTAAAAGAGGTGAGTTTTAAATTAAAATGCAATCCAAGGCAATTCCATGGTGTATAAAACACCCACCATGATATTTTTCAAAGCATTTACTCAAAATGCACCATAATACCAATTGAACACATGATTCCTCATAAATTGCTAACCAAGGCAAATAAATCATGCTTCCAATAATATTTACTCAACATGCACCACATGCACCCTAAAATGCAACCCCGGGTCATCCTATCCACATGACCATGCATTTCCACATAAGGTAAATAAATCCCAACACGTAATCAATTACCACATAATTAATCATGTAAACATAATTTAAAGCCAAATAGCAATTAACCATTTCGGGGATGTAAGGACCCCAAGCCCTTATCCCTTGATTAGTGTATTAATCATTAATGTGTGGGATAAGCTTTCAATAAAATTATTCGGGAAACTCAGATGATACTTTACCATTGAATGGCAACACAAAATTTTCTTTAACATACAGTGTTAAGCTCATCATCCTAACAACAATAGACTCATAGAGCTTGCCCATTACACCACTTCTTACTTGTGGACTTTTATAAAAATTTGGGCAGAGTCTTCCCATAAATAGAGCTATCCCGAAATAAAAGCACAGCACATAACATAATTCCCGGCCAGGGAAAACATAATACTCATCAGAATACAGTAATGTCAAGTAAATTCCCAGCCAGGGAAGACACCACACACATGACAACAAAAGTGGGTTTCAGCACCCACAATACACTAATGACTCTCTTATCATTTAGCAATTCTACCTCTAATTGCATGCAACATGGAATGAAAGAGAGAGAAAGGCTCATGCCTTTACATACAACCCATACACAAGTATAATCTTGCTCACATGCGAGCATCATGAATATGTATATAACCCTCATGGGCGTATGAGTACTTTATACGATACCGTGCTTCATCAAGCCCTGGTACCACGATCCTGGGAGTACATCCAATCAACAGCTTGAGCTCATCTCCAAAGCCATCGATGTACCTGTTCACCTGCCCCAACAGAGACAGCCCCCAACGGGGTGAGCATACCAATTCCACAATTTCATAATCATAATGACATAATACATAATTTACGAAAATGTAAATATTGTGGAACATATGTGATACTTCCTGGATGGTATCATCCTCATCATAGCGTACCCCTGTAATAACCCTGTTCTCAAAACAGATAAATCATCAAATCCTGAATATGCAGTTAATCATCACATTGGTTAACCCTAGCCAGTTTCAAATTAGCAACCTTTCATAACATCTTACTTTATCTAGCAATGATTAGCAACATTTCATACATCATTTCATAACATCGTTTCATAACATCTTTTCATAACATCGTTTCATAACATCTTTTCATAACATCGTTTCATAACATCTTCTCATAACATCGTTTCATAACATCTTACTTAATCTAGATGATTAGCAACATTTCATGACATCATTTCATAACATCGTTTCATAACATCTTTTCATAACATCGTTTCATAACATCTTTTCATAACATCTTACTTAATCTAGCAATTATCATAATTCTAGATATCATGTTGGTATTTCCTTAACTTCCGATACTGGTTAATCACTTCTCTGATTAACTACGTCTCTGTTCCTATCATTACCAATAGGGAATAAAATACAGATATCCTAGATATCTAATCAAATACCACATTTTCATTTCTTACTTCAAGGTAACGTCATACTATGGGTGTTTGCTCCGTAGCAACCACACCTCATCATTGGCTCGCTTCATAGCGGCACTGAGCATTCCACCATGTGAAACAACATATCGTAACCAAGTCCCGATACCATCATAGCAAAGCATTTCATGTATTTTAGATCATGCATCATACTTGTAAAACATCATTTAAACTATGCTCGTACGCTAAACGTACCTTAAATCCTCGAAGTCCGAGCCAAACCTTGCTCGAGTTCCATGCCCCGAGAAACGATGTGCTAAAACGATAAATAATTCACAATTATTTACGAACATGTAACCCATGCTCAAGCACATTCATAACCTTCAAAATATTGTCAACACACGACAATAAATCATTTAAAAGACCCGGGGCAGGGTACATGCAGGGAGGGAAAACGAATGCGACATATCGAAAAATTGCCCAAGAACACCTTCAATAATTCGAACCCTAGCATCACAATTCGAACCCAACCAAGCATCATAAATCATCTAAAACATGTAATAAATGATCCCTAACATGAATCATCAACCCATAGCCAAAACCCCCAAATTCGAAATTAAACCCTTACCAAATTAGGGCAAATTCGAACCATAACATCTTAATTCGATCCCAAATAAGCTTCATAATTCATTTAAACACGAATAAATCGAATCCTAACAAAAATCATCATCATCATGCCAACAATCCCCAAAATCGAACATAAACCCCCCCCACACAGCATGAAATTCGAACCAACATCCTCAAATTCGAACACCATCCTTAAATTCGAACACAATACTTCCGAACTAAGCAGGGAATAACATGAGAGGGACGAAAAAGAGGTAAAGAACGTTACCCAATCGAAAATCGGGAGGAAAATCGACCAAAATCGATAAACCCTAGAATTTGGGGATCGGCGCACTTCTGTAAAATTCGACTTCAAATCGCGATGAAACTTCAAATTGACGGAGGGGAAATGAGCGCCTGGACGAGACGAAGCCGTGGGTAGGTCGGATGCGCCGATCGGCGGCGGGACGGCGGCGGCCGAAGCGCTTTTGCGCGCGGGGGCAGGGGAGGCAGACGGGTTCGGCGGGGGAGAGAGAGAGAGAGAGGTTGGAGGGCTGAAATGGAATTTTAATGAAATATCTCGGGTTCGACTTGTATTTATAGCAAAATACCCCGAAAAACTAATAACCCCACAAATACATCGTGATTCCTTAAAAATCATCTGTTTTCAAAAACTCTCTCTCTAACTCCAAAACCCTCTACCGGTGCTCATACAGCACCCGAGATTCCGAGACACATCAAAAACCCAACTCTTAGGTTTTACACCGTAATGTGAATACAATCTCAACCTCTGGATCCAACGATCCCAACTACCCAAATAAAAGAGCCCAGAAGGCCCAACACCTCGATTAAACTCCAAATCGTCCCGTAAAACCACTTTAGGGATTATTAACACTACGGGATTAACACTTATAATCCCTGGTCATCACAATATCCCCCACTAAAAGAATTTCGTCCTCGAAATTAGCACTGGTGTAACACGTAATACCCAGGCTACACAACAACATGAAGCCATAACTTCGATTCTTGACCATATCAGAATCGTATTAATAAACGCCAGGATACTTACCTCTCATCAAACTCTGAAACAGAGCGACTTACCAAAACCAACATATCACTTAAGAGGCAAAACGTACCTCGATGCGGGTCATCCTAAAAGTCAGTCTCTCATGACTGAAAAACAACCTATACTTACGACTGTAGATCGGACAGTCATCCTTCGTTCTAATACAACCAGTAAGAACGCATCCTGAATGACACATCAACCGTGAGAACGTTGACCTCGTGTCAAACTCTGGAGTGGAACAGACTTCCAAATCCATCATAACGTCAAAGAGCGTCAGCACAGCTCAACGCTAATAATCCAAAAGCAGTTAGTCAACTGAAACTGTAAGGATTCGAATCGCTCCTGATTCCATCGTAGATTTCATTCCTTGACATCTCTTATCATGACTCACGATGTCCAACATACATCGTTACGAGGGAAACACTAGTATTCCACGGTGTACACATACCAAACCTGGTTTCCACTTTCAAACCTCCTCTATCGAAGGAGCATTCGCATCATTGCAACTCAAATACATGGATTCTCAGATCGAATCAACGACGACTTGACGACTCTCTCGTTGGTACTTCACATCATGAGCTGTCCCAGACAAGTCTCCCCAAGATTTAAACATAAACATATATACGTTTCAGTGAGGCATACTCAACCTCAACTTCAAATGACGTGGTGACTACCAGAGTCCACCACAATCCACTTCGTATCACCTTACGATTTGCCAAACTTGGTTCCAACGAGCAGTATAACGGCTCTAGTAAGCCCATCATGGTGCTGCACACACGCGGCAGACGAACTAATCGCTGTCTCACTAGGTTCACCTCAAACCTACCAATCAGATGGACGTTTCCACACGGCATACCATACCATGGGAAGAACAATCAATAGAGTAGTGGGTCTTTACCCAACATTCCTCCAATGTTGATATACCCTGGACACTTCAATGTCCCCATGTACTTAACATAACCTGATCCTACTCCCTTAGGACCCATCTTACATCCTCATGGGTGGTGTGACCATGTCTACCACATGTCATATCAATAGAAAGCGAGTAATTCCTCCACGATTACTCCTATCGTCAAAAACATGGCCAAAAAGCCAATCCAACGAGCATACCTCAAGGGTATCACCACTCGTAATATGATTGCCTCAAACAATGTCTGCGGTACAATCACATGTACAACGTGTCCATCCATTCCTCGAGCACCCGCTCGGTATAAGGGTCACGTCAATCGGTGACGTACACGCCACCTTGCGCCCGACACTGGCACCCAAGGCATACAACTGAAAACGTATACTCAACGCATTGTTCATCGTAACGATGATGCATGTTTAATAAGACATCTCCTGTACTATCGTCATCGCCATCCCGTGACGACACATGCCCACTCATGGCATCTAAGGTATCGTCAACTAGTGACGATACAAGTCAACAATGACATCTAAATGACCTAGTCAACTCGTGACGGTCCATGTACATCAACATATGTCATCCATCATCATGCTAGTAAATAGTCATAATAAAACATGCATATCAACGCATACCAGCAATAATAATGCTAATAAAATAGCAATATCTCATACCTCATCGCTAACAAGATAGCGGCATACCTATCTCCGTCGCTCCATAATAATACGTAATCAGCACCCATCGCTCGAAGGCGGCCAAAATCCTGTGCTGAATATATAGCGGCACAGTCCATCGCTATAGAATCGACGGCATGATACCTCGTCATATAATAGGTGGCATGAAACCTCGCTATACACCTGAGTATGAATCATCGTCACATAATAGCGAAAAGAGGCATCGTCATCAATACATCTGGCGGAAAGAACCATCGCCAATCAATATAGCGGAATGAGGCATCGCTATCATACATCTGGCGGAAAGAACCATCGCCAATCAATATAGCGGAATGACGCATCGCTATCATACATCTGGCGGAAAGAACCATCGCCAATCAATATAGCGGAATGAGGCATCGCTATCATACATCTGGTGGAAAGAACCATCGCCCATCAATATAGCGGAATGAAGCATCGCTATCATACATCTGGCGGAAAGAACCATCGCCCATCAATATAGCGGAATGAGGCATCGCTATCATACATCTGGCGGAAAGAACCATCGCCCATCAATATAGCGGAATGAGGCATCGCTATCATACATCTGGCGGAAAGAACCATCGCCCATCAATATAGCGGAATGAGGCATCGCTATCATACATCTGGCGGAAAGAACCATCGCCAATCATCATAAAAGAATGAGTCATCGTAAATCCACATAATAATATCGTATGGCCTCTTACCATATGGGGCACCTTACCCCGTGGCACCTTACCACAATAATATCGCATGGCTACTTACCATGTGGGGCATCTTACCCCGTGGCATCTTACCACAATAACATCGCATGGCCTCTTACCATGTGGGGCATCTTACCCCGTGGCATCTTACCACAATAACATCGCATGGCCTCTTACCATGTGGGGCATCTTACCCCGTGGCATCTTACCACAATAACATCGCATGGCCTCTTACCATGTGGGGCATCTTACCCCGTGGCATCTTACCACAATAACATCATGTAAGCATCATCATATAAACATCGTGTAATCATTATCATAAAAACATCGTATAAACATCATCATATAAACATCGTGTAATCATCATCATAAACATCATATCATATTTACTCATCGTAAACATCATTATAAACTTACTTATCATTATCATCATCATAAACATCTTATCATCTTTACTCATCGTAAACATCATCATAAACTTACTTATCATTATCATCATCATAAACATCATATCGTCTTTACTTATCGTAAATATCATCATAAACTTACTTATCATAATCATCATCATATAAACATCGTATAAGCCTCATCGTATAAACATCGTATAACATCATCGTATACACATCATCATATAAACATCATCATTTCATCGTGAATACTCATGCAATAAAAGCACAGTTGTAGTATAAGGATGTGTGTTACCGTCCGATGCCCGTACGCGTCTTACGTACCTTCCTCGCTTGAACATTACATGAACAAACGCATTAGTATATTCAATAATAATTGAGACCATACCGAAGTATTCCACTGTCGGTTGTCTACCCAGTCTGTCCTCAGACAATACATCATATCTTTCTTTTCCCTGATTTTCTTCCAAAATCAGATTCCTTGGCACGTAGCATATAGAGTGTTAGACATCGCTATTAATGCCATCCTATCGTGTTCCACACGATTCCTGCAACCACAATGGTTAGCAATACCACTTTTCATATCATAAAAGCACATAAACAATTAGTCATGTCGTATAACATTAATGCCATCATGCATAAATATATGCTATCAATAACTTCCTAGGCCCTTAACAGCCCCAATGAGCAACCTGGCTCTGATACCACTAATGTAAGGACCCCAAGCCCTTATCCCTTGATTAGTGTATTAATCATTAATGTGTGGCATAAGCTTTCAATAAAATTATTCGGGAAACTCAGATGATACTTTACCATTGAATGGCAACACAAAATTTTCTTTAACATACAGTGTTAAGCTCATCATCCTAACAACAATAGACTCATAGAGCTTGCCCATTACACCACTTCTTACTTGTGGACTTTTATAAAAATTTGGGCAGAGTCTTCCCATAAATAGAGCTATCCGAAATAAAAGCACAGCACATAACATAATTCCCGGCCAGGGAAAACATAATACTCATCAGAATACAGTAATGTCAAGTAAATTCCCAGCCAGGGAAGACACCACACACATGACAACAAAAGTGGGTTTCAGCACCCACAATACACTAATGACTCTCTTATCATTTAGCAATTCTACCTCTAATTGCATGCAACATGGAATGAAAGAGAGAGAAAGGCTCATGCCTTTACATACAACCCATACACAAGTATAATCTTGCTCACATGCGAGCATCATGAATATGTATATAACCCTCATGGGCGTATGAGTACTTTATACGATACCGTGCTTCATCAAGCCCTGGTACCACGATCCTGGGAGTACATCCAATCAACAGCTTGAGCTCATCTCCAAAGCCATCGATGTACCTGTTCACCTGCCCCAACAGAGACAGCCCCCAACGGGGTGAGCATACCAATTCCACAATTTCATAATCATAATGACATAATACATAATTTACGAAAATGTAAATATTGTGGAACATATGTGATACTTCCTGGATGGTATCATCCTCATCATAGCGTACCCCTGTAATAACCCTGTTCTCAAAACAGATAAATCATCAAATCCTGAATATGCAGTTAATCATCACATTGGTTAACCCTAGCCAGTTTCAAATTAGCAACCTTTCATAACATCTTACTTTATCTAGCAATGATTAGCAACATTTCATAACATCATTTCATAACATCGTTTCATAACATCTTTTCATAACATCGTTTCATAACATCTTTTCATAACATCGTTTCATAACATCTTCTCATAACATCGTTTCATAACATCTTACTTAATCTAGCAATGATTAGCAACATTTCATGACATCATTTCATAACATCGTTTCATAACATCTTTTCATAACATCGTTTCATAACATCTTTTCATAACATCTTACTTAATCTAGCAATTATCATAATTCTAGATATCATGTTGGTATTTCCTTAACTTCCGATACTGGTTAATCACTTCTCTGATTAACTACGTCTCTGTTCCTATCATTACCAATAGGGAATAAAATACAGATATCCTAGATATCTAATCAAATACCACATTTTCATTTCTTACTTCAAGGTAACGTCATACTATGGGTGTTTGCTCCGTAGCAACCACACCTCATCATTGGCTCGCTTCATAGCGGCACTGAGCATTCCACCATGTGAAACAACATATCGTAACCAAGTCCCGATACCATCATAGCAAAGCATTTCATGTATTTTAGATCATGCATCATACTTGTAAAACATCATTTAAACTATGCTCGTACGCTAAACGTACCTTAAATCCTCGAAGTCCGAGCCAAACCTTGCTCGAGTTCCATGCCCCGAGAAACGATGTGCTAAAACGATAAATAATTCACAATTATTTACGAACATGTAACCCATGCTCAAGCACATTCATAACCTTCAAAATATTGTCAACACACGACAATAAATCATTTAAAAGACCCGGGGCAGGGTACATGCAGGGAGGGAAAACGAATGCGACATATCGAAAAATTGCCCAAGAACACCTTCAATAATTCGAACCCTAGCATCACAATTCGAACCCAACCAAGCATCATAAATCATCTAAAACATGTAATAAATGATCCCTAACATGAATCATCAACCCATAGCCAAAACCCCCAAATTCGAAATTAAACCCTTACCAAATTAGGGCAAATTCGAACCATAACATCTTAATTCGATCCCAAATAAGCTTCATAATTCATTTAAACACGAATAAATCGAATCCTAACAAAAATCATCATCATCATCATGCCAACAATCCCCAAAATCGAACATAAACCCCCCCACACATCATGAAATTCGAACCAACATCCTCAAATTCGAACACCATCCTTAAATTCGAACACAATACTTCCGAATTAAGCAGGGAATAACATGAGAGGGACGAAAAAGAGGTAAAGAACGTTACCCAATCGAAAATCGGGAGGAAAATCGACCAAAATCGATAAACCCTAGAATTTGGGGATCGGCGCACTTCTGTAAAATTCGACTTCAAATCGCGATGAAACTTCAAATTGACGGAGGGGAAATGAGCGCCTGGACGAGACGAAGCCGTGGGTAGGTCGGACGCGCCGATCGGCGGCGGGACGGCGGCGGCCGAAGCGCTTTTGCGCGCGGGGGCAGGGGAGGCAGACGGGTTCGGCGGGGGAGAGAGAGAGAGAGGTTGGAGGGCTGAAATGGAATTTTAATGAAATATCTCGGGTTCGACTTGTATTTATAGCAAAATACCCCGAAAAACTAATAACCCCACAAATACATCGTGATTCCTTAAAAATCATCTGTTTTCAAAAACTCTCTCTCTAACTCCAAAACCCTCTACCGGTGCTCATACAGCACCCGAGATTCCGAGACACATCAAAAACCCAACTCTTAGGTTTTACACCGTAATGTGAATACAATCTCAACCTCTGGATCCAACGATCCCAACTACCCAAATAAAAGAGCCCAGAAGGCCCAACACCTCGATTAAACTCCAAATCGTCCCGTAAAACCACTTTAGGGATTATTAACACTACGGGATTAACACTTATAATCCCTGGTCATCACAGGGGATGTCACAATACTCCCCTACTTATAAGATTTCGTCCTCGAAATCACATGCACTTACCCCAACAGAAACTAAACATAAACTCATACCAGAGAATAGTTCCGGGTAGTGCTGCACCATATGCTGCTCCGTCTCCCACGTAGCCTCCTCGACCCCCTGCGATCCCACTGAACTTTGATCATCGGTATCACTTTGTTCCGAAGTCTACGGTCTGCTCGATCCAGAATTCTGACAGGCCGTTCCACATAAGACACATCGGACTCTAACTGAACTTCGGAAGGCTGTAACACATGAGACGGATCCGGCTCATACTTCCGCAGCATCGATACATGAAACACATCATGTATCCCAGATAAAGAAGGCGGCAAAGCCAGTCGGTAAGCCAATGTGCCAATGCGCTGCAAAATCTCGTACGGTCCCACAAACCTCGGAGACAGTTTCCCGCGCATCCCAAATCGCACAACGCCTCTGAAAGGCGAGATCTTCAAAAAGACCTTATCTCCCAACTGAAACTCTAACGGTCTCCATCGTTTATTCGCATAAGCTGCCTGTCTGTCTTGGGCTGCTTTCATTTTCTGCCTTATAGTCTTTATCTTCCCTTCCATTTCCCGGATCAATTCAGGCCCTCTGACTGATCTACTGTCCAAATCATTCCAACACAGGGGTGATCTACATCGTCTGCCATAAAGAGCTTCAAACGGAGCCATCTGAATACTTGCCTGGTAGCTATTGTTATACGAAAACTCTACCAAAGGCACTGAATCCTGCCAAGAGGCATCGAACTCCAAAACACAAGCTCTTAACATGTCCTCGAGCGTCTGAATAGTGCGCTCGGTCTGGCCATCCGTCTGAGGATGATAAGCAGTGCTCAATCTGACCTCAGTTCCCAAAGCTGACTGAAGGCCTTCCCAAAAATGAGATGTGATCGGATCTCGATCTGACACAATAGAAACGGGGATCCCATGCAATCTCACCACATCTCTAACATACAACTGCGCCATCCTCAAAAACGTAAAGGTCATGCTATAGGGGATAAAGTGGGCTACCTTAGTCAATCTGTCCACAATCACCCAAATAGCATCGAAGCCTGAAGCACTCCTCGGCAAATGAGTTACGAAGTCCATGGAAATGTGCTCCCATTTCCACTTCGGTATCTCCAAGCTCCTCAACTCGCCGCCAGGTCTCTGCCTCTCTGCCTTAACCTGCTGGCAGATCAGACACCTCTTCACAAAAGCGATGACATCAGACTTCATTCTCTTCCACCAAAACTGACCACGCAGATATCTGTACATCTTCTTCCCGCCTGGGTGGATGCTAAGTCAGCTACTGTGAGCTCGCTCCAAGATTCCCTTACGCAACTCCGGCGTACTCGGAACTACCCAGCGGTTACCCAATCTCAAAGATCCGTCGTCGGCCACTCTGAACTTCGTCGGCTGACCAAGATGCACTATAGACAACCATCTCTGAACCTCAGCATCTGACCTCTGAGCTCTCCTGATGTTCTCATAAATATCTGGCTCAGCTAATAAGGTAGAGACATACACTGGCGATGCATCAATGTCGAAGTCATAGCCCAGATGGCAATAGGAGGTCATCATAGCCGACAAATGAATGACGTCCTCAGCAGAACTCCTCACTTTCCGGCTCAAGGCGTCCGCTGTCAAATTGGCTTTCCCGGGATGGTACTCTATCTCACAGTCATAGTCCTTGAGTAGGTCCATCCATCTCCTCTGTCTCATGTTCAGCTCCGCCTGAGTGAATAGAAACTTGAGGCTCTTGTGATCCGTGTATATGGTGAATGAAGTGCCATATAAGTAATGTCTCCAGATCTTCAGGGCGAAGATGATAGCCGCCAATTCCAAGTCATGAACTGGATATCTGATCTCATGCGGCTTCAACTGTCTCGATGCATAAGCTACCACATGCTTATCTTGCATCAGAACACACCCAAGGCCCTGGAGTGATGCATCAGTATACAGAACAAATCTGGAGTTCTCTGTCGGGATCACTAACACTGGCGCCGTCGTCAACCGGTGCTTCAACTCCTGGAAGCTCTCCTCACAAGCTTCTGACCAAAAGAAAGGCATACCCTTCTGAGTCAACTGAGTCAGCGGCTTGGCAATCTTCGAAAAGCCCTCAACAAAGCGCCGATAATACCCGGCCAAACCAAGAAAACTCCGGATCTCAGGCACAGAAGTGGGGGCAGCCCACTCCATCACAGCCTCAATCTTCTTCGGGTCCACTGATATCCCGCTGCTCGAAATGACATGCCCCAGAAACACTACACTGCTCAGCCAAAACTCGCACTTACTGAGCTTAGCATACAACTGATGCTCTCTAAGAATCTGAAGTACTGTCCTCAAGTGTTTCACATGATCTTCCTCGCTCCGGGAGTAGATAAGAATGTCGTCAATAAACACGATGACGAACTGATCAAGATACGGCTGAAACACTCTGTTCATCAGACTCATGAAGACGGCCGGGGCGTTCGTCACACCGACGGCATCACTAAGAACTCATAATGCCCGTATCGAGTCCGGAACGCTGTCTTCTGCACATCTTCCTCTCTGACCCGAATCTGATGATACCCGGATCTCAAGTCAATCTTACTATACACCCTGGTACCTTGCAACTGATCAAACAAGTCGTCTATCCTTGGGAGAGGATACTTGTTCTTCACTGTAGCCTTGTTCAGCTGCCGGTAATCGATGCACAACCGCATCGAACCGTCCTTCTTCTTCACAAAGAGAACTGGTGCGCCCCATGGCGACACGCTCGGGCGTATATACCCCTTGTCCAAGAGATCCTGCAACTGCTCTTTCAACTCTCTCAACTCTGCCGGTGCCATCCTATAAGGTGCACGAGAGATAGCGGATGTCCCTGGCAGCAACTCGATCCCAAATTCAACTTCCCTGGCCGGTGGAAATCCTGGGATCTCTTTTGGAAATACATCAGCAAATTCTGCCACAACTGGTACATCCTCAACCCTCAGTTCTTTACTCTTTTCAGACGTGTCCACGGCATAAATAAGATAGCCCGTGTGCCCACGTTCCAACAGCTGAGACATCTTGATCGCTGAAATCAACGGAATCTTCGCACGAGACCCGTTGCCAAAGAAAGTCCACTGACTGCCCAACTCAGGTCTGAACTTCACTGTTCTCTGCCGGCAATCTACCACTGCCTGATATCTGTTCAGAACATCAATACCCAAGATGCAGTCGAAGTCTGACATACCCAGCACAATCAAGTCTGATCTCAACTCGTTGCCCTCAAAATAAATGAGGCAGTCTGCCATAAACTGATCCGCAACGACATTTCTTCCAGTGGGTGTCGAGACAAGGAGAGGCGTGGGTAAAGAAGACGTGCGCATATGGTGTCTTTCCACAAATCCCACAGATACAAAGGAATGGGAGGCACCTGTATCTATCAAAACAAAAGCAGGGTACGTAAATAAATGGCACGTACCGGCAATCACCTCCTCTGGAGCTGCCTGAGCCTGCTCCCTGGTCAGTGCATATACCTGTCCCTGGGGCGGTCCCACTGTCTGACCTCCCGACGGACGAGGTCCAAACTGCTGCCTCTGCTGCACTGTCCTGTCCTCAAACCTTGGCCTGTTGCCCTGATACTCTGACTGGCCTCCCCTGGTGGGACAATACCGAGCAATGTGGCCCATCTTGCCACAGACATAACATGCAGGACACTTATTTGAAGAATGTGGTCCTCCACAGTTGTTGCACCTCGGCTCTCCCGGCCTATCCCCTTGTGAAGATCCTCGATTGGCCGACCAATTTCCTTTCTTGCCATCCTGTTTCTGACCAAAGTATTTCTTTCCACCATACCGCGAAGATGAAGAGGCACCACGGGGTTTAAATGGCTCACCCCGAGGCCTCAAACTGTCACTAGTCTGCCTCTGTTGCGGTACCGGTGGTGGCATGGCATAAGCTCCCACTCCTAGCTCAGCAAGCTCCGCTCTCGTGAGAGCATCATCAAAAGAAGTTGGGTTATTGATGATAACCCGGTCATAGAGCTCCGGTCGCAGTCCTTTCATGAAATTTCTCATCTTGGCACGTCCATCAGAGGCAATATGGGGGACATACCTAAGTAGTGATGAGTACTGTGTGGCATAGTCTGCCACTGTCATGTTCCCCTGCCTCAGACTTGCAAATTCATCCTCTTTTGTCTGTCTTGCTGCCGCGGAGAAGTATCGGTTCAAGAACCTGGTCCTGAAGAGCGTCCAGTCGATCACAGCACCCAGTGCTCTCATTTCCATTACTGTGCTCCTCCACCACATCAGAGGTTTCTTGGCTAATTGAAACTCCGCTAGCCTCAGCCAAGCCGTCACAGCACAAGGAGCCGATACAAAGATCTGCTCAAGTCTTTCTAACCACTCTTCAGCCTCTTCTCCGGACTCTGTCCCCTCAAACCGGGGTGGATGATAAGACAGAAACTGCGTCAAGCTAATCTCACCCGGTAGCAATAACTGGACCACTGGTTCCATTCCTACAGCCGGTGGAGGTAGAGGATTAGCCTGTCCAATACTCGCATTTACACTCCCAACATCTCCGACTTCCTCATTAGCAGCCATGCTGTAACACAAATGTTAACAACAATCCAAAGCAATATATATATCATGTCGTTAGATAACAGGAGTGATATAAGCATGTTAGTATAACCAAATATACACCAATATGCACCACATGCATAAACATGCTTCAAATGTAAGCACCTAGCCAAACATGCTAAGGCTACCCTTCACTCGTTCCCGGGTTCTCTAACCACTGCTCTGATACCACTAATGTAAGGACCCTAATCCTTAAGTGCGGAATAAAGGCATAATAGAGCTAAATAAATGATCAGAGTAGAGTAAACAAGTTGAGTCTATGAGCTTAAGCATTTACATGCCAAAATAAAGGACTACCAAAAGGATTAATTACATTCCAACAAATGAATGTGTCCACTATAGTTTTACACTACTCCTAGAGTAGGCACTATACAAAAGAATCCTGTCCTTTCATCTACCAAAGATGCTCGTGAAGCTCACTGTCTCAACCCGATCAAGCCCATCTATCATGCCAAAAAGGTACCTACAAGGACAACCCCCAAACATGAGCAATAATAATCATTCATATTCAACACAATATGAAGATAAAGCGTAAATGCATAATCAATATGAAACACTTCCTGTTTCCCGTGCATTTCAAACGCTTCCCGTTTGGTTGTCCCTGTACCAGAACTCATGAGTATAATCAATAGATTATTTTTTTCAATGGCCAAAACATGTCATGACATCATATACCATCTCAACTGTACCACATATTGGTCACCATTCCCTAGTCTGTCCATCACAGTGTATTTTAATGCCCCTCGCTTATATTCATATGGGCGGCATAGGATAACCTCGCTACAATGGACATGCGGCGCTCCCACCCCTCGCTTCACAGAGAGCGGCAAATACCCTTTCCTCGCCCCATATGACAACCACGCTCAAATGTGACATGCGGTGCTCCCACCCCTCGCTTCACATTTAGCGGAACCAAAACAAAAAGCGGCAAGCATTAAAATCATCAAAGGATGACCACGACTCATGGGATGTGCATCCAATAATCATAATATGCATCTATCATCAATATGCATAAATTACCATGTATATGCATCCACAATGCAATACCTCATATGGCATAAATCAACATGTATATGCATCCACAATGCAATACCACATATATACTCGCATCCACAATGCATAAACAATGAGCATATAAAATACGACTCATGGGATGTGCATCCAATAATCATAATATGCATCTATCATCAATATGCATAAATTACCATGTATATGCATCCACAATGCAATACCTCATATGGCATAAATCAACATGTATATGCATCCACAATGCAATACCACATATATACTCGCATCCACAATGCATAAACAATGAGCATATAAAATACATGTTACCGTTGGGTGCCCGTACGTCCACTACGTACCTTTCCAAAATGTGGAATGTGGTTGGACCTCAATTCCTCGGCTGCGTTGCCACCTGGGTTGGTTCTACATATTCACAAATACCAATATTAGAACCCATTAATAGTCCAATACCAAAAATCCCACAAAAACACCCAAAAACACCATTTTTGGCATCTCGCGATCGATCGCCATCAAGCCCCGATCGATCGCGAGATCACACTGCCTCGCCCAACAAAATTGCACAATCCGCGATCGATCGCGGAGCTAGCGCCGATCGATCGCGGCCTCGCCGATCGATCGCGCGCATCTCGAGATCGATCGCTGAAGCGCACTGCCTCAGCGCTGTTGCTCGCGATCGATCGCGAGCGGACGCCGATCGATCGCCGAGCTGCGGGAAATCGAGATTCGGGCACTATTCACCCATCTCCTTCCCAAACACCAACAAACCCACCAATACCAACATAAATCAAACCCAACAACTCAAAACCACCCATAAACATCAACATAAACTCAAATATACAACATCCAACCAAAACACTACCAAAATCACAACACCCAACACAAACCCATTTTAAACCCTTTAAAACCAAACCAAACTCAAACAAAACCTTACAAAATTAACAATGAGGTACCCATACCTCTTGGGGATCTCAAATCACCCAACAATCTTCCACAAATCAAAGTTTGCAAGGTCTCCTCTTCACCTCAAAGGTGGAACTCGAAAATATGGGAAGAGGGGAAGGGTTTGGGTGTTAGAAATGATTTGGTAAAGTTAAAAGTGTTGGATGGGGTGGGGTTGGGTAAAAGAGGTGAGTTTTAAATTAAAATGCAATCCAAGGCAATTCCATGGTGTATAAAACACCCAACATGATATTTTTCAAAGCATTTACTCAAAATGCACCATAATATCAATTAAACACATGATTCCTCATAAATTGCTAACCAAGGCAAATAAATCATGCTTCCAATAATATTTACCCAACATGCACCACATGCACCCTAAAATGCAACCCCGGGTCATCCTATCCACATGACCATGCATTTCCACATAAGGTAAATAAATCCCAACACGTAATCAATTACCACATAATTAATCATGTAAACATAATTTAAAGCCAAATAGCAATTAACCATTTCGGGGATGTCACAGTTTGACATCTTTTAAAACCTTTTAGGAAAGACGTTGTAGTTCGCCTTTAGCCTGGAAAGAAATCGGTGAAAACCAGTTGACTGGACCTGATATTATACGAGAAACAAATGATAAGATTCAGTTGTTCAGATAGCGGATGATGGCTGCCCAGGATCGTCAAGCTAGTTATGCTTCTAAACGAAGACGACCCATAGAATTTCAGATAAGGAATCACATGTTTTTGAAAATTCCTCTGTTAGTGGCACTAATTGTTTTGGGAATGCGAGGAAAGTTATCAGTTATGAGGGCCATACAAGATCTGAGATTGAACTGGAAATCTGGCCTATAGATTGGCATTGTCACCAGATGTATCGGTCACTCGCGATGTATATCTCTTCATGTTGCTCGTGCTGAATATATTATCGAATCGATGACGTAAGTCAGCTAATGAGATTGTAATTGCTCATTCTTGTAGAACATCTCGGTTGCATTTTATATCATAAGGATATATACCAGTTCCATTGTATTCAATATATCATGTCGAATATTCTAATCCATATGTCATTTCAGCGTTGATCTGAATCTATGTTGTGATTTCGAGGACGAAATCTGTTTAAGTGGGGGAGAAGTGTATGGCCCTGATATTTGTTTACCATTAATTAAATATAAATTGGGAATTTATTAATAATTAATTTGTGATTAATTAATTAGAAGTGAAATTGACAATATAAATGTCAACTGACAATTTAATCGGAACATGATATATTTTTGACTTGGTAAAATATCTCCGATAATATTTTCTAAAATATTTGATTAAAATGAAGAATTAAATTTTGTGAGTATAATAGTGGGTATAAATCCCAATCGTTGATTGAAAATGTAATTTATCAGTACACCGGCGATACTCCGATGTACATTACTGGACTGGAAATACACATATATTAAAACAATTTCAGCTCATTTTCAGGCACGAAAACGTGAAAACACACACATAAAAACTGATCCTTCCATTTTTTTCTCGGATTCTCTCGTGCTTGTCTGACTTCTTCCGGTTAAAGTCGTGCGTTCGCTGCCCTCCGGCCACCTCTCGGTGCGTCCGACCTACCACCGTATAGCCAACTCTCAGGCGGTCATTTCCATACCAAGGAATCGGAGTTTCCGTCTCGGAATCATTCGGATTTTTCCAGAAAACGGTGAGCTCGAGATTTTAGGGTTCTTGTTGTTTTTCTTCAAATTCAACAATTGTCACCATTAATTAGTTCGAATTATCTTGTGCGAAAGCTTCTACTCACCATGATCGAAGTTTCCCACCAGTCGCCGCCCCTCCAGTCGCCGTGAATCGCCGAAAATCGCACATGCAAGGCTCGGTTACTGTTCACTCAAATGTGGTAAAATCCGATTTTGAATTTTTAGTTTGTAATTCAAATTTTGGCCTTCAAATTGGGTGTTGATGTTAGTTCTAGCATTGCTTGTGGAGGTTGGTTGAATTAGCTGATGCATGTCCGATTGTAGTTGATGCATGTTTAGGGATTTTTGTTCGATTTTAAGTGGTTGAGGGTTGCAATGTTTAAATCATGCCTTGGTTGAGTTTACCTCTTTTAAACCATGTTTTAGTTAGATAAATCATGTGTTGGAGATTTTACAGAATTCTTTCAAGTTTGTCTTGTTGGTTGGATCGAATTCTTGTAGCTTGTTGAGGGGATAATGATCGATGTTCATGCATGTTAGAATATGGCAATCGATTTTCAGGTTTTGAGGATTAATGTTTGAAATGCTGGGTTAGTCAATCATTAACTAACTGAAATCGTTTTTTAGATTGAATGAATCTTGTATAAGAGAATTTCATGTAATTTCAATGACATTTTGAGTTTGGTTAGCTGTTGAATGGGGGGAAATCAATCGAGTTTTCAAGGGCTTAGGAGGTGAAAATGCTTAAACGTTGTTTGCGGTCAACTTTGTAAGCTGTTCAATGAGTTTATTTCCACGTTATGAATATTATTGAATGATATAAATGAGTTGTGAATCAATGAATGAAACAAATGTGTTAATAGGATTTTAATGATGATGAGACATCTTAAAAACTCCAGAACTGAATAAATGGTAAGAATAAGTATACGAGAATCAGAATATGTCTATCCTACAAAGTTTAGATCTGATTAGTATCCTCAAGTTAAAGAATAACTTATATGTATGTTGAGGTAATTTTAGTGATAAAGAAGTAATGAAAATTGTGTTGAATGAATTTGATAGATTAATACATGGCATGAGAGTTCCACAAACTAAGAAGACAACATTTCAGCTTCTAGAACAAAGAAAGTAAAGGTATGTTGCGATCGGTAACATACGACAGGTATCTGTATTATTTGATATATGACTTGCTGAACTTACATGAATTATGTGGGGTCCTCGTTACTTAATCCATTATGTATCAGTTCATTATACATATGTGAGTAAGAATTAAGTAAAAACATACACTGATTAAGAGTTTAGTTATGTAGGTTGTTACAAGTTAACCAAAAACCATGTCTTACCTACACATCCTATATACATCATAACAACCTAGACCAAAAACTCCTAAGCAGTGGTTCAGCTCGCAGCAGAATAGACTCACAATCCCGTCTTCCCACGTCTATGAGTCCCTACAAAAACAATCACACAACATGAGTATTGATACAAAACCATCCCAGTACGATATCAATAAAACATAAACGATAAAGCACTATAACCAACAAATGTGATTGTCCTGTATCATGCATCATCAAATGCAAATATGTCATGACATGTCTCATCTCATATCCTCATCTTGTTATAACCAGACCAATATGATATGTCTATCTCAGCTCAATATGTCAGTGGAACCTCATCACATCTTCATATTAGCAGCACATATCATAGTCCCGTCCTCACATGTTATAACAGCGAGAGCATATATCCAACCGGCGTATATCTTTCATGCCAAAGCATATGTAGCATATCTATCGTGGCAACAATCCCTGCCAAAGCACATGCCCAACACTGGCATATCTATTGTGGCACCGATCTCAGCCAAAGCATATACTACATATCTATCGTGGCATCTATCTCAACAATGTAATATCATGAATGCACATACATATGATCACCAATCATATGGTACAATATTCACATCATCATCATACCAATCATATGGTACAATATCCACATCATCATCACAATCATATCATATACTCGTACGTCAACACGTACCTGTCGTGGGACACAAAAGATATAAATTAGGTGTCAATGTCTAACCGCCTCGTTGTCCTGTCCCCTGTGATGATGCTACAACAATGCCAATAATATATCATGTTAACATGTTCCATGGTGTATCTCTTACAACTCGAAACTTAACATTCAAACATAATATTTGTATGTTATACCTTCATTTCAACATGTTTCCATATCATTACAACTCAATTCATTGAATTCAACAACATATAAATTCCATCTTCCTTCAAACAATTCACATGCTTCTTAAATTGCATAACAAACACCATAACTAAGTTATGACACCAACTAACTACATCAAGTAGAGAATGTAACTTTTCCTTACCACATACTTCATGTTGAACATGCTTCCAAGCTAGAACAAGCAAATATGGTTTATTGCTACATATTCTACAACAATGTTGTACTATTGTTTTAGTTCATAGATATCAACTAACAACCATTCAACATCTCTACTCTGCTTCTCATATCAACCATGTATGAGAATAAGTTTTAGCAATGCCATAGAAATGGTCTTATTTCATGCCATTTCCTACCATTCTTGCTTTATCACACATAAAATCATTTACTTGTTTCCCATGAAACGTCATACATGTTATCATTCCTACTCGCTTCAACCCAAACCCGAGTCTACACCATACCAAACTTATTTCATAATTACGCCTTAACCAGATCATATACGTATACGTCATATCGAGGTATTACAAATTACGTGAAACTACGGGGCTACGTGAAACTACTTGGCTATGTGGAATTACTTGGCTATGTGAGTTACATTGATTTATGGAGCATACATGGAATTCATGATTTAGCATTCGATGTATGAAATAAATGTTTTGTTAACACACATCATTTTTACATATATACATCGATGCATGACATACACGTTGAGCTATCGTTTCTTTGATATCCTTGATGATGATTGAGTTGATTTACTCTGAGTGTTGGGGACGACAAGCACGGCGATGACAGGCAGTATAGGTAGCGACTGTAGTCACGCGCATGTCACTGGACCTAGACATGAGGGATGGACTAGCACAACACATAGGATGATTCTCCTAGGGCAATGTGCGTGTGCTGTCACCCTCTGCTCGAGCTTGATATTGATTGATGATACCTTTCTTTGGACTCCGATTCGATATCTTGAGATTCAGCCCTCACTATATAACCAGCGGCATAAATCACCGCTATACAATCAGCGGCATAAATCATCGCTATAGAATCAGCGGAATAAACCATCGCTATAGAATCAGTGGCATAAATCATCGCTATAGATATCCGGCGGCATGAAACATCGCCAGAAGACTAGCGGAACGAACCATCGCTATATATACCCGACGACATGAACCATCGCCACAGAACTAGCGGAATGAACCATCGCTATATATACCCGGCGGCATGAACCATTGCTATATATACCCGGCGGCATGAACCATCGCCATAAGACTAGCGGAATGAACCATCGCTATATATACCCGGCGGCATGAACCATCGCCATAAGACTAGCGGAATGAACCATCGATATATATACCCGGCGGCATGAACCATCACCATAGAACTAGCGGCATGATATCCCTCGCTATATAGCGGCAAATATCATTCATCGCTACCTCGCTTCGACATACCAGCGGCATAATATCCCTCGCTAGAATATGACAGCGGAATGCTCATCGCTTCGACATATTAGCAGCAAATATTCTTCATCGCTATGGTAATACCCCTCGCTTCAAAATATTAGCGGCATAATATCCCTCGCGATAATATGACAGCGGCATGCGCTTCTACACATTTGCGGCAAATATTCTCCATCGCTATAATATGACAGCGGCAAGTATTCTATCATATAATATCCCTCGCTTTGACATGACCGCAACATCAATACCCCTCGCTTCGACATATTAGTGGCATAATATCCCTCACGATAATATGTGTGAGACCCCGCTATCAAATCAAGATACTAAGGTGCAATTAAGAGAACTAATCATTCATGTGTATATATATCAGAGTAATAATTCGTGTTGATTAACCTGAGCTTAAGAGATTACAGTACCAAAAGTTTCAAAAGGAATTTCACATATTCCTACAAAAGGTACTACGTTATAGTCTTACTCTACTTCTTGTAGAAGCTATACAAAAAAATTTTCTAACATGCTAATTCTGTAGCACTCCTTACAGCTCAGCATATCAACCCCGACCCTGGTTCTCATCATCAAAAGCACCTACAAAGACAACCCCCAACTCATGAGCATATCATAATTCATATTCAACATAATATGAATGTATGACGTAAATGCATAATCATAAATACAAAGCACTTCCTGTATTTCCAAGCATTTACAACGCCCATTGGTTGTCCCTGTACCATAACTCATAATAAACACATTATATGAAATTATGGATCCTTTAATAATGTCATGACATATCACCTCTTTCTTTACACAGCTTTTGAGTCATATATCAACATTTATTTTAATGCTTCTTGCTTCAACATCTCATTATGAGCGGTACCATCTTCCCCGCTTCATTACTACATAATCTCATAATGAGCGGTACCATCCTCCCCGCTTCATTACTACATAATCTCATAATGAGCGGTACCATCCTCCCCGCTTCATTACTTCATAATCTCATAATGAGCGGTACCATCCTCCCCGCTTCATTACTACATAACAAGCATAAGCATTAAAACCTACACTGTGATCTCTCTTGACTCGTGGAATACACCTCTTTATTCCACATCACAATATGCAACAACAATGCATAATATGCAACAACAATGCATAATAACATGTATCATACTCTTAATGCATCACATTGCATTCATCATGTGTCAAATAGACAAATGACCGCTTTATTTTTAAACAATTATTTTTCAAAGATTAGTGTGAAGCGATTCTACCGCAAGTGCACGGTGTCAAGTTTTAGTATAGTGAAAATTAAGTACAGGTTGTCGAATCCACAGGGACTAACGTATAAGTACCAAATAAGATCAATCAAATTATATTTAGCCTACGATTAAAGGAGCTTGATTAACTAACGCTAAATTAATCTAACGAATACAGATTAAACTAGAAACAATGACAATAATGGTTCCGGGAATGCAAAGGTAAGTTACTCAAGAAAATTACCAAGTTTGTCGTTCAATTATGTTATCTCTAATGATTCAATGGAATTCTCAATTTATTAACCAATTGAATTTAAAGGTGAAAGGTTTTCACGATTATTCGATACACTCTCTCGAGCTGTAACGAAACTAACAATAAATTAGAACAAGCCACTCTCGTGCACCTATTTACTAATTTAAAGTTGCTTAAATTATCAAAACCTATTAACTCTAAACCTTTCGATTTTAAGTTCTCACGTATGCGATATCATCTCTCGATCTCAATCTTAACATACATCATAAATTAATGGAGCTTGTTACAGCGTTATCTCTCGATCTCGGCTGTAACTCTCAAATTCAATCAAAGCTAGCTAGACTCTGATCTACACATGCAATTAATTTATGAACTTTAAATATCAATGCGCGCAAATATCAATGAATCAATAATATCAAACACAACGAACTAAAACTTCAATAATATAAACCAATTTTAATTCAAATCAATAACAGATGAGTTTTCTTGTCTCTCGACCTTAAAAACAACAAATGCAAATTGAAAATCAAATAAATTAAGTTTAGAAATACGATAAACGATGGATGAATCCGCGCGTTGCACCGTGATTTCTTCTCTTGTTCCTTCCTTGCACTCCGGAACGGATAGGCTCGACTTTGGACGAAGAACGGAGATTGGATCTCCTTCTTCCGGCGTTGGGCGGCGGCTAGGGCGGCTGCTCTTGACCTAAAAAGTCTGATATTTTCTCTCCAAGTTCGTCCTCTATTCTGTGGAAGAGAGTCCCCTTAAAAAGCCCTCCAAAATCTCGATAAAATAGGAAAATAAAATCTTCAAATCTCGCGTCTCGATCGATCGAGAATTTCACCGATCGATCGGTGCACTGTTCACGCCAGCTTTTGGAACTCACTGCCTCGCTCGATCGATCGGGAATTTCCACCGATCGATCGAGATTTCTCAAAAATTGTTGCTGAAGTTACTGCCTCGCTCGATCGATCGATATTTCTACCGATCGATCGAGCCTTCGAAAATTCTGAGTCTTGCTACTGGCTGGCTCGATCGATCGAGAATAACTCTCGATCGATCGAGATCTGAAGAAACCATTTTCTACTTTTTCATCATCTTTTATGCCTCGATTTCGCCCGTTATCTTCTCATTAGCTCATTTCTTCCACTTCTGATCTAATTTCCTGAAACAAATGAATAAACACCAAAAAGCATAATATCATCCAGGAAAAAGTACAGAAAATGGGAAGAAATCACAGTTAAAAACACTCAAAATCTAAGCCTATCAACTCCCCCAAACTTAGACTTGATCGTCCTCGAGCAAGCAATAAACTCAAAAAGAAAGTTAAACTCGATACTAAGTATGAATTTTCTTTGCAACATATGTAACAGCTCAGAAATCCTACTTACACATCAATAGGATTCAATCAACATTTAACCAGAAGCATTTTCTCCTAAGTTAAACAATGCATCGCAACATCGGAACGTGCGTGTGTGCTATTGTCAAACATGAGTTACATATATATCTTTAAAATCAACATGTGCCATATTAACTCCTAGTCAAGATTACTTTAAATTACTCTACAAGTTTACTATCCAGCACTTCTCCACTAATGTAATTGTTCCCTAGACTTGGATCAAAAGGTCTTAAAAGCTTATAACGTTAGGCCTTTTGGTGTCGGCTTCAAAGGAAAGGTAGGATGAATTCAAAGAAGAGAGTATAACAAAATCAGTTCAACTATTTTTTGAGCTTCTCTTCAGCTTTTTTCTAGCCTTGGCCACTTTGGGTCTTATTTTGAATTTTTCTTTTCAAGGCTTTTCTCTACATCTTTTCTTTTTCTTTGCTCATTCTTTTGTTCCTTTTGAACTCATTTGCATATACAATTCTGTGCAATGAATGAGATTCATTATACTCTCCTAGGGGTAGGTAAAAATTTTCTTTTAGGCTCAAACCAAGGTGGGTATAATGAGTTGCCAAGAATGTCGAATGGGGGTCTAATCATATGCAATGCATATACCATTCTTTTTTCAATAAGGCTCAAAAGGGGACACTAAGGAATAATATATAACAGGTAGGCTTGAAAGGCTCAAACGGTCCGAAGATCGCCTAAATCATCTCCAAGTCTAGTTCCTAATTATAAATTCCGCCTCAAAGTGCTTTCAACTAAACTGTAAAGTTCTCTAAGATACTCAAGACTCATCATAGTTAACACAAGTTTTCAATTTAATCAATACATACTTCACTCAATCATGACTCAATAAGTGCTCAAATTATTCCTCAGTTTTGACATATAGTTAACAAAGGATATATACAAACAAGTTAAACATTTTCATGGTTCCTATCTAGATGAGGATTAATTTCATCATGTATTACCATTGCAAGTCCAATTCATCAATTCTCAAGAATCACTCAATCCAAAAAAAAATTTTGTTGGTAATGCTCAAGGACAAATTAGTCTCAACATCATGCAGTCATGCTAGGAAAAGAAACAAGACAAGTAGCAATATGTGCAAAAGCAAGATTATGTACAAATACTCAAAAACCCCCCCAAACTTAGCATGTGAATTGCCCTCAATGAACAAGAAAAATAAATGCCAAGGCAAAGACACATACCATGATGACGATCGTCACTGATCGTCATCCTCATCATGCTCCGGAGGGGGAACTGGGTAGTGGTGCTCCTCGCCACACACGGATCCATGCTACAAAACAAAAATAAAAATAACTAACGCAATAAATTAAACTACAGAAAAAGAAAGAGAAACACAGGGAAATAAGGAAAAGTTCTTGATTTATAGTCCCAAGCTGGACTGTCATCTCCTCTCTCTCAGTCGTCAAGATAAACTACAGACGCAACCGTTTGGACTTCGTTGCTCATGTGGTAATGCTTTAAGCGTTGCCCATTCACTGTAAATGTTCCCCTGTTAGGATCAGTAACTTCAATTGCACCAGAGGGATAGATCTTTGCAATGTTGAATGGTCCGGACCAACGAGAGCGTAGTTTGCCTGGGAAGAGTCGCAATCTGGAGTTGAACAAGAGTACAGCATCACCTACCTTGAATTCCCTTTGTTGTATACGCGAATCATGCCACTTCTTAGTTTTCTCTTTGTAAATCTTGGCATTCTCATATGCTTGATTGCGGAATTCTTCCATCTCATTCAATTGTAGAAGACGCTTCTCACCTACAGCCTGGCAGTCAAAGTTTAACCATTTAATAGCCCAATATGCCTTATGTTCAAGTTCAACAGGGAGGTGACATGCCTTACCAAATACCAACTTATAAGGTGATGTGCCAATGGGTGTCTTAAAAGCAGTTCGATAAGCCCATAATGCATCATCTAAGCGTAAGGACCAATCCTTTCGGCTTAGAGTCACTGTCTTTTCTAAAATCCTCTTCAACTCTCGATTTGAAACCTCTACTTGCCCACTGGTTTGTGGATGATAAGGCGAAGACACTTTGTGGGTGACACCATATTTACTCAAAAGTTTTTCAAATTGTTTGTTACGAAAATGGGTGCCACCATCACTAATGATTGCTCGAGGGGTGCCAAAACGAGTAAAAATTTTTCTTTTCAGAAATTGCACAACCACGCGAGCATCATTAGTGCGCAAAGCTTCCGCCTCTACCCACTTTGACACGTAATCTACTGCGACAAGTATGTACTTATTTAAACAAGAGCTTGGGAAAGGTCCCATGAAATCTATTCCCCACACATCAAAAATTTCACATTCAAGCATATTAATCAATGGTAATTCATTCCTTCGAGAAATATTACCGACCCTCTGACATCTATCACATGAAGAGACATACCTGAATGTATCCTTATACAGCGTTGGCCAATAAAATCCAGAACCAAGTACCTTAGCTGCTGTTTTAGTAGCTCCAAAATGCCCACCAGCATCCCCATCATGACATTTCTGCATAATATCCTGTATCTCCTCCTTTGGGACACAACGCCTTATTATGTTATCTGCACAGACTTTAAACAAGTATGGTTCCTCCCACAAAAGATGTTTAACCTCAGAAAAGAATTTTTTCTTTTGATAAAAATTCAGATTTTGTGGGAGGATACCACTAACAATATAGTTTGCATACTGTGCATACCAAGGCAACAATTCAGCACTAAACAATTGCTCATCAGGGAAATTCTCATTAATCTCAACTACCTCATTGTCATTTGTCTCATGCAAGTTCTCAATTCGCGATAAATGATCTGCAACCACATTTTCAACACCTTTCTTATCTCTTATCTCTAAGTCAAATTCTTGCAATAATAAAATCCACCTAATCAAGCGTGGTTTTGCATCTTTCTTCGCAAGTAAGTACTTTAGTGCAGCGTGGTCAGTGTACACAATAACTTTAGCAAGACATAGGTAGGAGTGAAACTTATCAAAAGCAAAAACTATGGCTAGAAGCTCTTTTTCAGTGGTGGCATAGTTAAGTTGTGCTTCATTCAAAGTGCGACTAGCATAGTAAATTGTATGAAATACCTTGTTCCTCCTTTGTCCTAGGACTGCTCCTACCGCAGTGTCACTGGCGTCACACATTAGTTCAAAAGGTAACTCCCAATCAGGTGCGACCAATACCGGTGCTGTTACCAATTTCTCTTTGAGTGTCTCGAACGCCTGCATACAATCAGAATTGAACTCATAAGATGCATCTTTAGTTAACAAATGAGATAGAGGTTTAGAAATTTGTGAAAAGTCCTTAATGAAACGTCGATAAAATCCTGCATGTCCTAAAAAACTCTGAATCCCTTTCACTGTTGTCGGCGGTGGTAATTGTTGTATCACTTGAATTTTAGCCCGATCCACTTCAATACCCTTTTCAGATATCTTGTGTCCCAAGACTATTCCTTCTTGGACCATAAAATGACACTTCTCCCAATTTAGTACGAGATTTGTCTCTTCACACCTAGCCAACACCAGATTCAAGTTAGCTAAACATATATCAAAAGAAGAACCAAATACAGAAAAATCATCCATGAATACTTCTAGGAACTTCTCTATCATGTCATGAAATATGGCTACCATACATCGTTGAAAGGTAGCAGGTGCATTACATAATCCAAATGGGATTCGTCGGAATGCAAATGTGCCATAAGGACAAGTGAAGGTAGTCTTCTCTTGATCCTCAGGCGTAATAGCAATTTGGTTATATCCCGAATATCCATCTAGAAAACAATAAAAATCATACCCTGCTAACCTTTCCACCATCTGATCAATGAAGGGAAGGGGGAAATGGTCTTTACGAGTGGAATCATTTAACCTCCTATAATCAATACACACTCTCCACCCTGTGACTGTTCTAGTGGGTATTAACTCATTATTCTCATTAGGAACAACAGTAATACCTCCCTTTTTCGGTACACATTGAATAGGACTTACCCATGAGCTGTCAGAAATAGGGTAGATAATACCTGCGTCCATAAGCTTAATCACCTCAGCCTTGACTACCTCTTGCATTTTTGGATTGAGACGACGTTGAGGTTGAACCACGGCCTTGAATGTGTCTTCCATAAGAATTTTATGCATGCAGACCGATGGGCTAATTCCTTTGATATCTGATATCTTCCATCCAAATGCTTTCTTGTGCTCTTGAAGGACTTTCAGAAGCTTTTCCTCATTATCACCTGTCAAAGACGAAGAAATAATGATTGGTAAAGCTCTTTCAGTATCTAAGAAAATATACTTGAGATGTGATGGGAGAGGTTTGAGTTCAAGATTAGGTGACTCTTCAATTGATGGCTTTTGAGGTTTAATATCCCTTTTTCCCAATTCTCCCAGATTCTCGGTGGCTCGCTTCATGTAGGGACTGGTGTTGTTCATAAAAGCTATATGCTCAATGTCGTCCTGGCAGTGTTGCTCATCAGCTTCCAATAGGCATGCTTCCATGTTACTCTTGAATGTATCTTGCAAAAAATCATCTGTCAGAATATCAATTATATCAATACTGAAACACATGTGCTCATCGTGTGGATGTTTAAGTGCTTTGAAAACATTAAAAGTAACTTGATCCTCCCCTACTCGGAGGACCAACTTCCCTTGTTGCACATCGATTATTGCTTTTCCCGTTGCTAAAAATGGTCGACCCAAAATCAATGGTGTCTCTGAATCTTCGTCCATATCAAGTACCAGAAAATCAACGGGAAAGATGAATTTATCCACTTTGACTAGAACGTCTTCAATGATACCCCTAGGGTATGTGATGGATCGATCTGCTAACTGCAGTGAAACCTTGGTAGGTTTTGGCTCTCCTAGCCCCAACTTCCTGAAAATAGAAAATGGCATTAAATTTATACTAGCACCCAAATCACATAATGACTTTGTAAAAGATAATGATCCTATAGTGCATGGTATAGTAGAACTCCCTGGGTCTTTTAACTTTGGAGGCATTTTATTTTGCACAATTGCTGAGCACTCCTCCGTCAAACTTACCGTCTCATATTCGCCCAGCTTTCGTTTACTCGACAAGATTTCCTTCAAAAACTTAGCATAACTAGGCATTTGAAGTAAAGCGTCAGCAAATGGAATATTAATGTGTAGTTTCTTAAAAACTTCAAGAAATTTACCAAATTCTGCGTCCATCTTAGCTTTTTTCAATGCTGCGGGAAATGGGGGAGGAATTACTATCCTATCAATGTGTGTGTTCGGTGTAGTGTTAGAATGCTTACCTTTCTCTGTTACCTTTTTCTCAGTCATATCCTTGCTTTCGGATGTCTCTCCATGACTCTCTTCAGCTTCAACTTGCGGTCTTAGCTCTTTTCCACTTCTTAACTCAATGGCCTTTGCTTGCTCGTTTTGATTCTTCACTGTTCTACTTGAGATGTTGCCCTGCAATTGTCCTGTGATTAATGATGCGAGCTTACCCACTTGCACTTCCAAGTTCTTTATTGCTGCATCCTGGGTTGTCATCCTGGATTCAGTTGATGCTATGAACTTGGCTATTAGCTCTTCCATACTCAGTTTATTCGATCCTCCCGGTTGTAGCTGTGGATTTAACACTTTCTCTTTGTTGGGCCACCTAAAATTGTTATGATTCCTCCACCCCGGGTTGTATAAATTTGAGTACGGACTGGTGGGTGACCTGTTATTTACAAAATTCACCACTTCATTAGTTTGCAAGAATGGGTTACCTGCCTGGCATTCGATGCTAGGATGACCGCCTCCACACAGCTCACAGAAGATAGCTTGAGCTTGCATCGCTGCTGCTCCCATGCTATCTATCTTCCGGTTCATAGCTTCTAATTGAGCCGAAAGAGCAGTGATTTCGTCCACTTGATGGACTCCTATTGGCTTCTGTGGCGTGCTCTTCTCTGACTGCCACAGGTAGCTATTGCACGCCATTTCTTCCAATAAGCTATATGCCTCTTCCGGCGTCTTCCTCATTATTGATCCCCCAGATGCTGCATCTATCATCGAACGGTTATAAGAAAATAAACCGTTATAAAAAGTTTGTACCTGCAACCAAATGGGTAGACCGTGGTGTGGGCATCTCCTCAACAATTCTTTAAAACGATCCCACGCTTCATATAATGTCTCGGGGTCCAACTGCCCAAAAGTCGTGATGTCGTTTCGCATCTTCGCCGTCTTGGAAGGGGGAAAGTACTTTGATAAAAATGCTTTCATCATCTCCTCCCATGTTGTTATTGAACCTGCAGGTAGTGAATTTAACCATGATTTAGCCTTATCTCGTAATGAAAAAGGAAAGAGCCTTAACCTGATGGCGTCGTCGGAGACGCCATTCTGTTTGAACGTGTCACAAATCTCCAAAAAGTTGGAGATGTGATTGTTTGGATCTTCCGTGGCCGCTCCCCCAAACATAACCGAGTGCTGAATCATTTGTATAATCGCCGGCTTGATCTCAAAGTTGTTCGCTTGAATCGTTGGCCTCGTAATACTGGATAAAGATTCATGAAGTGCGGGTTGCGCAAAGTCCATCATTGATCTAGGGTTCTGTGCTTCGTTATTGTCAGCCATTTCTCGAGCTTCTCTTGATTTACTTAGTAGAGTTCTCTCTATCTCTGGATCAAACGGCTCGAGAAGGGGTTCCTCTTTTCTATGCTTGCACTAAAGAACCGATTCCTGTTCAAAATAGACAAAAGGAGACAACAAAAATACACCAAGAAAATATTAACAAAGATCGACAAAAGAAAACAAAGAAAACAAAAATGCAATAATAAAAGAATTGGCTAAATTACAATTAACTAATCTCGTATGATATTATACAGATTAGTCCCCGGCAACGGCGCCAAAAACTTGACCGCTTTATTTTTAAACAATTATTTTTCAAAGATTAGTGTGAAGCGATTCTACCGCAAGTGCACGGTGTCAAGTTTTAGTATAGTGAAAATTAAGTACAGGTTGTCGAATCCACAGGGACTAACATATAAGTACCAAATAAGATCAATCAAATTATATTTAGCCTACGATTAAAGGAGCTTGATTAACTAACGCTAAATTAATCTAACGAATACAGATTAAACTAGAAACAATGACAATAATGGTTCCGGGAATGCAAAGGTAAGTTACTCAAGAAAATTACCAAGTTTGTCGTTCAATTATGTTATCTCTAATGATTCAATGGAATTCTCAATTTATTAACCAATTGAATTTAAAGGTGAAAGGTTTTCACGATTATTCGATACACTCTCTCGAGCTGTAACGAAACTAACAATAAATTAGAACAAGCCACTCTCGTGCACCTATTTACTAATTTAAAGTTGCTTAAATTATCAAAACCTATTAACTCTAAACCTTTCGATTTTAAGTTCTCACGTATGCGATATCATCTCTCGATCTCAATCTTAACATACATCATAAATTAATGGAGCTTGTTACAGCGTTATCTCTCGATCTCGGCTGTAACTCTCAAATTCAATCAAAGCTAGCTAGACTCTGATCTACACATGCAATTAATTTATGAACTTTAAATATCAATGCGCGCAAATATCAATGAATCAATAATATCAAACACAACGAACTAAAACTTCAATAATATAAACCAATTTTAATTCAAATCAATAACAGATGAGTTTTCTTGTCTCTCGACCTTAAAAACAACAAATGCAAATTGAAAATCAAATAAATTAAGTTTAGAAATACGATAAACGATGGATGAATCCGTGCGTTGCACCGTGATTTCTTCTCTTGTTCCTTCCTTGCACTCCGGAACGGATAGGCTCGACTTTGGACGAAGAACGGAGATTGGATCTCCTTCTTCCGGCGTTGGGCGGCGGCTAGGGCGGCTGCTCTTGACCTAAAAAGTCTGATATTTTCTCTCCAAGTTCGTCCTCTATTCTGTGGAAGAGAGTCCCCTTAAAAAGCCCTCCAAAATCTCGATAAAATAGGAAAATAAAATCTTCAAATCTCGCGTCTCGATCGATCGAGAATTTCACCGATCGATCGGTGCACTGTTCACGCCAGCTTTTGGAACTCACTGCCTCGCTCGATCGATCGGGAATTTCCACCGATCGATCGAGATTTCTCAAAAATTGTTGCTGAAGTTACTGCCTCGCTCGATCGATCGATATTTCTACCGATCGATCGAGCCTTCGAAAATTCTGAGTCTTGCTACTGGCTGGCTCGATCGATCGAGAATAACTCTCGATCGATCGAGATCTGAAGAAACCATTTTCTACTTTTTCATCATCTTTTATGCCTCGATTTCGCCCGTTATCTTCTCATTAGCTCATTTCTTCCACTTCTGATCTAATTTCCTGAAACAAATGAATAAACACCAAAAAACATAATATCATCCAGGAAAAAGTACAGAAAATGGGAAGAAATCACAGTTAAAAACACTCAAAATCTAAGCCTATCAACAAACATAAAGTACATGTTACCGTTGGGATGCCCGTACGTCGCTTACGTACCTTTCCAAAATGTGGTGTGTTGCAGGACTCTATCCCCTGCGATGTGTAGCTATCTGTGTGATACCCGGAATATTTGATAATTATTCGTTTGATCCATTGTGGTATTTAAATAACATTTCAGGACTTAAATTATTGGACATCATATTTTGGATCCGGGTTGGATAAATAATTCTTAGTTGAGTTTATTGTGTAAATTAAATTCAATGGATTTTTTTAATAATAATAAGGATTATTTGAGATTGGGTTATAAATTAAATTAATAGGGATTGAGATAGATTTGAGTGATATGGATTAAATTTAGAGTTGGCCCAACAAGACACACACTAACTCTCCAATACACAATAAATTCGATTGTCTTCTTCCTTCCCTCAACCGATCGCCCTTCTCCCATTTTTCTTCCTTTCTCTCGCCCAAAATCGCTCAGCAAGAGGAACGATGGGTTCCAGACCAATCTTTCAAGATTTCAGCAGGTTTGAACGTAGGATTCTATCTTATTTTCGTTGTTGCTTATTTCCCTTGAATTTTTTGATTTCGACTCGCTGTTTGCTGCGATTTTGAGCCTTGGTTGCGATCGATTTTGTACGCTACTGCTTGGGAGTTTTGATTATGTTATTGATCGATGTTCTTATAGTTTGGGTTGTGTTTGAGCATGATTTATCAATTTCATCTCCCTTCTTCTGGCTGTGTTGTTCGAACCTTGCTACTGTTTTGGGGAGGGGATGTGCGATCGATGGGTTGCTGCCAAGGACTGTTGGGTTTCCGTACCCCGGCGCCAGATCCAAACGCAGCGGAAATAATACAATAAACAGATCTGACCCGGGGACGGTCGATCGCGCCTGATTCATATATAAACATGCAAATATCATAATATAATGCACGAAAAGAGAATTACCGATAACAGCGAAATCACTCTGATGACGGTGTTCCTCTAGTCCAATCAACCTGACCAGATCTACAAGCTCAGCACCAGTGCTAGTGTGGTGTTAGCGTTTCTATGAGAGTGATTGGAATCAATTGAAATGAATTAATTAACTCTCAACTAGAATGACATATTTATAGGGTCATTAAAGAACTAATGGGCTTTGGGTGCATAAAGCCCAATAGGCCAACTTTTGGCTTACAGGGCATATATGCTAACAATCTCCCACTTGCCCAAAAGCCAACACATGAGCACTAACCTCATAATCCAAGTAGGTCAATCCAATTGAATAACTTGATGTACAAATGACGTACATAATTATGAGATAAATATATCATACTAATTTAATTTTAGAACTTTCTATAGATGGAACCTTTCCAACATAGAAACTCCACTAAAGTGAGGAGCTTTCAAAAATTAAAATCATATCTTGAATATCAATTACACAATCTTGAGCACTTAACATTTAAGTCTCAATTCTCATCGATAGATCGGCGGCCGGTTGATTGTGACCCAGCGAGGCTCAAGTGTATCATAGTAGTAGGATCACAACCTTTGTGATTTTAGAAGTCAAACAACTTCTTTGGGCTTACCCTGAATGCCCCATTGTCAATTAAACTCTTTTAATAGACAATTACCGAAATATAATTCCAGTAACAACCTACCGATCGTGGGTAGCGCCTAGCATCTGCGCTTCACGAAGACCTAGATACAAATGACTAGCAATGTACGAGAACCTGTCAGCCATAGTTAGCGTGCAGTACATTCCTTTCACTCAATATGTCCCGATTGAATCAAGGGCATTGGTTGGTCGAGGCCCCTTATGATTTCAATAACTATGTATTTGTTTCACATTATATGATTCCTTGTGTGCGTATATGAAAAACCCATTTTTCACAAGCACTACCCACTCTGGCCAGAGATTCCTCGAATCATATATAGAAAAACACATAGGACATCCTAGTTCATCAAGACCAGTGGTGAATCCCCAACGACAATCATAGGCCTCTGACAGCATCACTGAATACCCAAAAGAATGACTTTATGACCCGCATGTGATCAGTCATTAAATCAAAGTACACAGCTATCTATCAAGACCTCAATGACGCCTCGGGTCATGAGGAGTAATGGTGCACAACTATGACTAGGAATTCTATACTCGACAAATGGTAACCACTTATAGAATTCCGAGTAGGGTCGTTCAGTGAACTCATTCCTAATGAGCACCTATTCATGTGTGCTGACTTCTCCAAGCCAACGCCGATGAAACGCGGCGCACTACACTAGACACATCATGAATACCAGTCTCTAACGAGCATATATCGATATCCCATTCTCGAAGGCTCATCGACCAGGAACATTTAGAAATCGCAGTCGAGAATGTATTTCATGGTCACCATCATATGCGTAACCACATTCTATGGACTATAGCAATCTCAAGGACTTCATCAATGCATCAAGATGCATGGGTAAACAGATGAAGAAGTGCCATATATATTAATATTCAAACAAAGATTTGTCATAATAAGATTATAAGTACAGTCAATCAACTATTGATTTACTTAATCATGTATGACAACAATATCTTTCACTTTCCCAAAGCCAACTACTCATGTGTCTTAAGACCATCTTCCCAAGATGTCTACAGAAACCAATCATTGTAAATGCTTTGTCAGTGGATTCACTATATTTTTCTGTTGAAGCGGTTCTCTCGATAATAATGTCGCGTCTACCATCTGTCTCATTAGATAGTATTTTCTCAATATATGTTTGGATCCTAATGAGATCTTGGCTATTCATAATAGCTCAAATGTTGTCACAGTACACAGAGACTGTGTCAACTGCACTAGAAATTACACCCAACTCTTGGATGAAATTTCTTATCCAAACTGCCTCTTTGCTGCATCGTATGCTGCAATGTATTCAGCTTCAGTGGTGGAATCCAATGTGGTGTCTTGCTTGGAACGTTTCCAAGAGACATCACCATCATTGAGCTTAAATACAAATCCGAACATCGATATGGTATCATCTACATCCAATTTAAAAAACCAGCATCAGCTTAGTCTTCAACTTTTATTTCTCCACTTACAGATCCAAAAACCATGAACATATCATAAGTTCTTCATAAGAACTTGATGATTATTTTCACAGTTTTCCAGTGACCTTCACCGGGATCTGTCTGACGTCTTCTCATTACTCTAAGAACATACATCAAGCCAAGTACATACCATAGCATACAATATGCTATTAAAAGTAGAAATATAAGGTACCAATGTCATCTTTTCTCTCTCCTCATCAATCTTACGGCCCATTGACTCGAGAGATTAATACTATGACATAATATGAAGTAACTCATTTTTCGACTATTCTATGCTAAACCCTTTTAGCACAGTGTTTATGTACATAGATTGAGAGATCTCAAGCATCCTTTAGATCTATCCCTATAGATCCTTATGCTAAGCACGTATGACGCTTCTCCCAATCTTACATGGAGAAATTAGTAGATAATCATGCTTTAATTGATTAATCCAATACCATTCACAATGAGCATTATATAATCGACTTAAAGCATCACAAATGTAACCGTGCTCCCACTAACCTTTTTGCACACACATGCCACTTCCGGATTTATAACAAAACCAAACACTTTGATGATGTTATCAAAATGGAAGTTTAAACTTTGGGATGTCTTCTTAGGCATATAAATGGACCTATGGAGTTTGCAAACATTTTGCTAACGCCCATAAGTTGTGAACATCTTTGGCTGCTATATTTTTCTACCTCAATGCCACCACTGAGAAATGTTATGTTCACATCCATTACTCATATCTCATATTCATAATATAAAGATATAACTAATAAAATCTAAATAGACTATAGCATCATAACCGATGAAAATTTTCTCATAAACAACTCTTTGCCTATGAGAATAATCGTTTCTCACCAGTCTAGCTTTGAAGGTCACTATCTTCCCATCCACTCCAAGCTTTCACTTGTAAATCCATGCAGCCAATGGGAACAATTCCCAAAGAGGATGTACTAAGGCCCATACCTTATTGGAGTACATGGAGTCTATTTCAAATTTTACGGCATCTCGCCAATATCCCAAAACGATGTTCAACATCGTCTCCTTGAAAGTTCTAGGATCACATCCATGGTCAAAATCATTTTGACTACTTTCTAGGAGTAAATTCAATTTATCAGGAGTTCTTGAAACATTTTCAAATCTCCTCCGTGCGTGTAAATCAAAGGTTATGATTGACTCAATTAATTTCACCGTTTTCACTTTTCTAGTGGTTTGTGGTTCTTGAACCCTTTCAAGTTATATTATTGTCATCCTTTCTAATAGAAACATTTTCTCTAGAAAGATTGCACTTGCGAAACAAACTCTTTGCCTGCAATTGATAATATAAATTTCCACAAAATAACATAAGATGGATCGACTATCCAACTTATCTCCCACTGGCTGCTTCACATAAGCAGAACAACCTCAAAATTAAAATTTGGATTATTTTTCAGTCCATATCGTATATGGAGTTTTGGTCACTGCATTGGTATGAATTATATTCAACAAATATGTAACTTTAGAGAGTTACTCAGAGAGAATCACATTCTCTTTAAGATAACTCATCATCATCTTGCACTAACATTTAGTGCTCCACATACGTCCATATGAATCAAATTCAGTGGACATTCAGCACATGCTAAATATATGTTGGATTTAAGTTATCATTCTTTTTATATTCTTTGAACACAACCATACTACTCGTTCATAAGTTCACCAGATTCGATAAAAACATGCATTCTTAAAAATACTACAAATCACATTCGCAAATTTAAAAGAATGTCATTCTCTATCAAAATAGGAACAATGTTCATGATTAAATCTGGAACAAATAAATAATTGCTCAAACCAGTTCCTAACCAGTTAAAGATTTTATATTAAATAAATGTTTCAAACAGCCTTTGCAACAACTCTTGCTACAATGCTTAGCCTCAGGTAGGTTTCACCTTCCTATGCTATCTACTTCTTCAACTCACATGCAACTTTTTGCAAAAATGTGAGTACAACTGGCATCATATGCCAAAGAAGTAGAACCAATAGAAACATTTAATTTTAATATATAACATACCATTTCTAGAACGCTTCTAGTATAGATATTCCTTACAATTTTGCGCCAGTGACCAGCAGTGAAAACATAGATGTCTCTCCTTTCTTAGTTGCTACTATACCATTTTTCGTCTTTTGAGGTTGGGAACCATTTCCCTTCCTCTTCTTTATCCTTGAACTCTTCCTACCATTGGTAGAAGAACAAGAAGAACACATTTCTCCTTTTGAATCAAGGACCCATGAGTTTCCAACATTTTGACTATAAGATCAAATCTATAGCCAGTTAATGAGGATTTGTCACATTCAGATTTTCCAATTTCTCAACAAGAGATATTTTCATTTTTCTTACACCATGCTCATAGACCGAAGCCCCATCTCGCATGTGAAATGAAAATAGCTCTTTTGAAATCGCGAGTCTCAGTAATCGCGTTCGTTCACCAAACAACATTTGTAGGTGTTGGAAAATATCAGCAATGTGAACGAATTTCTCATGTCTGTGTTGAAACTCATTGGTGATATTGATGCTATCATATAACACCTAGTCTAGAGATTATCGTCCCATCACTTCTCAAGTGTGGCAATCTCTTCATGAGACGAACCGGGAGACACTTCAACAGGAGGCTCCCACCAAGGGTATATAGCAATCTTTTTAGAAGCAAGCACTAAAATTAATAGTCAATCAGAATAATTTGGTGCGGTTACTTTGTTTGTATCGAGAATTGATGCAATCGGATTCACGGCAATCACAATACTGAGAATAAACAGAAAATATATGCAAATCGTTTGATTATTAATTAATTCAAAAACTATGGACTTTAGTTATTGAATGCTCCCACTAAAATTTTCGAATTCATCACCATCATGACAAATGAACGGAAAATCGTATTTTCTTAGTGGGCTTGGAGTCCAACTAGCTCATGATAGCCCCGGGCGAGGGTCCAGCCGACCTCATGATACTAAAGGTAGCTCACAATTGCATCATATGCAACCCCCAAGATATTCGTCTCGTGATTGACATAACCCTACGGAGGCAGGCCAATTATGCCTTCTCACGTCAAACTAACCCATCCCACGGATGGTAATGTCCGCCAATAAGACCCCACGAGGGTGAGTAATCTTAAAGGTTAACAGAACCCTATCCATTATTAAGTGGCAGTTAAACACACAGCTTTCCCATGCCAGATGCCCCCCACGAGGGTGAGACAAGACACCTGACACAAGTAGCGTCTCATGGCTTAACTGTTGATGGAAGACAGGAAACAACAAACTCCTTTGAGCTCCCTTTACAGTTTGATATTAAAATTTTTGAATCATATTCAAAAGAGGGATTTAATAATTTTCAAATCTCATCAAGTACTCGTTTGTTTGTTTGCCGGATTCATGCAACTATGTTTTATTCATGCAGTCATATGTACTAATAAAACATACAAACAAACATTTATCATACATCATATGCATAATAAAAATAAATATGGACGATTACGGCCTTTTCCTAATTGATCCACGTGAGCCATACGTGGATCACAAGTCTGTCTAAGGTGATGCAGGTATGTAATGCAATCCTATTACATTTTTGCTTCCATTATACATGTCTTGATTCTTGATGCTCCATCTTCAATCTCGATCTCCCACTAATTCTAAGGATTTTACATTTAAATCGTGCAAACAAGAGAATAGGGATACAAATCCGGGGTGGGATACATCAGAAAATAGAGAGAGTAGGCTCGCAGGCCCGATAACCAAAAAAACACAATAATAATGAAACAATAAAAACCTAAACATTCACCTAAACACATTGGTCAAGGCCCGTAATCATCCATCATGCAATCACAACATATGTAATTAAACATTAAACTAAACAATTACATCATATGTAATTGTACTAATTACATCACATGTAATTAGAGTACAATAATTAATTTATTCTATCGTTTCCCACTAATCGCATCATTAATTGAAAATGAAATTAACAAATTAAATAAAACCATTTTATTTAATTTCTAATTAATTAATTTTCAATTAATTGGTAAAATCACTATTTTACCTTTTAATCATAATGATAATCAAAAATAAATTAACAATTAAATGAAACGCTTTCATTTAATTTTCAGTTGATTAAATTTTCAATTACTTGGTAAAATCACTATTTTACCCCAAATCATAATATTAGCCAAAAATAAAATTAACAAATTAAATGAAACATTTTCATTCAATTTTCAATTAATTAAATTTTCAACTAATTATAAAATCTCCATTTTACATTTAATAAATTAAAAATCACATTTTTAATAAATTAAGTATTATGATTTATTATTTCAAAAATGATATCCGGATAAAACATCTAAAATGACCCAAAATAATTTATGGAATCCAAACAATTTGGATCCAAAATTAGAAAAGCAATTTCAACCCAAAATACCCTATTTTCGGATTTAATAAAAATAATTTTTTTTTTTTTTTTTTTTTTTTTTAAATTTCGAAAATTCACTGTTCATTCATCATCCAAAAAAAACAGGGTTTCTGCTTAACCTAGCCGCCATCCCCAAAATCGAATTTTTAGGGTTGATACTAGGGTTTCATCGCCGCCTTCTCTTGCCGCCACCTTATCTGAGCATCTCATCACCTCCTCCTTCTACGACGATCTCGCCGCAAGTTTCACGCGCAGATCGAGGGTCCACCTCGCTCAAATCGTTCGCACGATTGTCACAGCGACAAGATCCAGAATCGCCGTAAACCTGCAACAAGATCCAGAGAACTTTGTTGAGCTTAGGATTACGAGAACAACTTCTCCGCCACTATCCCGGCTGCGCAACCTTTCTCTGGTAATCATAGAACATCGGATTTGCGATGTGGTCCAGCAGCCTGCTTGTGATTCCCGTCGCGCACAACACGATGGCGGAGAACAATTCTCCGCCGGTACGTCGCCGTGCAAGGATTCCAGCAACCGCCGTGCCATTTGCCTTCCATGGTGGTGACGATCAATTTTTGGGACAAATTAAAACTCATTTTCAATCTGATTTTCTATGTTTTTCCGCATCCAAAATTTCTGATTCGAATACGATTTTTATCACGTGGAAACGATCTAATAAAAATTAATTATAGATACATGAATCAAATCGCAACCTGGCTCTGATACCACTGTTGGGTTTCCGTACCCCGGCGCCAGATCCAAACGCAGCGGAAATAATACAATAAACAGATCTGACCCGGGGACGGTCGATCGCGCCTGATTCATATATAAACATGCAAATATCATAATATAATGCACGAAAAGAGAATTACCGATAACAGCGAAATCACTCTGATGACGGTGTTCCTCTAGTCCAATCAACCTGACCAGATCTACAAGCTCAGCACCAGTGCTAGTGTGGTGTTAGCGTTTCTATGAGAGTGATTGGAATCAATTGAAATGAATTAATTAACTCTCAACTAGAATGACATATTTATAGGGTCATTAAAGAACTAATGGGCTTTGGGTGCATAAAGCCCAATAGGCCAACTTTTGGCTTACAGGGCATATATGCTAACAAGGACCTCATTGTTTAATTCGATTTTTTTATGTCATTTGAGTTATGTTTTAACATGGATAGATCCTGAGCTAGAAAGCATGTTACTCCCTGGCCATTTCGATCGATCTTGTTGGTTCTTGAAGGAAACGATTTCTTCGATACTTTTGCCCAGAAATTTCATCATGGATTATGTATGCTTTAGCTAGATAAATCAATAGTTAGTGGGATGCAAGAATATAATTGTGATTTTCGTCCCTTCCCTGTTGAACTGATCGAACTCACTATTATTTCAATTAAATCATTGATGGAACTTGAGTCTGTTGTTGCATTGTTGTTCCATCTCAGCTGGTTCCGGAAATCATTATTTTGATGAGTTTTTAGGGCTTTATTGGGGATTGAAAATCATGCTTACAAGTTATTTGATAATATGGTTAAGTTGTGTTCAAGTGTTGGCCAAGAAAACTCTAATATTTGTGTAGTAAGGAAGTCCACTCTTATGGCTTATATCATGGAAGTGTCTGGGTGAGTGTTGGGCTAAGGTTTGAGATACTAATAACTTGGAGCATATGTGTTTGTGTGAATAGGTGAGTTAGATAGACATTAATGTGTGTTATAAACATGTATTAAAGTGTATATTAATGAATATACTTGCATGTATGCAATTGCATGAATTGGAGACTTTGTTGAGTATTTGAATGACAAATCTATGAACTAACTATTTAGTTGAGATGGTGGATAACTTGATTAAATGGAGGATTATTGGTTTGTTTGTGTAAACTATGAAGCATGAAAATGAAAAGTGTTTAATGATATTAATTGCTTTGAATATGAGCTAATATTATATTGATATTCGATATAGACACTACATGAGACTTCGGACGTTGATGATAGCTTGTTCATGTTGTCTACTATAAGGTACGTGGTGACGTACGAGCAGGTATATCTAGTATCTATACATTCATGTATACATGCAAATTTGAATATGATGATTCAGGTAAGTGTTTGACTTTAATATCATATACGAGTTATGGGGGACACGTAGTGGTACGTGGTCCAATTTTACTTGTTGAGTAGTGATGCCGTGGGCATGAGCGATATGAGAAAGTATCGAGAATGAGATGGTGGGATAACCAGGGTTACATTGGGATAACCAGGTTCACATTGATGTTGAACTATTTATGTTTGAGCATAAATAATATATTGTCATTGTATTGAATTCGTAGGTGTTGTTGAGTATTACATTTTCAGTGACAATACTAAATTTGACATTATGAAGTGCGTGAGTTTGAAACAGGAACAGTGTGTGGAAGCCATACAAATTCGGAATTGTACAGGGAGTATACTTTATCAGTTTTGAATAATTTAAATTATTGCATTATGATTTTGTATGTTGATTTGTGATTGAATATTGAGTGGGAGTGTGCTCACCCTGTGTGGGGGCTGTTTCTGTTGAAACAGGTACAACATGTACGATGCTGCTTTGGAGTGCTAGGCTCGAACCTTGTTGGATGATGCTTCCAGAAGCATAGTATGAGATTGAGCCGATATACGAGGTTGAGCGGTCGGTATTTATACTAATTATGCATTCGGATGAATATCCGTTATTCGTTGCTCTTCTGTGAGCACATGTATGTGTATATGGACTGTATAAGGGTGTTGAAACCCACTTTTGTTGTCTTATTAGTGTGGTGTCTTCCCTGGCCGGGAATTTACTTGTGTTTCTATATTCTGTTTAATATTGCGTTGTCCCTGGTCGGGAATTATATTATGTGATGAGTTTTAATTTCCGGATAGCTCAGTTTGTGGGGAGACTCTGCCCAATTTTTTATAAAACCCACAATGCAAAAGTGGTATAATGGGGATGGTATTGGGTGAAACCCCTGAGTCTATTTGTTGGTAGAGATGAACATATAATGTTGAGCATTTGTTTGTGTCTTGGGATTATGGGAAACAAGTAATGATTCGTTTTAAAGAATGAAAAGAAAATGAAAAATTTATACACATACGACGTCATAAATGAACTAATGACGAGTTTAAGTGTTGGGGCCTTACAATCTGTGAAGGCTCTACACCAGTGTTCAACACAATATTAGATGTCTTATCAAAATCCAATACCAAATTTAAACAAATTCCACATTTTAAAAAAATTCAGGCACTACCGATCGATCGGCCCTCATCACCGATCGATCGGTGATTACTTCGAATTTAATAAAAAAGCTACGGCGTTCTTTACCGATCGATCGATCGCTCTGTTTCAGTGCGATTTTTCCAGAATTCTCTAACACTGATTTTCATACCCTTCGATCTAACATGTAAGACATACAACATGCCCAAAACAACATGCTAGCAGCCATAATACACTACCCTGAGTGTATTCATATCACAGTTATACCCCAAACTCAAACCCACATGCGTTACAATTACCCATTTACATCAGTACTCAACCAACCTTTCCGGAAACAGGGTAACATTTTCATTTCCAGATTTCTTGAGCACCTCATTTCATGCTATTAAATCTACAACATATAACATAAAACATGCTCGAACAAAAATGCCAAGGGCTTCACAAAACTACCATGCGTGTACTCAAATCAAAGGTTTACCAAAAAACCTAACTAACATGCATGATAACACCTTCACAACATCACTCCCATCCCATATTTTTCCAGAAAAACAGGGCACACACTTTACCCAGATTTTCAAACACTGTCTTTTACATGCTTGAACCCTTCACATAAACATGTAACGTGCTTAAGGAAAAATACTGGTTTCATAACAACACCATGTAAGCATTTAAATCGAAGGTTTTAAGAAACCTAAGCTAACATGCCATTTTCATACCACTTAAAAACATGAACTTAATCAAGCTTAAATAAAAAATAGAGCATGGTTTTTCACCCTACTTTGCTCCGATTTTTGGAGGGTCTCCAAGCAATGAAAATAGAAGGGCTCCACACGATTTTTCTTAGCAGCTGCTGGAGATATTTTGGGAGAGAAATGGCGAGATTTGTAGTGGAGGAGAAGGGTATGATTGTGCCAAGTGGGGTGGAAAGTCAGCCCGTGGTTGTGTCATCAGCATGGGTTGGGGGGGGGGGGGGTGGTTGGGTGTTGGGTGGTATGATGTGTTATGTTTTGGTCCCGGTATTTAGCACGATGTATTAAAATATCCTCACATGATATTTATAGTATTTTCTCAATAAAATACTTCAATTCTCATTTAAACATGCTTCACCAAAACAAATAACACACACCCCAAATAAACATGCCACAACCCCAAAATCCCAACATATCTCACATGCACCCTGAAATGTATCTCCTCAATAATATTAATTCAATCCCATGAATTAACACCAAAATCATCATAATTTAATCAATGATTAAAATCACATAATCATTTCGGGGATATCACAATATGACAGCGGCATGCGCTTCTACCTATTTGCGGCAAATATTCTTCATCGCTATGATATGGTAGCGGCAAGTATTCTATCATCGCTTCGTCATGAAAGCGGCAAGTATTCTTCTGGATATCTCATCACACCTGTATCAATACAAAGATATCAATATGCGCAGTTATTAGCATAGTTCACAAAATCTACTACGTTATATCAGCGGCTCAATGATATCCCTCGCTTCGACATATCAGCTACCCTCGCTACGATATGACAGCGGTAAATATCATGATACATCGCTAGTCGATATACCCGTAGTAGTACCAAAATAGCAATACCTTTTCAAGCACAATTTCTCATGTGTAAACTGCACATACCTACATCCATAATCATAGGGTTACCGTACCAGATTGTGCCATTGTCTGTTCCATTATCCATCATTTCCTATTCCCAGACAGCATATCCATTTTCTCATTCCCTGATTTTCCTACAAAATCAGATTCCTCAGCCGGTGGTGGTAGAGGATTAGTCTGTGTAATACTAGCATTTACACTCCCTACATCATCCACCTCCTCATTGAGGTGCTCAGGATTTTTGGCTGCCATGCTGTAACACAGGGGTTAACAATAATAAACCAGAAACAAGTCATATACTATTCCATTAGTCAATATGAGAAACTTTGTCACAAGCATGATAGTATAATTCACATATACTCAAATATGCATCCAAATGCATGGACATGCTCAAATGTGAACACCTATCCAATTGTTCACTAACTCTACCCTTCGATCAACCCCAGTTCTCTAACCACTGCTCTGATGCCACTAATGTAAGGCCTCGCTACCTTAAGTGAGGATTAAGTGCAATTAAGAGAGCTAAGCACTCTTTCATCATAGTATAAGGGTTTATGTTGATGCCTTCAGCTTACGAATTACGGTGCCAAAAAAAGAAATTGCAAAAAGGATTAATTACATTCCAGCAAAAAGGATTAATTACATTCCCGCAAAATGAATGTTAAGGCTATAGCTTTACACTACTCCTAAAGTAGAGACTATACAAAATAAACTTGTCAGGCTATACCGATAGCACTCCTCACAAAGCTCATCGCATCAACCCTGGCCTTAGCCCTCCATGTCAAAATGCACCTATCATGAGCATATAATAATCCATATTTACAACAATATGATTATAATGAGTATATGCATAAACCGTAAATACAAAGCACTTCCTGTATTCCAATGCATTTAAAACGCTTCTTTTGGTTGTCCGTGTAACACAACTCATAATCATAATCAATGGATTATATTACAGTTCGACAAATGTCATGAACCCACACATGCTTATCACCAATCATAGTCTTGTTATAACAGTGTATTTTAATGCACATCGCTAGTCATGACCGCGACACTAATTGCCCTTGCTTCGACATATCAGCGGCATCGAATAATCTCGCTTTAATGTGACAGCGGCATGTACCATCGCTTCAACATATTAGCGGCAAATATTCTTTCCTTGCTACGTGATCGCTTTTATTTTAAACAATTAATTCCAATCTAGCGATTTTAGACCGCAAGTGCACGGTGTCAAGTTTTAGTATAGATAGGAAGATACGGATTGTCGAACCCACAGGGACTAACAAGTAAGTACCAAATAAGATGTCTTTTAACTATATTTAACCTACGATAATTAATTTATAATTAACAACTAATTAATAAAAATAAACTACTAATCCAACCAAGTCAATAAAAGTAAACGAGAAAAATCCACTACAGAAGATTATCGAGACTTTGGCTCACCAATGCAATTCCCTACAATTCTTGATTGAATATTCAAATATTTCTAAGGTGACGAGTTCTCCCAATTTATCTAATATACTCTCTCGAGCTATATTAAACCTAACACCGAATTGTAGTAAGTAACTCTCGTTCACTTATTTAACAATTCAATGTTGCATAAGATCCATGAAAACTCCTAGCTTTCAATTACTAGAATCTATGGCTATCACGCATGTATTTGACGTCATCTCTCGATCTCAGTTTGAAATCCATGGTATGAGTTATTAATTCCGTATCATAAAATCATCTCTCGATCTCAATTATGATACTAACATCATTCAAAGGTGATCAATCCTCTAAAATCATGAAGAACATAAAACATACGCAAAGAACTATAAGAATTCAATCATTAAATCATCAAATCGAAGGTTCATAACAAAGGTTCGTCTAGCCTCGATAAATAAATTAGTTCAACATAGTAAATCAAAGCAAATCAAAACTAATATTAAAAGACAAGAATAAACTCCCGATGTCGACTTCGGTTGTAGATCCTCGCTCCTTCTCTTGCTTCCTTATCGATCGTCTCTTTTTATCGCCTTGTTGGGTTGTTCCAAATCCTAGGGTGAAGTGGTGATGGTGGATTATGGTGATGAGTGTTGGAAGAAGAGTGGAAGATTGGTGGAGGTTTTTACGTGTGGTGGATTGAAGGAATTGGCATGAGGTTGAATTAGGGTGAAGGAGTGTGAAGGAGGCGTGTGGTTTGGATGGTGAAGGGATGGACGTGAGGTGAGATGGTGAAGGAAAGGGGGCTGAGATGGAGGCTGTATGAGGTGTTTTTCTAGGGTTAAAAGTATCCTTTTGGGTTGAAAATCTAGTGTATAATATATAGGGGAAAGAATTATGGACTTCCCTTTTGCATACAAACTCTACAAGGAAGGTATTTTAATGAAAACTCCTCGTCCGATCGATCCGGAAAAATTGCTGTGATATCCCCGAAATGATTAATTGCATTTGAGCATTAATTGTGTTTATATGATTAATTATGGTGGTAATTAATCTTGTGTTGGATTTATTAATCTTATGGAAATGCTTAGTCACATGATAGAGTGACCCGGGAGGGCATTTCAGGATGCATGTTGTGCATGTTTGGAAAATGGTTATTAGCATGATTTATTTGCCGTGGGTAGCAATTAATTGGAAATCATGAGTTAATTGGTATTTTGGTGCATTTTGAGTTAATGCTTTGAAAATATCATGTTGGGGTGTTTTATACACCATGGAATTCTTTTTGGTATGTATTTTAATAAACTCACTTTTATACCCCAACCCCACCACCCACTCTTACTTTTACTTTACCAAACAACACCCAAACCCTTCCTTTTTCTCTTCCATTTCGAGTTTGAGCATAAGGGTGAAGAGAAGTTCTTGCAAAACTTTGATTTGTGGAGTTTGTTGGGTGATTTGAGGCCCCCAAGAGGTATGAATACCTCATGGTTAATTTTGTTGTGTTTTGCTTAAGTTTGATATGGTTTGAAGAGTTTTAAAATGGGTTTGTGTTGGGTTGTTGTGGTTTTGGTATTATTTTGGGTGGATGTTAAATATATGAGTTAATGTAGATGTTTATTGATGGTTTTGAGTGGTTTTGTATGGTTGGTGTTGGATTAATTGAGTTTGTTTGAGTTGGGGTTGAAGATGGGTGAATAGTGCCCGAAAATCGGATGCCCAGAGCTCGGCGATCGATCGGTGCCTTCCGCGATCAATCGCGAGCAGCAGTGTTGGAGGCAGTAGCCTTCAGCGATCGATCGAGAGTTTAGCGCGATCGATCGGCGAGGCCGCGATCGATCGGCGCAAACTCAGCGATCGATCGCGGATTGTAAAATTTTGTTGCTCGAGACAGTGGGGTCTCGCGATCGATCGGGGCTGTATGGCGATCGATCGCGAGACACCAAAAATGATGTTTTTGGTTATTTTTGTGGGATTTTTGGTATTGGACTATTATTGGGTTCTAATATTGATATTTGTGAATGTGTAGAACCAACCCAGGTGGCAACACAGCCAAGGAATTGAAATACTACCACATTCCACTTTTGGAATGGTACGTAGAGGACGTACGGGCACCCAACGGTACATGTATCTAATATACTCATTGTTTATGCATTGTGGATGCGAGTATATATGTGATTATGCATTGTGGATGCAAATACATGTTGAATTATGCATGATGATTGTAGATGCATATGATTATTGGTGCACATCCCATGAGTCGTGGTCATCCCTTGATGATTTTAATGCTTGCCGCTATTTGTTTTGGTTCCGCTAAATGTGAAGCGAGGGGTGGGAGCGCCGCATGTCACATTTGAGCGTGGTTGTCATATAGGGCGAGGAAAGGATATTTGCCGCTCAATGTGAGGCGAGGGGTGGGAGTACCGCTTGTCCATTGAAGCGAGGTTATTTGCCACCTATATGTAAATAAGCGAGGGGCATTAAAATACATTGTGATGGACAGACTAGGGAATGGTGACCAGTATTTGATATTGATGAGATGGTATTGTGTCATGACATGTCTAGACCATTAAAAATAATCTATTGATTATACTCATGAGTTATGGTACAGGGACAACCAAACTGGAAGCGTTTTGAAATGCATGGGAAAACAGGAAGTGTTTTAATTGTGTTTTATGCATTTACGCTTTATATTCATATTGTGTTGAATATGAATGATATTATTGCTCATGTTTGGGGGTTGTCCTTGTAGGTACACTTTTGGCATGATAGAAAGGCTAAGCGGGTTGAGGTGGTGAGCTTGTGGAGAATTCTTTTGGGACAGGAAGGACAGGATTAAATTTTGTATAGTGTCTACTCTAGGAGTAGTGTAAAACTCTAGTTGATAACATTCTTTTGATGGGGAATGTAATTAATCCATTAATAGTCCTCATTTTGGCATGTAATTCTTAAAGCTCATAGACTCAACACGATTAATTCACTCTGATCATTTATATTAGCTCTATTTATGCCTTTGATCCGCACTTAAGGATTAGGGTCCTTACATTAGTGGTATCAGAGCAGTGGTTAGAGAACCCGGGAACGAGTGAAGGGTAGCCTTAGCATGATTGGCTAGGTGCTTACATTTGAAGCATGTTTATGCATGTGGTGCATATTGATGTATATTCTGTTATACTAACATGCTTATTATCATTCCTGTTATCAAACGGCATAACATGTATATTTGTTTTGGAATTGTTGTTAACCTTTGTGTTACAGCATGGCTGCTATGAATGCGGGGAACCTTAACGAAGAAGTTGGCGATGTGGGCAGTGTTAACGCTAGCGTTGGACAAGTGAACCCTCTACCTCCACCAGCAGTAGGCTTGCAGCCAGTGGCTCAGTTATTGCTACCCGGTGAGATTAACTTGACTCAGTTTCTGTCTTACCACCCGCCCCGGTTTGAGGGCACAGAATCAGGGGAGGAAGCTGAGGAGTGGCTGGAGAGACTTGAGCAGATATTTGTGTCGGCTCCTTGTGCTGTTACAGCGTGGCTGAGGCTAGCGGAGTTCCAGTTAGCTAAGAAACCTCTAATGTGGTGGAGGGGCACTGTATTGGAGCTAAGAGCACTAGGTACTGTGATTGATTGGACACTCTTCAGGACCCGGTTTCTGAACCGGTACTTCTCCGCGGCGGCGAGACAGACAAAGGAGGACGAGTTTACGAGTTTGAAACAGGGGAACATGACAGTGTCAGACTATGCCACACGGTACTCTTCGTTACTGAGGTATGTTCCCCACATTGCCACCAATGGGCACGCAAAGATGAGAAATTTTATGAAGGGGTTGCGACCGGAGCTCTATGACCGGGTTATCACCAATAACCCAACTTCTTTTGATGATGCTCTCACAAGAGCGGAGCTTGCTGAGCTTGGAGTGGGAGCTTATCCTAGTGCTATGCCACCACCAGTACCACAACAGAGGCAGACTAATGACAGCTTGAGGCCCCGGGGAGAGCCATTTAAACCTCGTGGTGCCTCTTCATCTGCACGGTTTGGCAGAAAGAAGTACTTTGGTCAGAAACAGGAGAACAAGAAGAGCAATTGGTCCGCCAATCGAGGGTCTTCACAAGGGAATAGGCCGGGAGAGCCGAGGTGCGACAATTGTGGAGGACCACATTCTTCAAGCAAGTGCCCTGCCTGTTATAGCTGTGGCAAGATGGGCCACATCGCTCGGTATTGCCCCACCCGGGGAGGACAGTCAGAGTTCCAGGGCAACAGGCCGAGGTTTGATGATAGGACTGTACACCAGAGGCAGCAGTTTGGGCCTCGACCCTCGGGAGGTCAGACAGTGGGACCGTCCCAGGGACAGGTGTATGCGCTGACTAGAGAGCAGCCCCAGGCAGCCCCAGAGGAGGTGATCGCCGGTACGTGTCATTTATTTACGTACCCTGCTTTTATTTTGGTAGATACAGGTGCCTCCCACTCTTTTGTGTCTGTTGGCTTTGTGGAGAGACACCATATGCGCACGTCTTCTCTACCCACGCCTCTCCTTGTCTCGACACCCACTGGAAGAAATGTCGTTGCTGATCAGTTCATGGCAGATTGCCTCATTTATTTTGAGGGCAACGAGTTGAAGGCAGACTTGATCGTATTAGGTATGTCAGACTTCGACTGCATCTTGGGTATTGATATTCTGAACAGTTATCAGGCAGTGGTAGATTGCCGGCAGAAGACAGTGAAGTTCAGACCTGATTTGGGTAGTCAGTGGACTTTCTTTGGCAACGGTTCTCGTGCGAAGATTCTGTTGATTTCAGCGATCAAGATGACTCAGCTGTTGGAACGTGGCCACACGGGCTATCTCATCTATGCCGTGGACACGTCTGGGAAGAATAAGGAATTGAGAGTTGAGGATGTACCAGTGGTAGCAGAGTTTGCTGATGTATTCCCAGAAGAGATCCCAGGATTCCCACCGGCAAGGGAAGTTGAGTTTGGGATCGAGTTGTTACCACGGACATCCGCTATCTCCCGTGCACCTTACAGGATGGCACCGGCGGAGTTGAGGGAATTGAAGGAACAGTTGCAGGATCTCCTTGACAAAGGATATATACGCCCGAGCGTATCGCCATGGGGCGCACCGGTTCTCTTTGTGAAGAAGAAGGACGGTTCGATGCGGTTGTGCATCGATTACCGGCAACTGAATAAAGCTACAGTAAAGAACAAATATCCTCTCCCAAGGATTGATGATTTGTTTGATCAGTTGCAAGGTACCAGAGTATATAGCAAGATTGATTTGAGATCCGGGTACCATCAGATTCGAGTCAGAGAGGAAGATGTGCAGAAGACAGCATTCCGGACTCGATATGGACATTATGAGTTCTTAGTGATGCCGTTCGGTGTGACGAATGCTCCTGCGGTCTTTATGAGTCTGATGAACAGAGTGTTTCAGCAGTACCTTGATCAGTTCGTCATCGTGTTCATCGACGACATTCTCATCTATTCTCAGAGCGAGGAAGAGCACGTGAAACACTTGAGGACAGTGCTCCAGATTCTTCGAGATCACCAGTTGTATGCCAAGCTCAGTAAGTGTGAGTTCTGGTTGAGCAGTGTAGTATTTCTGGGGCATGTCATTTCTAGCAGTGGGATATCAGTGGATCCCAGGAAGATCGAAGTTGTGATGGAGTGGGCTGCCCCCACTTCTGTGCCTGAGATTCGGAGCTTCCTTGGTTTGGCCGGATATTATCGACGCTTCGTCGAGGGCTTTTCGAAGATTGCCAAGCCGTTGACGCAGTTGACCCAGAAAGGAGTACCTTTCTTTTGGTCAGAAGCTTGTGAGGAGAGCTTCCAGGAGTTGAAGCACCGTTTGACGACGGTGCCAGTGTTAGTGATCCCTACGAAGAACTCTAGATTTGTTTTGTATACCGATGCATCACTTCAGGGACTTGGGTGCGATCGATCGCGCCAAACTCCGCGATCGATCGCGGATTGTTTAAGTTTGTTGCCCGAGACAGTGAGGTCTCGCGATCGATCGGGGCTTTATGGCGATCGATCGCGAGACACCAAAAATGATGTTTTTGGTTATTTTTGTAGGATTTTTGGTATTGGACTATTATTGAGTTCTAATATTGGTATTTGTGAATATGTAGAACCAACCCAGGTGGCAACACATCCAAGGAATTGAAGTCCTACCACATTCCACTTTTGGAAAGGTACGTAGTGGACGTACGGGCATCCCAACGGTACATGTATCTTATATACTTATTGTTTATGCATTGTGGATGCAAGTATATATGTGGTATTGCATAGTGGATGCAAATACATGTTATGCATGATGTTTATAGATGCATATGATTATTGGTGCATATCCCATGAGTCGTGGTCATCCCTTGATGATTTTAATGCTTGCCGCTATTTGGTTTGGTTCCGCTAAATGTGAAGCGAGGGGTGGGAGCGCCGCATGTCACATTTGAGCGTGGTTATCATATAGGGCGAGGAAAGGGTATTTGCCGCTCAATGAGAGGCGAGGGGTGGGAGTCCCGTAGTCCATTGAAGCGAGGTTATCCTATGCCGCCTATATGTAAATAAGCGAGGGGCATTAAAATACATTGTGATGGACAGACTAGGGATTGGTGATCAGTATTTGGTATTGATGAAATGGCATATGTTCATGACATGTTTAGACCATTAAAAATAATCTATTGATTATACTCATGAGTTATGGTACAGGGACAACCAAACGGGAAGCGTTTGAAATGCATGGGAAAACAGGAAGTGTTTTATTATGATTATGCATTTACGCTTTATCTTCATATTGTGTTGAATATGAATGATTATTATTGCTCATGTTTGGGGGTTGTCCTTGTAGGTACACGTTTGGCATGATAGAAGGGCTAGACGGGTTGAGATGGTGAGCTTTTGAGGATGCTTTTGTGAATTGAAGGACAGGATTGTTTTGCCTAGTGTCTACTCTAGGAGTAGTGTGAAACTAGTTGATAACATTCATTTGATGGGGAATGTAAGTAATCCATGTTTGGAAGTCCTTATTTTTGGCATGTAATGCTTAAGCTCATAAACTCAACACGTTATTTCTCACTCTGATTATTTATTTAGCTCTATTATGCCTTGATTCCGCACTTAAGGATTAGGGTCCTTACAGGTGTGTACTGATGCAAGATAAGCATGTGGTAGCTTATGCATCGAGGCAGTTGAAGCCGCATGAGACGAGATACCCTGTCCATGACTTGGAACTGGCGGCTATCATCTTCGCCCTGAAGATTTGGAGGCATTATTTGTATGGTACGTCGTTTACCATTTACACGGATCACAAGAGCCTCAAGTTTTTATTCACTCAGGCGGAGCTGAACATGAGGCAGAGGAGGTAGATGGACTTACTCAAAGACTATGATTGTGAGATTGAGTACCATCCCGGGAAGGCTAATTTGACAGCAGATGCTTTGAGCCGGAAAGTAAGGAGTTCTGCTGAGGACGTCATCCATTTGTCAGCCATGATGACCTCCTATTGCCATCTAGGCTATGATTTTGACATAGATGCATCACCTGTGTATGTATCGACTCTGTTAGTTGAGCCAGATATCTATGAGAACATCAGAAGAGCTCAGAAGTCAGATGGTGAGGTTCAGAGATGGTTGTCTTTAGTGCATCTTGGTCAGCCAACGAAATTCAGAGTGGCCGATGACGGATCTTTGAGATTGGGTGACCGTTGGGTAGTTCCGAGTACGCCGGAGTTTCGTAGAGGGATCTTGGAGCGAGCTCATAGTAGCAGACTTAGCATCCACCCAGGCGGGAAGAAGATGTATAAAGATCTATGTGGTCAGTTTTGGTGGAAGAGGATGAAATCTGATGTCGTCGCTTTTGTTAAGAGGTGTTTGATCTGCCAGCAGGTTAAGGCAGAGAGACAGAGACGTGGCGGCGAGTTGAAAAGCTTGGAGATACCGAAGTGGAAGTGGGAACACATTTCCATGGACTTCGTGACTCACCTGCCGAGGAGTGCTTCAGGCTTTGATGCTATTTGGGTGATTGTGGATCGATTGACTAAGGTAGCTCATTTCATTCCCTATAGCATGACTTTCACCTTTTTGAGGATGGCGCAGTTGTACATTCGAGATGTGGTGAGATTGCATGGGATCCCCGTTTCCATAGTGTCGGATCGAGATCCGCGATTCACATCTCATTTTTGGGAAGGTCTTCAGTCAGCCTTGGGAACTGAAGTCAGATTGAGCACTGCTTATCATCCTCAGACGGATGGCCAGACCGAGCGTACTATCCAGACGCTCGAGGACATGTTGAGAGCTTGTGTTTTGGAGTTCGATGTTTCTTGGCAAGATTCAGTGCCTTTGGTAGAGTTCTCTTATAATAGCAGCTACCAGGCGAGTATATAGATGGCTCCTTTTGAAGCTCTTTATGGCAGACGGTGTAGATCACCCTTGTGTTGGGATGATTTGGACCGTAAATCGGTCGGGGGACCGGAGTTGTTTCGGGAGATGGAAGAAAAGATAAAGATGATAAGGCAGAAAATGAAAGCAGCCCAGGACAGACAAGCAGCTTATGCGAACAAACGGCGGAGACCGTTGGAATTTCAGTTGGGAGATAAGGTCTTTTTGAAGATCTCGCCTTTCAGGGGCGTTGTGCGATTTGGGATGCGCGGGAAACTGTCTCCGAGGTATGTTCGACCGTACGAGATTTTGCAGCGCATTGGCACTTTAGCTTACCGACTAGCTCTGCCGCCTTCTTTATCTGGTATACATGATGTGTTTCATGTGTCTATGCTGCGGAAGTATGAGCCGGATCCATCGCATGTTTTACAGCCTTCCGAAGTTCAGTTAGAGTCCGATGTGTCTTATGTGGAACGGCCTGTCAGAATTCTGGATCGAGCAGACCGTAGACTTCGGAACAAAGTGATACCTATGATCAAGGTTCAGTGGGATCGCAGGGGTGTCGAGGAGGCTACGTGGGAGACGGAGCGGCATATGGTGCAGCACTACCCGGAACTATTCTCTGGTATGTGATTATGTTTAGTTTCTATTTGGGGTAAGTGCATGTGATTTCGAGGACGAAATCTTATAAGTAGGGGAGTATTGTGATATCCCCGAAATGATTAATTGCATTTGAGCATTAATTGTGTTTATATGATTAATTATGGTGGTAATTAATCTTGTGTTGGATTTATTAATCTTATGGAAATGCTTAGTCACATGATAGAGTGACCCGGGAGGGCATTTCAGGATGCATGTTGTGCATGTTTGGAAAATGGTTATTAGCATGATTTATTTGCCGTGGGTAGCAATTAATTGGAAATCATGAGTTAATTGGTATTTTGGTGCATTTTGAGTTAATGCTTTGAAAATATCATGTTGGGGTGTTTTATACACCATGGAATTCTTTTTGGTATGTATTTTAATAAACTCACTTTTATACCCCAACCCCACCACCCACTCTTACTTTTACTTTACCAAACAACACCCAAACCCTTCCTTTTTCTCTTCATTTTCGAGTTTGAGCATAAGGGTGAAGAGAAGTTCTTGCAAAACTTTGATTTGTGGAGTTTGTTGGGTGATTTGAGGCCCCCAAGAGGTATGAATACCTCATGGTTAATTTTGTTGTGTTTTGCTTAAGTTTGATATGGTTTGAAGAGTTTTAAAATAGGTTTGTGTTGGGTTGTTGTGGTTTTGGTATTATTTTGGGTGGATGTTAAATATATGAGTTAATGTAGATGTTTATTGATGGTTTTGATTGGTTTTGTATGGTTGGTGTTGGATTAATTGAGTTTGTTTGAGTTGGGGTTGAAGATGGGTGAATAGTGCCCGAAAATCGGATGCCCAGAGCTCGACGATCGATCGGTGCCTTCCGCGATCGATCGCGAGCAGCAGTGTTGGAGGCAGTAGCCTTCAGCGATCGATCGCGAGTTTAGCGCGATCGATCGGCGAGGCCGCGATCGATCGGCGCAAACTCAGCGATCGATCGCGGATTGTAAAATTTTGTTGCTCGAGACAGTGGGGTCTCGCGATCGATCGGGGCTGTATGGCGATCGATCGCGAGACACCAAAAATGATGTTTTTGGTTATTTTTGTGGGATTTTTGGTATTGGACTATTATTGGGTTCTTATATTGATATTTGTGAATGTGTAGAACCAACCCAGGTGGCAACACAGCCAACGATTTGAAGTCCTACCACATTCCACTTTTGGAAAGGTACGTAGAGGACGTACGGGCACCCAACGGTATATGTATCTAATATACTCATTGTTTATGCATTGTGGATGCGAGTATATATGTGATTATGCATTGTGGATGCAAATACATGTTGAATTATGCATGATGATTGTAGATGCATATGATTATTGGTGCACATCCCATGAGTCGTGGTCATCCCTTGATGATTTTAATGCTTGCTGCTATTTGTTTTGGTTCCGCTAAATGTGAAGCGAGGGGTGGGAGCGCCGCATGTCACATTTGAGCGTGGTTGTCATATAGGGCGAGGAAAGGATATTTGCCGCTCAATGTGAGGCGAGGGGTGGGAGTACCGCTTGTCCATTGAAGCGAGGTTATTCTATGCCGCCTATATGTAAATAAGCGAGGGGCATTAAAATACATTGTGATGGACAGACTAGGAATTGTGACCAGTATTTGATATTGATGAGATGGTATTGTGTCATGACATGTCTAGACCATTAAAAATAATCTATTGATTATACTCATGAGTTATGGTACAGGGACAACCAAACTGGAAGCGTTTTGAAATGCATGGGAAAACAGGAAGTGTTTTAGTTGTGTTTTATGCATTTACGCTTTATATTCATATTGTGTTGAATATGAATGATATTATTGCTCATGTTTGGGGGTTGTCCTTGTAGGTACACTTTTGGCATGATAGAAAGGCTAAGCGGGTTGAGGTGGTGAGCTTGTGGAGAATTCTTTTGGGACAGGAAGGACAGGATTAAATTTTGTATAGTGTCTACTCTAGGAGTAGTGTAAAACTCTAGTTGATAACATTCTTTTGATGGGGAATGTAATTAATCCATTAATATTCTCTTTTTATCGCCTTGTTGGGTTGTTCCAAATCCTAGGGTGAAGTGGTGATGGTGGATGATGGTGATGAGTGTTGGAAGAAGAGTGGAAGATTGGTGGAGGTTTTTACGTGTGGTGGATTGAAGGAATTGGCATGAGGTTGAATTAGGGTGAAGGAGTGTGAAGGAGGCGTGTGGTTTGGATGGTGAAGGGATGGACGTGAGGTGAGATGGTGAAGGAAAGGGGGCTGAGATGGAGGCTGTATGAGATGTTTTTCTAGGGTTAAAAGTCTCCTTTTGGGTTGAAAATCTTGTGTATAATATATAGGGGAAAGAATTATGGACTTCCCTTTTGCATACAAACTCTACAAGGAAGGTATTTTAATGAAAACTCCTCGTCCCGATCGATCCGGAAAAGTGGCCGATCGATCCAGCCTTCCAGTAAGAATTTCGTGGCTTTTTCAGCGCTTCTCGATCGATCGGAAATGTTAGCTCGATCGATCGAGCTTCACAGAAAGTTTTCTTCGCCTTTTTCAACTTCTGGCGAGTTTCGTATTTTGGCCGTAACGTTCTCATACGAACTCCAAATTTGATGAATCAGCTGTCCACGCGAAGATAAGAGAAATTATAGAACTTTATATGGACCACATGTCCAAAACATGGCTCGAACATATAGTAATTTGAGGAGAAAGGAGCAACATGTGTTTTGGATTCTGGTTTTTTCCTCTTTTCTTCAACTTTATTCATTATTTCATCATTTTAGCTTGATTTCATCACATTTCCCTACATTTCAACATTGATTCCTGAAATAGAGAAATATATACCATAAACCATAAAATAATCCAAGAAACAACACGAAAACATATACATATCATAGCCTAAAAACGCGTAATATTCAACCCTATCAACTCCCCCAAACTTATCACTTAATCGTCCTCGATTAAGCATTAAAATCATAAGGTAGAGTTCATTCTTGATATTTGAAACAATTATTTCATGACTTTCTTATTCTTAGAAATCTCATGCACATATACAAAAGTTGACAAGACATGTTTTCTCCTAAATCAAGTAACACATCTCAAAATCGGAACGTGCGTGTGTGCTATAGTCAATCTTAAGTTTCATGCACATAATCAAGATCAAATCATGTTAATCAACTCAAAGTCGAGTATCATCAAGCACCCTATAAGCCTATTTTCAAACAACTTCTCCACTAATGATAGTTACTCCCTAGACTTGGATCAAAAGGATTTTTTAAGCTTGTAATGTAAGGCCTTTGGTGTTGGCTTCAAAGAAAAGATAGGATAAGCGCAAAGTATAATCATTTACAATTCAAATTTTTCGCACACATCAAGCTTCTCTTCTTTTTCTTTTATAGCCTTGGCCACTTAGTCAATCTTTTTCTCAAGGCTTTTTGTCTATCTTTTTCTTTTCTCATTCATCAATATTTTTCAATAAGCTCATCAGGATATAACAATTTACGTGCATCGAATGGAATTCATTATACTCTCTTAGGATAAGGATAACTTTTTTCATTTAGGCTCAAATAAGGGTAAGTATAATGGGTTTGCCAAGAATGTCGAATGGGGTCTAATTATATGCAATGCATATACCATTCTTTTTTCAATAAAGCTCAAATGGGACACTAGGGATTGATATGAATCATGGTAAGCCTGAAAGGCTCAAATGTTTCAAAGATCTCCTAGATCATTTCCAAGTCAAGTTTGTAACTATAAAATTTCGCCTCAAAGTGTCATCATCAAATAAGTTCTAGGATAACTCTAAGATGCTCAAGACAAATCATCAAGCTCACAATAATTATCACTATCTAACATGCAATCCACAAGATCATGACTCATTGTGCTCAAAGTATTCATCATTCTTGACATGCTAACTCAAATTAGGATATTCATGTACAAGTCCAATCACAAATCAAGTTCATATGCATAGTGAGATCAAAATCCTCATTGAATAGTCACTACAATAATTCATACTGTTCTCAAGTTTGAACTCATAAAAAAAAAAAATTTTAGCTCATAATAATCGGACGATTCGAGTGTCATTTAAGCACACAACATGTGGTTAAAACAAGTAAAACATGCAAGCTACTACTCCCCCAAACTTAAATCAAACATTGCCCTCAATGTTTAAAAGAATCAAAAGGGAAACAGTGAACTCCCCTGATCAAGACGCTTGCATGAGGGTTGATGAAGATTTGCTTTTGGAAGCTCCACTGTTGTAGGGGTTCATCGCTCCAACCAAGTACCTAGCAAGAGAAGAATGCATATGGTAAAATATTCGACTCGAGAGATAAACAAAACTAAAATGAAAACTGAAAAATAAAACAAAAATAAATAATAAAACTAAATAACAAAAGGATACGCTTGGGTTGCCTCCCAAGAAGCGTTGATTTTTAGTCTTCGGCTTGACCATCAGAAGCAACCATCAAAGAGCGGCTGCCGCCCATAGTAAGTATCATATGATACCACTAATGGGTCTTCATCCAGTATGCCCTCAAGATTGGCAACATTGTAACAGTGTAAGCTCGTCGCTCCAACAACATTCTTGAATTGGTAGGCATGGGAGAATGATTCTTGACTTGGCTTCAAATCTTGGAGGATGTAGTGCGGTGAAGTTGGCATCGATGGAAAATAAGGATCCACATATGGCACAGAACATGTCTCCATCGATGGTCTCAAATCAGAATCTTCGAACGTCTCTTCCTTCTCCAACATCACATTCGACTCATCTTCACATGGGAACTCCTCGGATAACATCTCTGAAGTAAGCTCAATCTCTTAAAGAGGCTCAAGTTCCCTCGACTCTTCCACGCTAGGAGGATCACTCCCCCAAACTTGGTTGGTTGAGTGATCGTCATCATATAACCAAACTCGATTCGTCGCCTCTTGATTTGTAGCCCTCATCTCTTCCTCTTGGCAACTAATTGAAATTGTTTCGATGAGGACCGCCATTTGCTGCTCCAGGTGACGCATTGAGTTGGTTTGGCACTCCAAACTGTTCTCGGTTGATGCCAAGAATCTTACTAAGGTATCCTCTAACTGAGTTGTGACATCTGCAAAACTATCTCTCCTCTCTTCGAGATGTTCAAATGGTTGCGGCGTATCAATAGGGTAGCGAGGCTCCGGTGGGTATTGGTGGCTCCAACCCTGCAGTGAAGGATTCCAATGCCAGTGATGATCGAAGTCTGCCATATCATTGAACAGGTGCACCACACTGTTCTCATCTCTATCAACTAGGGGACTCCCAGTCACCAGTGCTCCGCTCAATACCCATTCTCGTGTCTGTGCATCCAACCCTTTGAAGAAATATTGCAGGAGAGTATAGTTCGAAAAGTTGTGATACCGGAATGTGTTGGCCAATTCATTGAATCTCTCCCAAACAGCGTAGAATGGCTCGGAACGTTGTTGGGCAAAGCTTGTGAAGGCATGTTGATGTAGCATCTCCAAGTACCTCACAAGACAAACAAAACAAAAACAAAATAAATATATACAAATCCCTTTTTTTTTCGAAATATAAAAACAAAAAATGGTTAAATTACAGTCAAAGAACCTAGTATGATATTACTAAAGTTAGCCCCCGGCAACGGCGCCAAAAACTTGATCGCTTTTATTTTAAACAATTAAATCCAATCTAGCGATTTTAGACCGCAAGTGCACGGTGTCAAGTTTTAGTATAGATAAGAAGATACGGATTGTCGAACCCACGGGGACTAACAAGTAAGTACCAAATAAGATGTCTTTTTAACTATATTTAACCTACGATAATTAATTTATAATTACCAACTAATTAATAAAAATAAACTACTAATCCAACCAAGTCAATAAAAGTAAACGAGAAAAATCCACTACAGAAGATTATCGAGACTTTGGCTCACCAATGCAATTCCCTACAATTCTCGATTGAATATTCAAATATTTCTAAGATGACGAGTTCTCCCAATTTATCTAATATACTCTCTCGAACTATATTAAACCTAACACCGAATTGTAGTAAGTAACTCTCGTTCACTTATTTAACAATTCAATGTTGCATAAGATCCATGAAAACTCCTAGCTTTCAATTACTAGAATCTATGGCTATCACGCATGTATTTGACGTCATCTCTCGATCTCAGTTTGAAATCCATGGTATGAGTTATTAATTCCGTATGATAAAATCATCTCTCGATCTCAATTATGATACTAACATCATTCAAATGTGATCAATCCTCTAAAAGCGTGAAGAACATAAAACATATGCAAAGAACTATAAGAATTCAATCATTAAATCATCAAATCGAAGGTTCATAACAAAGGTTCGCCTAGCCTCGATAAATAAATTAGTTCAACATAGTAAATCAAAGCAAATCAAAACTAATATTAAAAGACAAGAATAAACTCCCGATGTCGACTTCGGTTGTAGATCCTCGCTCCTTCTCTTGCTTCCTTATCGATCGTCTCTTTTTATCGCCTTGTTGGGTTGTTCCAAATCCTAGGGTGAAGTGGTGATGGTGGATGATGGTGATGAGTGTTGGAAGAAGAGTGGAAGATTGGTGGAGGTTTTTACGTGTGGTGGATTGAAGGAATTGGCATGAGGTTGAATTAGGGTGAAGGAGTGTGAAGGAGGCGTGTGGTTTGGATGGTGAAGGGATGGACGTGAGGTGAGATGGTGAAGGAAAGGGGGCTGAGATGGAGGCTGTATGAGATGTTTTTCTAGGGTTAAAAGTCTCCTTTTGGGTTGAAAATCTTGTGTATAATATATAGGGGAAAGAATTATGGACTTCCCTTTTGCATACAAACTCTACAAGGAAGGTATTTTAATGAAAACTCCTCGTCCCGATCGATCCGGAAAAGTGGCCGATCGATCCAGCCTTCCAGTAAGAATTTCGTGGCTTTTTCAGCGCTTCTCGATCGATCGGAAATGTTAGCTCGATCGATCGAGCTTCACAGAAAGTTTTCTTCGCCTTTTTCAACTTCTGGCGAGTTTCGTATTTTGGCCGTAACGTTCTCATACGAACTCCAAATTTGATGAATCAGCTGTCCACGCGAAGATAAGAGAAATTATAGAACTTTATATGGACCACATTTCCAAAACATGGCTCGAACATATAGAAATTTGAGGAGAAAGGAGCAACATGTGTCTTGGATTCTGGTTTTTTCCTCTTTTCTTCAAATTTATTCATTATTTCATCATTTTAGCTTGATTTCATCACGTTTCCCTACATTTCAACATTGATTCCTGAAATAGAGAAATATATACCATAAACCATAAAATAATCAAAGAATCAACACGAAAACATATACATATCTTAGCCTAAAAACGCGTAATATTCAACCCTATCACTACGATATGACTGCGGCAAGTATTCTCTCATTGCTTCAAATGACGGCGGCAAAGCATTAAAATCATCACTCGAGTTTAACAACGAATATGCATGCCATGCATCAAGCATCCAATATATGCAACCAGAATGCACAACCAATATATATATGCAACCACAATGCATAAGTCAATATGTATACAAAATACATGTTACCGTTTGGTGCTCGTACGTCTCACTACGTACCTTTCCAAAATATGGGATGTGGTAGGACTTTATACCTTGCGTTGTGTTGCCACCTGGGAAGGCTCTACACAATTGCACAACTCAATATTAGAACCAAATAAATAGTCCACTACCAAAAATCCCAACCAATTAATCACAATGGGTCGATAAAAGTTCCTCGAAACTCAAAGGAGAACACAAAATAAACATTTCAGCAATATCGCTCTAGCGATTGATCGGTCACCATTACCGATCGATCGGTAAATATATGAATTTCTGATTTTCGCTACGGCTTTGCACCGATCGATCGTTCGGAGCTACCAATCGATCGCTAGCCACCACCGATCGATCGGTCGCTCATACCGATCGATCGGTAAATACTCAAATATTTACCCATCGCTACGCAATTGCACCGATCGATCGCTACGATGCTATCGATCGATCGATTGCTGCAAAATTTTCGGAAAAACACCATTTTTGAGCGTAAAAATCCATGCCTTAAACATATACAACCCAACCCAACATAAATCCTCAACCCAACGCATTATATACCTCAAAACATAACATAATAAACATAAAACTACCACATTCATATCAAACCCATTTACCCCCCAATTCAAAAACTCATTACTCAACTAATCATGCTCAATACCTAGCAAGGAAGATTGCTTACCACTTTAGCTTCAAAACTAGCAAGAAATCAAGCAAGAGCATATAAAAACACGTAGTCAATTACATGCACAAACAATTTTATTTGTGACTAGACTCAGTTTCCTAACTCTAGTTCGAGCATATCCCAGATTATGCTCTGATACCATAATGTGAGTGCCCGATCCTAATGTGGTGTTTAATTATCACACAATGATTAATTTACGTAAACAGCCGAAGATTTATTTCAAATGATCAGTCAAATGGCCCTAAATATTTTTTGCTTTTAGGTGATACATATATAATGATACTGAAAATATGTAATTTCAGTTTCCCAATTAAATATGTTACTCATCATATAAGCAAGTATATAACCAACCAGTAATAGAATACTTAAAATACAGATACTCGGGGCATAACCCTGTAATTTAAAATGTGATTAAAAAGTACTCTAACAATTACTGGGACTCAAAACATCAAACTTAACCTGGTCTCGCTCTCAAGGAGCTCTGGTATTCATCGATGCTTCATCTCGTGCATCCGCAATACATCCACATGTACCATCTGTCATGCCCATACAACAAATACATGATAGCCCCCCGCGAAGGGGTTCAGAACCCAGTACGAGAAATAAATAAACCATGTCAAGAATGACAAAGTATCATGCAATGCATACCATGTATGAATGGGTACAAAGAATCAAATCTCAAGATACCAATATCGGAGTCCAAAGGAAGGTATCATCAATCAATATCATCTCAAGCAGAGGGTGACAACAAACACACTTTGCGCTAGGAGAATCATCCTGTGTTGTGCTCGTCATCCCTCGTGTCTAGGTACGGTAGCAACGCGCGTGATTACAGTCGCTACCTATACTGCCTGTCATCGTCATGCCCGTCGTCTCCGAAACTCAGAGTAAATCAACTCAGTCATCATCATGGATATCAAATAAGTTGATAGATCAATATGATATGCCCATGAATCATTTATGCATCATATGACATATGCAACTCATTATGTCATGCAATCTCATGTGAAAATCAATACATATCATGTAATTCACAAATCATGTACTACAATGTATCTCAATATGTCATATAGTCACATGAGAATCATATAGTGACAATTAAATCATATAAATCAATTAATGACGTAAAATCATACAATAATATCATTACACGTCTTCGTCAGACTGGTAGCGTTTATCGCGCGCCCAAATTAATCCTCTCAAGTTAATAACAGTAAATATGTAGTAGCGTGAATAGGGATCGATCCCACAGGGAAGTGAATACTCTTGTGCTAATAAGTATCAAACTGGAGGGTTATCGAATTTGTTTAACTATAACTAAATCAAATGAAAGCGAACAATTAACTAGTTTATCAAGATTAAGAAGCGATTCTTGGTTTTCGGTCAACTTTTCCTTTTGAAATCATTCACTTGATCATCTAATTACTAAACTTACGAATTCATTCAATTATTCATCAATTGAAAATTTAATTCCTTACTTACCTAAATCGTGGTAAAAAAGAAAACAACATTCAATTCGACTCTTATCAAATCTTTAATCAAAACTACAGCCGTTAAGATTAATTCAATGATAGTTTTAAAACTAGTAAGTTTGATGAATCTAATCAATAAAAACTACAGTCGTTAGAATTAATTATCCTATCGTTTTTTTCCTAAGAATTTAATAACACCAACATCAAGTAATTATCAATCTTAGTTGCTTCTTAATTAGCATTAGAAAGTGTAAGTGATTACTAGGTGATCAATCTATCAATCAAATACAACAATCATAAGAATCATAATCTGAAAAACAAATTGAAATTGAATTAAAAATTCCACATTCAAACAAAAATTTTCACAAGTTTTTCTATTCCAATGGCAAGTATCCCTCAACCAAGAATCAAGGTGTTTAGCCTTGCATAATTAAATCTAAAACTAACAAAAATTGTATTAAAAACACCAAACAATCAATAGAATAGAGAGTTACTAAAGCGAAGCACGATTCCGGCTTGTTGATTCCGTCTTCGTTCTTCGAGCGTCTTTACAAAAATCGGAAGAAAATTATTCTAAAAATTGAAAATCTGTTCTAAGCTCTTAATTATCTCCTCAAGTTGATAATTTTCGAGTATAAAGAGGTATGGAGGCTGATGGGGTAGGTTAGAGCTTATGTACGAAGGAAAGAAATCAAGAATCCAATCTTTCCAAAATACTGCTGGCGATCGATCGCCATAAGGAGGCGATCGATCTCTAGCTCTTTTTTTCTGACGAAATTACGTAGGCGATCGATCGCCACTTTTCATGCGATCGATTGCTTGTCTCCAGTGGATTTTGGCGATCGGTCGCCTCTTTTCTCGCGATCGATCGCCTCTTCATAAATTTTGTTTCTCAACTTTCTGTCCATAGGCGTTCGATTGCCTCCTTCATGCGGTCGATCGCCTCTACTAAAATTACATTTTTATCCTTTTTCTTGATCTACATTGAGTCCTTATTAGCTCCAAAGCTTTTCTTGACCTTTATTCGCCTTAGTTAGCTCGATTTCTTCGATTCCACCTACAATTACACAAATATACGATTAGGTAGCATATGTATCGAATTAACTATCAAAACATATCAAATCGTAAACAAGTAAACGCAATAGATGTGTCTATTTCTAGTCACATCACAGACGTCATGATAAAACTCATTTCTACGTACCTCAGAACCCAAGCTAATCTACCGAGTACTCCTCAAATCAACCCTGGATATATTAACCTGGTCATGTAAATTCCAAATAACACTAAGTGTTCAAATAATGCATTGAATCAAATGCAACATCTAAATATTGACCCTTAGCATTTTTCTTAAATTTTCAGCTTAAAGTTCCTCATCTTCGCTTGAGTATTGGTGGAGATATGAGGTACATATCTAAGTAAGGAACAGTACTGTAGAGCATAGTCTGACACCGGCATAGTACCTTGCTTTAAATTAGTAAATTCATCCTCTTTAGCCTGCCGTGCCGCAGCTGAGAAGTATCGGGTCAGAAATCGAGTTCTAAACAACTTCCAGTTTATCTCCTGACCCTGAGCCTCCTGTTCAATCACTGTGGTCTTCCACCACATCAACGCCTTTTTGGCCAATTGGAATTCTGCTAGCCTTATCCAGGCTGTCTTTGCACACGGGGCTGCGACAAATATCTGTTCTATTCTTTCTAGTCATTACTCAGCCCTTTCCCCTGTTTCAGTCCCTTCAAATGTCGGGGGTCGATATGCTAGAAATTGAGTCAAACTCAGTTCCCCCGGCAATAACTGCTGTTCGGACGGCTCTTCGCCCAAGGCTGGCGGTGGTAAAGGATTTGTGTGTCCAACACTAGCATTAGCACTTACTGCGTCACCAATGTCGATATTTGCTGCCATACTGCAACACGATGGTTAACAACAATATCAAAAAACAGTAACCACTGCTCTGATACCACTAATGTAAGGCCTCTCTACCTTAACAGTGAAATCAAGAGATAAATAGGGCTAAACATGCATTAAAGACATTCTTAGGGTTCCGGTTGTAGTTTTGAGCAAATAAGATTACAGGCCAAAATAAAACTTCAACAATTAATTAATTACATTCCCAATATGAATGTTAAGGCGATAGTATTATACTACTCCTAGAGTAGAGACTATCCAAAAAAATCCTGTATCCTATCTTCTTTCATGCCGTTTTTAGCTCACAGCCTCAACCCGACCCTCAGCCCTTTGGTCCAAAAGGGTACCTTTAGGAACAATTCACCATGAGCATATACATCATCACTTAACACAATCCAACTTAATAAAATAAATAAGCGCATGAGACGATTAATAGATATGCTCCTCAATTACCACATTAGCACATTTCATTGTTGTTCCGGTTTCATAAACTCATGCACAAAATCATTAGTTCACAATATAATGATCGATAACACGTTTTCAGTTATAATCACAATATTCCACATTAATCACTAGAATTGTGACTGTTCCGGTCCCAATACAACAGCGGAATTTTAGGACCCCTCGCTTCGACATATAGCGGCATCATATGATATCCCTCGCTTCGACAATGACAGCGGCATATTACCTCGCTTAGACATGATAGCAGCAAATATCATACTACCATCGCTTCATATGACAGCGGCAAGTACCTCCCTCGCTCAGAGATAAAGGCTACCGGAACATTCATCAATTCTACCACAATACTCAAACACAACAGTTGATTCAAATTCACACTATATTACTATCATTTCACGTATATCACCACATGTAACGATTCATTATCCACGATATACATAATTAAAGGTGTAACACGTTTTACCGTCCGATGCTCGTACGTCTCACTACGTACCTTGGTTTCAAAAGTGGAGAAGTTGTATAACTTTATCTCCTAGATGTTGTTGGTACCTGGGATGGTTCTACACAACCATACAAATCAATATTAGAAGCTAAACAATAGCCAAATACCAAAAATTCATCAAAATTTAACATTATCCAACTTTTTCACAGTGGCGATCGATCGCTTCAAAACATGGCGATCGATCGCCTGGTTGTTCACTTCGCGGCGATCGATCGCTTCATTTGAGGCGATCGATCACCTGCTGTGTAAATGGCTACTGGCCATCGGCAATCGATCGCGCCATTTGAGGTGATCGATCGCCTACACTCATTTGCCCACTGACTCTCGGCGATCGATCGCTGCATTTGTAGCGATCGATCGCCACAACCAGAAGTCGCGATTTTCACCATTTTTGCACATTAAAACCTTCACCAACCTCAACAACATTTATACCAACAACTCAAAAACATAAAAACACTTTAAACCTTCACCAAACATCATTAAACCACCCAAAAATCTAACATCCTACCAAAATCATACCAACCCAAACAAACCCAATTCAAAACCCTTCAAAACCATTCCAAAACTCAAACCAAACACTACAAGAACAACAAGGAATGATATATATACATCCTAGGTCTTAAATCTTACCAAGAAGCACAAAAATAAAGCTTTTACAAGAACTTCTTGTCCACTTTGAAGCCAAAATCGAGATTGAAGGGGAAAGTGAGGGTTTGGAAAATGATTTGGGGATTTAGAGTGTAAAGAGATAAAGTGAAGTAAAGGTGGTGGGGTAAAGGGTTAAAACCTTTTTAATTAAACTTGTACCCCAACAATTAGCATGATGTATTTTATACCCCAACATGGTATTTTAAAAGCATTACACCACAATGCGCCAAAATCCCAATTAAATGCATGTTTCATCAAATAATTGATTACCAACACATGTAATCCATTAAAACGCCCCATTACCCAATATGCTTAACATGCACCCTGAAATGCTATACCGAGTCAAGCCCACATGTGACCAAGCATTTCCACATGATAATTAATTCCAACACATAAATCAATTATCCACATAATTAATCATATGAACATAATCAATGCCTTAAAGGTATTAATCATTTCGGGGACATCACATTACTCCCCTACTTAGAAGATTTCGTCCTCGAAATCGTATGCACTTACCCCAAAAGAAACTAAACATAAATCACATACCAGATAATAGTTCCGGGTAGTGCTGCACCATATGCCGTTCCGTTTCCCACGTGGCCTCTTCGACACCCCGACGATCCCACTGTACCTTGACCATCGGTATAACCTTGCTTCGAAGTCTACGATCCTCTCGATCCAGAATTCTGATTGTCGTTCAACATAGGACATCTGAACTCAACTGAACCTCTGAAGGCTGCAAAACTTGAGACGGGTCTGGCTCATACTTCCTCAACATAGAAACATGGAAGACATCATGTATACCAGACAATGACGGCGGTAGGGCCAGACGGTAAGCGAAAGTGCCTATGCGCTGCAATACCTCATATGGCCCAACATACCTCGGAGACAACTTCCCGCGCATACCAAAATGAACTACACCTCTGAAAGGTGAGATTTTTAGAAAGACTCTGTCTCCCACTTGGAATTCCAATGGTCGCCGCCGTTTATTAGCATAGGCCGCTTGCCTATCTTGAACCGCTTTCATTTTATGACGAATCACTTTGATTTTCTCTTCCATTTCTCGAATCAATTCCGGTCCTCCGACCGTCTTACTAGTCAAGTCTTCCCAGTACAACGGTGACCTATAGTGTCGACCTTAAAGAGCCTCGAATGTAGCCATCTGAATGCTCGCCTGATAACTGTTATTGTAAGAGAACTTTACTAGTGGCACTGAATCTTTCCACGGGGTATCGAACTCCAAAACACATGCCCTCAATATGTCCTCAAGCGTCTGTATGGTACGCTCTGTCTGACCGTCAGTCTGAGGGTGATAAGCTGTACTCAGTCTCACCTCTGTACCCAAAGCTGATTGAAGGCCCTCCCAAAAGTGCGATGTGAACCGCGGGTCTCTATCAGACACAATCGAGACTGGGATGCCATGCAATCTCACTACGCCCCGTACATACAACTGGGCCATCTTTAAGTATGTGAAAGACATATAATAAGGGATGAAGTGAGCCACCTTCGTCAGTCGATCCACAATCACCCAGATCGCATCGAATCCCGAGGCAGTCCTTGGCAAGTGGGTCACAAAATCCATAGAGATGTGCTCCCACTTCCACTCTGGTATTTCTAAACTCTGCAACTCGCCACCAGGCCTCTGCCTCTCTGCTTTTACTTGCTGAAAAATCAAGCACTTCTTGCCAAAGGTGATGACGTCTCTTTTCATCCGTCTCCACCAAAACTGATCACATAAGTCCTTGTACATCTTTCTCCCACCTGGATGTATGCTAAATCTGCTGCTATGAGCACGATGCAAGATCCCTTGGCGCAACTCTGGTGCCTTCGGCACTACCCAACGGTTACCAAGCCGCAAGGAACCATCTTCTGCCATTCTGAACTTTGATGACTGACCCAGACGTAAATATGATAACCATCTCTACACCTCAACGTCTGTCATCTGAGCCTTCCTGATAGATTCAATGATGTACGGTTCTGCTAATAGGGTCGATACATGCACTGGTGATGCGTCTATATCAAAGTCATATCCCAGATGACAACAAGAAGTCATCATGGCTGATAACTGAATAACGTCTTCCGCGGTACACTTCACCTTCCTACTCAAAGCATCAGCTGTCAGGTTCGCCTTCCCTGGATGGTACTCTATCTCACAATCATAGTCCTTGAGCAAGTCCATCCACCTCCTCTGCCTCATATTCAGTTCCGCTTGAGTGAATAGGAACTTCAAGCTCTTATGGTCCGTGTAAATGGTAAATGAAGTACCATAAAGATAATGCCGCCAAATTTTCAAGGCGAAAATGATAGCCGCAAGTTCCAAATCATGAACTGGGTATCTGGTCTCATGAGGCTTCAACTGTCTCGAAGCATAAGCCACCACGTGCTTATCCTGCATCAGCACACAGCCCAAACCCTGCAGTGATGCATCCGTGTACAAGGAAAACCTCTCGTTCTCCGAAGGAATCACCAACACAGGTGCTGTAGTCAACCGGTGCTTCAGCTCTTGGAAGCTCTGCTCACATGCCTCAGACCATAAAAATGGAACACCTTTCTGAGTCAACTGCGTCAACGGCTTAGCGATCTTAGAGAAACCCTCGACGAAACGTCGGTAATAACTCGCTAAACCAAGGAAGCTCCGGATCTCGGGCACAGATGTAGGCGCAGACCAATCCATCATCGCCTCCACCTTCCTAGGATCCACAGATATCCCATCACTAGAGATCACATGCCCCAAAAATACCACGCTGTTCAACCAAAATTCACACTAGCTCAGCTTGGCGTACAACTGATTGTCCCTAAGAATTTGAAGCACTGCTCTTAAATGATTCTCGTGCTCTTTATCACTCCGAGAGTAGATAAGTATGTCGTCAATAAATACTATGACGAACTGGTCAAGGTAAGGCTGGAATACTCGGTTCATCAAGCTCATGAAGACAGCTGGGGCGTTCGTCACTCCAAACGGCATGACCAAAAACTCATAATGACCATAACGGGTACGTAATGTTGTCTTCTGCACATCATTCTCTCTAACTCGGATCTGATGGTATCCCGACCTCAAATCAATCTTACTGTACAACCTCGTGCCCTGCAACTGATCAAATAAGTCATCGATCCGCGGAAGAGGGTATTTATTCTTCACTGTGGCCTTATTCAATTGGCTGAAATCGATGCACAAACGCATCGACCCATCTTTCTTTTTCACAAATAATACAGACGCACCCTAAGGCGATACGCTGGGGCGTATGTAACCCTTGTCAAGGAGTTCCTGTAATTGCTCTTTCAACTCCCTCAACTCTGCCGGTGCCATCCTGTAAAGGGCACGAGAAATAGCGGATGTCCCCGGTAGCAATTCGATCCCAAACTCGACTTCCCTAGCTGGTGGAAATCCTGGAATCTCCTCCGGAAATACGTCGGCAAACTCCGCGACCACAGGTACATCCTCGACTCTTAACTCTTCCCTCTTATTAGCAACATCAAAGGCATAAATAAGATAACCCATATGCCCACGTTCCAATAAATGAGCCATTTGATAGCTGATATCAATGGGATTCTCGAGCGAGAACCATCCCCATAAAAAGTCCACTGAACCCCCAAACCAGATCTGAACCACACTATTCTTTGTCTGCAGTCCACCACTGCCTGATATCTACTCAGCACATTTATACATATAATACAGTCGAAGTCTGATATCCCCAGAACAATCAAATCTGACTTCAACTCGTTGCCCTCAAAATAAATGAGGCCGTCCACAACAAACCGATCAGCAATCATACTCTCTCCAGCGGGTGTCGATACAAGAAGAGGCGTGGGCGAAGGAGACGTGCATATTCGATGCCTCTCCACTAAACTCGTCGACACAAAGGAGTGTGACGCACCTGTGTCTATCAAAATAAAGGCAGGGTGTAAGGACCCTAATCCTTATGTACGGATTAAAGGCATAATTAGAGCTAATAAAAAATGATCAGAGTAAATTAATCGTGTTGAGGCTATGAGCCTTAAGAGTTACATGCCAAAATGAGGACTATCAATGGATTAATTACATTCCCCAACAAATGAATGTTATCAACTATAGTTTTACACTACTCCTAGAGTAGACACTATACAAAATAATCCTGTCCTTCATCTACCAAAAATGCTCTTCAAGCTCACGGTCTCAACCCGTATTAGCCCCCTTCATATCATGCCAAAAGTACCTACAAGGACAACCCCCAAACATGAGCAATGATATCATTCATATACAACACAATATGAATAAAAAGCGTAAATGCATAATCATAATAAAACACTTCCTGTTTTTCCCATGCATTTCAAACGCTTCCCGTTTGGTTGTCCCTGTACCATAACTCATGAGTATAATCTATAGATTATTTTTAATGGTCTACACATGTCATGGCATAATACCATCTCATCAATATTAAATACCAATCGTCAATCCCTAGTCTGTCCATCACAATGTATTTTAATGCCCCTTGCTTATTTACATATAGGCGGCATAGAATAACCTCGCTTCAATGGACATGCGGTACTCCCACCCCTCGCCTCACATTGAGCGGCAAATATCCTTTCCTCGCCCTATATGATAACCAAGCTCAAATGTGACATGCGGCGCTCCCACCCCTCGCTTCACATTTAGCGGAACCAAAACAAATAGCGGCAAGCATTAAAATCATCAAGGGATGACCACGACTCATGGGATATGCACCAATAACCATATGCATCTACAATCATTATGCATAATTCAACATGTATTTGCATCCACAATGCATAATCACATATATACTCGCATCCACAATGCATAAACAATGAGTATATTAGATACATGTACCGTTGGGTGCCCGTACGTCCTCTACGTACCTTTTCAAAAGTGGAATTGATATGGCTTCAGTTCCTTGGTTGCGTTGCTACCTGGGATGGTTCTACACAATCACACAACCCCATATTAGAAGTCAAATAATAGTCAAATACCAAAAATTCGACAAAAGAAAGCATTTCTCAAAATTCCACAGTTGGCGATCGATCGCTTGGCTGAGGCGATCGATCGCCTCAATTTTTCCTTCGCGGCGATCGATCGCGCCAAACATGGCGATCGATCGCCTAACCCTTGGATTGGCCACTGCCACTCGGCGATCGGTCGCCCCATTTCAAGGCGATCGATCGCCTGCCCTGCGATTTGCCTACTGCCCTTAGGCGATCGGTCGCCCCATTTCAGGCGATCGATCGCCTCGCACAGACTCGCGATTTTTCCACCATTTTTGCACCAAAATCTTTCCAATCCATACCAACACTTAATCCATCAAACCAACAACATAATAACAACATAAACCTTCAAAATACACCTCAAAACAAACATAAATCCAACCCTCAACCAAAACCACAACAACCCAACACAAACCCATTTTAAAACCCTTCAAAATCATACCAAACTTAAATAAAACCTTACAAAATCAACAATGAGGTATCCATACCTCTTGGGGACCTCAAATCTCCCAATAAACTCCACAAAACAAGATTTTTGGAAGGGCTCCTCTCCACCTTTAAGCTCCAACTCGAAAATAAGGGGAAAGGGTTTGTGGGAAGTGATTTGGGGAAAGTGAGGGTAAAGGTAGGGTGGGGTTGGGGAATAAAAGGGGTTGGGTTTTAATTAAAAGCATTTCACAAACCCATGGTGTATAAAACACCCCAACATGATATTTTCAAAAGCATTAATCCAAAATGCACCAAAATATCAATTAACTCATGCTTTCCAAATAATTGCTAATCATGGCAAATAAATCATGCTAAAAGCAATTTTCCCCAACATGTACAACATGCACCCTGAAATGCACTCCCGGGTCATCCTTTCCATGTGACCATGCATTTCCACACATTAAATAAATCCAGCACAAAATCAATTAATTATCACCATGATTAACCATATAAACACAATTAATGCTCAAATTGCAATTAATAATTTCGGGGATATCACAATACTCCCCTACTTATAAGATTTCGTCCTCGAAATCATATGCACTTACCCCAAAGTGAAACTAAACATAATCACATACCAGAGAATAGTTCCGGGTAGTGCTGCACCATATGCCGCTCCATATGCCGCTCCGTCTCCCACGTAGCCTCCTCGACACCCCTGTGATCCCACTGAACCTTGACCATAGGTATCACTTTGTTCCGAAGTCTACGGTCTGCTCGATCCAGAATTCTGACAGGCCGTTCCACATAAGACACATCGGACTCTAACTGAACTTCGGAAGGTTGTAATACATGCGACGGATCCGGCTCATTCTTCCGCAACATCGATACATGAAACACGTCATGTATACCAGATAAAGAAGGCGGCATAGCTAGTCGGTAAGTTAAGGTGCCAATGCGTTGCAAAATCTCGTACGGTCCAACATACCTCGGAGACAGTTTCCCCCGCATCCCAAATCGCACAACGCCTCTGAAAGGCGAGATCTTCAAAAAGACCTTATCTCCCAACTGAAATTCCAACGGTCTCTGCCGTTTATTCGCATAAGCTGCCTGTCTGTCCTGGGCTGCTTTCATTTTCTGCCTTATCATCTTTATCTTTTCTTCCATTTCCCGAACCAACTCCGGTCCTCCGACCGATTTGCGGTCCAAATCATCCCAACACAAGGGTGATCTACACTGTCTGCCATATAGAGCTTCAAAAGGAGCCATCTGAATACTCGCCTGGTAGCTGTTGTTATAAGAGAACTCTACCAAAGGCACTGAATCTTGCCAAGAAACATCGAACTCCAAAACGCAAGCTCTCAACATGTCCTCGATCGTCTGAATAGTACGCTCGGTCTAGCCATCCGTCTGAGGATGATAAGCAGTGCTCAATCTAACTTCAGTTCCCAAGGCTGACTGAAGACCTTCCCAAATATGAGATGTGAATCGCGGATCTCGATCCGACACTATGGAAATGGGGATCCCATGCAATCTCACCACATCTCGAATATACAACTGCGCCATCCTCAAAAAGGTGAAAGTCATGCTATAGGGGATGAAATGAGCTACCTTAGTCAATCGATCCACAATCACCCAAATAGCATCAAAGCCTGAAGTACTCCTCGGCAGGTGAGTCACGAAGTCCATGGAAATGTGTTCCCACTTCCACTTCAGTATCTCCAAGCTTTTCAACTCGCCGCCAGGTCTCTGCCTCTCTGTCTTAACCTGCTGGCAGATCAAGCACCTCTTTACAAAAGCGACGACATCAGATTTCATCCTCTTCCACCAAAACTGACCACGTAGATCTTTATACATCTTCTTCCCGCCTGGGTGGATGCTAAGTCTGCTACTATGAGCTCGCTCCAAGATCCCTCTACGCAACTCTGGCGTACTCGGAACCACCCAACGGTTACCCAACCTCAAAGATCCGTCATCGGCCACTCTGAATTTCGTTGGCTGACCAAGATGTACTAAAGATAACCATCTCTGAACCTCACCATCTGACTTCTGAGCTCTCTTGATGTTCTCATAGATATCTGGCTCAGTTAACAAGGTCGATACATACACAGGTGACGCATCTATGTCGAAATCATAGCCCAGATGGCAATAGGAGGTCATCATAGCCGACAAATGGATGACATCCTCAGCAGAAATCCTCACTTTCCGGCTCAAGGCGTCTGCTGTCAAATTAGCTTTTCCGGGATGGTACTCAATCTCACAATCATAGTCTTTGAGTAAGTCCATCCACCTCCTCTGCCTCATGTTCAGCTCCGCCTGGGTGAATAAAAACTTGAGGCTCTTGTGATCCGTGTAAATGGTAAACGACGTACCATACAAATAATGTCTCCAAATCTTCAGGGCGAAGATGATAGCCGCCAGTTCCAAGTCATGGACTGGGTATCTCGCCTCATGCGGCTTCAGCTGCCTCGATGCATAAGCTACCACATGTCTATCTTGCATCAGTACACACCCAAGGCCCTGAAGTGATGCATCGGTATACAAAACAAATCTGGAGTTCTCCGTAGGGATCACTAACACTGGTGCCGTCGTCAAACGGTGCTTCAACTCCTGGAAGCTCTCCTCACAAGCTTCTGACCAAAAGAAAGGTACTCCTTTCTGGGTCAACTGTGTCAACGGCTTGGCAATCTTCGAAAAGCCCTCGACGAAGCGTCGATAATATCCGGCAAAACAAAGGAAGCTCCGAATCTCAGGCACAGAAGTGGGTGCAGCCCACTCCATCACGGCTTCGATCTTCCTGGGATCCACTGATATTCCGCTGCTCGATATGACATGGCCCAGAAATACTACACTGCTCAACCAAAACTCACACTTACTGAGCTTGGCATACAACTGGTGATCTCGGAGAATCTGGAGCACTGTCCTCAAGTGTTTCACGTGCTCTTCCTCGCTCCGGGAATAGATGAGAATGTCGTCGATGAACACGATGACGAACTGATCAAGATACGGCTGAAACACTCTGTTCATCAGACTCATAAAGACCGCTGGAGCATTCGTAACACCGAACGGCATCACTAAGAACTCATAATGTCCATATCGAGTCCGGAACTGCTGTCTTCTGCACATCTTCCTCCCTGACTCGAATCTGGTGATACCCGGACCTCAAATCAATCTTGCTATATAATCTGGTACCTTGCAACTGATCAAACAAATCATCAATCCTTGGGAGAGGATATTTGTTCTTTACTGTGGTTTTATTCAGTTGCCGGTAATCGATGCACAACCGCATCGAACCGTCCTTCTTCTTCACAAAGAGGACCGGTGCGCCCCATGGTGATACGCTCGGGCGTATATATCCCTTGTCAAGGAGATCCTGCAACTGTTCCTTCAATTCCCTCAACTCCGCCGGTGCCATCCTGTAAGGTGCACGAGAGATAGCGGATGTCCCCGGTAACAACTCGATCCCAAACTCAACTTCTCTAGCCGGTGGAAATCCTGGGATCTCTTCTGGGAACACATCAGCAAACTCTGCTACCACTGGTACATCCTCAACTCTCAATTCTTTATTCTTCCCAGACGTGTCCACGGCATAGATGAGATAGCCCGTGTGGCCACGTTCCAACAGCTGAGTCATCTTGATCGCTGAAATCAACGGAATCTTCGCACGAGAACCGTTGCCATAAAAAGTCCACTGAACTCCCAAGATCTGAACCTCACTGTTTTCTGCCGGCAATCTACCACTGCCTGATATCTGTTCAGAATATCAATACCCACAATGCAGTCGAAGTCTGTCATGCCCAACACGATCAAGTCTGCCTTCAACTCGTTGCCCTCAAAATAAATGAGGCAATCTGCCATAAACTGATCAGCAACGACATTTTTTCCAGTGGGTGTCGAGACAAGGAGAGGCGTGGGTAGAGAAGACGTGCGCATATGGTGTCTTTCCACAATGCCAACAGATACAAAAGAGTGGGAGGCACCTGTATCTATCAAAATAAAAGCAGGGTACGTAAATAAATGACACGTACCGGCGATCACCTCCTCTGGGGCTGCCTGAGCCTGCTCTCTGGTCAGCGCATACACCTGTCCCTGGGACGGTCCCACTGTCTGACCTCCCGATGGTCGAGGCACAAACTGCTGCCTCTGGTGTACTGTCCTGTCATCAAATCTCGGCCTGTTGCCCTGAAACTCTGACTGTCCTCCCCGGGTGGGGCAATACCGCGAGATGTGGCCCATCTTGCCACAACTATAACAGGCAGGGCACTTACTTGAAGAATGTGGCCCTCCACAATTGTCCGCACCTCGGCTCTCCCGGCCTATTCCCTTGTGAAGACCCTCGATTGGCCGACCAATTCTTCTTGTTCTCCTGTTTCTGACCAAAGAACTTCTTTCCACCAAACCGTGAAGATGAAGAGGCACCATGAGGTTTAAATGGCTCTCCTCGGGGCCTCAATTGTCATTAGTCTGCCTCTGTTGTGGTACTTGTGGTGGCACAGCACTAGGATAAGCTCCCACTCCAAGCTCGGCAAGCTCCGCTCTTGTGAGAGCATCATCAAAAGAAGTTGGGTTATTGGTGATAACCCGGTCATAGAGCTCCGGTCGCAACCCCTTCATAAAATTCCTCATCTTTGCGTGCCCATTGGTGGCAATGTAGGGAACATACCTCAGCAACGAAGAGTACCGCATGGCATAGTCTGACACTGTCATGTTCCCCTGTTTCAAACTTGTAAACTCGTCCTCCTTCGTCTGTCTCGCCGCTGCGGAGAAGTACCGGTTCAGAAACCGGGTCCTGAAGAGTGTCCAATCAATCACAACACCCAGTACTCTTAGCTCCATTACAGTGCCCCTCCACCACATTAGAGGTTTCTTTGCTAACTGGAACTCCGCCAGTCTCAGCCACGCTGTAAGAGCACAAGGAGCCGACACAAATATCTGCTCAAGTCTCTCCAGCCACTCCTCAGCTTCCTCCCCTGATTCTGTTCCCTCAAACCGGGGCGGGTGGTAAGACAGAAACTGAGTCAAGTTAATCTCACCGGGCAGCAATAACTGAGCCACTGGCTCCATGCCTACTGCTGGTGGAGGTAGAGGGTTCACTTGTCCAACGCTAGCGTTTACGCTCCCAACATCGCCAACCTCTTCGTTAAGGTTCCCCGCATTCATAGCAGCCATGCTGTAACACAAAGGTTAACAACAATTCCAAAACAAATATACATGTTATGCCGTTAGATAACAGGAACGATAATAAACATGTTAGTATAACAGAATATAAATCAATATGCACCACATGCATAAACATGCTTCAAATGTAAGCACCTAGCCAATCATGCTAAGGCTACCCTTCACTCGTTCCCGGGTTCTCTAACCACTGCTCTGATACAACTAATGTAAGGACCCTAATCCTTATGTGCGGATTAAAGGCATAATTAGAGCTAATAAAAAATGATCAGAGTAAATTAATCGTGTTGAGGCTATGAGCCTTAAGAGTTACATGCCAAAATGAGGACTATCAATGGATTAATTACATTCCCCAACAAATGAATGTTATCAACTATAGTTTTACACTACTCGTAGAGTAGACACTATACAAAATAATCCTGTCCTTCATCTACCAAAAATGCTCTTCAAGCTCACGGTCTCAACCCGTATTAGCCCCCTTCATATCATGCCAAAAGTACCTACAAGGACAACCCCCAAACATGAGCAATGATATCATTCATATACAACACAATATGAATATAAAGTGTAAATGCATAATCATAATAAAACACTTCCTATTTTTCCCATGCATTTCAAACGCTTCCCGTTTGGTTGTCCCTGTACCATAACTCATGAGTATAATCAATAGATTATTTTTAATGGTCTACACATGTCATGGCATAATACCATCTCATCAATATTAAATACCAATCGTCAATCCCTAGTCTGTCCATCACAATGTATTTTAATGCCCCTCGCTTATTTACATATAGGCGGCATAGAATAACCTCGCTTCAATGGACATGCGGTACTCCCACCCCTCGCCTCACATTGAGCGGCAAATATCCTTTCCTCGCCCTATATGATAACCACGCTCAAATGTGACATGCGGCGCTCCCACCCCTAACTTCACATTTAGCGGAACCAAAACAAATAGCGGCAAGCATTAAAATCATCAAGGGATGACCACGACTCATGGGATATGCACCAATAACCATATGCATCTACAATCATCATGCATAATTCAACATGTATTTGCATCCACAATGCATAATCACATATATACTCGCATCCACAATGCATAAACAATGAGTATATTAGATACATGTACCGTTGGGTGCCCGTACGTCATCTACGTACCTTTTCAAAAGTGGAATTGATATGGCTTCAGTTCCTTGGTTGCGTTGCTACCTGGGATGGTTCTACACAATCACACAACCCCATATTAGAAGTCAAATAATAGTCAAATACCAAAAATTCGACAAAAGAAAGCATTTCTCAAAATTCCACAGTTGGCGATCGATCGCTTGGCTGAGGCGATCGATCGCCTCATTTTTTCCTTCGCGGCGATCGATCGCGCCAAACATGGCGATCGATCGCCTAACCCTTGGATTGGCCACTGCCTCTCGGCGATCGGTCGCCCCATTTCAGGGGATCGATCGCCTGCCCTGCGATTTGCCTACTGCCCTTAGGCGATCGGTCGCCCCATTTCAGGCGATCGATCGCCTCGCACAGACTCGCGATTTTTCCACCATTTTTGCACCAAAATCTTTCCAATCCATACCAACACTTAAACCATCAAACCAACAACATAATAACAACATAAACCTTCAAAATACACCTCAAAACAAACATAAATCCAACCCTCAACCAAAACCACAACAACCCAACACAAACCCATTTTAAAACCCTTCAAAATCATACCAAACTTAAATAAAACCTTACAAAATCAACAATGAGGTATCCATACCTCTTGGGGACCTCAAATCTCCCAATAAACTCCACAAAACAAGATTTTTGGAAGGGCTCCTCTCCACCTTTAAGCTCCAACTCGAAAATAAGGGGAAAGGGTTTGTGGGAAGTGATTTGGGGAAAGTGAGGGTAAAGGTAGGGTGGGGTTGGGGTATAAAAGGGGTTGGGTTTTAATTAAAAGCATTTCACAAACCCATGGTGTATAAAACACCCCAACATGATATTTTTAAAAGCATTAATCCAAAATGCACCAAAATATCAATTAACTCATTCTTTCCAAATAATTGCTAATCATGGCAAATAAATCATGCTAAAAGCAATTTTCCCCAACATGTACAACATGCACCCTGAAATGCACTCCCGGGTCATCCTTTCCATGTGACCATGCATTTCCACACATTAAATAAATCCAGCACAAAATCAATTAATTATCACCATGATTAACCATATAAACACAATTAATGCTCAAATTGCAATTAATAATTTCGGGGATATCACACAGGGTGCGTCAATAAATGACACGTACCCGCTATCACCTCCTCTGGTGCCACTGTAGCTTGTTCCCTGGTCAGAACGTACACTTTCCCTTGAGGTGGCCCCAATGGCTGACCTCCCAATGGTCTCGGTGCAAACGGTGGTCTTTGTTGTACAGCCCGGTCTGAAGGTCTTCCCATATTGTTCAGTGGTCCTCCCCGATTAGGACAATTCTGGGCCAAATGACCATGTTTACCACACTCATAACAAGCGTGGCATCCTTTCACTGAGTGGGGTCCTCCGCACAGAAAACACCTAACCTTCCCAAAACTGCCAGCTTGAGATTGCCACCTTTGAGGCGGGGCATCATTTCCACGACATCCCTTTCCACGAGCATCTTGCCATCTACCACTGAATCTGGAAGCTGATGAGTTCCCTCTTGACTTAAAATGGTCGCCCCTTGGTTTCAAGTTTTCAGGGGTCGGTCTCTGTGGTGGTGCTGGAGGTGGTGCTACAGTCGGATATGCACCCACTCCCAATTCCGCCAGCTTAGCCCGTGCGAGGGCATCATCAAAACAGGTAGGGCCATATCATACAACTCCGGCCTCAAGCCTTTCATAAAGTTCCTCATCTTCGCTTGAGTACTGGTGGAGATATGAGGTACATATCTAAGTAAGGAACAGTACTGTAGAGCATAGTCTGACACCGGCATAGTACCTTGCTTTAAATTAGTAAATTCATCCTCTTTAGCCTGCCGTGCCGCAGCTGAGAAGTATCGGGTCAGAAATCGAGTGGATACCGTTGAGGCAAAACTCATTGAGTTTTGCTAGTGACTCGGAGAAGGCGTAGGACGTGGTGCTGCTCCGTGGATTCTGCTTCAAACACGCTACAAGGGTAAGACACTTGTAATTCCTTTATCCGATATGAATCCTATGTATAGATCTGCTGGTTAGTAATCCATAAAATTTTATTCCGCTGCGTTGTATGCTCTTGGATTACTTACAGTCGTATCAGAGCCAGGTTCAAGGCTCATATCGGATTTATGTGATTAAATTGTGTTAATCATATTAGAATTAATATTGCATGCTATTTAAAACTGTATGAACATATATGATATGTTAATATTTAGTTTATGAAAATCATCGTAAAATTGTATTTGATATAATTAGGCGAATATCGAACCATATGTCACAAGTTTTCGGCCATCACCATCACAAATGACACAACGGCTAGCCACATGAGGGCTAGGGTTTTCGAACCCTTGGCTCGAGATGGCTTAGTCGTTGTGGCTAATAATTGTGCATGGAAGTGTCGAAAATTAATTAGGGTTTAGAACCCATTGGATGTGACGGCTAGCTCATGACGGCTAGGGTTTCTAACCCTAGTAGCCGTGCATGGCTCATCCATCATCGCCTATTTTTCTTTAGTTTTGAGACGTGGATGAGTTTTGAACTCTTTGACTCGATAATGGTTCACGCATGCATGGATTAGTAACTTTACCACATGAGAGCAAGGTTTTTCGAACCCTTAGCTTGAGATGGTTGAGCCAACCCCGTGCATGGCCTGACCGTGACTCGTGGCTAACAAATTCCGGCGTTTCAAACAAGATGGCTCGATAAAATTCCATAAGGGTGCGAGGCGGCTAGGGTTTGGAACCCTAGCGCCGCCGCCGCTCGAGACATGGCTCGGCCATGGGCTACGGTTTCGAACCCTAGGCCAACTATTGGTCCATCCGTGTGCTTCATGGTTCGAACCATGGTGGTTCGTGTCTTAGTCGCTTTAGTTCGTGGCATGTGATGTCCCGAGCGTACGATAATTTTTCAAAAATTATTTTACAGTTTTAATTAGAATTAAATTTAAAATGTTTAGAATTTAATTAATTAAATGTTAATGCATGCTTTATGTGTTGTTTGAGCATGGTGCGTGGTTATAGCCCTTTGACCTATTAGATAGGATTTGTGGATGTTTGTAATGTATAATACGACCTGCGTGTCGTGCCTTCTCTATTTCATTCTAAATGTAATCCCTTCCCTATGTTCCCCTCGAATGTGAATCGAGGAATTCTATATCTTGTAAATAGTGTAGTTTATTTTATTGATGATGATCAATGAAGATGGAGCATCGTGCCGGGATGAGGAGGTCATTCACAAATTGGAGCCAAAGGAAGGTGCTTGTGAAGTTACCTTAGGTTGACTCATAGGATTTTCTCATTGGCTTGAGAAAATCATTAGTAGGGGCTATAACCATGTCACGTTTAATTATGTATGTTGATGCATGATTTATCTTATGTTTTAGTTTGATAATAGTATTACACATATATGTAGATATGTATACAACTATATGTAGTGGACATATTTTAAATTATCAAATTAATCATGAGATCAATAAATCCCTCTAAAATATTAAGTTTTAGATGCCTTCCAAAATAAAAGTACTCGTCAATAACTTCGATTGTACATGTGTGGGTTTGCCAAAGCAAAGCACCGTGGCAATCTTAGTAAGGCGCGAAAGGATAAAAGTGATATCTGTTATACTTTAATTGGGTACGACTTAACTAGGTTATCTCAATAGGATTGGGAACCTAGAGGCATGGGTTGGATTATAATTCATTTGATGAATTGAACAAAGTGTTGTTCGTCCAACTATCCAAGAATTATATGTGATGTAATTGACAAAGTGTTGTCTACCTAAATAACCGAGTCTTGGGCGATTAGCCAAAGCTAACTCAAGATTAAGTGAAATATGGATCTTGGCCCACTAAAGGTTTTGAGGGTTGATATTTTTAAACAAAATAGTGGGAGTATCATTTAATATAAGACCATGTTAAATGATTTAAATTATAAACTTATTTTGCATATTTATATTGTAGATATCCATGGCAACTAACAATGTTACTAGCACTTTATCACTGCGATCGGTCCTTGAGAAGGACAAATTAAATGGGACGAATTTCCTAGACTGGCATAGGAACTTGAGGATAGTCCTCAAACAAGAAAAGAAACAATATGTCCTAGAGGAACCCTTGCCCGCTGAGAAACCTCCCCTAACAGCTACAAGAGCTGAAAAAGATGCTTACAAGAAGCATCAGAGTGACGCACTTGATGTTGGGTGCCTCATGCTTGCCACCATGAACTCTGAGCTTCAGAAGCAACATGAGGAAATGGAGGCGTTCGATATGATCGAACACTTAAAGCAGTTGTACCAACAGCAAGCAAGACAAGAGAGGTATGACGTCTCTAAGGCGTTATTTCAGTGCAGGATGGTAGAAGGAAGCCTAGTTGGAACTCATGTGCTCAAGATGATTGGGTACATTGAGAATCTGGACAAGCTGGGTTTTCCATTGGACCAAGAGTTGGCCACCGATGTGATCTTGCAATCGTTGCCTGTGAGCTTCAGTCAATTTGTAGTAAATTACAATATGACTGACATGGAAAAGACTCTACCACAATTGCTTGGTATGTTGAGAACATATGAAGCAAATACTAAGAAGACTAAGGCCACAAATGTCCTTATTGTGAATAAGGGCAAAGGAAGGGCCAAAGCTAAAGGCAACAAGAAAGCAAAGAAAGTCTTTGCTAAATCTAAGCCAAAGTCTTATGCACTGAAGCCAAAGGGAGGGATAGCAAAGGAAGGGAACTGTTTCCATTGCGGTGAGACCGGCCATTGGAAAAGGAACTGCAAAGTATATCTGGAGGATCTAAAGAAAGGAAGTGTGACTTCCGCTTCAGGTATTTTTGTTATAGAAGTCAATTGATCGTGTGGATACCGTTGAGGCAAAACTCATTGAGTTTTGCTAGTGACTCGGAGAAGGCGTAGGACGTGGTGCTGCTCCGTGGATTCTGCTTCAAACACGCTACAAGGGTAAGACACTTGTAATTCCTTTATCCGATATGAATCCTATGTATAGATCTGCTGGTTAGTAATCCATAAAATTTTATTCCGCTGCGTTGTATGCTCTTGGATTACTTACACACTACACTAGACACATCATGAATACCAGTCTCTAACGAGCATATATCGATATCCCATTCTCAAAGGCTCATCGACCAGGAACATTTAGAAATCGCAGTCGAGAATGTATTTCATGGTCACCATCATATGAGTAACCACATTCTATGGACTATAGCAACTTCAAGGACTTCATCAATACATCAAGATGTATGGGTAAACAGATGAAGAATGGCCATATATATTAATATTCAAACAAAGATTTGTCATAATAAGATTATAAGTACAATCAATCAACTATTGATTTACTTAATCATGTATGACAACAACATCTTTCACTTTCCCAAAGCCAACTACTCATGTGTCTTAAGACCATCTTCCCAAGACGTCTAACGGACACCAATCATTGTAAATGCTTTGTCAGTGGATTCACTATATTTTTCTGTTGAAGCGATTCTCTCGATAATAATGTCGCGTCTACCATCTCTCTCATTAGATAGTATTTTCTTAATATATGTTTGGATCCTGATGAGATCTTGGCTATTCATAATTGCTCAAATGTTGTCACAGTACACAGAGACTGTGTCAACTGCACTAGAAATTACACCCAACTCTTGGATGAAATTTCTTATCCAAACTGCCTCTTTGTTGCATCGTATGCTGCAACATATTCAGCTTCAGTGGTGGAATCCAATGTGGTGTCTTGCTTGGAACGTTTCCAAGAGACATCACCATCATTGAGCTTAATACAAATCCGAACTTCGATATGGTATCATCAACATCCAATTTAAAAACCAGCTCAGCTTAGCCTTCAACTTTTATTTCTCCACTTACAGATCCAAAAACCATGAACATATCATAAGTTCTTCATAAGAACTTGAGGATTATTTTCATAGTTTTCCAGTGACCTTCATCGGGATCTGTCTGATGTCTGCCCATTGCTCTAAGAACATACATCAAGCCAAGTACATACCATAGCATACAATATGCTATTAAAAGTAGAAATATAAGGTACCAATGTCATCTTTTCTCTCTCCTCATCAATCTTAAGACCCATTGACTCGAGAGATGAACACTATGACATATTATGAAGTAACTCATTTTTCGACTCTTCTATGCGAAACCCTTTTAGCACAGTGTTTATGTACGTAGATTGAGAGATCTCAAGCATCCTTTTAGATCTATCCCTATAGATCCTTATGCTAAGCACGTATGATGCTTCTCCCAATTTTACATGGAGAAATTAGTAGATAATCATGTTTTAATTGATTAATCCAATACCATTCACAATGAGCATGATATAATCAACTTAAAGCATCACAAATGTAATCATGGTCCCACTAACCCTTTTGCACACACATGTCACTTCCGGATTTTTAACAAAACCAAACACTTTGATGATGTTATCAAAACGAAGGTTCAAACTTCGGGATGCCTTCTTAGGCCCATAAATGGACCTCTGGAGTTTGAAAACATTTTTCTCACTCCAAGAAGTTGTAAACACATTTGGTTGCTACATTTCTACCTCAATGCCACCACTGAGAAATGTTGTGTTCAAAACCATTACTCATATCTCATATTCATAATATAAAGATATAACTAATAAAATCTAAATAGACTATGGCATCATAACCGATGAAAATTTTCTCATAAACAACTCTTTGCCTATGAGAATAACCTTTTCTCACCAGTCAAGCTTTGAAGGTCACTACCTTCCCATCCACTCCAAGCTTTCACTTGTAAATCCATGCAGCCAATGGGAACACTTCCCAAAGATGATCTACTAAGGCCCATACCTTATTGGAGTACATGGAGTCCATTTCAGATTTCATGGCATCTTGCCAATGTCCCGAATCAATATCTGACATCGCCTCCTTGAAAGTCCAAGGATCATATTCATGGCCTATTTCTTGACTACTTTCAAGGAGTAGATTCATTCTATCAGGAGCTCTTGAAATACTTTCAAATCTCCTTGGTGTGAGTAAATCAAAGGTTGTGATTAACTAAATTAATTTCACCGTTTTCACTTTTCTATTGGTTTGTGATTCTTGAACCCTTTCAAGTTATATTATTCTGTCATCCTTTCTAATAGAAACATTTTCTCTAGAAAGATTGCACTTGCGAAACAAATTCTTTGCCTGCAATTGATAATATAATTTCCACAAAATAACATAAGATGGATCAACTATCCAACTCATCTCCCACTGGCTGCTTCACATAAGCAGAACAATCTCAAAATAAAAATTTGGATTATTTTTCAGTCCATATCGTATATGGAGTTTTGGTCACTGCATTGGTATGAATTATATTCAACAAATATGTACCTTAGAGAGTTACTCAGATAGAATCACATTCTCTTTAAGATAACTCAACATCATCTTGCACTAACATTTAGTGCTCCACATACATCCATATGAATCAAATTCATTGGACATTCAGCACATGCTAAATATATGTTGGATTTAAGTTATCATTCTTTTTATATTCTTTGAATATAATCATACTAATCATTCATAAGTTCACCAGATTCAATAAAACATGCATTCTTAAAAATACTGCAAATCACATTCGCATATTTAAAAGAATATCATTCTCTGTCAAAATAGGAACTATGTTCATGATTAAATCTAGAACAAATAAATAATTGCTCAAACCAGTTCCTAACCAGTTCAAGATTTTATATTAAATAAATGTTTCAAATAGCCTTTGCAACAACTCTTGCTACAATGCTTAGCCTTAGGTTGGTTTCACTTTCCTATGGCTCTCTACTTCTTCACATGGCTCTCTACTTCTTCACATCACATGCAACTCTTTGCAAAAATACGAGCACAACTGGCATCATATACCAAAGAAGTAGAACCAATAGAAACATTTAATTTTAATATAAAACATACCCTTTCTAGAACGCTTCTAGTCTAGGTATCATTACAATTTTGCGCCAGTGACCAGCAGTGAAAACATAGATGCCTCTCCTTTCTTAGTTGCTACTATATCCTTTTTCGTCTTTTGAGGTTGAGAACCATTTCCCTTCCTCTACTTTATCCTTGAATCATTCCCACCATTTGTAGTAGATTCAACAAGAAGAACACATTTCGCCTTTTGAATCAAGGACTCATGAGTTTCCAACATTTTGACTATAAGATCAAATCTACAATCAGTTAATGAGGTAGTGTCACATTCTGTAAGGACCCCAAGCCCTTAACCCTTAACTAGTGTATTAACCACTATGTGTGGCACATGCTTTCAATAAAAAGTCAATCGGGAAGCTCAAATGATGCTTACAAAATTCCTTTAATATTCAACGTTATAAGATCATCTCTACTAACATATAGACTCATAGAGTTTCCCATTACCATCCCCATTTTGCCACTTTTCACATTGTGGACTTTTATAAAAATTTGGGCAGAGTCTCCCCGTAAATTGAGCTATCCCAAAACAAAAGCACATCATATAATATAATTCCCGGCCAGGGAATACACAATACCCAACAGAATACTGAACACAAAGTAAATTCCCAGCCAGGAAAGACACCACACATAAGACGACAAAAGTGGGTTTCAACACCCACATAATACACTAACGACTCTCATATCATTAGCAATTTTACCACAATTGCATGCAACATTAATGAAAGAGAGAAAGGCTCATGCCTTTATATACAACCCATATACAAGAATATCCGTGCTCACATGCGAGCATCATAAATGTGTATATAAATCTCGGGTGTATATAAGTACTCTATACGATACCGTGCTCCATCAAGCCCTGGTACCACGATCCTATGAGTACATCCAATCAACAGCTCGAGCTCAGCTCCACAGCCATCGATGCACCTGTTCACCTGCCCCAACAGAGACAGCCCCCAACGGGTGAGCATACCAATACACAAAATCTCATAATCACAATAATGAAATTCATAATTTACAACACAAGTAATATTAATGAAGTTTAAATGATACTCCCTGGATGGCAACATCCTCATCCGGGATTCCGTGTACTGTCCCTGTTCTCACAATCATCAAACTCATCAAATCTCATAAATCAGTAAATCAACACATTGATTTAACTCATAGCATGCCTGATTCTCAAGTATCAATAATCAATGATTCCAAGTTCATTATACATACAAATATAGATATCTCAATATCTAGTACTGATTTCTCAATTTCGCTATCAATCATAGATAGCTCAAATGCCTAGCATTTATTTTACCAATTTTCCATTATACCTAGACATCTCACATGTCTTATAATGAGTACATGATCCCACGATCATTCTCAGGCATCTCAAATGCCGTACAATAGTCATATAGGCCCAGTACCCCATATATATCAACACATAAATATAGCCATGCGCACAACCATCGATGAAGTCAATATACATTATGCATTTCACAAATGCTCTCATATAAAGTAATGCTCGTACGTCGCACGTACCTTAATCTCCGAAGTCCGAGCCAAACCTTGCTCGAGTTCCATGCTCCGATGAACGATGTGCTAACACGATAAATTAATTAACAATTAATTACGAACATGGAACCCATGCTCAAGCACACCCATAACCCTCAAAAATATTGTCAACACACGACAATTAACCATTATCGAAAATTGCTCAAGAATTCCCCACAAATTTTCGAATCTTCACAACACAAATCGAACCCAATTAAACACCATAATTCATCTAAAATATGAATTAATCAATCAACAACATGAATAATCGCCCCACATGCCAAAACCCCCAAAATTCGAATTCAAAGCCCTAAATTCGAACCCAATAAGCATCATAATACATCTAAAACATGAATTAATCGATCAATAGCAAGAATCATCACCCCTTGCCAAAAATCCCCATATTTCGAACATAAACCCCTAAAATTGAGCCCTAACCTCACGCAGCAATGATGAAATTCGAACCATTAAAGCAACAAATTTTCGAACTACAAAGTAAGAAATTTTCGACCAAAACTAAGCACCAAAACGCCCCAATAACACTGGAAGAAAAGCCCCAAAAATCGTACCAAAATCGAGCCACAAAATCGGACAGAATTCCAGTTCGAACCCTAGAGCTTTCTGCAGAAATCCGAGCTCAAATCGCGACCAAACTTCGAATTGATGGTGTAGAAATGAGCACCTGGACGAGACGAAGCCACCGGTAGGTCGGACGCGGCGGATGGCGGCCGGACGGCGGCGGGCGCACGGCCTGAAGCCGCGTGGGTCAACTGGATCGAGAAGGCGTACGCGGGGGAAGAGAGAGAGTGACGGGAAAAGTGGGGAAAAAATGGTTCCGATAATTAAAATCTCGGGTTCAACTTGTATTTATAGCAAAATACCCCGAAATACTAATAGCCCCACAAATACATCATGATTCATTAAAAATCATCTGTTTTCAAAAACTCTCTCTCTAACTCAAAACCCCTACCGGTGCCCACACCAAGCACCCGAGATTCCGAGTCACACTAAAAACCCAACTCACAGGTTTTCACCGAAATGAGAATACGATCTCAACCTCGGGATCCAACGATCCCAACTACTCAAATAGACGAGCCCAGAAGGCCCAACACCTCGATTAAACTCCAAATCGCCACGTAAAACACTTTATGGGTTATAAACACCCCAGGATTAACATCTATAATCTCGGGTCATCACACATTCAGATTTTCCAACTCAACAAGAGATATTTTTCTTACACCATGCTCATAGACCGAAGCCCCATCTCGCATGTGAAATGAAAATAGCTCTTTCGAATCGCGAGTCTCAGTAATCGCGTCCGTTAACCAAACAACATTTGTAGGTGTTGGAAAATATCAGCAATGTGAACGAGTTTATCATATATGTGTTGAAACTCATTGGTGGCATTGATGATATCATATAGCACATAGCCGAGAGATCATCGTCCCACCATTTCTCAAGTGTGGCGATCTCTTCATGAGACGAATCGGGAGACACTTCAACAGGAGGCTCTCACCAAGGGTATATAGTAACTTTTTAGAAGCAAGCACTATTTTAAAATTAATAGCCAAACAGAATAATTCGGTGGTTAATTTGTTTATATCGAGACTTGATGTAATCAGATTCACGGCATTCATATAATGAGAATAAACAGAAAATATAAGCAAACCGTTTGATTATTAATTAATTCAAAAACTATGGACTTTAGTTATTGGATGCTCCCACTAAATTTTCGAATTCATCACTGTAGGGTCTTCCTACCTTAACATCATATTATACACGTATTATGGACTAAACATGCATTCATAACCTCTTAAGGGTTCCGGTTGTAGCTTTGAGCTAAGAAGATTACAAGCCAAAATAAAATTTCAACAGCTAATTAATTACATTATCAATAATGAATGTTAAAGCTATAGGTTTATACTACTCCTAGAGTAGAGACTATCAAAATCCTGTATCCTATATTCATCTTGCTCCTTTTTGCTCACTGCCTCAACCCGACCCTAGGCCCTTCGGTCCAAAAGTGTACCTACAGGAACAACCCATCATGACCATGTACATCTTCACTTAACATCATAGGGTAATGGCATATAAATAAATGCATGAAAGTAATTGGTAATGTATACTTCCTGGTTAATCGCATTAACCCTCTTTGGTTGTCCCTGTTGCATGGTCATGCATAAAATCATTAGTCCTTGACATAAATGATTAAAAATCATACTTCACATATATGCTCATAATCAACAATGTTAATTAGAAATGGGACTGTCCTGGTTCTATTATGGCAGCAGCACAATTGGCCCCCTTGCTCGACATAAAGCGGAATTGTGATACCCCTCGCTACGCCTTGATAGCTGATGTATCTCCTCGCTAGTTATGTCAGCGGCAAAGTACCTTCCTCGCTTGCCCATAACAACCACCGAACATTCTACCATTTCTAGTAACATAGTTTAATATTCATCATAAACATCATAGCATCTTATAGATATCTTGTAAACATCATCATCATATAGACATCATCATCTTATAAACATCATCATCATATAACATCATCATCTCATAAACATCATCATCATATAACATCATCATCTCATAAACATCATCATCATATAATATCATCATCTTATAAACATCATCATCATATAACATCATCATCTTATAAACATCATCATCATATAACATCATCATCTTATAACATCATAACAAATATAACCGTAAATGTACGAAATCTTAGTTAAGTAAACTTGCGGGTTATTCGTTAACTTCTTTTTGTTGACCCTGATTCACATTCATGCATATGGGCATCTTACCCTATCGTATGGCATCTTACCATATCATAAACATCGCATGGCATCTTACCATGTGGGCATCTTACCCTACCTTATGGCATCTTACCATATCGTAAACATCGTGTGGCATCTTACCACGAGGGCATCTTACCCTATCGTATGGCATCATACCATATCATATCATCGTGTGGCATCTTACCACATGGGCGTCTTACCCAGTCATATACATCGTATCGTTAAATAAACATCGTATAAACATTATCATAATCTTACTTATCACAATCATCATCATAAACATCATCATCATAAACTTACTTATCATAACCATCATCTTAAACATCATCATCATAAACTTACTTATCATTACCATCATCTTAAACATCATCATCATAAACTTACTTATCATTACCATCATCTTAAACATCATCATCATAAACTTACTTATCATAACCATCATCGTAAACATCATCATCATAAACTTACTTATCAAATCATTATCATAAACATCATATCATCTTTACTTATCATAAACATCATCATCATAATACTTGTGCAATCATTGCATAATTATAGTATAGAAGTATGGTTTACCGTCAGATGCCCGTACGCTTCTTACGTACCTTAATTCCAAAAGTGGAGAAATTGAAGAACACTATCTTCTTGATGTTGTTGGCACCTGGGATGGTTCCACAAAATCATACAAATCAATATTAGAAGCCAAATATAGCCAAATACCAATAATTCATCAAAAATCATCATTTTCCATGTTTTACACAGTGGCGATCGATCGCTACTTGAGGCGATCGATCGCCTCGCTCTTTTCCTTGCGGCGATCGATCGCTTAATTTTAGGCGATCGATCGCCTGCTACGGGAAATGGCTACTGGCCATCGGCAATCGATCGCCTCATACAGGGCGATCGATCGCCACCCACTGGTGCGCGATTTCCACCATTTCCTTGAGCATTTTCTAAGCTCGATCCCATACCATTCAAACCCAAACTTTCCAACCACACTAACATCATCATAACTCGTTAAAACCCACATAAAACACTTCAAAAATCATACCCCAACCATAAATAACATACACCCAAACAAACCCATTTCAAAACCCTCCAAAACCATAACAAACTCAAATAAAACTTTACAAAAACATCAAGGAGGTATCCATACCTCTTGGGGACTCCAAATATCCCAACAAATTCCACAAATCAAGATTTTTGAAGGATTCCTCTTCCTCTTTTAAGCCATGGACGAAAATGGAGGGGGTAAGGGTTTGGGTTGTTGATTTGGGGATTTAGAGTATAAACGGGAAAGTGAGTTAAAAGGTGGGGTAGTGGGGATTATAAGGGTTTAATTAAATTTGCACCCCAACACCTAACATGGTGTATAAAATACCCCAACATGGTATTTTAAAAGCATTTACAAAAATGCAACCAACTTCATTAAATTCATACTTTCCTCATATTTAACAACCAATACAATAAAAATCATGTTAACACCTTATTACCCAACACCTAACTCAATTACCATGTAATTCATCATATAAACATAATTAATGCCTTAATTGCAATTAATCAATTTCGGGGTGTCACAATCACCCTCATGACAAATGAACGGAAAATCATATTTTCTTAGTGGGCTTGGAGTCCAACTAGCTCATGAAAACCCAGGACGTGGGCCCACCGGCTTCATTATACTAAAGGTAGATCACAATTGCATCATATGCAACCCCCAAGATTTGTCTCGCGATTGGCATAACCCTACGTGGGCAGGACAATTATGCCTTCTCACGTCAAACTAACCCATCCCACGGATGGAAATGTCACAACCAAAAGACCCACGTGGGTGAGTAATCTAGAAGGTTAACATAACCACACCCTTAATTAAGTGGCAGTTAAACGCACAGCTTTCCCATGACAGATGCCTCCCACGTGGGTGAGTAAGGCAATATGACACAATTAGCGTCTCATGGCTTAACTGTTGATGGAAGACAGGAAGCAACAAACCCTTTTGAGCTCCCTTTTCAGTTTGATATTATAAGTTTTGAATCATATTCAAAAGAGGGATTTAATTTATTTTAAACTCTCATCAATTGCTTGTTTGTTTGTTTGCCGGATTCATGCAACTATGTTTTATTCATGCAATCATATGTACTAATAAAACATACAAACAAACATTTATCATACATCAAATGCATAATAAAAATAAATATGGACGATTACGACCTTTTCCTAACTGATCCATATGAGCCATACATGGATCACAAGTCTGTCTAAGGTGATGCAGGTATGCAATGCAATCCTATTATATTTTTGCTTCCATTATACATGTCTTGATTTCTTGGTGCTCCATCTTCAATCTAGATCTCCCACTAATTCTAATGATTTTACATTTAAATCATGCAAACAAGAGAATAGGGATACAAATTGTGATGTCCCGAATAAATAGTAATTATTCAATTGACTCAATTGTGGTATTTCAATAAGATTTTGAGATTTAAACTATTGGAAATCTTATTTGGACTGGAGGTGGAATAAATAATTCCGGGATTGAATTTATAGTATTAAATTAAATTCAATGAGATTCTTAAATTTTGGGGAATCGTGTTTGGATCTGGATTTAAATAAAATACCCGGGTTGAATTGTAGCGTATTGAATTAGAAGAGATTCTTGAAATAATAAACCATTGGGATAATTATTACAAGGTAGAGATCTAACCTATTATTTGAGTTGGCATAATAATTCAAGGGTTGGGATTAAATTTAGGGTTAAATAAAAAGAAAACACATACACACACTATCTCACCCACTAAAAATCGGTCAATACCCTTTCCCATAACCCATTCCCGTCGCCTGCACCGATAGCAGCTGGAGTTGGATTTTTTGGCTAACAAAGCTCGGTTTTTCTTGCCAAAATCGTGAGGTAGGAAGCCTCTTATCATCCTACACCTTTTACCTCTCTTGTATTTCGAATTTTGGTTGAGTTTTGTGGGTTTTTGTGTTCGAAAATTTGAGATGTAAATGTTTGAAATTTGTGGTTGTGTTGGGGGCAAAATTAATGCTTGTTTTGGGGCTAATGATTTTCGAAATTATTGCTTGTTTTGTGGCTGCCCTATATTTCGAAAATATGGGCTATTTTGAGGCTTGTAAAAGATGCTATTATGATGTTTGATAAAATGCTTGAATGGTGTTCTTGTGTTGGTTAAAAGCCTTACTAATGGTGTGGTGAATAGCTAACATTTATGGCTCATAATTTGAGAAGTATTCTAAGTAGATTTAAACATTTGTTTTGAAGGATGAAGATTGTTTTATTGTTGTATGTGGATATATGTTGTGATTTGTGGTTAGATGAAGTATTGTCAATGAAGAATGATAACTTGAATTGGTATAGCGGGTTAAAGAGGTTATGTGACTCACTTTATTGAATGATTAATTGTTAGAAGGAAATTGTTGAGTTTTGTCTTGGCTTAGTATTGTTGTTGGTCAAAATAAATGAAGATTAAATCATGCATGGAAGGTGTTTGTTAATATGCTTAAAGGAAATTCAAGTGTGGGTCTAAGTCTTGTTAGTGGGGGAGAATGACTAACTTCTATGGCTTGTAGCCATTGTGATACTTGGTGGGTGTTGGGCTATGGTATGGGATGTGTTACAATTGGAAACATGTGTAGTGTGTAAATAAATGGGTTAGATGCATGCTAGTATGTATTATAACATGGAATAGTGTTATAGTGATATTTATGCTCAATTGGATAGCATAGCATGTATTAATGATTTATGTCACTTTATTGAGTTTCAAATCTTAATAGTACTAAATCAAGAATTTTGGAATCCAATACATCTTTAAATTGTTAAAGTTGAATTTGATCAATAAATGACTTTATGTTGGGATTAAGGGAATTGGATTAAAGGGGTAGAATCTCTTATCTACATGGACCCTTTCTTTCATGTCTTGGTTTGAACCACCTCGGTGTGGATTTGAATGTTTAGAACATATTAATTGGCTTAATTGGATTGTTTAGTTAGACACTAGTTGGATGTTATTATGCATACACCCTTGCACTTCCTCTCCCTATGTTGAACTGGTGTGTCTTGGGAACTACTATGTGAATTGGGCGTGATCTTGCACGTATGGGTGTGAGTATCCTGCATCATGTGTGTGATGTAGCGGATGATGGGAGAAAATGGGGTTTTGCATCACCAATGAAATATCATGATTCATGTGAGGATGTGTGTATCAAAGTATTGATTATGATTTGATTCATAATATTGAGTTATTGATTTGTGATATGGAAATGGAAATGAAAGTAAGAACTATTGATGGATATTCATTGTTTGGATTATGAGCTAATATTGAATTGATATTCGATATAGACTCTTCAGGAGACTTCGGACGTTGAAGATAGCTTGTTCATATTGTCTACTATAAGGTACGTGGTGACGTACGAGCAGGTATATCTAGTATCTATACATTCATGTATACATGCAAATTTGAATATGATGATTCAGGTAAGTGTTTGACTTTAATATTTGAGTTTCATATACGAGTTATGGGGGACACGTAGTGGTACGTGATCCGATTTTACTTGTTGAGTAGTGATGCCGTGGGCATGGGCGATATGAGAAAATATCGAGAATGAGATAATGGGATAACCAGGTGTACATCGATGTTGAATTATTTATGTTGAGCATAAATAATATATTGTTGTTGTATTGAATTCATAGTGTCGTTGAATATCATGTTTTCAATGATAATACTAAACTTGACATTATGAATGTGCGTGAGTTTGAAACAGGAACAGTGCGTTGAAACTATACAAACTCGGACTCGTACAGGGAGTATACTTTATGAGTTTTGAATGATCTAAACTGTTGTATTATGATTTTGTATATTGATTGCGATTGAATATTGAGTTGGAGTATGCTCACCCTGTGTGGGGGCTGTTTCTGTTGAAACAGGTACAACAGGTACGATGCTGCTTTGGAGTTGTGATGACCAGGGATTATATATGCTAATCCCGTAGTGTTAATAATCCCTAAAGTGGTTTTACGTAGCGATTTGGAGTTTAATCGAGGTGTTGGGTCTTCTGGGCTCGTTTATTTGGGTAGTTGGGATCGTTGGATCCAGAGGTTGAGATTGTATTCACATTACGGTGTAAAACCTAAGAGTTGGGTTTTTGATGTGTCTCGGAGTCTCGGGTGCTATGTGAGCACCGGTAGAGGGTTTTGGAGTTAGAGAGAGAGTTTTTGAAAACAGATGATTTTTAAGGAATCACGATGTATTTGTGGGGTTATTAGTTTTTCGGGGTATTTTGCAATAAATACCAGTTGAACCCGAGATATTTCATTAAAATTCCATTTCAGCCCTCCAATCTCTCTCTCTCTCTCTCCCCCGCCGAACCCGTCTGCCAGCCCCTGCCCGCGCGCAAAAGCGCTTCGGCCGCCGCCGTCCCGCCGCCGATCGGCGCGTCCGACCTACCCACGGCTTCGTCTCGTCCAGGCGCTCATTTCCCCTCCGGCAATTGAAAGTTTCATCGCGATTTGAGGTCGAATTTTGAGAAAGAGCGGCGATCCCCAATTTCTAGGGTTCATCGGATTTTGGTCGTTTTTCTTCCGATTTCGTTTGGGTAACGTTCCTTACCCCTTTTTCCATGTTTGTGATGTTCTTCCCTGCCTAATTGTGATTTGTGGCTCGAAATTATGTTCGAATTTTAGGGCTTGGAATTCGATTTTGGGGATTTTTGGCATGAGGATGATAATGCTTGTTAGGATTCGATTTATTCATGTTTAAATGAATTATGATGCTTAAGTGGGATCGAATTAAGAGGTTATGGTTCGAATTTGCCCTAATTTGGTAAGGATTTAATTTCGAATTTGGGGGTTTTGGCTATGGGTTGATGATTCATGTTAGGGATCATTTATTACATGTTTTAGATGATTTATAATGCTTGGTTGGGTTCGAATTGTGATGCTAGGGTTCGAATTATTGAAGGTGTTCTTGGGCAATTTTTCGATATGTCGCATTCGTTTTCCCTCCCTGCATGTACCCTGCCCCGGGTCTTTTAAATGATTTATTGTCGAGTGTTGACAATATTTTGAAGGTTATGAATGTGCTTGAGCATGGGTTACATGTTCATAAATAATTGTGAATTATTTATCGTTTTAGCACATCGTTTCTCGGGGCATGGAACTCGAGCAAGGTTTGGCTCGGACTTCGAGGATTTAAGGTACGTTTAACGTACGAGCATAGTTTAAATGATGTTTTACAAGTATGATGCATGATCTAAAATACATGAAATGCTTTGCTATGATGGTATCGGGACTCGGTTACGATATGTTGTTTCACATGGTGGAATGCTCAGTGCCGCTATGAAGCGAGCCAATGATGAGGTGTGGTTGCTACGGAGCAAACACCCATAGTATGACGTTACCTTGAAGTAAGAAATGAAAATGTGGTATTTGATTAGATATCTAGGATATCTGTATTTTATTCCCTATGGGTAATAATAGGAACAGAGACGTAGTTAATCAGAGAAGTGATTAACCAATATCGGAAGTTAAGGAAATCTCAATACGATATCTAGAATTATGATCATTGCTAGATTAAGTAAGATGTTATGAAAAGATGTTATGAAACGATGTTATGAAAAGATGTTATGAAACGATGTTATGAAAAGATGTTATGAAAAGATGTTATGAAACGATGTTATGAAATGATGTTATGAAATGTTGCTAGTCATTGCTAGATAAAGTAAGATGTTATGAAATGTTGCTAATCATTGCTAGGTAAAGTAAGATGTTATGGAATGTTGCTAATCATTGCTAGTTAAAGTAAGATGTTATGAAATGTTGTTAATTTGAAACTGGCTAGGGTTAACCAATGTGATGATTAACTGCATATACAGGATTTGATGATTTATCTGTTTTGAGAACAGGGTTATTACAGGGGTACGCTATGATGAGGATGATACCATCCAGGAAGTATCACATATGTTCCACAATATTTACATTTTCGTAAATTATGCATTATGTCATTATGATTATGAAATTGTGGAATTAGTATGCTCACCCCGTTGGGGGCTGTCTCTGTTGGGGCAGGTGAACAGGTACATCGATGGCTTTGGATATGAGCTCAAGCTGTTGATTGGATGTACTCCCAGGATCGTGGTACCAGGGCTCGATGAAGCACGGTATCGTATAAAGTACTCATACGCCCATGAGGGTTATATACATATTCATGATGCTCGCATGTGAGCAAGATTATGCTTGTATATGGGTTGTATGTAAAGGCATGAGCCTTTCTCTCTCTTTCATTCCATGTTGCATGCAATTAGAGGTAGAATTGCTAAATGATAAGAGAGTCATTAGTGTATTGTGGGTGTTGAAACCCACTTTTGTTGTCATGTGTGTGGTGTCTTCCCTGGCTGGGAATTTACTTGACATTACTGTATTCTGATGAGTATTATGTTTTCCCTGGCCGGGAATTATGTTATGTGCTGTACTTTTATTTCGGGATAGCTCTATTTATGGGGAGACTCTGCCCAAATTTTTATAAAAGTCCACAAGTAAAAAGTGGTGTAATGGGCAAGCTCTATGAGTCTATTGTTGTTAGGATGAGAGCTTATAACACTGTATGTTAAAGAAAATTTTGTGTTGCCATTCAATGGTAAGGTATCATTTGTGTTTCCCGAATAATTTTATTGAAAGCTTATGCCACACATTAATGATTAGTGCACTAATAAAGGGTTAAGTATACGGGGTCCTTACATTAGTGGTATCAGAGCAGTGGTTGCTCATTGGGGCTGTTGAGGGCCTAGGAAGTTATTGATAGCACATATTTATGCATGATGGCATTAATGTTATACGACATGACTAATTGTTTATGTGCTTATATGATATGAAAAGTGGTATTGCTAACCATTGTGGTTGCAGGAATCGTGTGGAACACGATAGGATGGCATTAATAGCGATGTCTAACACTCTATATGCTACGTGCCAAGGAATCTGATTTTGGAAGAAAATCAGGGAAAAGAAAGATATGATGTATTGTCTGAGGATAGACTGGGTAGACAACCGATAGTGGAATACTTCGGTATGGTCTCAATTATTATTGAATATACTAATGCGTTTGTTCATGTAATGTTCAAGCGAGGAAGGTACGTAAGACGCGTACGGGCATCGGACGGTAACATATTCTTACACTATGACTATGCTATGATTACAGAAGTAATTACGATGTTTATGATGATGATGTCTATGATGAATAAAGATGACAAGATGTTTACGATGATGTTATTACAAATAAGTTTATGATGATAATGATAAGTAAGTTATGATAATGTTTATGATAAGTAAAGATGATATAATGTTTATGATGATGATTATGATAAGTAAGTTTATGATGATGTTTACGATAAGTAAAGACGATATGATGTTTATGATGATGATAATGATAAGTAGTTATGATAATGCTTATGATTAAGTAAAGATGATATGATGTTTATGATAATGATTATTATGATGATTATGAGGAATAAGATTATAATGATGATGTTTATACGATGTTTATATGATGATGTGCATAAGATGTTTATATGATGATGTGCATACGATGTTTATATGATGATGTGCATACGATGTTTATATGATGATGTGCATACGATGTTTATATGATGATGTTTATACGATGTTATTGTGGTAAGGTGCCACGGGGTAAGGTGCCCCACATGGTAAGTAGCCATGCGATGTTATTGTGGTAAGGTGCCACGGGGTAAGGTGCCCCACATGGTAAGTAGCCATGCGATGTTATTGTGGTAAGGTGCCACGGGGTAAGGTGCCCCACATGGTAAGTAGCCATGCGATGTTATTGTGGTAAGGTGCCACGGGGTAAGGTGCCCCATATGGTAAGAGGCCATACGATATTATTATGAGGATTTACGATGACTCATTCTTTTATGAGGACTGGCGATGGTTCTTTCCGCCAGATGTATGATAGCGATGCCTCATTCCGCTATATTGATTGGCGATGGTTCTTTCCGCCAGATGTATGATAGCGATGCCTCATTCCGCTATATTGATTGGCGATGGTTCTTTCCGCCAGATGTACGATAGCGATGCCTCATTCCGCTATATTGATTGGCGATGGTTCTTTCCGCCAGATGTATGATAGCGATGCCTCATTCCGCTATATTGATTGGCGATGGTCTTTCCGCCAGATGTATTGATAGCGATGCCTCTTTCCGCTATTATGTGGACGATGATTCATGCTCAGGTGTATAGCGAGGTTTCATGCCACCTATTATATGACGAGGTATCATGCCGTCGATTCTATAGCGATGGACTGTACCGCTATATATTCAGCACAGGATTTTGGCCGCCTTCGAGCGATGGGTGCTGATTACGTATTATTATGGAGCGACGGAGATAGGTATGCCGCTATCTTGTCAGCGATGAGGTATGAGATATTGCTATTTTATTAGCATTATTATTGCTGGTATGCGTTGATATGAATGTTTTATTATGACTATTTACTAGCATGATGATGGATGACATATGTTGATGTACATGGACCGTCACGAGTTGACTAGGTCATTTAGATGTCATTGTTGACTTGTATCGTCACTAGTTGACGATACCTTAGATGCCATGAGTGGGCATGTGTCGTCACGGGATGGCGATGACGATAGTGCAGGAGATGTCTTATTAGACATGCATCATCGTTACGATGAGCAATGCGTTAAGTATACGTTTTCAGTTGTATGCCTTGGGTGCCAGTGTCGGGCACAAGGAGACGTGTGCGTCACCGATTGACGTGACCCTTATACCGAGCGGGTTTCTCGAAGAATGGATGGACACGCTGTACATGTGATTGTACCGCAGAAATTGTTTGAGGTAATCATATTTCGAGTGGTGGTACCCTTGGGGTATGCTCGTTGGAATGGCTTTTTGGCCATGTTTATTTGACGACAGGAGTAATCGTGGAGGAATTTCTCGCTTCCATTGATATGACATGTGGTAGACATGGTCACACCACCCATGAGGGTGTAAGATGGGTCCTAAGGGAATAGGATCAGGTTATGTTAGGTACATGGGGACATTGAAGTGTCCAAGGTATGTCAGTATTGGAGGAATGTTGGGTAAAGACCCACTACTCTATCGATTGTTCTTCCCAGGGTATGGTATGCCGTGCGGAAACGTCCATCTGATTGGTAGGTTTGAGGTGAACCTAGTGAGGCAGCGACTAGTTCGTCTGCCGCGTGTGTGCAGCACCATGATGGGCTTGCTAGAGCCGTTATACTGCTCGTTGGAACCAAGTTTGGCAAATCGTAAAGTGATACGAGGTGGATTGTAGTGGACTCTGGTAGTCACCACGTCATTTGAAGTTGAGGTTGAGTATGCCTCACAGAAACGTATATATGTTTATGTTTAAATCTTGGGGAGACTTGTCTGGGACAGCTCATGATGTGAAGTACCAACGAGAGAGTCGTCAAGTCGTCGTTGATTCGATCTGAGAATCCATGTATTTGAGCTGCAATGATGCGACTGCTCCTTCGATAGAGGAGGTTTGAAAGTGGAAACCAGGTTTGGTATGTGTACACCGTGGAATACTAGTGTTTCCCTCGTAACGATGTATGTTGGACATCGTGAGTCATGATAAGAGATGCCAAGGAATGAAATCTACGATGGAATCAGGAACGATTCGAATCCTTACAGTTTCAGTTGACTAACTGCTTTTGGATTATTAGCGTTGAGCTGCGCTGACGCTCTTTGACGTTATGATAGATTTGGAAGTCTATTCCACTCCAGAGTTTGACACGAGGTCAACGTTCTCACGGTTGAGGTGTCATTCAGGATGCGTTCTTACTAGTTGTATTAGAACTAAGGATGACTGTCCGATCTACAGTCGTAAGTATCGGTTGTTTTGCAGTCATGAGGGACTGACTTTTAGGATGACCCGCATCGAGGTACGTTTTGCCTCTTAAGTGATATGTTGATTTTGGTAAGTCGCTCTGTTTCAGAGTTTGAAGAGAAGTAAGTATCCTCACGTTTATTAATACGATTCTGTTATGGTCAGGAATCGAGGTTATGGCTTCATGTTGTTGTGTAGCCTGGGTGTTACGTGTTACACAAGTGCTAATTTCGAGGACGAAATTCTTTTAGTGGGGGATATTGTGATGACCAGGGATTATATATGCTAATCCCGTAGTGTTAATAATCCCTAAAGTGGTTTTACGTAGCGATTTGGAGTTTAATCGAGGTGTTGGGTCTTCTGGGCTCGTTTATTTGGGTAGTTGGGATCGTTGGATCCAGAGGTTGAGATTGTATCCACATTACGGTGTAAAACCTAAGAGTTGGGTTTTTGATGTGTCTCGGAGTCTCGGGTGCTATGTGAGCACCGGTAGAGGGTTTTGGAGTTAGAGAGAGAGTTTTTGAAAACAGATGATTTTTAAGGAATCACGATGTATTTGTGGGGTTATTAGTTTTTCGGGGTATTTTGCTATAAATACCAGTTGAACCCGAGATATTTCATTAAAATTCCATTTCAGCCCTCCAATCTCTCTCTCTCTCTCTCCCCCGCCGAACCCGTCTGCCAGCCCCTGCCCGCGCGCAAAAGCGCTTCGGCCGCCGCCGTCCCGCCGCCGATCGGCGCGTCCGACCTACCCACGGCTTCGTCTCGTCCAGGCGCTCATTTCCCCTCCGGCAATTGAAAGTTTCATCGCGATTTGAGGTCGAATTTTGAGAAAGAGCGGCGATCCCCAATTTCTAGGGTTCATCGGATTTTGGTCGTTTTTCTTCCGATTTCGTTTGGGTAACGTTCCTTACCCCTTTTTCCATGTTTGTGATGTTCTTCCCTGCCTAATTGTGATTTGTGGCTCGAAATTATGTTCGAATTTTAGGGCTTGGAATTCGATTTTGGGGATTTTTGGCATGAGGATGATAATGCTTGTTAGGATTCGATTTATTCATGTTTAAATGAATTATGATGCTTAAGTGGGATCGAATTAAGAGGTTATGGTTCGAATTTGCCCTAATTTGGTAAGGATTTAATTTCGAATTTGGGGGTTTTGGCTATGGGTTGATGATTCATGTTAGGGATCATTTATTACATGTTTTAGATGATTTATAATGCTTGGTTGGGTTCGAATTGTGATGCTAGGGTTCGAATTATTGAAGGTGTTCTTGGGCAATTTTTCGATATGTCGCATTCGTTTTCCCTCCCTGCATGTACCCTGCCCCGGGTCTTTTAAATGATTTATTGTCGAGTGTTGACAATATTTTGAAGGTTATGAATGTGCTTGAGCATGGGTTACATGTTCGTAAATAATTGTGAATTATTTATCGTTTTAGCACATCGTTTCTCGGGGCATGGAACTCGAGCAAGGTTTGGCTCGGACTTCGAGGATTTAAGGTACGTTTAACGTACGAGCATAGTTTAAATGATGTTTTACAAGTATGATGCATGATCTAAAATACATGAAATGCTTTGCTATGATGGTATCGGGACTCGGTTACGATATGTTGTTTCACATGGTGGAATGCTCAGTGCCGCTATGAAGCGAGCCAATGATGAGGTGTGGTTGCTACGGAGCAAACACCCATAGTATGACGTTACCTTGAAGTAAGAAATGAAAATGTGGTATTTGATTAGATATCTAGGATATCTGTATTTATTCCCTATGGGTAATAATAGGAACAGAGACGTAGTTAATCAGAGAAGTGATTAACCAATATCGGAAGTTAAGGAAATCTCAATACGATATCTAGAATTATGATCATTGCTAGATTAAGTAAGATGTTATGAAAAGATGTTATGAAACGATGTTATGAAAAGATGTTATGAAACGATGTTATGAAAAGATGTTATGAAAAGATGTTATGAAACGATGTTATGAAATGATGTTATGAAATGTTGCTAGTCATTGCTAGATAAAGTAAGATGTTATGAAATGTTGCTAATCATTGCTAGGTAAAGTAAGATGTTATGGAATGTTGCTAATCATTGCTAGTTAAAGTAAGATGTTATGAAATGTTGTTAATTTGAAACTGGCTAGGGTTAACCAATGTGATGATTAACTGCATATACAGGATTTGATGATTTATCTGTTTTGAGAACAGGGTTATTACAGGGGTACGCTATGATGAGGATGATACCATCCAGGAAGTATCACATATGTTCCACAATATTTACATTTTCGTAAATTATGTATTATGTCATTATGATTATGAAATTGTGGAATTAGTATGCTCATCCCCGTTGGGGGCTGTCTCTGTTGGGGCAGGTGAACAGGTACATCGATGGCTTTGGATATGAGCTCAAGCTGTTGATTGGATGTACTCCCAGGATCGTGGTACCAGGGCTCGATGAAGCACGGTATCGTATAAAGTACTCATACGCCCATGAGGGTTATATACATATTCATGATGCTCGCATGTGAGCAAGATTATGCTTGTATATGGGTTGTATGTAAAGGCATGAGCCTTTCTCTCTCTTTCATTCCATGTTGCATGCAATTAGAGGTAGAATTGCTAAATGATAAGAGAGTCATTAGTGTATTGTGGGTGTTGAAACCCACTTTTGTTGTCATGTGTGTGGTGTCTTCCCTGGCTGGGAATTTACTTGACATTACTGTATTCTGATGAGTATTATGTTTTCCCTGGCCGGGAATTATGTTATGTGCTGTACTTTTATTTCGGGATAGCTCTATTTATGGGGAGACTCTGCCCAAATTTTTATAAAAGTCCACAAGTAAAAAGTGGTGTAATGGGCAAGCTCTATGAGTCTATTGTTGTTAGGATGAGAGCTTATAACACTGTATGTTAAAGAAAATTTTGTGTTGCCATTCAATGGTAAGGTATCATCTGTGTTTCCCGAATAATTTTATTGAAAGCTTATGCCACACATTAATGATTAGTGCACTAATAAAGGGTTAAGTATACGGGGTCCTTACAGGAGTACTAGGCTCGAACCTTGTTGGATGATGCTTCCAGAAGCATAGTATGAGATTGAGCCGATATACGAGGTTGAGCGGTTGGTATTTATACTAATTATGCATCCGGATGAGTATCCGTTATTCGTTGCTCTTCTGTGAGCACTTGTATCTGTATATGGACTGTATAAGGGTGTTGAAACCCACTTTTGTTGTCTTATTAGTGTGGTGTCTTCCCTGGCTGGGAATTTACTCAGTGTTTCTGTATTCTGTCTAGTATTGTGTTGTCCCTGGTCGGGAGTTTTATTATGTGATGTGTTTTATTTCCGGATAGCTCAGTTTGTGGGGAGACTCTGCCCAAATTTTTATAAAATAACCCACAATGTAAAAGTGGTGTAATGGGGATGGTAATGGGCGAAATCTTTGAGTCTAATTGTTGGTAGAGATGAACATATAATGTTGAACATTATTTATGTCATGGGATTATGGGAACCATGTAATGATTCTTTTTTTAAGAATGAAACGAAAAATGAAAAATTTATACACATACGACGTCATAAATGAACTAATGACGAGTTGAGGTGTTGGGGTCTTACACAAATCCGGGGTGGGATACATCAGAAAATAGAGAGAGCAGGCTCGCAGGCCTGATAACCAAAATCACAATAATAATTAAACAATAAAAACCTAAGCATCCACTTAAACACATTGGTCAAGGCCCGTAATCATCCACCATGTAATCACATCATATGTAATTAAACATTAAACTAAATAATTACATCATATGTAATTGTCCTAATCACATCACATGTAATTAGAGCACAATAATTAATTTATTCTATCGTTTCCCACTAATCGCATAATTAATTGAAAATAAAATTAACAAATTAAATAAAACCATTTTATTTAATTTCTAATTAATTAAATTTTCAATAAATTTGTAAAATCTCTATTTTACCTTTTAATCATCATATTGATCGAAAATAAAATTAACAAATTAAATGAAACATTTTCATTTAATTTTCAATTAATTAAATTTTCATTTACTTGGTAAAATCACTATTTTACCTACAAATCATAATATTATCCAAAAAATAAAAAAATTTAAATGAAACATTTACATTCAATTTCCAATTAATTACATTTTCAACTAATTGTAAAATCTCCATTTTACACTTAATAAATTAAAAAATCATATTTTTAATTAATTAAGTTTATGATTTATTAATTAAAAAACTAATATCCGGATAAAACATCTAAAATGACCCAAAAATTAAATTATGGACCCCAAACAATTTGGACCCAAAATTAAAAAAATCCTCATTTTCGGATTTAACAAATTGTTTTTTTTTTTCAAATTTCTTGCCCCAATTTTCGAAATTTTAACCAATTTCGAAAAATCAGATTGTACTGTTCATCTTTCTTCCCCAAAAATCAAAATTAGGTTTTCAAAAATTAGGGTTACAAAAACTAGCAGCCAGCCGCCGCCCTTTAATCCCGGTGAGATCGCCGCACTTCGCGCGTTGCTTGCAGAACCTCGCGCGAGCGCGGCCATGGTCGCGGAACCTTTTCGCCCGTGCATAGTCGTTGTCACGATTCTTCCAGCCCGTCGCTTCTCCCTGTGCATGCTGCGCGCGGAGAACAATTCTCCGCCGCTGCGCCGCCGTGAGAGGCTCCTCCGTGCGCTGTGCTAGATGCCGTCGCATCACCAGTGATGGAGATTCCGGAAATAGTTTCGGCTATGGGTTTTGAATCAGGATTAAAACTCATTTATCCCAATTTTCTATGTTTTCCGGACTACAAAATTTCTGAAATTCAAAAGCAATTGGGAAACAATCTAATAAAAAATTAATTATTGAATATACAAATCAAAGCACAACCTAGCTCGGATACCACTGTTGGGTTTCCGTACCCCGGCGCCAGATCCAAACGCAGTGGAAATAATACAATAAACAGACCTGACCCGGTGACGGATGATTGCGCCTAATTCATATATAAAGATGCAAATATCATAATATAATGCACGAAAAAAGATTACCGTTCACCGACGTGAATCTGATAGCGGTAGTCCCTCGAGTCCAATCAACCTGACCAGATCTACAAGCCCGCACCAGTGCTAATTTGGTGTTAGCGTTTCTATGAGAGTGAATGGAATTGTATGGAAAAATCTATTGAGTCTCTCAACTAGAATGACATATTTATAGGGTCATTAAGTAACTAATGGACTTTGGGTGCATAAAGCCCAATAGGCCAACTTTTGGCTTACAGGGCATATATGCTAACAGAAAATTACAGCCAACTCAATGTTCTAAATTTCTTATTTGTAGATGTTTTCCAAAATTCCTGGCCAAAAATACTCAGGAATTCGAAGAACACACTGCATGTGTATTTTCGCCCACATGCAGGGCTCAGAATGAGCACTTAAAGTATAAAATTCACAACTAATTGAAAATGAGTCCAAATTATATCCTCATTTTTTTCAAATTCAAGAGAATTTAAAGACCTACAATTTTCATTTGAAGACCTATCTCAAATTCGGAACAAAATTTGCCATAAACTCGAAACACAATCTGCATGCAACATGCATGACCATGCAGAGTCAAAAATGAGCACTAAAAGTAAAACCGACATAACTTTTACTTAAGAGATCCAAATCGCGTGCTTTTTTTTATATTGCATAAAATGAAAATATCTACAACTTTTATTTGAAGACCGACAACAAATTCGAAAGGAAAAATTGTCAAAAGTTCGGAATTCTACACTGCATGTGCATTTACAGTACATGCAGAGTCAAATCTGGCACTCCTAAGTAAAATGCGTATATCTCACTCATTCAACTCCAAATTGTCTCGAATTTTATCCACAGAAAGACAACTCAAATATCTATAACATATATTTAGCTCTAAGTCAGATTCGAACTCAAAGTAAATCGTAAATTCAAACCCATCTACTGCATGCAACATTATTTTCTGCAGATACATAGAGAGAGCAACTCTAATCTAAAATTCTCATGCTATGAATTCAAAATATGACCCAAACACCTAAACCCAACTGAATTAAAACATGAAAACCATGTTATACTGTAAGGACCCTAGTTCCTTAAGTGCGGATTATAGGCGTAAGTAGAGCTAACATACATCTAACAAAGTATAAAGTTCGTGTTGATGCCTTGAGCTGTTAAGATTACAGTGCCAAAATTAAAATTCCAAAAGGATTAATTACATTCCCAATCAATGAATGTAATCCTATAGCTTTACACTACTCCTAGAGTAGAGAGTATACAAAAGAATCACATCTGCTATACCCAAAGCACTCCTCACTAGCTCACCGCATCAACCCGCCTTAGCCCTTCCGCCCAAAATGTACCTACAGGAACTGTAGGGTCTTCCTACCTTAACATCATATTATACACGTATTATGGACTAAACATGCATTCATAACCATCATCTTAAGGGTTCCGGTTGTAACTTTGAGCTAATAAGATTACGGGCCAAAAATGAAATTTCAAACTTAATTAATTACATTCTCAAAACGAATGTCAAATCGATAGAATTATACTACTACTAGAGTAGAGACTATCCAGAAATCCTGAATCCTAACATCTTTCATGCTCCTCATAGCTCACTGCCTCAACCCGGCCCTTAGTCCTTTAGTCCAAAAGTGTACCTACAGGAACAACCCATCATGAGCATGTACATCGTTACTTAACATCATAAGGCAATGGCATATAAATAAATGCATGAAAATAATTGGTAACATATACTTCCTGGTTAATCGCATTAACCTTCTTTGGTTGTCCCTGTTTCATAGCCATGCATATAATCATAAATTCTTGTCATGAATGATTAAAATCATCATCTTATAAATATCATCATCGTATAACATCATCATCATATAAGTATCATCAACTTATAGCATCATCGTCTTATAGTATCATCATCTTATAACATCATCATCTTATATCATCATCATCTTATAAATATCATCATCTTATATCATCATCATCATATAAGCATCACCATCTTATAAAATCATCATCATATAAGCATCATCATCTTATTAATATCATCATCTTATAACATCATCATCATATAAGCATCATCATCTTATAAATATCATCATCTTATAACATCATCATCATATAAGCATCATCATCTTATTAATATCATCATCTTATAACATCATCATCATATAAGCATCATCATCTTATAAATATCATCATCTTATAACATCATAATAAAATATAACAGTAAATGTACGAAAGTCATAGTTAAGTAAATTTGCTGGTTGTTCGTTAACTTCTTTTTGTTGACCCTGATTTACCTTCATGCATATGGGCATCTTACCCCATGGCATCTTACCACACAACAACATTGTATGACCTCTTACCATATGGGCATCTTACCCCGTGGCATCTTACCACATAATAACATCGTATGGCCTCTTACCATATGGGCATCTTACCCCGTGGCATCTTACCACATAATAACATTGTATGGCATCTTACCATATGGGCATCTTACCCTTTTTTAAACATTGTATGGCATCTTACCATATGGGCATCTTACCCCGTTTATAAACATCGTATAACATTGTTATAACTTACTTATCATATCATCTTCATAAATATCATCATCTTAAACTTACTTATCACAATCATCATCATAAACATCATCATCATAAACATCATCGTTATAACATCATAAATACTTATGCAATCATAGCATGATCATAGTATAGGAGTATGGTTTACCATTCGATGCCCGTACGTCTCTTACGTACCTTAATTCCAAAAGAAGGAGAAATTGCAGAACTTTATCTCCTTGAAGTTGTGGGTACCTGGGATGGTTCTACATAACCATACAAATTGATATTAGAAGCTAAACAATAGCCCAATACCAAAAATTCAACAAAAATCATGCCAAGGAAATAATTTTCAGCAAAAACGCTCTACCGATCGATCGGTAACTGTTCATGATTTCCATTTTAAGCTACGGCTTTTACCGATCGATCGGTCCAAGATACCGATCGATCGCTAGCCATCCACCGATCGATCGGTCGCTTTTACCGATCGATCGGTAAGCAGAGAAATTTCACCCCTCGTTTCGCACTTGCACCGATCGATCGTCGCCATGCTACCGATCGATCGTCGCCCTGCTACCGATCGATCGGTCGCCGCGACATTTTCGGGTAAACTCCATTTTTGGCACAAAACTTCCAAATAAACCAATACATCTTAAACCAAATACATCCCAACAACTTATCACCACAAAAACCTCATAAAACCATACCCCAAACCCATACAACACATACATCAAAACAACCCACATAATCACTTCAAAAATCACCCCATTTCAAATCCAAACATCATCAAAACTTTAGGAAGAGTTCCATACCTCTTGAAGACTCCAAATCTTGGTAAAAATCACACAAACTCAAGTTTTGTGGAGCTTCCTCCTTCCTCCTTTGAAGGATTTCGAAAATGGGGTGAGGTTAGGGTTTTGGGATGATTTGGGGATTTTAGAGTGGTGGGGAAGAAGTGAAGGGAAAAGGAATAAAAGGGGAAATATAGTGGGGTTATTAAAATTGTACCCCAAATTAACATGATGTATAAAACATCCCAACTTAGTATTTTAAAAGCATTTTTACAAAAATGCAACCAACTTCATTAAATCCATACCTTCCTCATAATTAAAATCAACACAATTAAATCATGCTAACACTTCATTTTCCACGCACAACTTAATCATCTTAATAATTCATCATATAAACATAATTACTGCTTTAATTGCAAGTCACACTAAAAACCCAACTCGTAGGTTTTTCACCGGAATGAGAATACAAGCTCAACCTCGGGATCTCGGGTGCTTTGTGTGGGCACCGGTAGGGGGGTTTTGGAGTTAGCGAGAGAATTTTTGAAAACAGATGATTTTTAATGAATCATGATGTGTTTGTGGGGATATTAGTATTTCGGGGTATTTTTGCTATAAATACCAGTTGAACCCGAGATTTTAATTATCGGAACCATTTTCCTCACCTTGCTTCTCTCTCTCCCCGCGCGCTGATTTCCCGATCCCCTTTGACCCACGCAGCTTCAGGCCGTGCGCCCGCCGCCGTCCGGCCGCCATCCGCCGCGTCCAACCTACCGTTGGCTTCGTCTCGTCCAGGCGCACCTTCCCATACCAACAATTCGAATTTTCGTCGCGTTTTGGGGTCGGATTTTGCAGAAGACGCCGACGCCCAAATTTTAGGGTTCTTCGATTTTGAACGTTTTCCTTCCGATTTTCGATTGGGTAACCTCCCTTACCCCTTTTTCGTCATTATCGTGTATTTCCCTGCCATTTTTGTGTTCTTTAGTTTGAATTCTTTCTGTTGGTGTGAGGGTTGGTTCGAATTTTTGGCTGTGTGCGTGAGGTGGGTTCGAAAATTGGGGTTTTTGGCAGGGGGTGGTAATTCTTGTTATGGGTCGTTTATTACATGTGTTAGATGTATTATGGTGCTTAGTTTGGGTTCGATTTGTGTTGTGAAGGTTCGAAAATTTGTGGGGAGTTCTTGAGCAATTTTCGATAATGGTTGATTGTCGTGTGTTGACAATATTTTTGAAGGTTATGGGTGTGCTTGAGCATGGGTTGCATGTTCGTAAATAATTGTGAATTATTTATCGTGTTAGCACATCGCTCCTCGGGGCATGGAACTCGAGCAAGGTTTGGCCCGGACTTCGGAGATTTAAGGTACGTGCGACGTACGAGCATTACTATATATTAGAGCATTTCTGAAATGCATAATGTATTTTGATTTCATTGACTAATTGTGCATAAGGTTATATGTATGTGTTGAGAAGCTATGAAGCGACCTAATCTTGATATCGCCGCCACGAGCGTGCGTGACACTAGAGTAGTATAACTCTCATAAGGTATATGGGGTACCGGATGTATATGACCATTGTAGGGCATTGAGATGCCTGAGAATGATCGTGGGATCATGTATTCATTATAAGACATTTGAGATGTCTAAGTATAATGGAAAATTGGTAAAATATATGCTAGGCATTTGAGCTATCTGTGATTGATAGCGAGGTTGTGAAATCAGTATTAGATATTGAGATATCTATATTTGCATGTATAATGAACTTGGAATCACTATCTATTGATACTCGAGAATTAGGCATGCGATGAGTTAAATCAATGTGTTGATTTACTGATTTTTTAGATTTGATGAGTTTGATGATTGTGAGAACAGGGACAGTACACGGAATCCCGGATGAGGACGTTGCCATCCAGGGAGCATCATTTAAATTCATTAGTATTTACTTTTGTTGTAAATTATGAATTTCATTACTGTGATTATGGGATTTTGTGTACTAGTATGCTCACCCCGTTGGGGGCTGTCTCTGTTGGGGCAGGTGAACAGGTACATCGATGGCTTTGGAGTTGAGCTCGAGCTGTTGATTGGATGTACTCCCAGGATCGTGGTACCAGGGCTTGATGGAGCACGGTATCGTATAGAATACTTATATACACCTGATGATTATATACATATTCATGATGCTCGCATGTGAGCACGATTATACTTGTATATGGATTGTATAAAAAGGCATGAGCCTTTCTCTCTTTCATTTTGTGTTGCATGCAATTAGAGGTAGAATTGCAAAATGATATGAGAGTCATTGGTGTATTATGTGGGTGTTGAAACCCACTTTTGTCGTCATATGTTTGGTGTCTTTCCTGGCTGGGAATTCACTTGGTATTGTTGTATTCTGATGAGTATTATGTTTTCCCTGGTCGGGAATTATGTTATGCGTTGTGCTTTTATTTCGGGATAGCTCTATTTATGGGGAGACTCTGCCCAAATTTTTATAAAAGTCCACAATGTAAAAAGTGGCAAAAAGGGGATGGTAATGGGCGAGCTCTATGAGTCTATTTGTTAGTAGAGATGATCTTATAACGTTGAAATTTTAAAGGAATTTTGTAAGCATCATCTGAGTTTCCCGATTGACTTTTATTGAAAGCATGTGCCACACATAGTGGTTAATACACTAATCAAGGGTTAAGGGCTGGGGGTCCTTACAGGAACAACCCCAAAACCATGAGCATGTAACAAACAATATTCACAATACTATGATTGTAATTTAGAAATGCATAAACCGTAAATACGAATCACTTCCTGTACTTAATACATTTAAATGCTCCATTTGGTTGTCCCTGTACCACAATCATAATCAATATATTATAATACCAATAATGTATATCATGACATGCATCCATTCCATGTATACCAATGGCCATTTCCAGTCTTATTATGTGACACCCCTTACACATATAACACATATACCACATACACATGAGACATATAACATAATATTTAATGGCAGCGAAAATTTCAATCTCATAACATCATGCAATCAAGACATGTATCAAAATATAATTTACAAGGCAGTATGCCACAAAATGATTGTACCCCTCACAACCCAACCAAAAACCTATACAATATATGCAAATGATGAGCTGAGGGAGAAGGACTAGAGTCAGCCAGCCGACCTTGGATCCATGACTTCCAACTACGTAGAAACACCTTGTAGAGTCAACTTTTATTTACAGCAACTGAAAAACAACATTTGCATTTGGGTGAGTTGCATTCTCAATGAGCATATTCAAATAACATAGTAGTTAAAATCACATAAGCATATAATTCATATCTACATAAGCACATGAATATACTCACATGATTCATCATAATCGTTACATCAGTTCCCATGATTCATATACAATGAAATGATGCACATGTATATCTGTATTGTTATTCTGTTATGACCCAACTAATACCAAGAACAATCCGTGATCACGATTTGGCTGGCACTCTGTAGATCCCCTTTTGAGTTCTCAATTAACTCGGGATCGATATTCTTTGATTCTGTAATTCTGACCGTACTCAGAATGAAATAACACATGGTTCAAGGTCATTAGTGGCCATAACAGAGTTCTTTAATCTCTTATTAATGCACATGTCATAATCATATGCATAACATAAATCATATGGTAAATAACATCATACATAGAACGTATAACATCACATTTCACCACCATGTCTCAACATATACATGTCAGAACTCAATTTAGTTCCTGCACATCATATTGCATTCACTACAATTCATTCACCAATTTCAGGTACTCATATAACACAAATCACATACTTATATAAAGTTAAATACCAAGTTATAAGGATATACTCACAAGTGCTTGCACCTATCTTGATGATTTGCTTACTTCGCCTTACTGGTACCGGTATCAAACGTAGAACCTATCAGTGCATATCAAATGCACAACCAAACTCAATATCATATGGTTTAATATGAATTAATTATAGTTATGCATGAAATGTTCATACCAAGTGAAATTTTACTTTTCTACTATTCATTATTTCTCACAGTTACAATTCTCAATTTCATTTTTGTGTAACCAGTATATGCACATGACGTTTTTATACCCATAAAATTTGTATAAATTCGAAACTACAACAGAATCTCAAGTTTCTTGTTAAATATTGTTTATCATTGTTTAATCTATATTTTTACAATCTATTCAATATACATATTACTCTTCTAAATTTAATCACTATTTTCCCAGTTAGTCAAGTATATTTATAATACAGATATATATACACAATCTCTATGCTTTCCAATGCACATATGAAATGTCAAAATATATTCCATGATGTGTATGCATGATCATGTAAAGTTTTGGGTCATGACAATTCCTCCCCCCTTTAAAAAATTTCGGCCTCGAAATTTATACCTGTATCAGGAAACAACCACGGATATTGTGTTTTCATATATTCCTCTGTTTCCCATGTAGCTTCCCGTTCAGAATGATTCTTCCATAGAACCTTTACCATAGGAATTGAGCGATTCCTTAACTGTTTGTCCTTGTATTCTAATATCTCAACCGGTTCTTCAACATAACTTAAATTTTTAGAAATTTCAATCGGTTCGCTTTGCAGGATATGAGATGGATCTGATCTGTATTTCCGAAGCATACTCACATGGAACACATTATGAATCTGGGACAATTCAAGAGGTAAGGCAAGACGATAAGCTAACGGTCCAACTGTATCAAGAATCTCATAGGTACCAATGTATCGAGGGCTCAATTTTCCTTTCTTTCCAAATCTGAGAATACCTCTCCAAGGAGAAACACGAAGAAATACCTTTTCACCAATTTGATAATCCATTTCTCGTCTATGTTGATCAGCATAACTCTTATGTCGATCTTGCGCTGCTTTCAATCTATCTTTCATAATTTTTATCTTTTCAACTGTCTCTTGAATGAGATCTGGATCTTCTAATATTCGCATTCCTTCTTCATCCCATCATACTGGACTTCTGCACTGTCTACCATATAATGCTTCATATGGTGCCATGCCAATACTACTATGATACTGATTATTATATGCAAATTCCATCAAAGCAATATAATCATCCCATGAACCTCTAAAATCAAGAACACATGATCGAAGCATCTCTTCTAAAGTCTGAATTGTTCTTTCTGGTTGTCCATCTGTTTGCGGATGAAATGCTGATCTAAAATGTAATTTAGTACCCAAAACTTCTTGTAAACATCCCCAAAATCTTGATGTAAAACGGGGATCTCTATCTGATACAATAGATAAAGGCACACCATGTAATCTAACAATTTCATTTACATACCTTCTTGCTAAACTTTCAAGTGTCGATCCCCATCGAAATGGTAAGAAATGAGCTGATTTTGTCAATCGATCAACAATCACCCAAACTGCATCATTCTTTCTTTGTGTTACAGGTAAACCATAAACAAAATCCATTGTTATACGCTCCCACTTCCAAACTGGAATTGGTAATGGATGTAATTTACCCACCGGTGCTTGATGTTCGGCTTTAACCTGTTGGCAAGTTAAACATTTCGATACATACTCGGCCACATCCTTCTTAATTCTAGGCCACCAATAATGGGTTTTCAATGTTTGATATATTTTTATGCTACCAGGGTGCATCGCATAAGGTGCAATGTGTGCTTCCTCCATTATTTCATGCCTTATGTCATTCACATTAGGAACACAGAGTCGATTATGGATTGATAAACTACCATCATCATTGATAACAAATTCTGTGCTATTTCCCTGTATCACCTTTTCTGCAATACTGATTAGTTTATCATCACGAGATTGAGCATTTTTAATCCTTTCAGTCATTACTGGACGGATACAAACCGAAGCACAGATAATACAAGTTTCATCAACATTCAAGGCAATATTCATCTTTCTCAATTCTAGCAAATATGGCACAGAATGTACTGAAAGATAAGAAACAGTACCATATGATTTTCTGCTCAAAGCATCAGCAACAACATTTGCCTTTCCAGGATGATATTCAATAGTGCAATCATAATCTTTCAACAATTCAAGCCATCTCCTTTGTCGCATGTTCAACTCTTTCTGACTCAATAAATACTTTAAACTTTTACGATCGGTAAAGATTTGAAATGTGATACCATACAAGTAATGTCTCCATATCTTTAATGCAAAAACAACTGCGGCAAGTTCAGGATCATGTGTAGGATAATACATCTCATATGGTTTAAGTTTCCGAGAAGCATAAGCAATAACTTTACCATGTTGCATCAAAACACATTGTGATATCCCCGTAATGATTAAGTGCTATTTAGACATTAATCATTGTTGTGAAAATTATGATATTAATTCTTGTGTTGAATTAATAATATTGGGAGATGCATGTGAGGGTGCATGTGTTGTATTTGGGATTTTGGGGTTGTGGCATGATTACTTTGGGGTGTGTGTTAATCGTTTTGGTAAAGTATATTGTAAATGGGAATTGAAGTATTTTTATTGAGAAAATACTATAAAATATCATGTGAGGATATTTTAATACATCGTGCGAAATACCGGGACCAAAACATAACACATCACATAACCCACCACAAACCACCCCCCTTGACCCATACCCTGCTGCCAGCTGCAGCTTGCCCATACCTCTTCTCTCATCTCCCACTCCACCTTGTCATAACTGAAATCACTCCATTCTCTCCAACTTTTTCGTCCAACATCTGGTAAGGGAAAACAAGAGGAGATCCACCATTTTTCTTGCTTGGAAAGCTTGCAAAAATCGGAGCCAAAAGGGAGCCTTCACAGACGGCTACACAACGCAGGGGATAGAGTCCCACCACACACTACTTTTTGGAAAGGTACGTAAGCGACGTACGGGCATCCCAACGGTAACATGTATTTACGTTTGTCTGTGTGACACATGATGAATGCAATGTGATGCATTATGAATTGATACATGTTATTATGCATTGTTGTTGCATATTATGCATTGTTGTTGCATATTGTGATGTGGGATAAAGAGATGTATTCCACGAGTCAGGGCGATCACGGTTAAGGTGTTAATGCTTACGCTTTACCGCTAAAAATGTGGAGCGGGAGGGGGGAGGCTCGCTTGCACATGGAGGCGGGTTTATACCATACTGAGCGAGGATGAGATACCGCTAGTATGAAGAAGCGAGGATGAGATACCGCTTATTTTGAGATTATGAAAGCGAAGAAGCATTAAAATAACTGATGATGACTGACTAAAGAAAATGAGGAAATGTCATGACATTCATTTGTGAAACCATACATTCATATAATGTGTTATATTATGAATTATGGTACAGGGACAACCAATGGGCATTGTAAATGTGATGGGAATACAGGAAGTGATTTGTATTTTATGATTGTGCATTTACGCCTTTTCTCATATTATGTTGAATATGAATTGTGTTATGCTCATGTGTTGGGGGTTGTCTTTGTAGGTGCTTTTGATGTTGAGAACCAGGGTTAGGGTTGAGAAGCTGAGCTGTAAGGAGAGCTACAGGATTAGCTGCTTGTTGAGAAAATTTTATATAGCTTCTACATGTGGTAGACTAAGACTATAGTGTAGCACATTTTGTAGGAATTTGTGAAATTCCTTTTTGAAACTTTCGCTACTGTACCCCTTAAGCTCAGGACTATCAACATGACTCATTACTCTGATTTATTCATATGAATGTTTAGTTCTCTTAATCGCACCTATTAGTATCTTGAGATCTCGGGGTCTCACATTTAGTGGTATCAGAGCCAGGTTAGATAACCAGGGAAGAGTGAAGGGTAGCCTTTAGAGACAAGTTGGCTAGGTACTCATTGTTGGGCATGTTATGCATGTGATGCATATTGTTGTATAAGTGATATACTAACATGCTTTTGAATATGATACTCTTGTTATCTAACGGCGTATATTATGAACTGCTTTTGGTATTGTTGTTAACTCTTGTGTTACAGCATGGCTGAGATTAATCCGGAGAACCTCAATGAAGAGGTAGGGGATATGGACAGTAGGAATGCCAGTATTGCTCAGCCGAATCCTTTACCACCACCTGCTGTAGGTGTGGAGCCCAGTGCACAGATATTATTACCTGGGGAGCTCAGTTTAACACAGTTTCTGAATTTCCGTCCACCCATGTTTGAGGGGACCGAGTCTGGAGAAGGGGCCGAAGAATGGCTAGAACGGATAGAGCAGATACTTGTGACTGCGCCTTGTGCACGTTCCGCATGGTTGAGGTTAGCCGAGTTTCAGATGGCGAAGAAGCCTTCTATGTGGTGGAAGACCACGGTGATGGAGCTGAAAGCTCAGGGCATGATAGTAGACTGGACTGTATTCAGGACCCGGTTCCTTAACCGGTATTTTTCTGCTGCTGCCAGACAAGTGAAGGAGGACGAGTTCACGAATTTGAAGCAGGGCAACATGTCAGTTTCAGACTTTGCCTTGCAATATTCCTCGCTGTTAAGGTATGTTCCCCATATCGCTGTGAGCAGCCATGCCAAGATGAGGCATTTCCTGAAGGGACTGAGGCCAGAACTATTTGACCGGGTTGTCTCCAACAACCCTAGCTCTTTTGATGACGCCCTGACACGGGCAGAGTTAGCAGAGATTGCAGTGGGAGCATACAAGGATGTTGTACCCCCTTAAGTACCATCACAGAGATCTGTTGCTGATAGTTTGAGGCCACGAGGGGATCAGTTCAAGAACCATGGAGCCTCATCATCTTCCAGATTTAGTGGGAAGAAATCTCAAGGTCAGAAGCAGAGTAGTCGAGGACCTACACAAGGGAGTAAGTCAGGAGGGGACAGGTGTGACCGTTGTTGAGGATTTCACTTGTCACGTGACTGCCGAGGCTGTTATGTTTGTGGCAAGGTGGGCCACTTAGCTAGGAACTGCCCCAATCGGGCAAGTCAGGCAGACTCCGGGCCGAATAGGCCAAGATTTGATGCTGGGAGGGCACCGCCGAGACAGCAGTTTGCGCCTAGACCGCAGGGAGGTCAGGCGACAGTACCACCGCAGGGTCAGGTGTATGCACTGACTAGGGAGCAGGCTGAGGCAGCCCCAGAGGAGGTCATTGCTGGTACGTGTCATTTATTTACGTACCCTGCATTTATTTTGGTAGATACAGGTGCTTGTCATTCTTTTGTGTCTGTCGCTTTTGTGGAGAGACACCACTTGTGCTCGTCTCTGTTACCCACGCCTCTCATGGTCTTGACACCCACGGGGAAGCATGTGATTGCGAATCGGCTGTTGTCTGATTGCCTCATTTATTTTGAGGGCAATGATCTGAGGGCTGATCTGATTCAGTTAGAAATGGCAGACTTTGACTGTATTATCGGCATTGATGTGTTGAGCAGATACCGAGCTGTGGTAGACTGCCGGCAGAGGATTGTACGTTTTCTGTCTGATCAGGGGTCCCAGTGGACTTTTTATGGGGACGGCTCTCGTCCAAGGATTCCAGTGATATCAGCGGTGAAGATGTCGCGGTTATTGGAACACGGCCACACAGGTTACATCATTTATGCTGTGGACGTATCTGAGGAAAAAGAAGTGAGAGCTGAGGACATTCCGGTTGTGGCGGAGTTTATTGATGTGTTCCCAGATGAGATTCCGGGATTTCCGCCTGTCAGGGATGTAGAGTTTGCTATTGAGCTGCTGCCGGGGACATCAGCTCTTTCTCGTGCCCCATACAGGATGGCACCGGCAGAGCTGAGGGAGCTAAAGGTACAGTTACAGGAGCTCCTTGACAAGGGATACATTCGCCCTAGTGTATCGCCTTGGGGCGCACCAGTCTTGTTCGTGAAAAAGAAGGATGGATCAATGCGTCTGTGCATTGACTATAGGCAACTGAACAAGGCCACAGTGAAGAACAGATATCCACTTCCGAGGATTGATGATCTGTTCGACCAGCTTCAGGGTACAGAGGTGTACTCAAAGATAGACTTGAGGTCAGGCTATCATCAGGTGCGGGTTAGAGCCGGTGATGTTCAAAAGACGGCTTTTAGAACTCGATATGGACACTATGAGTTCTTGGTGATGCCTTTCGGTGTAACAAATGCACCTGCAGTTTTTATGAGCCTGATGAACAGAGTATTTCAGGAGTACCTCGATCAGTTTGTGATCGTATTCATTGACGACATCCTCGTCTATTCAAGGAGTGAGGAGGATCATGCCAATCATCTGAGGATAGTGCTCCAGATCCTCAGAGATCATCAGTTGTACGCCAAACTCAGCAAGTGTGAGTTTTGGCTGAGCAGTGTTGCATTCTTGGGCCATATCATATCACGAGAAGGGATATCAGTAGACCCGAGGAAGATAGAGGCAGTTATGGATTGGTCTACCCCTACTTCAGTCAGTGAGATTCGGAGTTTTCTTGGGTTGGCTGGCTATTATCGACGTTTCGTCGAGGGTTTCTCAAAGATCGCCAAACCACTTACACAGCTGACTCAGAAGGGAGTCTCTTTTTGTTGGTCAGAGGCTTGTGAGCAGAGTTTCCGGGAATTGAAACACAGACTGACTACTGCACCAGTTCTAGTGATTCCCAAGGAGAACAAAGGATTTGTTCTTTATACCGACGCATCGCTACAGGGCTTAGGATGCGTACTGATGCAGGACAGACATGTAGTGGCTTACGCTTCGAGACAGTTGAAGCCACATGAGACGAGGTATCCAGTCCATGATCTGGAATTGGCAGCTATAGTTTTCGCCTTAAAGATATGGCGACACTACTTATACGGTACCTCATTCACCATCTTCACTGATCACAAGAGCCTGAAGTTCTTGTTTACACAGGCTGAGCTGAATATGAGGCAGAGAAGATGGATGGATCTGCTGAAGGATTATGATTGTGAAATCCTATACCATCCCGGGAAAGCGAATTTGACAGCCGACGCTTTGAGTCGGAAGGTGAGGAGCACAGCAGAGGATGCTATGTGTCTATCAGCTATGTTGGGCTCCTACTGCCATTTGGGATTTGATTATGATGTATCTTCTTCACCAGTACAGGTTTTGACCTTGCTAGCTGAGCCTGTTATTTATGATCACATCAGGAAGGCTCAGGGGACCGATGTAGAGATTCAGTGATGGATGTCAGTAGTCCATTCAGATCAGCCATCGAGATTCAGAGTGGCTGGGGACGGTTCTTTGAGACTTGGCGACAGATGGGTGGTTCCAGATACACCCGAGTTGCGCCAGGGTATCTTACAGCGAGCTCATTGCAGCAGGATGAGTGTTCACCCAGGCGGGAAGAAGATGTATAAGGATCTACGCAGCCAGTTCTGGTGGAGGCGTATGAAACAAGATGTCACCTCATTTGTCAAGCGCTGTTTGATTTGTCAGCAGGTGAAGGCTGAGAGGCAGAGGCCGGGAGGTGAACTAAGGAGTTTGGAGATACCCGAGTGGAAGTGGCAGCACGTGTCTATGGATTTCGTGACCCACTTACCGAGGACTGTTTCGGGCTTTGATGCCATCTGGGTAGTCGTGGACAGATTGACTAAAGTGGCTCATTTCATTCCTTACTGTATGACATATACGCACTTGAGGATGGCACAGTTATATGTCAGAGATATAGTGAGACTGCACGGGATCCCTGTTTTGATAGTGTCTGATCGAGATCCGCGGTTCACATCTCACTTCTGGGAGGGTTTGCAGACAGCTCTAGGTACAGAGTTGAGGCTGAGCACAGCCTATCACCCTCAGACGGACGGACAGACCGAGCGTACGATACAGACGCTCGAGGATATGTTGAGAGCTTGTGTGCTAGAGTTCGACATATCATGGCAGGACTTGATAGCCTCGGTGGAGTTCTCTTACAACAACAGCTACCAGGCAAGTATACAGATGGCTCCTTTTGAGGCCCTCTATGGTAGGCGTTGTAGGTCACCCTTGTGTTGGGATGACTTGGACCGTAAGTCGGTTGGAGGACCAGAGTTGGTTCAGGAAATGGAAGAGAAAGTTAAGGTTATCAGACGAAAAATGAAGGCAGCTCAGGATAGACAGGCAGCATATGCCAATCAGCGGCGGAGACCGTTGGAATTTCAGTTGGGCGACAGAGTTTTTCTGAAGATCTCACCCTTCAGGGGTGTGGTACGGTTTGGTATGCGGGGGAAGTTGTCTCCTAGATACGTGGGGCCGTATGAGATCTTACAGCGTGTTGGTACTCTGGCGTACCGTTTGGCTTTACCGCCTTCTCTGTCTGGTATACACGATGTATTCCATGTATCTATGCTGAGGAAGTATGAGCCGGATCCTTCACATGTATTACAGCCTTCTGAGATTCAGATTGAGTCCGATGTTTCCTATGTGGAGCGACCTATCAGGATTTTGGATAGGGCAGATCGCAGACTGAGAAACAAGGTTATTCCTATGGTCAAAGTTCAATGGGATCGTAGGGGTGTCGAGGAGGCCACGTGGGAGACAGAGCGACACATGGTGCAGCACTACCCAGAGCTGTTTTCTGGTATGCGTTTATGTATTGTTTTATTTACATTGGGTAAGTGCATACTGATTTCGAGGGCGAAATCTTATAAGTAGGGGAGTATTGTGATATCCCCGAAATGATTAAGTGCTATTTAGACATTAATCATTGTTGTGAAAATTATGATATTAATTCTTGTGTTGAATTAATAATATTGGGAGATGCATGTGAGGGTGCATGTGTTGTATGTTGGGATTTTGGGGTTGTGGCATGATTAATTTGGGGTGTGTGTTAATCGTTTTGGTAAAGTATATTGTAAATGGGAATTGAAGTATTTTTATTGAGAAAAATACTATAAAATATCATGTGAGGATATTTTAATACATCGTGCGAAATACCGGGACCAAAACATAACACATCACATAACCCACCACAAACCACCCCCCTTGACCCATACCCTGCTGCCAGCTGCAGCTTGCCCATACCTCTTCTCTCATCTCCCACTCCACCTTGTCATAACTGAAATCACTCCATTCTCTCCAACTTTTTCGTCCAACATCTGGTAAGGGAAAACAAGAGGAGATCCACCATTTTTCTTGCTTGGAAAGCTTGCAAAAATCGGAGCCAAAAGGGAGCCTTCACAGACGGCTACACAACGCAGGGGATAGAGTCCCACCACACACTACTTTTTGGAAAGGTACGTAAGCGACGTACGGGCATCCCAACGGTAACATGTATTTACGTTTGTCTGTGTGACACATGATGAATGCAATGTGATGCATTATGAATTGATACATGTTATTATGCATTGTTGTTGCATATTATGCATTGTTGTTGCATATTGTGATGTGGGATAAAGAGATGTATTCCACGAGTCAGGGCGATCACGGTTAAGGTGTTAATGCTTACGCTTTACCGCTAAAAATATGGAGCGGGAGGGGGGAGGCTCGCTTGCACATGGAGGCGGGTTTATACCATACTGAGCGAGGATGAGATACCGCTAGTATGAAGAAGCGAGGATGAGATACCGCTTATTTTGAGATTATGAAAGCGAAGAAGCATTAAAATAACTGATGATGACTGACTAAAGAAAATGAGGAAATGTCATGACATTCATTTGTGAAACCATACATTCATATAATGTGTTATATTATGAATTATGGTACAGGGACAACCAATGGGCATTGTCAATGCGATGGGAATACAGGAAGTGATTTGTATTTTATGATTGTGCATTTACGCCTTTTCTCATATTATGTTGAATATGAATTGTGTTATGCTCATGTGTTGGGGGTTGTCTTTGTAGGTGCTTTTGATGTTGAGAACCAGGGTCAGGGTTGAGAAGCTGAGCTGTAAGGAGAGCTACAGGATTAGCTGCTTGTTGAGAAAATTTTATATAGCTTCTACATGTGGTAGACTAAGACTATAGTGTAGCACATTTTGTAGGAATTTGTGAAATTCCTTTTTGAAACTTTCGCTACTGTACCCCTTAAGCTCAGGACTATCAACATGACTCATTACTCTGATTTATTCATATGAATGTTTAGTTCTCTTAATCGCACCTATTAGTATCTTGAGATCTCGGGGTCTCACACACATCCCAAACCTTGATAAGAAGCATCACTATAAATAACAAAACCATCAGTACCTGAAGGTATTGTTAGAACTGGAGCAGTAGTAAGTCGTTCTTTCAATTCTTCAAAACTCTTTTGGCATTCATCTGTCCACTTAAACAAAATACCTTTGCGCAACAATTTTGTCAGTGGAGTAGCTATAAGAGAGAAATTTTCAACAAATCTCCTATAGTACCCGACTAAACCAAGAAAACTACGAACTTCAGCAACATTTTTCGGACACTCCCATTTAGTTATTACTTCAATTTTTACTGGATCAACTTTAATACCATCACTACAAACAACATGTCCCAAAAAGACAATCTGATCTAACCAAAATTCACATTTGCTGAGTCTTGCATACAACTGTTTCTCACGTAAAGTTTGTAGCACAATTTTCAATTGTCGTTCATGTTCCTCAGCCGATTTAGAATATATCAGAATGTCATCAATAAAGACAATCACAAAGCTATCCAGGTAAGGTCTAAACACATCATTCATCAATGCCATAAATGCAGCAGGTGCATTAGTCAAACCAAAAGGCATTACCAAAAATTCATAATGACCATACCTTGTTCTGAAAGCTGTTTTTGACACATCAGACTCAAAAATTTTCAACTGATGATACCCTGATCTCAGATCAATCTTTGAAAAGACTGTAGCATCTTGCAACTGATCAAATAAATCATCAATTCTAGGCAATGGATATTTATTCTTAACAGTCACATGGTTCAACTGTCGATAATCAATACATAATCTCAAGGTACCATCTTTCTTTTTAACAAACAACACAGGTGCGCCCCAAGGTGAAACACTCGGTCTAATGAATCCTTTCTCCAGTAGTTCTTGTAATTGAGTTTTCAATTCTTTTAATTCAATAGGTGCCATTCTATAAGGAGAAATAGAAATTGGCGCTGTACCCACTGGTATTTCGATGGTAAACTCAGTATCTCTATCTGAGGGTAATCCTGGTAAATCATCAGGAAATACATCGGGATATTCTCTAACCACTGGAATATCTTCAAGTTTCAAACCACATAATCTGCGATCTATAATGTGAGCTAATATGCTTCACAAGCACCCTTCACCAATTTGAATGCCGTAGATGCAGATATTACACATGTAGGCAATGTTTTTCTTTTTCCTTGAAATACTATCTGGGACTGATCAGGAAGTTGCAGTACTATTTCTTTGGTAAAACAATCCAATTTAGCATGATATTCCGTTAGCCGATCCATACCCAAAATCACATCAAAATCCTTTAACGGCATAACCAGTAAAGTAGCATGCATTTCAGTATGCCCAATGAACATTTTACAATTCTGATACACAGTATTTATAACAATCATGCTCCCTATTGGAGTTTGAACAAATAAATCATAACCCAATGATACTGGTGTTTCATGTAAATGCATCATGAATATTTGTGATATGAATGAATGTGTTGCACCGGGATCAAATAAAACATAAGCTGTTAAACCAGAAATGGATAAATTACCGGTAATCACAGCTGGTGCTGCATTTGCTTCTTCTTGTGTCATAGCAAACACTCGGGCTTGATTATTGGCTTTACTCTCCATTGTACTGATCCCTCTGCCCGTACCAAATCATCCTCGATCTCTTCCTCTGTTATGAGTAAAACCACTTGACCTGGTTTGCTGAACTGTAGGTTCTTCATGTGGCTTTGAACAATTCCTTGCTATATGTCCAGGTTCTCCACATCGAAAACAGTTTCCTGTAAACATTCTACACTGTCCATAATGATTTCGACCACAATGAACACAAGCCATAACTGATGGTATAGAACCAAAACTTTTAGCAGCAGATGTTGCACCACTGGAACTGACACCTTTAGCACCACTGGGGAAACTTTTCTGTGTAGGTGTGGCAAACCCTTTTCTCTTTCCAAATCCACTAACTTCTTCACTTTGTCTCTTTTTATTCAATTGGAATGCTTTTGATTCAGCTTCCAACTTTTCAGCACGTACCACTGCAGCTTTCAACTTGCTAAAAGATTCCATGTCTGTAGGTGTGAGGCGATCACGAATAGTAAATCGAAGTCCTGCCTCAAATCTGCTACACTTCTTCTTTTCTGTGGCTATCATGTGTGGAGCATAATGAGATAACTGATTAAAGAGTACCTCATATTCCGCTATTGATCGATTCCACTGTTTCAGATCAAGAAATTCTCTCTCTTTCTGATCCTTATACACTTCAGGTAGGTAAGAATCATTAAAATGCAACAGAAAATCATCCCACGTCAAAACAGACGGCTGATCAGTACTATGTGGAATAGTCTCCCACCAATCATAAGCATTACCCTGAAGAAGCGACACTGTGTAATCAAATGTCTCCTCAGGTGTACATTTCATCAGATTCAAAATTCTTTCTGTACGTTTCAGCCAAGTCTCTGCCTCAGCTGGATCAGTAGTACCCATAAAGTCAACAGCTCCCATTTTTCTTAATTTATCATACCTCCTTTCACGTGGTTCCGGAGGATACACAGGTGGAAACCGTCGATATGCCTCAGCTGGTATTCTTTGTGCATGAGGTGGAAGTGAAAATGATGAATGTGACTCAGGCTTGGCTGATCCTTCCCCTCCATGAGTACTTTGCTCATCATTAAACCTATATGACATAAATGATGACTTATGCAACCATTTACCAGAGACTGACAATGCACATGTGACAGTCTACAGAACCTCTAACCTTTGCTCTGATACCAAATCAATTGTGACACCCCTTACACATATAACACATATACCACATACACATGAGACATATAACATAATATTTAATGGCAGCGGAAATTTCAATCTCATAACATCATGCAATCAAGACATGTATCAAAATATAATTTACAAGGCAGTATGCCACAAAATGACCAAGGTTGTACCCCTCACAACCCAACCAAAAACCTATACAGTATATGCAAATGATGAGCTGAGGGAGAAGGACTAGAGTCAGCCAGCCGACCTTGGATCCATGACTTCCAACTACGTAGAAACACCTTGTAGAGTCAACTTTTATTTACAGCAACTGAAAAACAACATTTGCATTTGGGTGAGTTGCATTCTCAATGAGCATATTCAAATAACATAGTAGTTAAAATCACATAAGCATATAATTCATATCTACATAAGCACATGAATATACTCACATGATTCATCATAATCGTTACATCAGTTCTCATGATTCATACACAATGAAATGATGCACATGTATGTCTGTATTGTTATTCTGTTATGACCCAACTAATACCAAGAACAATCCGTGATCACGATATGGCCGGCACTCTGTAGATCCCCTTTTGAGTTCTCAATTAACTCGGGATCGATATTTTTTGATTCTGTAATTCTGACCGTACTCAGAATGAAATAACACATGGTTCAAGGTCATTAGTGGCCATAACAGAGTTCTTTAATCTCTTATTAATGCACATGTCATAATCATATGCATAACATCAAATCATATGGTAAATAACATCATACATAGAACGTATAACATCACATTTCACCACCATGTCTCAACATATACAAGTCAGAACTCAATTTGCATTCACTGCAATTCATTCACCAATTTCAGGTACTCATATAACACAAATCACATACTTATATAAAGTTAAATACCAAGTTATAATGATATACTCACAAGTGCTTGCACCTATCTTGATGATTTGCTTACTTCGCCTTACTGGTACCGGTATCAAACGTAGAACCTATCAGTGCATATCAAATGCACAACCAAACTCAATATCATATGGTTTAATATGAATTAATTATAGTTATGCATGAAATGTTCATACCAAGTGAAATTTTACTTTTCTACTATTCATTATTTCTCACAGTTACAATTCTCAATTTCATTTTTGTGTAACCAGTATATGCACATGACGTTTTTATACCCATAAAATTTGTATAAATTCGAAACTACAACAGAATCTCAAGTTTCTTGTTAAATATTGTTTATCATTGTTTAATCAATATTTTTACAATCTATTCAATATACCTATTACTCTTCTAAATTTAATCACTATTTTCCCAGTTAGTCAAGTATATTTATAATACAGATATATATACACAATCTCTATGCTTTCCAATGCACATATGAAATGTCAAAATATATTCCATGATGTGTATGCATGATCATGTAAAGTTTTGGGTCATGACATATTATATCAGTGGCATAATACCCCTCGCGTTTACATGACAGCAGCATTAATACCCCTCGCTTCGACATATTAGCGGCATAATATCCCTCGCAATAGTAATATGACAGCGGAAATATCCTTCGCTTCGACATATTTGCGGCAAATATTCTTCATCGCTATAATATGACAGCGGCAAGTATTCTATCATCGCTTCGACATGAATGCGGCAAGTATTCTTCATCACTGGAATATAACCTCGACTCACAATCACATGCACTAATGCATCCAATATACACATGCAACCATAATGCATATCCAACCCATGTATGCAACCATGATGCATAACCAAGACAATGTATGCAACCATAATGCATAATTAAATCCAAGTATGTGACCATAATGCATAACCAAATTCAATGCGTAGAATACGATTTACCGTCCGATGCCCGTACGTCTCTCTACGTACCTTTGTTCCGAAATGGAGATGTCGAAGGACTTTATCTCCTTGGCTGTGTTGCCACCTGGGATGGTTCTACACATTCACTCAAACCAATATTAGAAGCCAAAATTAGTCCAATACCAAAAACTCGACAAAAATAACCAAAATGCATACTTTTGGTGACTCGCGATCGATCGCTACATATCCCCGATCGATCGCGAGATCACACTGTCCGAGCCAACATTTTTCTATCTTCGGCGATCGTTCGCCATGTTGGCGCGATCGATCGCGAGACCCACCGATCAATCGCCCAAACTTGGCGATCGATCGCCAAATGTTTCTGCCGCGCACTGCTTGCGTACGATCGATCGCCGCTACCTGCAACCCGAAAATCACCGTTTTTACACCATTTTTCTTCCCCAATCCACACCAACTCAAACAACCACAAACTCACAATATCAAAACACTATAAACCTTCAATAAACACCTTAATACCACCAAAAATTCAACACCCAACCAAACACAACACAAACCCAAAATCAAACCATTTTTAAATCTCAAAACCAAACCCATTTCAAAATAAAACCTCTAAAAACAATAAGGAGGAATCCATACCTCTTATGGACTTCAAATCCTACCAAGAATCCCACAAATAAGAATTTTGCAAAGGTTTCCTCTCCTCCTTTGCACCAAAATCGGGTTTGGGGTTTTGGGGATAGGGTTGGGTGTGAAATTGATTGGTAAAGAGTGATGGGAGGAGTGGGGTAGTGGGGTAAAACATGTACCCCAATAATTAGTATGATGTATAAAATATTCCAACATGATATTTTAAAAGCATTTTCCAGAAACGCACCAAAACCTCAATTAAATACATGCTTTACCAAATAATCACTAACCATCACAATTAAACCATGTTAACACCCAATTTCTCAACATGCACAACAAGCACCCTGAAATGCATTACCAGGTCACGCTCACCATGTGACTAAGCATTTCCCATAATAATTAATTCAACACAAAATTAATTGACACCATAATAATCGCATAAACATAATTAATGCCCAAATGCATATAAGTATTTCGGGGATATCACAATACTCCCCTACTTATGCGATTTCGCCCTCGAAATCGCATGCACTTACCAATCCGAAACTAAACATAAATCACATACCAGAAAATATTTCAGGGTAGTGCTGCACCATATGCCGCTCCGTCTCCCACGTGGCCTCCTCGACACCCCTGCGATCCCACTGAACCTTGACCATCGGTATCACCTTGTTCCGAAGTCTACGACCAGCTCTGTCCAGGATCCTGACTAGCCGTTCCACATAGGACACATCAGTATCTAACTGCACCTCAGAAGGCTGCAACACATGTGACATATCCGTCTCATATTTTCGCAACATAGATACATGGAACACGTCATGAATACCAGACAATGACGGTGGTAAAGCCAATCGGTAAGCCAAAGTACCGATGCGCTGTAAGATCTCAAACGTTCCCATATACCTCGGAGATAATTTCCCGCACATACCAAAACAAACTACACCTCTGAAAGGTGAGATCTTCAGAAAGACCTTGTCTCCCAACTGAATTCCAACTGTCTCCGCCGTTTATTTGCATAGGATGCCTGCCTGTCCTGGGCTGCCTTCATTTTCTGTCGGATAACCTTTATCTTATCCTCCATCTCCCGAATCAATTCGGGTCCTCCAACTTATTTACTGGTCAAATCGTCCCAGTATAATGGCGACCTACAACGCCGACCATACAGAGTCAAATGGAGCCATCTGAATACTCGCCTGATAGCTATTGTTGTATGAGAACTCTACCAAGGCCAATGAATCTTGCCAAGAAGTCAAACTCCAACACACATGCCCGTAGCATGTCCTCGAGCGTCTGTATAGTACGCTCGGTCTGACCGTCCGTCAGGGGGTGATATGTCGTGCTCAATCTTACTTCAGTTCCCAAAGCTGACTGAAGTCCTCCCCAAAAGTGAGATGTAAATCGTGGATCTCGGTTAGACACAATAGACACTGGAATCCCGTGCAGTCTCACTATATCCCGGACATACAACTGAGCCATCCTCAAGTATGACTACGTAATACTGTAGGGAATGAAGTGAGCTACCTTCGTCAGCCTATCCACGATCACCCAAATGGCATCACAACCAGAAGTAGTCCTCGGCAAGTGGGTCACAAAGTCCATAGATATGTGATCCCACTTCCATTCCGGTATCTCTAAGCTCCATCGCTACCAGGTCTCTGCCTCTCTGCTTTAACCTGCTGACAGATTAAACACCTCTTGACAAAATCGATAACATCACGCTTCATCCGTTTCCACCAAAATTGATCACATAGATCGTTATACATTTTTCTCCCTCCTGGGTGGATACTAAATCGGCTGCTGTGAGCTCGCTGCAAGATCCCTCTATGCTACTCCGGCGTACTCGGAACTACCCAACGGCTACCGAGCCTCAAAGAACCATCCTCGGCCACTCTGAATTTTGATGGTTGTCCATGAAGTACCAACGATGACCATTTCTGAATCTCCTCATCTGCCTTCCCTCCGGATATTCTCATAAATGTCTGGCTCTGCCAATAAGGCCGATACCCGTACCGGTGATGTATCCACATCAAAATCATAGCCCAGATGACAGTAGGAAGTCATCATAACCGATAAATACATGGCGTCCTCAGCAGTACTCTTCACCTTCCGACTCAAGGCGTCTGCTGTCAAGTTAGCTTTCCCATGATGGTACTCTATTTCACAATCATAATCCTTGAGTAAGTCCATCCATCTCCTTTGCCTCATATTTAGCTCCGTCTTAGTAAACAAGAACTTCAGGCTCTTATGATCCGTATAAATGGTAAATGTCGTACCATACAAATAATGCCGCCAAATCTTCAAGGCAAAAATAATAGCCGCCAACTCCAAGTCATGGACTGGATATCTAGCCTCATGCGGCTTCAACTGCCTCGATGCATAAGCTACCACATGCTTATCTTGCATCAGCACACAACCCAAGCCCTGTAGTGATGCATCAGTGTACAGAACAAACCTCTTGTTCTCCGTTGGGATCACTAATACAGGCGATGTCGTCAACCGGTGCTTCAACTCTTGGAAGCTCTGCTCACAAGCCTCAGACCAATAGAATGGTACTCCCTTTTTAGTCAACTGAGTCAATGGCTTAGCAATCTTAGAAAATCCTTCGACGAAGCGTCGATAATATCCAGCCAAACCAAGAAAGCTCCGTATCTCGGGCATAGAAGTGGGTGCAGACCACTCCATCACAGCCTCTACCTTCCTGGGATCCACCGATATCCCACTGCTATAAATAACATGCCCCAGAAATACTACACTGTTCAACCAGAACTCACACTTGCTGAGCTTAGCAAACAAATGATTATCTCTGAGGATCTGGAGCACTGTCCCTAAGTGTCTCACATGCTATTCCTCACTCCGAGCGTAGATGAGTATGTCGTCAATAAACACTATGATGAACTGGTCAAGATATGATTGGAATACCCGGTTCATCAAACTCATAAAGACAGCCGGGCGTTCGTCACACCGAACGGCATAACCAAAAACTCGTAGTGCCCATACCGGGTCCGGAATGCTGTCTTTTGAACATCCTCCTCCCTGACCCGTATCTGATGGTATCCCGACCTCAAATCAATCTTGCTATACAGCTTAGTACCCTGCAATTGATCAAATAAATCGTCAATACTTGGGAGGGGATACTTGTTCTTTACCATTGCCTTATTCAATTGCCGGTAATCGATGCACAAACGCATCGATCCATCCTTCTTCTTAACGAATAGAACCGGTGCGCCCAAAGGTGATACGCTAGGGCGTATATATCCCTTGTCAAGGAGTTCCTGTAATTGCTCCTTCAATTCCCTTAACTCCGCAGGTGCCATCCTATAAGGGGCACGAGAAATAGCGGACGTTCCCGGTAATAACTCAATCCCAAACTCAACCTCTCTAGTCGGTGGGAATCCTGGGATTTCCTCCGGAAACACATCGGCAAACTCTGCTACCACGGGTACATCCTCCACCCTCAACTCTTTATTCTTTCCCGTCGTGTCCAAGGCATAGATAAGATAGCCCGTGTGTCCACGTTCCAATAATCGGGACATATTGACCGCCGATATCAATGGAATCTTCGCACGAGAACCGTTCCCAAAGAAAGTCCACTGAATCCCCATATCTGATCTGAACCGAACCGTCCTCTGCCGACAATCCACTACTGCCTGATATCTGTTCAGTATGTCGATGCCCACAATGCAATCGAAGTCTGACATACCCAACACAATAAAATCTGCCTTCAACTCATTACCCTCAAAATAAATGAGGAAGTCCGCAAGAAACTAATCAGCAACAACATTTCTTCCGGTGGGTGTCGAGACCAAAAGAGGTTTGGGTAACGGAGACGTGCACATATGATGTCTCTCCACAAAGTCCGCAGACACAAAGGAGTGCGAAGCACCTGTGTCTATCAAAATAAAGGCAGAATATGTAAATAAAAGACACGTACCAGCTATCATCTCCTCTGGAGCTGCCTCGGCCTGATCCCTATTCAGTGCATAAACGTGTCCTTGAGGTGGCCACATCGCCTGACCTCCCATCTGTCGAGGCACCATCAGTTGCCTCTGCTGCACTGTCCCGCTAGAAAACCTTCATCTACCTTCCCTAAAGTCCATTTGTCCTTCACGATTAGGACAACGCCGAGCAATGTGGCCCGGCTTGCCACATCTATAGCATGCAGAACAATCATGTATCAAATGCGGCCCTCCGCAGAAGTGACACTTTACTTCCCCAACTCTACTTGTTTGAGTTGGTCCTCCAAAGGTAGATGCACCTCCCCTCCGGTCTCCTTGCTTCCGGCTATCCGACCGCTTCCCACTAAATCGGGAAGAAAAAAAAGTCCCACGTGACTTAAAAGATCCTCCCCGAGGCCTCAGATTATCAGATGAAGATCTTTGCGATGGAACTTGTGGGGGTACAGCCTCAGTATAAGTAACCACTCCTATCTCTGCAAGTTCCGCTCTAGTAAGAGCATCATCAAAAGACGTGGGGTTGTTGGAGATAACCTGGTCGAACAGTTCTGGCCGCAATCCCTTCAAGAAATGCCTCATCTAGGCATGCCCATTAGTAGCAATATGAGAGACATACCTCAACAGCGATGAATAATGCATGGCATAGTCCGATATAGTCATGCTCCCTTGCTTCAGATTGGTGAACTCATCCTCTTTCATCTGCCTAGCAGCAGCAGAAAAGTACCGGTTCAGAAACCGGGTCCTGAATAGAGTCCAGTCTATCAACATGCCCTGAGCCCTCAACTCCATCACTGTCGTCTTCCACCACATGGAAGACTTCTTTTGTAATGCCCCAAAATTAATTATATGCAATTTGAGCATTAATGATGTTAATATGATGAATTATGTTGATAATTGATTTATGTGTTGAAATTAATTATCATGTTGAAATGCTTAATCACATCATGCGTGACCCGGGGGTTGCATTTCAGGGTGCATGTTATGCATGTTAGAAAATAAGGTGTTAACATGATTTAACTATGTTGATGGTTAATTATGAGGAAAGCATGATTTAGTGGAAGTTTAATGCATTTTTGTAAATGCTTTTAAAATACCATGTTGGGGTGTTTTATACATCATGTTAACTTTGGGTATAATTTTAATATTAACCTTATAACCCCCTTTTCCCTCTATACCCACTTACTTTACCAATCACTTTTAACATCCCCAATTCATTCCTCAACCCTAACCCATCTCCCATTTTCGAAATTCACCAAGGAAGGAAGAAGAAAGCTTCACAAAAACTTTGTTTGTGTGATCTTTGTTAGGATTTGGAGCCTACAAGAGGTATGGAACCATTCCTAAAAGTTTTATGATGTTTGGTGTTGAAATGGGTTGATTTTGAAGTAAATTATGTGGATTTGTTTTGGGTATGTGTTGCATGTTGTTGGGGTATTATTTTTGAAGTGTTTTAGGTGGGTTTTAGTGTGTTATGATGATGTTGATGTTGTAGAGAAGTTTGGGTTTGAATGGTTTGAGGTAGAGCTTGGAAAATGCTATAAAATGGCGATTTTTTCGAAGTACAGGGATCGGCGATCGATCGCCCGTTCCAGGCGATCGATCGCGACCCAACAGTTGACGCCAGTAACATTTGGCGATCGATCGCCACATTTGGGCGATCGATCGGCGAGGCTGGCGATCGATCGCCAAGAGCTGAAAATTTCAGCAACGTCCAGTATGGTCTCGCGATCGATCGGGCCTGGGCGGCGATCGATCGCGAGATATAAAAATATGTGTTTTTGATGTTTTTTTGGGATTTTTGGATATTGGACTATGATTAGCTTCTAATATCGATTTGTATGGTTATGTAGAACCATCCCAGGTACCCACAACTTCAAGGAGATAAAGTTCTACAACTTCTCCATTTTTGGAATTAAGGTACGTAAGAAGCGTACGGGCATCGGACGGTAACACACTCCTAACTCTGACTATGCATTGATTGCATGAGTATTTATGATGTTTATGATAGTGATTGTGATAAATAAGTTTAAGATGATGATGTTTGTGAAGATGATATGATAAGTAAGTTTATATTGATGTTATACGATATTTATAAAAAGGGTAAGATGCCCATATGGTAAGAGGCCATACGATGTTATTATGTGGTAAGATGCCACGGGGTAAGATGCCCATATGGTAAGATGCCATACAATGTTATTAGTGGTAAGATGCCACGGGGTAAGATGCCCATATGGTAAGAGGCCATACGATGTTATTACGTGGTAAGATGCCACACGATATTATGATATGGTAAGATGCCATACGATAGGGTAAGATGCCCACGTGGTAAGATGCCACACGATGTTATGATATGGTAAGATACCATACGATGGGGTAAGATGCCCATATGCACGAATGTGAATCAGGGTCAACAAAAAGAAACTGACGAATAAACCGCATGTTTACTTAACTATGATTTTGTACATTTACTGTTATATTTATAAGATGATGATGCTATAAGATGACGATGCTTATATGATGATGATGCTATACGATGATGATGCTATATGATGATGATGCTTATAAGATGATGATGTTATAAGATGATGATGCTATAAGATGACGATGCTTATATGATGATGATGCTATACGATGATGATGCTATATGATGATGATGTTATAAGATGATGATGTTATAAGATGATGATGCTATAAGATGATGATGCTATAAGATGACGATGCTTATATGATGATGATGCTATACGATGATTATGCTATATGATGATGATGTTATAAGATGATGATGTTATAAGATGATGATGCTATAAGATGATGATGCTATAAGATGACGATGCTTATATGATGATTATGCTATACGATGATGATGCTATATGATGATGATGTTATAAGATGATGATGTTATAAGATGATAAGGTATAAGATGATGATGTTATAAGATGATGATGCTATAAGATGATGATGCTATAAGATGATGATGCTTACATGATGATGAAATTATAAGATGATGATTTTAATCATTCATGTCAAGAATTAATGATTATATGCATGGCTATGAAACAGGGACAACCAAAGAGGGTAGGCGATTAACCAGGAAGTATACGTTACCAATTATTTTCATGCATTTATTTATATGACATTTCCTTATGATGTTAAGTAACGATGTACATGCTCACGATGGGTTGTTCCTGTAGGTACACTTTTGGACTAAAGGACTAAGGGCCGGGTTGAGGCAGTGAGCTATGAGGAGCATGAAAGATGTTAGGATTCAGGATTTCTGGATAGTCTCTACTCTAGTAGTAGTATAATTCTATCGTTTTAACATTCGTTTTGAGAATGAAATTAATTAAGTTGGAAATTTCATTTTTGGCCCGTAATCTCATTAGCTCAAAGTTACAACCGGAACCCTTAAGAGGCTATGAATGCATGTTTAGTCCATAATACGTGTATAATATGATGTTAAGGTAGGAAGACCCTACATCTTTGCTAGTTGGAACTCTGCCATCCTCAACCATGCAGTCCTTGCCCAAGGTGCAGACACAAATATCTGCACAATTCTTTCTAAGTATTCCTCAGCTTCCTCCCCTGTCTCTGTCCCCTCAAATCTGGGCGGATGGAAAGTCAGAAATTGCGTCAAACTTAGCTCCCCGATAATAACAACTGTGCTACTGGTTCCACGCCTACAACCGGTGGCGGTAAAGGATTCGTCTGAGCAATACTTGCATTCACACTTCCTACATCGCCTACCTCCTCATTGAGGTTCCCCAAATTTATGGCCGTCATGCTGTAATACAAGGGTTAACAACAATTCCCAAACAATACATATGCTACACCGTTAGATAACATGAATGACAATAAGCATGTTAGTATAACAAGTTTATACACCAATATGCACCACATGCATATACATGCTCAAATATAAACACCTAGCCAACCAGTTGCTAAGGCTACCCTTTACTCAATCCCGGGTTCTCTAACCTGGCTCTGATACCATTAATGTAAAGACCCTAGTTCCTTAAGTGAGGATTAAAGGTGTAAGTAGAGCTAACATCCATCTAACAAAGTATAAAGTTGGTGTTAATGCCTTGAGCTGTTAAGATTACAGTGCCAAAATAAAAATTTCAAAAGGATTAATTACATTCCCAATCAAATGAATGTTAATCATATAGCTTTGCACTACTCCTAGAGTAGAGACTATACAAAAGAATCACATATGCTATACCCAAAACACTCCTTACTAACTCACCGTATCAACCCGCCTTGGCCCTTCCGCCCAAAATGTACCTACAGGAACAACCCCCAAACCATGAGCATGTAACAAACCATATTCACAATAATATGATTGTAATTTAGAAAAGCATAAACCGTAAATACGAATCACTTCCTGTATTTAATACATTTAAATGCTCCCTTTGGTTGTCCATGTACCACAATCATAATCAATATATTATAATACCAATAATGTATATCATGACATGCATCCATTCCATGTATACCAATGGCCATTTCCAGTCTTATTATATCAGTGGCATAATACCCCTCACATTTACATGACAGCGGCATTAATACCCCTCGCTTCGACATATTAGCGGCATAATATCACTCGCAATAGTAATATGACAGCGGAAGTATCCTTCGCTTCGACATATTTGCGGCAAATATTCTTCATCGCTATAATATGACAGCAGTAAGTATTCTATCATCGTTTAGACATGAAGGCGGCAAGTATTATTCATCACTGGAATATAACCTCGACTCACAATCACATGCACTAATGCATCCAATATACACATGCAACCAGTAATGCATATCCAACCCATGTATGCAACCATGATGCATAACCAAGACCATGTATGCAACCATAATGCATAATTAAATCCAAGTATGCAACCATAATGCATAACCAAATTCAATGCGTAAAATACGTTTTACCGTCCGATGCCCGTACGTTTCTCTACGTACATTTGTTCCAAAATGGAGATGTCGAAGGATTTTATCTCCTTGGCTGTGTTGCCACCTGGGATGGTTCTACACATTTTCACAAACCAATATTAGAAGCCAAAAATAGTCCAATACCAAAAACTCCACAAAAATAACCAAAATGCATACTTTTGGTGACTCGCGATCGATCGCTACATAGCCCCGATCGATCGCGAGATCACACTGTCCGAGCCAACATTTTTCTGTCTTCGGCGATCGTTCGCCATGTTTGGCGCGATCGATCGCGAGACCCACCGATCGATCGCCAAAACTTGGCGATCGATTGCCAAATGTTTCTGCCGCGCACTATTTGCGCGCGATCGATCGCCAAAAACGGGCGATCGATCGCCGCTACCTGCAACCCGAAAATCACCATTTTTACACCATTTTTCTTCCCCAATCCACACCAACTCAAACAACCACAAACTCACAACATCAAACCACTATAAACCTTCAATAAACACCTTAATACCACAAAAATCCAACACCCAAACAAACACAACACAAACCCAAAATCAAACCATTTTTAAATCCCAAAACCAACCCCATTTCAAAATAAAACCTCATAAAAACAATAAGGAGGAATCCATACCTCTTATGAACTTCAAATCCTACCAAGAATCCCACAAATAAGAATTTTACAAAGGTTTCCTCTCCTCCTTGCACCAAAATCGGGTTTGGGGTTTTGGGGATAGGGTTGGGAGTGAAATTGTAAGGACCCCCGTGCCCTTAACTCGTTATTAGTGTATTAATCTATACCATTAGTGCATATAATCATACTATCATGGGGAAAAAGCCATATGCAAGTGTAACACCATATACTATCCAGAAAATTTCTTGCATTTGATCCACATAATATTCAAATTCCCCAACCAAGATCACTTACATAGCATGCACCCTTATGATATACTAACATGCTCTTAGTTCATTTAGCAATTCCATATTTAATTGTATGCAAACTATAAATGATGAAAGAAAAGCCATAGCCCATTTATACATTCCATATTCACGTAAAAACGTACTCACATAAGTGCACACAATGAATAAGCGTGTATCTAATGTATAAAACACTCTACCAGATACCGTTACTGGTACTTCAATCCTGGAAGCACCTCCCAAGCACAACTCGATCTCAACTCTGGATCTATGTACTTATTCAACCAGCTCTGGTACCTCGATCCTGGAAGTACCTCTAATCAACAGCCCGAGCTCAACTCCAAAGCTGCTGCTACACCTGTATTACCTGACCCAACAGAGATAGTCCCCACACGGGGTGAGCATACCAATACCACCAATCCAATAATCATAATATTACAGTTCATAATTTACAGAATGTAAATACCATGAATTTAAATGATACTCCCTGGATGGTATCATCCACATCCGGGATCCCCTGTATTGTCCCTGTTCTCAAAATAAACAAACCGTTAAATTCTCAAAAGCCAGTTGATCATCTCATTGATCAACTAAAACCATCCCTGCTATACCAATTCCATAATCAAATATGATTAAATCTTCAAATAGGATACTACAGATATCACATGTGTAAGGCCTGTCTACCTTAACAGTGTAAAAAATATATAAATAGGGCTAACATGCATTAAAGACAGTTTATGGTTCCGGTTGTAGCCTTGAGCTAACAGGATTACAGGCCAAAAATAAAATTCCAAAAGCTAATTAATTACATTCCCAATAATGAATCTTAATACTATAGATTTACACTACTCCTTGAGTAGAGACTATCCAAAAATCCTGCATCCTAATTCCTTAATGCTCCAAGTAGCTCACTGCCTCAACCAGGCCCATAGCCCTCCAAGTCCAAAAGGTGTACCTACAGGAACAACTCACCATGAGCATATACATCACTATTCAACAAAATCCAAGCACAATAACATAAATAATTGCATGAGATATATATGTATGTATGCTCCCCGATTTACCACATTAGCACATTTTCATTGTTGTTCCTGTTTCATAAACTCATGCACAAAATCATTAGTATAATGGTCGACACCACGTTCCAGTTATAACCACAATATTCCACATTAATCACTAGAAATGTGACTGTTCCCGTCCTGTTACAACAGCGGAATTTTAGGACCCCTCGCTTCGACATATAGCGGCATCATATGATATCCCTCGCTTCGACAATGGCAACGGCATGTACATCGCTTCGACATGACAGCGGCAAATATCATATTACCATCGCTTCATATGACAGCGGTTGTAAGGCCCTCGTGCCCTTAACCCACAATTAGTGCATTAAGCCATGCATTTGGTGCATACAATCACGTGTAAAGGGAAACTATATGTAAACGTGGTACACCATACCACCTATAAAATTTCTGCTTCATTTATTCCATTCCATGCAATATCCGATTCCCTAGATTAAGACCATTTAATACATCATGCACCCATGTAACACACTAATCACAATCTCAATTCATCTAGCAATTCCCTAGTTTATTGCTCGCACATATGAATGAAAGGAGAAAGGTCCATGCCTTTTTATACAACCCATATATACATAATTATTGCTCACACACGAGCATCGAATAAACCTATGTGTATGTAATGTATAAAAAGGGCATACATAATATCCAGCTCCACATGAGCTCCGGTGCCTCGATCCTGGAATCACCTCCAATCCATAGCTCTATCACAGCTCTAGAGCTACCATTGTACCTATTTCACCTGCCCCAACAGAGACAACCCCACATGGGGTGAGCATACCAATACCACCAAACAAATAATCACAATTATATAATTCATAATTTACAATATAAATGCCACGAATTTAAATGTTACTCCCTGGATGGCAGCATCCTCATCCAGGATCCCACTGTATTGTCCCTGTTCTCAAAACAACCAAAATCGTCAAATTCCAAATATCCAGTTAATCATTATACTGATTAACTATGTCCCTGATCCAATTCAATATCAATAGGGGAATAAATAAAGATATCCTAGATATCTAGTCAAAAGCCACATTTCCTCGCTCACTCAAAAGTAGTGGCATCACTTACCGATGTTCGCTCCATAGCGACCACATCACGACAATTGCTCGCTCCAAAGCGGCACCATACATTACATAAGACCAATCAACATAACACAACCCAATCCCGTTTCCATTAACCAGTTTATGCAAAACACAATATACTAAGCATCGACTAATAACCCTTACCATTCATCTATCTCATGCACAATAATTGCAATAATATAATTAAGGTCATGCTCGTACGTTACACGTACCTTAAGTTTCCATAGTCCAAGCCAAACCTTGCTTGAGTTCCATGCCTCGCGAAATATGTGCTAAAACACATAAACAACTCACAATCAAGCATAAGTATGCAACCACGTGCCCACGCACGTTCACAACCTCTAAACCCATCATCAATCCATGACGATTACCAAAATCAAAGCCCCCGGCTAGGCATGCATAATACCCAAAATATTCCATTCAAAACGTTTAAAAGATAGCCAAAAAAACTCAACAGAGAGTTCCATTTAATTTAACTTGGCTCAAACCAAACCATTTTAAAAGTCTAGCATTCCCATTGGAATGTGAACATTGCCCCGGAAGCCGACCATTTAAGTCGCAAATCCAAAATCCCACGAAAAAGCTAAGAAAACCAAAATTCACCTGCTGGCGATCGATCGCTATACCGGGCGATCGATCGCTAGCCCCTTGGCGATCGATCGCTCAATATAGCGATCGATCGCCAGACCTTACTAAGGCAAGGCGATCGATCGCTACCTTGCTGAAAAGCCTACTGCCAGCGGGCGATCGATCGCTCGCCACAGGCGATCGATCGCTAAGTCCTGCAACACGAAAATCACCATTTTCAAAAGCTTAATACCTCCACAAATGACACCGCAACTCCTTCCAACCCAAACCAACAATAAAATAACACCATAGAACCTCCAACAAGGGTTAAAAACCCATTTTAAAACTAAACCATAAGATTCTAAGATTTTGTAAAATCTCCCAAAACAAACCCAAATTCAAAACTCAACCAAAACCATCAAAATTACAATCAAATCGAAGCTAGAAGAGAGGAGAATGAGATTACCAGCTTTTCTTCAAACAAATCGGCCCCTAAATCGTGTTCCCAACGATTTTGTTGAAGGGGAAGTGAGGGGAAGGGTTTTGGGGTAAAGCGGGGAGAGAGAAAGGGAAGAGAGCGATGAGAGAGAGATGATTCCGAGAAAAAATGACGGAATCTCGAGTCCATCTGGTATATATAGCAAAAATGCTCCAAAATAACAATACACTCACAAATACATCATGATTCATTAAAAATCATCTGTTTTCAAAAACTCTCTCTCCAACATCAAATCCCCATACCAGCCCCAACATAAAGCACCCCGGACTCCAAGTCCCACCAAAAACCCAACTCATAGGTTTTCCACCAAAATGAGAATACAATCTCAACCTTTGGATCCAACGATCCCAAATGCCCGATTTAAGAACTTCGGGAGACCCAAAACCGCAATTAATTCCTAATTGCCACAATTAAAAAAATCCATTAAGGATTATTACCACACCGGGATTAACACCATTAATCCCCGGGCATCACAATTATCCCCCACTAATAAAATTTCATCCTCGAAATTTGCACTGGTGTACTCCACGTAACACCAAGGCTACACAAAACAAAACAAAACCACAACCCCGATTCTGGACCACATGAGAATCGAATTATCAACTGCGAGGACATCAATCTCGCACCAAGCTCTAAAATAGAGAAAACCTCCAAAACCAATATAAAACCCAAAAGATAACAACATACCTCGATGCGAGTCATCCCAGAAGTCAGTCTACTACAACTGCAATTTAACCATGTCCTCCTTGGTTATGACATAGATATCTCAGCATGATATCTCCATCACTTGCCCACGACGCTTAACACGCATCGTTATGATGGGGACTACTAGCATACAACAGTATACTCACAGAAACCCGGTTCCCGCTTTCCACCCCCATCTCTTCCAAAGGAGTAGTTGCACCACTTGTAACACAGATCGGGCAACCCACGGTCACCGATCCACACAAAACACATCTCAGAAGATGTTTACACCGGTGTGTTCCAAGAAATCATATCTTTGTCCCGACACACCATCGAGACTCCACAAAGTCTCAAGTTTCCAAAAGGGCATGCAAGAGAGTCAATTGCATTCTCAACACCCGTGTCGACAATGACACCCAACTAATCCGAGCCCTGACAATCCTTCGGTTACCTTAGGATTTAACAATCCCAACCCAAGGACGCTATCGAATAACTCAAAAAGAAGTTACTAGTAAGGAATTACCTCGACCCAAACAAGGCAACCCTTCCTCAAAGGGAGTTAACCGAACATCACGATCATTCCTAGAACACATCGTGCCATTTAGATTTCAAATCTCAAGGCGTCCCAAATCTCTCATCAGAGATTCATTCGTCCGAGCATAGTATATTAACCTGACGCTCGACAGGTACCAAAAAGCTGGCCTCTGAATAAGCACCCATATTCATGTCCAAGCATCAACGCCACAAATAAGCACCCGTATTCATGTCCAAGCATCAACGCCACACGCATACTCAATATACTCGGCTAGGGTATCCTCAAATACACCCATGAGCCCCACATACAATTGTCAATCCCCAGTTATTATCACTCAAAGGAGAACGATGATCTACGAACCAACCACACACAGTGTGATCCCAAAATCAACACTACACCACCAACCCATCGAATCTCTCAAAGATTCTCAATAGGTCTACCAATACCTCTTTCCTCACAAGGAAAGTGTCATGTTCCCATGACCCACCAACCTCGAACCACCGTTCGGAAAACATGGATATACCTACATCGACATGCATCCCGGAACCAGTAAACACACAATGGTTCAGAATTGGGCGCCATTGCCACTATCACTCAAAAATAGAAGCCGTATACTCCACGTATACTCATTCTAAGGATGCTTTGTACTAATACTATAGTACTCCCCATCCTCGAGCATCTCCTGAGAGACGTCTCCACATGCGTCTCACCGAAAAGAAGCGATTACCCCGCCCAACACTAGAAATGCTTACTATGGTTGATTCACAATCAATCTCTCAATCAACATCAACTGTCTCCATGACATTAAACACCACATCTCGCCAAGAGGTACGAGCAACGAAGTAGTGTCAAACCACTTACTATAATCCACAATTCGATCATGTCTCCCAGTGCATCCCAAATTCATGGATTCCCAGATCGAGTTAACAATGACTTGTTGATACTCTTGTTGGTACCCCAACAAAATTGAGCTGTCCCAAGACAAGTCCCACAACAAAAGCGCACAACCATTCCGTGAGGTATTCCCAACCTCATCCTCATATAAAGTGGTGATTGCTAGAGTCCACCATAAATATCATCGTATCACCGTACGATTTACCAAACTCGACCCCATCGAGCAACATAACAGCTACAACAAGTCCATCATGGCACTACGCAACACGTGGCAAGTAAAATCGGTGTCCACCTTAGGTTTTAACCAAACCTACAAACGCATCACACGTTCCATCCCGGTATACATACCGTCACTTCCATTAGAGTAGTGGGTCATCACCCAATATTTCTCTAATACCAATGCACAAAGGACATCCCGGTGTCCTTGCTCAACCATGAAGCCATCCTAATCCATTAGGACCTATCCCACACCCTCAAGGGTGGGCGTTACCATGTCCACCACACGTCACATCGACAAAAGCGAGTAGTTTCCTCAAAGACTACTCCTATCGCCAATCACTTGGCCAAAGACCATCCCGACGAGTACACTTAAAGGTACCACTACTCGTAACATAAATACTTCAACACACGCTGCGGTATACACACATGTATAGCACATCCCGCCCTTGATCGAGCAAACTTGCTCGGCATAAGGGTCACGTCAACCGGTGACGTAGACACCACCTTGTGCCCAACATCGGCATCTCAAAATATACCACTAAAAATGTCTATACAATTGTATTATTTAACGCAACGACGTTACACGTCTACATAAAACATCCACTATGCTTTTATCTCGTGACGGTAAGCCGACACATGACATTTAATTCATCGTTAACTAGTGACGGTACATGCCAAAACATATGATACTCAACACAATAATAAAGGACAGTGATATACCTCCATCCTTTGCTAAAAAGTAGCGGTCTACCTGTCTTCGTCGCTCAATAGCAATATGCAATCAGTACCCATCGCTCGAAGATGGCATAATCCCGTGCCGTGCACCTAGCGGCATAATCCATCGCTACAAAATTGACGGCATGATCCCTCGTCACACAGTCAGCAGCATGAGCCTTGCTATGCACATCCGGGTACGAACCATCATCAACAGAATAGCGGAATGAGAGGTCGCTATATATATAATCGTCGGCAAGAACTATCGCCATGGAATCAGCAGAATGTACCATTGCTAAACACATGTCCAGCGGCATGAACCATCGCTAACAACATAGCAAAAAAGACATCGCTATACACGCACCTGGCGGAATAATCATCGCCAATAATACAGCGGCATGAACCATCGCTCGATATACCTGGCGGCATGAACCATCGCCAATAATACAGCGGCATGAACCATCGCTCGATATACCTGGCGGCATGAACCATCACCAATGACATAGCGGAAAGAGGCATCGCTATACACGCACCTGGAGGAATAACCATCGCCAATAATACAGCGGCATGAACCATCGCTCGATATACCTGGCGGCATGAACCATCGCCAATAATACAGCGGAATGAGGCATCGCTACACATGTACCCGGCTGCATGAACCATCGCCAATCAATATAGCGGAATGAGACATCGCTATCAATATACCTGGCGGCATGAACCATCGCCAACTGAATCAGCGGAACAGATCAAGGACTCAAGAGGTACTCACAAGCATGTAGCACTTTGTTCCTTTCGGACCCAAGAGGTGGCTCACATTACATGTAGCACTTTGTTCCCGATCGCGTCGCTCAAATATCGATAATGTGGCTGTTCCGGTCTTGTTATAACAGCGGAATTTTAGGACCCCTCGCTTCGACATATAGTGGCATCATATGATATCCCTCGCTTCGACAATGACAGCGGCATGTACATCGCTTCGACATGACAGCGGCAAATATCATATTACCATCGCTTCATATGACAGCGGCAAGTACCTCTCTCGCTCGAATATAACAACCACCGGAATCTTCCACTAGCTCTATATACATGCATCAAGGTTAACACAACAGTTCACAAATCCTACTACGTCATATCGACGGCTCAATAATATCCCTCGCTTCGACAATGACAGCGGCATGTACATCGCTTCGACATGACAGCGGTAAATATTATGATCCATCGCTTATGATATACCTGTAGTAGGACGCTAAAAGTAACACATTGTATATTCAATAACAATTGAAATCATACCACAATATCCCACTGTCTGTTGTCAACCATCCCTGTCCTTAGACAACATATCACATTTCTCATTTCCTGATTTTCATACAAAATCAGATCCCTTAGCACATAATACATGGAGTGCCAGACATTACCATTAATGCCATCCCATCATATTCTACACGATTCCTGCAACCACAATGATCAGTAATACCACTTTCCATATCGTAAAAGCATATAAGCAATTAGTTGTGTCACACAACACTAATACCATCATGTATAAATATGTGCTACCAATTCCTATCAACAAGTTCCTAGGCCCTTAACAGCCCCAAAGAGCAACCACAGCTCTGATACCACTAATGTAAGTCCCCCGTGCCCTTAACCCACAATTAGTGCATTAAGCCATGCATTTGGTGCATACAATCACGTGTAAAGGGAAACTATATGTAAACGTTGTACACCATACCACCTATAAAATTTCTACTTCATTTATTCCATTCCATGCAATATCCGATTCCCTAGATTAAGACCATTTAATACATCATGCACCCATGTAATACACTAATCACAATCTCAATTCATCTAGCAATTCCCTAGTTAATTGCTCACACATATGAATGAAAGGAGAAAGGTCCATGCCTTTTTATACAAACCATATACACATAATTATTGCTCACACGTGAGCATCGAATAAACCTATGTGTACGTAATGTATAAAAAGGGCATACACAATATCCAGTTCCACATGAGCTCCGGTGCCTTGATCCTGGAATCACCTCCAATCCATAGCTCGATCACAGCTCCAGAGCTACCATTCTACCTATTTCACCTGCCCCAACAGAGACAGCCCCCACACGGGGTGAGCATACCAATACCACCAAACCAATAATCACAATTATATAATTCATAATTTACAATATAAATGCCATGAATTTAAATGTTACTCCCTGGATGACAGCATCCTCATCCGGGATCCCACTGTATTGTCCCTGTTCTCAAAACAACCAAAATCATCAAATTCCAAATATCCAGTTAATCATTATACTGATTAACTATGTCCCTGATCCAATTCAATATCAATAAGGGAATAAATACAGATATCCTAGATATCTAGTCAAAAGCCACATTTCCTCGCTCACTCAAAAGTAGGGGCATCACTTACCGATGTTCGCTCCATAGCGACCACATCACGACAATTGCTCGCTCCAAAGCGACACCATACATTACATAAGACCAATCAACATAACACAACCCAATCCCGTTTCCATTAACCAGTTTATGCAAAACACAATATACTAAGCATCGACTAATAACCCTTACCATTCATCTATCTCATGCACAATAATTGCAATAATATAATTAAGGTCATGCTCGTACGTTACACGTACCTTAAGTTTCCATAGTCCAAGCCAAACCTTGCTTGAGTTCCATGCCTCGAGAAATATGTGCTAAAACACATAAACAACTCACAATCAAGCATAAGTATGCAACCACGTGTCCACGCACGTTCGCAACCTCTAAACCCATCGTCAATCCATGACGATTACCAAAATAAAAGCCCCCGGCTAGGCATGCATAATACCCAAAATATTCCATTCAAAACGTTTAAAAGATAGCCAAAAAAACTCAACCGAGAGTTCCGTTTAGTTTAACTTGGCTCAAACCAAACCATTTTAAAAGTCTAGCATTCCCATTGGAATGTGAACATTGCCCCGGAAGCCGACCATTTAAGTCGCAAATCCAAAATCCCACGAAAAAGCCAAGAAAACCAAAATTCACCTGCTGGCGATCGATCGCTCGATATAGCGATCGATCGCTCGCTAGCCGCTTGGCGATCGATCGCTCGATATAGCGATCGATCGCCAGACCTTACTCGCGCGAGGCGATCGATCGTTCAAAAGTAGCGATCGATCGTTACCTTGCTGAAAAGCTTACTGCCAGCGGGCGATCGATCGCTCGACACAGGCGATCGATCGCTACGTCCTGCAACACGAAAATCACAATTTTCAAAAGCTTAAAACCTCCAAAATCACACTTCAACTCCTTCCAACCCAAACCAACAATAAAATAACACCATAGAACCTCCAACAAGGGTTAGAACCCCATTTTAAAACTAAACCATAAGATTCTAAGATTTTGTAAAATCTCCCAAAACAAACCCAAATTCAAAACTCAACCAAAACCATCAAAATTACAATCAAATCGAAGCTAGAAGATAGGAGAATGAGATTACCAGCTTTTCTTCAAACAAATCGGCCCCTAAATCGTGTTCCCAACGGTTTTGTTGAAGGGGAAAGGAGGGGAAGGGTTTTGGGGTAAAGCGGGGAGAGAGAACAGGGAAGAGAGCGATGAGAGAGAGATGATTCCGAGAAAAATGACGGAATCCCGAGTACATCTGGTATATATAGCAAAAATGCTCCAAAATAACAATACCCTCACAAATACATCATGATTCATTAAAAATCATCTATTTTCAAAAACTCTCTCTCCAACATCAAATCCCCATACCAGCCCCAACATAAAGCACCCCGGACTCCAAGTCCCACCAAAAACCCAACTCATAGGTTTTCCACCAAAATGAGAATACAATCTCAACCTTTGGATCCAACCTTCCCAAATGCCCGATTTAACAACCTCGGGAGACCCAAAACCACAATTAATTCCTAATTGACACAATTAAAAAAATCCATTAAGGATTATTACCACACCGGGATTAACAATATTAATCCCCGGGCATCAGAGCGACAAGTACCTCCCTCGCTCGTATATAACAACTACCGGAGCAATCAAGCATTTCCCTCCACATATATATAAACACAACACTTGAGTCCATAATCATAATGCATCACCATTATCTCAATATATATCAACACGTTTCGTAATCCACACTTGTCCACGATATATATATAGCCAAAAGCGTAAAAATACGTTTTACCGTCCGATGCCCGTACGTCTCACTACGTAGCTTAGTCTCAAAAGTGGAGAAGTTGAAGAACTTTATCTCCTTGAAGTTGTTGGTACCTGGAATGGTTCTACACAACCATACAAATCAATATTAGAAGCCAAATAATAGCCAAATACCAAAAATTCATCAAAAAAAATCCATTTCCCAAAATTCTGCTGCTGGCGATCGATCGCTGCGTCGAGGCGATCGATCGCGAGCTTTGCCGATCGATCGCCTTGACATGGCGATCAATCGCCAGACTTCACTGGCTCGCGGCGATCGATCGCGCCATTTATGGCGATCGATCGCCAACATCATATTTCACCACTGCCCTTCGGCGATCGATCGCTGCATTTGTAGCGATCGATCGCCACCTGCTGTGTGCGCGATTTCTCATAATATTTGAGCATTTTTCAAGTTCTACCACATACACTTTAAACTCAAACATTCCAACAACTCAAATATCATCATAACTCACTAAAATCAACATGAAACACCTCAAAAATCATAACCCAACCACATGCAACACATACTCAAAAACAATCTACAAAAATCCCAAAATGCTGACCCATTACAAAACCAAACACCATTAAAACTCTAGGAAGGGTTCCATATCTCTTGAGAACTCCAAATCCTACCAGTAATCTCACAAACAAAGATTTTGTGAAGATTTCTCCTTCCCCCTTTGCCCAATTTCGAAAATGTGAAGTGGGTTAGGGTTGGGAATGAAATTTGGGGATTTAAGAGTAATGGGTAAAGTGAAGTGAGGTGGGGGTATAGTGGGGTTATAAGGGTTAGTTAAAGATTATACCTCAAACAATTAACATGATGTATAAAATACCCCAACATGATATTTTAAAAGCATTTTACCAAAATGCACCAAATTCCCATTTAAACACATGCTTCGCCAAATAATTTTCAACCATCACAATTTAACCCATGATAATTAATTCCAACACATAATTTAATTATCACCATAATTAATCACATAAACATAATTAATGCCCAAATGCATATAATTATTTCGGGGGTATCACAACATGTATCTAGCCAATTATTCCATATTTCTATTTCAAAGCTCACTCCACAATAGCGGCATTTTAACCCCACGCACGCTCAACAATAGCGGCGTCATAACCGATGGTCGCTCAACGACGACAACATCCCAAATCATTGCTCGCTCAATAGCGGCACCGTATGGTTTCCAATGTATGTCCACTTAACGGAATTACCATCTACCATGCATATCACTATCCATTTATAGCAAGTACCATATACCATGCATTTCAATATCCATTTATTGCAAACACCACATACCATGCATTTCAATGTCCATTTATTGCAATTACCACATACCATGTGTTTTACAATTGTAACAGTATAATAGGCTATGCTCGTACGTCATACGTACCTTATAATCCCGTAGTTCGAGTTCGACCTCGCCTGAGTCCTAGGACCCGATGAATTATGTGCTAACACATAAATAACTCACAATTAAACATAGACATGCAATCACGTGCCCAAGAACATTCACAATTTCCAAACTTATCGTCGATCCATGACGATTACCAAAATAAAAGCCCCCCGGCTAAGCATGCATAATACCCAAAATATTCAATTTTATAAGTTTAAAAGATAGCCAAAAACCCAACCGAGAATTTCGTTTTATTAAACTTTGGCTCCAACCAATCCATTTTAAAAGTATAGCATTCCCATTGGAATGTAGACATTGCCCCGGAAACGGGCTATTTAAACCTCGATTCCAAAATCCCGACATTTTTTCCAAAATTTCGAAAAAACAAATTCCGACGGGCGGCGATCGATCGCCGCTTTTAGCGCAATCGATCGCCCCTGTCCAGTGGGCAACAACGCCCTATCGCGATCGATCGCGAGTCTCCGCGATCGATCGCAACTCGCTCGCGATCGATCGTGAGTCTCCGCGATCGATCGCCAACTCGATCGCGATCTATCACCGAGAACTCGCGATCGATCGCCCGCACTGTTCATCATCACTAAATTAATTAACAGCTGCTCGTCGCGATCGATGGGCCCTCCTCGGCGATCGATCACGACCTGCGATTTTCCGAGAAATTCGAGCTTCCATGGTGTTTTTAACACCCAAACTCAAAACCAACACCCCTAACTTCATCAACACCATTTAAACTCAATAAAAACACTAAAAATCAACATTTTAGATTTTTAACCAAAACCCCCAAATCTCATAACCAATTCAAAACCCAACCAAACTCTACAATACAACTACCAAATCGAAGACAATGGTGAGGTGAAGATTAATACCTGATTATCTTCGAGAAATCCGTCTCCCGAGCCGAGCTACCAACAATTTTTCCTCCAAGGGAAGAAGAGGGGAAATGGGGTAAGGGCTTTGAACGAAGAGAGAGAGAAGAGAGGGAAGGGTTCCGTGCCAAATGACGGAATACCGAGTCTACTTGGTATTTATAGTACCAAAACACAAAAATACCAATCCTTCCACAAATACATCATGACTTATTAAAAATCATCTGTTTTCAAAAATCACCTCCCAATCTCAAATTCCATTAACAGCCCCAGTACAACGTACTCCGGACCCCAAATCCCAACAAAGACCAAATTCCAAGGTTATCACCACGACGAGAATACAATCTCATTCCTTGGAACAAATGACTCCAAATACCGGATTTAAAAATCCCTGCGAGTCCCAAAATCGCAATTAATTCATCATTGCCACAATTAAAATCCTTAAAGGATCATTACCACACCAGGATTAACCCCATTAATCTCCGGGCATCACAATTATCACCCACTAATAAAATTTCATCCTCGAAATTTGCACGGCGTACTCCACGTAATGCCGAGATTACAAAAATCCAAACGGATTCACTCGTCGAATCATGAACATAACATGAACGACACACCAACCGCGAGGATACCGACCTCGCACCAAAACCTGGAATGGAGTAATCTCCCAAACTGACACAAATCCACGAAATACATCGGCATTCCCCGATGCTAACCATCCCAAGAGCAGTCAGCCAAACTTAACTGCAAGTCAAACGAATCATTCGTGATTCCAAAATAGATATCGTCCCAAAGATATCTCTACGATTTAACCAACGATATTAAACATACATCGTTACCAAAGTGATCACCAGCATAGTACAGTGTACTTAACCTACATCCGGTTCCCAATCTCCAATTTCACCTCCATCAATGGAGTAGTTGCGCCACTTTGCAACCTGGATCGGGTAACTCACCGCTACCGATCAACACAAAGAACATCTCTAAGGATGTCTACATCCGGGTGTTCCAAGAATCATATCTTGGTCTAAACACACAACCGAGACTCCACAAGGTTGCAAGTTCTTGAAAGGACATGCAAGAACAATCATTTGCATTCCCGCCACACGTGCCAACCACGACAATTAACCAATCTGAATATTGGCCATCCCTCGTTTACCCTAGGATTCAAAAATAATTACACAGGGACGTTATCAAATTTCTCAGAAATGGATTACCATGGCCTAAAGTACGACAATCCCTCCTCAGGGGAAGTCAATCAACCCTCACGATCGTTCATCAGAACACATCGTGCCATCGAGATTACCAATCTTAAAGTGCCACAATCTCAAACCGGAGATTCATTCATCTAAGCATAATGACCCGATGCTTGACGAGTACCAAGAAAATGCTGGCATTCGTATACCCGCACCGGCATACATGCATAAGCACCAACACAACATGCACACTCACTGCAATAGACTCGGGTATCTCCAATCATACCCAAAATCCCAAACCAACTGTCAATCCTCAATTATTCTCACTCCACGGAGAATGATTGTTGACAAACCAAAATGGGTGTGATTTCAACATCAATACCACAAAAACCAAAACAACGAATCTCCCAAAAGATTCAACTGGTAGGTATATCAATACCACATTCCTCACAAGGGAAAGTGTCATCAATCCATGACCCTCCAACCTCAAACCACTGTTCGGAAAACCTGGATATATCTATACCAAAATATATTCTGGAACCCAGAAATACACATCTGGTTAGAATAGTGCATCAATGCCACTATTACCAAATCGAAACCCGTATACACCACGTATACTCATTCTAATAATGCTCTGTACTAATGCCATAGTACTCCATAAACCTCGAGCATCTCCCAGAGACGCCTCCTCGTACGTTTTACCGGAAATATAAAGCCATTACCCAGTCCATCATCAATAATGATTACCATGGCTGATTTACAATCAACCCACGATCGACACCAGCTGTCTCCATGACAGTACAATCCAAATCTCTCCAAGAGATAAAAACAATATAGTAGTGTTACTCCACTAGCTATATCCCACAATTCGAATTGTGACTCCCGTTGCATTCCATATGCAAGGATGCTCAGCCAGAGCTAATAACGACTTGTCGACACTCACGTTGTATCCCAACAAAATTGAGCTGTCCCAGAACAAGTTCCTTAACATTTGACGTATAAACGTCCCCATGAGGTATTCCCTACCTCAATCATCATGTGACATAGTGACTACAAGAGTCTACCAATAACCCTCATCGTATCACCTTACGATTCACCAAACTTGGTCCCAACGTGCAGTATGATGGCCCCAACAAGCACACTATATTACTGCAACAATACCTGGCTAACAGAGCGCTGCCTCCATAGGCTTATATACAGCCTACCAACGTATCATACGTTCCACTCGGTATACCATATCATAACATCCATTTAGATTAGTGGGTCATCACCCAATATTTCTCTAAAACGCCAAAGCATAACGAACATCCCAGTGTCCTTGCTCAACCACGGTGCAATCCTAATCCATTAGGACTTATTCCACACCCTCAGGGTGGGTGTAACCAAGTCTATCACACATCACAACAACAAGCGAGTAGTTTCTGTGATCCCTGGGATTATTAGTATTAATCTTGGTGTGGTAATAATCCTTAATGTAATTTAATTGTGGCAATTGCCTATTAATTACGGTTTTGGGACTCCCGGGGATTTTAAATCCTGTTTTTGGAGTCGTTGGATCCAAGGGATGAGATTGTATTCTCATCGTGGTGATAACCTTGGAATTTGGTCTTTGGTGGGATTTGGGGTCCGGAGTATATTGTACTGGGCTGTTAATGGAAATAGAGATTGGGAGGTATTTATTGAAAACATTTGATTTTTAATGAGTCATGATGTATTTGTGGAAGGATTGGTATTTTCGAGTTTTGGTACTATATATAACAAGTGGACTCGGTATTCTGTCATTTGGCACAGAACCCTTCCCTCTCTCCTCTCTCTCTACGCTCAAAGCCCTTCCACCCCCCCCCCCCCCCCCCCCCATTTCCCCTCTTTTGCTCTTGGAAGAAAATCGTTGGTAGCTTGGCTCGGGAGCCTGTTTTCTCGAAGATAATCAGGTATTAATCTTCCCCTCGTCATTGTCTTCGATTTGGTAGTAGTATTGTAGAGTTTGGTTGGGTTTTGATTTGGTTATGGAATTTGGGGATTTTTGGTTAAACAATGTTGAGTTTTGGGAGTTTTTATTGGTTTTAAATGGTGTATTTGAGGTGTTTAAGGTGTATGGGGTGTTGTTTTTGAGTTTGGGTGTGAAAAACACCATGGAAGCTCGAGTTTTTTTGGAAAATCGCAGGTGGCGATCGATCGCCGAGGAGGAGCGATCGATCGCAACGTGCAGCTGTAAAAACTAGTGACGATGAACAGTGCAGGCGATGGATCACGTGGTCTAGGCAATCGATAGAGAGCAGGTTGGCGATCGATCGCGAGGGTTGGCGATCGAACGCATGGACAGGGGCGATCGATCTCGCTAAAAGAGGCGATCGATCGCCGCGCATAAGTTTTGTTTTTCTTTGGAAATTTTAGGAAATGTCGGGATTTTGGAATCGATGTTTGAGTGGCCCATTTCCGGGATAATGTCTACATTCCAATGGGAATGCTATACTTTTAATGGATTGGTTGGAGCCAAAATTTATTAAAACGGAATTCTCGGTTGAGTTTTTGGCTATCTTTTAAACTTATAAAATAGAATATTTTGGGTATCATGCATGCTTAGCCGGGGGCTTTTATTTTGGTAATCGTCATGGATGGACAATAGGTTTGGAAGTTGTGAACGTGCTTGGGCACGTGATTGCATACCTATGTTTAATTGGGAGTTATTTGCATGTTAGTACTTAACTCATCGAGTCGTGGGACTTAGGCAAGATTGGACTCGAACTACGGGATTATAAGGTACGTATGACGTATGAGCATATCTTTAATATATATTATTGCAATTGTGGTGCATGATATAATATAATTGTGTCGAATTGATGGATAACGGAAATGGAATACATTTACATAGAATTGGTCGATAATATCAATTGTACGGTGCTGCTATGAAGCGAGCGATATTTTGGATGTCGCCATGGAGTGAACATCAGTTATGAATGCCGCTGCTATTGAGCAAGCGAGGAAATGGAACCATTGGTTAGATATCTAGAATATCTGTAATGACTGGATAATGAAATAGTGTTATCGATATTGGAATTTGGGAAGGATTAGTTAATCAATGTAATGATTAACTGGCTATTAAGGATTTGATGATTTGGTTATTTTGAGAACAGGGACAGTACAGGGGATTCCCGGATGAGGATGATGTCATCCAGGGAGTATCTTTTATATTTCATGGCATTTACATTTTTGTAAATTATGAATTATATGTTATGGTAATATTGGTTTGGTGGTATTGGTATGCTCACCTCGTGTGGGGGCTGTCTCTGTTGGGACATGTGAACAGGATCGGGGTTGGCTTTGGAGTTGAACTCGAGCTGTGGATTGGAGGCACTTCCAGGATCGAGGTACCAGAGCTCGGAGTATGGTATTTTATACATTACGTACACATACATTTATTTGGTGCTCGCTTGTGAGCCGTGTATATGTGTACATGGGTTGTATAAAAGGCAAATGTCTTTCTCTTTTCATTTATTTGTTGTATGCAATTAATTGTGAATAGCTAGATGAATTGAGAATGTAATTAGTGTATTTCAAGGGTACATGATATGTTAAATGGTTTAGTTGGGAAAACTGGAAATGACATGGAATGAAATAATCGGAGAAATTTTATTACTGGTATATTATGCTAAGTTAGCATATGGTCATTTCCCAACATAGATGGTTACATGTACATGATTATGAGATTAATGCACTAATTACGGGTTAAGGGCACGGGGGTCCTTACATTAGTGGTATCGGAGCCTGGTTTGCTCTTTGGGGCTGTTGAGGGCCTGGAACATGCTGATAGGAATGAATAGCACATATTTATGCATGATGGTAGTTAGTGTTGTGTGACACAACTGTTTGCTTACGTGCTTTTATGATGTGGAATGTGGTATTGCTAACCATGATGGTTGTAGGATCATATGGAATACGATGAGATGAGATTGATGGGAACGGTTAGCACTTGATATGAAAGTGTTTTAAGAATTTGATGCTGTAGGAAAAATTAGGAAATAAGAAACATTATACGCTGTCTAAGAACAGGAATGGTGGATAACAGACGGTGGAATATTCGGGTATGATTTCCATATGATTACTAGATTTCAATTGATATTGAACATGCGAATGTAATTGACATTAGAGTCCTGCTACGGGTATATCACCAGTGATGGATCATAATATTTGCCGCTCATATGTCGAAGCGATGGTTAATGCCGCTGTCATATCATAGCGAGGGATATTATTGAGCCGCCGATATAACGTAGTAGGATTTGTGGACTGTTGTGCTAACCTTGATGCATGTGTATGGAAATATCGGTGAGATTATACGGAATGGGTATCACTTCTTGAGTCCAAGGGGACAATGTGCATTGTACGGGGTCACCTCTTGCGTCTACGGAGCATGTGGCATGTGCATTGTACGGGGTCACCTCTTGCGCCTACGGGGCATGTGGCACGTGCATTGTACGGGGTCACCTCTTGCGTCTATAGGCCATGTGACACGTGCATGGGAGGGCCTCTTGGGCCTGCGAAACAAGACGATATATTTCTGATTTTGCCGCTGTCGTGTCGAAGCGATGTACATGCCGCTGTCACGTCAAAGCGATGATACCACCGTCATGTCGATGCGATGATGCCGCTGTTGTGTCAAAGCGATGATACATGCCGCTGTCACGTTGAAGCGATGATGCCGCTGTCATGACGTAGCGATGCGATTGGGAACAAAGTGCTGCATTTAATGTGAGACACCTCTTGGGTCCGAAAGGAACAAAGTGCTACATGAATGTGAGTACCTCTTGAGTCCACGATTATACCGCTGAGTTTATGGCGATGGTTCTTACCGCCGATTGTATAGCGATGGTTTATGCCGCCGATTATTGGCAATGGTTCATGCCGCCGGGTATCTCTGTAGCGATGGTTCATTCCGCTACATCTATTGGCGATGGTTCATGCCGTCGGGTATCTATATAGATATGGTTTATTCCGCTATTTTATTGGCGATGGTTCATGCCGCTGGGTATCTATATAGCGATGGTTTATTCCGTTATTTTATTGGCGATGGTTCATGCCGCCGGGTATCTATATAGCAATGGTTTATTCCGCTATTCTATTGGCGATTGTTCATGCCGCCGGGTATTCATAGCGATGTGCTATTCCGCTATTCTATTGACGATGGTTCATGCCTCTGGGTATTATATAGCGATGGGTCATTCCGCTACATCTATCGTGGTAGCGTTTATCGTGTATGCCCAAATTAACCCTTCTTCAGTTAATGACAAAAATATGTAGTAGTGGAAGTAGGGATCGATCTCACAGGGAAGGTAAATTTATTTTGTGCCAAAGTGAATAGTAACGAGGGGTTATAGGATGAATGATTACTACTAAGCAAATTCTAAAATTAAACTAATTAACGAGATTACTAAGATGATTAAACTTATGAGAGTGAAGCGATTCTTGGTTTCCAGGTAACCGTACTTTTGGAAAATTCTCTTTTAATCATCAAATCAAAACATTCGAATCCTTTCAATTATCTATCGATTGGAAATTTAATTCCTACTCATCTTATTCGTAGTCAAAGAGAAAACAACATTCAATTCAACCTTTATCAAATCTCTAATCACCACTACAGCCGTTAATGATTAAATCAATGATAGTTTTCAAAACTAATGAGTTCGATAAATCTAATCAATGAAAACTACAGCCGTTAAAATTGATTACTCAACCGTTCTCCTAAGAATTCAATAACACCTATAGCCGGTTAATTATTGATCTTAGTTGTTTCTTAACAAACTATCGATTATGAAAATAAATATTAGGTGATCGGTCTAATACACAAACACAACAATCATGGAATTCGAAATTTAAGAAACGAATTGAAATCGAAATATAATTCAACAATCAAACCAAATTTTCATAAAAGATTCAATTCCAAAAGCAGGTATCCCTTCAACCAAGAATCGAAGAGTTTTAGCCTAGCATAATTAAATCTAAAAACAATAAAAATTCAATGGAAAACATTAAATAAATAAAAGAAAAGAAATTACTATTATAAATCACGATTCCGGCTTGTCGATTCCGGTTCCGTTCTTCGTTGTTCTTGAAGAAAACTTGAAAACAAATTAATCTAAAAATCTCCAAAATATTCTAAAGTATGAAAAACTTGCTGCTAATGACTGATTAATTCGAGTTATGGGGGTTGGTAATTGATAAAATAGGTTACAATCTTCTAAACATGGTAAAAGACCTAATTTCCTTATTTTCGGACTCTTCGGCGATCGATCGCCTGATGTGTGGCGATCGATCGCGAGGCTTTTATTTTTCGGAAAAATCATTGAGGCGATCGATCGCTATAAAGTGGCGATCGATCGCCGAGCTCCAGTAGACTTTGGCGATCGATCGCCACTTCTTCGCGATCGATCGCTGACTCTTCAAATTTGTTGAAAATGTTTCTGTCCATAGGCGATCGATTGCCACTTCCGGGCGATCGATTGCCACTTCCAAAATTACGTTTTTGCCCTTTTCTTGATCAACTTTGAGTCCTTGTCATGTCCATGTCTCTCCTTGGTCTTTACACATCGTTTTTAGCTCGTTTTCTTCGATTGTACCTACAATTACACAAATATACGATTAGGTAGCATACGTATCAATTTATCTATCAAAACCTACCAAATCGTAGACAATTAAGCACTCAAGATGTGTCTATTTCTAGTCACATCAAACTCCCCCATACTTACTCTTTACTCGACCTCGAGTAAACAAATAAAACTACAATATTTTTGGTTGGCTCATAGGTTCATAACAAAGCAACTTGTCCTCACTTTAATGCCTCAACAATTTTAACATGCATAATAATGAACGGCGGTGAAAAGTTAACAGTGGAACAAGTTCAATCCCTAAACATTTCGTACCCAACGAAGTAGTGAACGTGTGTGTGTGGTCATAAACAAGTGTTGTGTACAAATTATAGATTCAAAATATGCAAAGCCATGATAGTTCAAGTCATACACTAACACAAGTATAAGCTCACTTGCACACTCTTCTCCACTATCTTAGCTACTTTGCAAACACAAATCAAGTAGGTCATTATTAGCTTGTAGCTTGGCCTAGGTATTGGCTTATGAAAGAAAGGGTAAGGATATTCAAACAAGAGAGTATGATGAAATGCACACTAAAAGCTTCTCTTCTTGTATGAATTTTTCAACTTCGTTCTTTTTTCACAAGGTTTATTTCAACAATTTTCTTCTTTTGTGCCTTGGCTCCCCTTGGAGTCATATTTTTATCTATTTTTTTCAAGGCATCCCTTTTTCTTTCATGCATTCCATTCTTGATAATTAACCTCACAAATATACTTCAATGATTCCCAAGTGCATTTGAATGAAATACACATTTAGGCTTAAAGGGTAGGATGATAAGCTAGTCAAGAAATGTTGAATGGGGGTCTTTAGTATGCTTAGCATACTACCATTCTTTTACATTTAAGGCTCAAAAAGGGTACTAGAGATTGATTTTGTTTACATGGTAGGCTTGAAAGGCTCAAACGCATCAAAGATCGCCTATATCATTTTCATGTTTGCAAGTAGTCTAGACATACGCCTCAAAGAGCATGTAGTTAAGTTCTAGCATGTATTAGAGACTTCTTAAGACTGTCACAAAGTTCACACAATCTTCACTAAGTTATGCACACTTCACAAGTCATGACAATAATGTGCTCAAATTATTCAACTTACTAAGTTAAAGTACACTTTGCTTTAGAGTTCAAAGTGTTCCAAAGTTAACAATTCACCTATGTTCAAAAGCATGCATGATATCAATTAGGTTTCATCATGGGCTAGTGATTCTAAGCATGTGTTCATTACTAACTATGAGCTCAAAATTTTAAATTTTTCGATTTTTTTGTATTTTTGTATTAGAAAAGCAATAACACACTACTAATCCCTCCCCCATACTTAAATCTTACATGGTCCCCAATGTAAGGCAAAAGACAAGAGAAAAGAAAAGTCTAACTAATAAAGCAATAAAATAAAAGGGTAAAAGGGAAACTAACTCCCCTTGGGTTGCCTCCCAAGCAGCGCCTCTGTTTAACGTCGGTGGCCCGACGCTATCCCCTTCCTCAGTCGAAGGTAGGTGGGTCTTCTAGAGACACCTTGATGTCAACTCGTCCGCCGTCTTTGTGGGGTCCTCGTTTACTTAATCCATTATGTATCCAGTTAACATACATATGTGAGTCTGAATTAAGTAATATACCATGCACGGATTAAGAGTTCATACTAGATAAGTTGTTACAGTACCAAATCCTGAGTACACAAACCAACTAAAAATGTTTTCTACATAAACATGCCATGTACATAAGTAACCTAATCCAAAAGAACTCCTAAGCAGTGGTTCCCCTCGCAGCGGAAATCATGACTCACGCTCCCCACGTCTATGAGTCCCTACAGAAACATTCACAACGTGAGTATAGATAACAACTATCTCAGTGCAATATCAAAACACAATATCAATATCAATGATAAAGCACAATAAATCGTATAACATAACGTGAATGTTCTGTCTCATGCATCCACCAATGCACCATGTCATGACATGTCTCAACACATACCCTATTATCACGAGACTAAAATGATATGCCTATTCAGCTCAATATGTCAGTGGAACCACCTCACATCTTCATATTAGCAGCACATATCATAGTACCGTCCTCAAATGATAATAGCCATAGCATATATCCAAAAACCGGCATATATCGCTGTATAGCATAACCGAGCATATACCCAAACCAGGCGTATATCTCTCTGTCACATAACCAAGCATATATCCAAACCAGGCATATATCTCAAATGCATAACCGAGCATATACCCAAACCAGGCGTATATCTCACATACATATGATATCCATGAATGTACAAGCATATGATACTACCAATCATATGATAACAACATAAGACAATTCATATGATATCAATCTCATAACATCATCACACAATATCTATACTCCGTACGTCAACACGTACATGTACTGCGACACAAACGAGATAAAGCAGTTGTCAATAGCTAAGTGCCTCGTTGTCCTGTCCCCTGAGATGATGCTACAACAATGCCAACAATATATCATGTTATCATAGGCATTAAAATCAAATTCCACAAAATATTTTATTTTTCAAAATATTAACACTGGCGATCGATCGCGATCAACACCGATCGATCGCCAAAACTCTCTGCCCCCTCGCGATCGATCGCAACAACTTGGCGATCGATCGCCACAATGCTCTGTTCATCGCGATCGATCGCGACAATTTCACCGATCGATCGCCATCCAATTTCACCGCCTTAAAATGTTACTGTCATCGGCGATCGATCGCTCACTCGCACCGATCGATCGCCGATGCCCAGAAAAGTGAGAGCATGGCGATTTTCAAGCTTATCTCCATGAATCTTCTCCTACACCTCATATTAAACCATGTCAACATGTTTCTTGCAATACCTAGGAACATATAAACATAAATCTAACATCATAGATTCCAATTCCTAGCATATAAACATGTTATGATTGTACACATGCACACTTGAGCTTTTCCTTCACATAAATCAACATTAATGAATAATTCAAGTATACAACTATGAATTTCTTACCAAGAGGCTAAGAAATCACTTCACCCCACTTCCTAGCTCACTTCACAAGTGAAAATCCAAGCTTTGCCTACCAAAAGCTCTAAGGGTTTGGAGAGGAGCTTGTAGAGATTTTTAGGTGAAAGTGGTGTATTATGTGATTTTGCCTCCATCATGCACTTGATATAAGGTCATTAAGTCCTTAACTTACTTGATATCATGTCATTTGGAGATAATTACATGTTAAATCACATGTACATGAAATGAACCTCACATTCAAATGCAACTCCAAATTCACATGACATTCAAATGCCCACTTGCAACTCAAATACACATGCTCATGCACCTTCAATGCATACAAGTTCAAAGCATATCTTTACACTACATTTTATACATCATGTTTTCATGTTTTCATTCTTTCTTGGTTCCACCTGAACCCCCATTATCATATCGCCAATTGATATAATTACACCATAATCATATCCTACGTGTATACAACAAATCGAGGCATTACAATTCTCCCCCACTCATTGAATTTCGTCCTCGAAATTGTAGATACATAATCATGCATATCAAAATACGCAACTCAACAATACTAGGATATGACAATAGGAAACATGATCATGTATGCAACAGTATCATAAAACTGTAAAATCATACCAGTAAATAAATCCGGATACCGTTGCATCATATGCTGCTCCGTCTCCCACGTTGCCTCGTCGACACCCCTTCTGTCCCACTGTATGTAAGGACCCCCGTGCCCTTAACCCGTAATTAGTGCATTAAGCCATACCATGAGTGCATATACTCATACCATCAGGGGAAAAACCCTATGCAAGTGCAACACCGTATGCTACCCAGAAAATTTCTTGCATTCAATTCCCAATATTCAAATTCCCCCTACCATTATTATTCACATAACATGCACCCACATAATACACTAATATGCTCTTAGTTCATTTAGCAATTTCCATAATTAATTGCATGCAACCATAATGAACAGAAAGAGGCCATAGCCCATTTATACATCCCATATACACGTAAGGTGTACTCAATGAATAAACGTGTATTTGATGCATAAAACACTATACCGGATACCGCTACTGGTACTTCTATCCTGGAAGCACCTTCCAAGCACAACTCGATCTCAACACTGGATCTGAGCGTCCATCCAACCAGCTCTGGTACCTCGATCCTGGAAGTACCTCTAACCAAAAGCCCGAGCTCGACTCCAAAGCCGCTACACCTGTGTTACCTGCCCCAACAGAGACAGCCCCCACACGGGGTGAGCATACAAATACCACCAATCACAAAATAATAATATTGCAATTCATAATTTACAGAATGTAAATGCCATAATTTAAATGATACTCCCTGGATGGCAATACCCTCATCCGGGATCCCATGCATTGTCCCTGTTCTCAAAATAACCAAACTCATCAAATTCCCAAAGCCAGTTAATCACCATATAGATTAACTAATACAGTTCTATCATGTCAGCTCCATAATCAATATGTAAAATCATTATACATAGGCCATAGATTTCACATATATTTAACCAAGGATTCCATGTTCCCGTAACATTGCTCGCTCCACAATAGCGGCATTCTTAACCCAGCGCACGCTCAACAATAGCGGCGTCATAACCGGTAGTGCTCAACGGCGACAACACCCAATCGTTGCTCGCTCTAAAGCGGCACCCTATGATTTCCAATGTATGTCTATTTATCACAGTTACCATATACCATGCATATCATTATCCATTTGAAGTAAATATAATGCACCATGCATTTCAATACTTACCACATGCCAGATATTGCAATGTCCATATAATACCATTACCATACACCATGTATTCCAATGCCCATTTAATACCATTATCACAAACCATGCATATTACAGTTGCAATACTATAATAGGTTATGCTCGTACGTCCCACGTACCTTAAGTCTCCGTAGTCCAAGCCAAACCTTCCTTGAGTCCCATGCCTAGAGAAATATGTGCTAAAACACATAAACGACTCAAAATCAAGAATAAGCATGCGATCACGTGCCCACGCACGTTCAAGACTCCCAATCATATCGTCAATCCATGACGATTACCAAAATAAAAGCCCCCCGGCTAAGCATGCATACTACCCAAAATATTCCATTTTATATGATTAACAGATAGCCAAAAACCCAACCAAAAATTCCGTTTAATAAGCTTGGTTCCAATCAAACCATTTTAAAAGCCTAACATTCTCATTGGAATGTGAACAACACTCCGGAAGTCGGCCCTTTAGACCTCGGTTCCAAAATCCCAACATTTTCCAACATATTCGAAAATCCATGCAGGTGAACAGTGCCGCGATCGATCGCCCATCAGGCGCGATCGATCGCGCAAGCCTACTGCCCGAAAAAAATCAATCCGCGATCGATCGCCACATCTCGCGATCGATCGCTGAGACCCTCGCGATCGATCGCCCCCTTTTCGCGATCGATCGCCGATACTGCACATCTTCTACAAATTCCAGTAGCATGTCGCGATCGATCGGCGCCTCGCCAAGATCGATCGCGGACTGCGATTTTTCGAAAAACTCGAGTTCTAATGGTGTTTTTCACACCCAACTCCAAACCAACACCCCATACCACCTCAATGCCTCAAATACAACAATTAAACTCCATGAAAACACTGAAATCAACATTTTGGATTTTAACCCAAAACCCCCAAATGCCATAACCAACCCAAAACTCAACCACACAACACAAAACCACAATCAAATTGAAGCCAAAAGAGAGGAGAAGAATATTACCTATCTTTCTTCAAGAAATCCGGCCCCCATAATCGAGTTCTAACGATTTTGCTTCAACCAAAGGGAAGGGGAAGGGTTTGGGGCGAAGGTGGCGTGAGAGGGGGAGGAGAGGAGAGAAATGGATTCCAAATGACGGAATCCCGAGTCCAACGGGTATATATAGCAAAATACCCCAACACACCAAAACCTCCGCAAATACATCATGATTCATTAAAAATCATCTGTTTTCAAAAACTCACCCTCCAACATCAAATCCCCAGACTGGCCCCAACACAAGGCACCCCGGACTCCAAGTCCCACTAAAAACCCAAATCATAGGCTTTCCACCAAAATGAGAATACAATCTCAACCTTTGGATCCAACGATCACAAATGCCCAATCTAACAACCTCGGGAGACCCAAACCACAATTAATTCCTAATTGTTTACAATTAAAAAAAATCCATCCAGGATTAATACTACACCGGGATTAACACCATTAATTCCCGGACATCACAATTATCCCCTACTAATAAAATTTCGTCCCCGAAATTGCACCGGTGTACTCCACGTAACACCAGGACTACACAAACAAAACAAAGCCAAGACCCCGATTCTGAACCACCTTAGAATCGAATTAACAACTGCGAGAATACCAGTCTCGCACTAAGACCTAAAATAGAGCAACCGCCAAAACCAATACAACCCGAAAGATAACAACATACCTCGACGTGAATCGTCCCAGAAGTCAGTCCACCATGACTGAAACTCAACCAAACCTTCATTAATCTCGACATAGATATCTCTCCATGATATCTCCATTACTTGTCCACGATGCTTAACACGCATCGTTATGATGAGGACTACTAGCATACGACAGTATACTCACAGAAAATCCGGTTCCGCTTCCCAGCCCATCTCCTCCAAAGGAGTAGTTGCACCACTTGCAACCCGGACCGGGTTACCCACGGTCACTGATCCACACAAAACACATCACCGAGGATGTTTACACCGGTGTGTTCCAAGAAATCATATCTTGGTCCCGACACACCCTCAAGACTCCACAAAGTCTCAAGTTCCACAGAGGTCACGCAAAACAATCACTTGCATCCCCGCCATGCGTGTCAACCACGACACCAAACAAATCCGACTCCTGGCCACCCCTTGTCTATCCTGGGATTTTACAATCCTAAAACAGGGAGGCTATCGAATTAACCAGCAAGAACTACCATGGTTTCAAAACACAACAATCCCTCCTCCGGGGAAGTCAAACAACCCTCACGATCATTCATCAGAATGCATCGTGCCAGCGAGATTACCGATCTCGAGGTCCCACAATCTCACACCGGAGATTCACCAAACCAAGCATACAACTCGACGTTCAACAATGAACAAAATAACATTGGCATTCGTATACACTCACGGCATACATGCCCAAACACCAATCACAACATGCATACACAATGCAATAGACTCGGGTATCTCCAATCACACCCAAATCCCAAAACCAACTGTCAAACCCCGATTATTCTCGCCCCACGGAGAATGATGGTTGACAAACCAAAACCAAAGGGTGTGATTTCAACATCACCACCACACGAACCAAAATAACGAATCTCCCCAAAAGATTCAACCGGTAGGAATCACAATACCGTCTTCCTCTCAAGGAAGAAGTCATGAATCCATGATCCTCCAATCCTCGAATTACCGTTCGGAAAACCTGGTATATTAATACCAAAACATATCCCGGAACCCAGAAATATACAATTGGTTAGAGTAGTGCATCAATACTACCATTACCCAATCCAAAAATCCGTATACGCCATGTATACACCTTCCAACGATGCTCTGTACTAATACCATAGTACTCCAAAATCGAGCATCTCCCCGAAGACGTCTCCTCAAACGTCTCACCGAGGTAAGAAATCCATTACTCGGTCCAACATCAGTAATGCTTACCATGGCTGACTTACAATCAAACCACGACCGATGCAAGCTGTCTCCAAGACAGTACAATCCAAATCTCTCCAAGAGATAAAAAAAAAATCAATATAGTAGTGTCACCCCACTAACTATATCTCACAAACCATTGTGACTCCCATTGCATGCCATATGCAAGGATGCTCAACTAGAGCTAACCACGACTTGTTGACACTCACGTTGGTAATACCAACAAACTTGAGCTGTCCCAGCACAAGTCCCTCAAAACAATGACGTATAACGTCCCCGTGAGGTATTCCCTACCTCAAACACCATGCCACATAGAGACTACAAGAGTCTACCATAACCCTCATCGTATCACCATACGATTCACCAAACTCGAATCCAACGAGCATTATAATAGCTACCACAAGCACACTAAAGCACTGCAACAATACCTGGCTAGTGATTCGCTGGTCCCATAGGCTTATACCAACCTATTAACGCGACACACATTCCATCCCGGTATACCATACCGCCCAAACCATTAGAGTTGTGGGTCATTGCCCAACATATCTCTAAAACACCAAAGCACACTGGACAACCCGGCGTCCACGCTCAATTATCATGCAATCCTAATCCATTAGGACTTCTTCCACGCCCTTAGGGTGGGTGTAACCATGTTTACTCCTCATCACAATAACAAGCGAGTAGTTTCCTCAATGACTACTCTTACCACCATTCACTTGGTCTCAGCCATCCCAGCGAGCATACCCAAGGGTATCATTGCTCGTCAATAATATACCTCCATAATACGATGCGTACTCTCACCGGTACAATGCATCAATGATCCATCGAGCAAACCTGCTCGGCAAAAGGTCTCGTCAACTAAATACCCAGACCCTACCATGTGCCCACCATCGGCACTCAAACCATACAACCATATACATAAACATGAATGCATAAATCACCAAAATGACGCCAAGCGTCCACATAGTTATCCCAAATAACATCGTCGAACATATGACGGTACCTGTCGATACACGACATCCATAATCTCATCGTCAAACACATGACGGTAAATAATAATACACCATAATCACCATACTGATAACAAAAGTAATATGCCATACCTCATCGCTATCGAGATAGCGGAATACCTGTATCCATCGTCCACCAGCGGTACATAAGCAGCACCCATCGCTCGTAGGCGGCATAATCCAGTGCTACACACATAGCGGTATAATCCATCGCTATCGAATCAGCGGCATGATCCCTCGCCATGGAGTCAGCGGCATAAAATGTCGCTATAGATATCCGGCGGTATAAACCATCGCCAATAGAATACCCGGCGTAACCGTCGCCAATAAAATACCCGGCGTAACCATCGCCAACAAAATACCCGGCGTAACCATCGCCAATAAAATACCCGGCGTAACCATCGCCAATAAAATACCCGGCGTAACCATCGCCAATAAAATACCCGGCTAATCGCGGACTCAAGAGGTACTCACACTCATGTAGTACTTTGTTCCCGATCACATCGCTACGTCATGACAACGGCATCATCGCTTCGACGTGACAGCGGCATGTATCATCGCTTCGACACGACAGCGGCATCATCGTTTCGACATGACGGTGGTACCATCGCTTCGACGTGACAGCGGCATTTACCATCGCTTCGACACGACAGCGGCATTTACCATCATTCCGGCATGACAGCGGAAATACCCTTCGCTTCGACGTATTAGCGGCATAATATCCCTCGCAATAATACGACAGCGGCAAGTATTCATATCGCTACGCCATGCATGCAACCGTAATGCATAACCCGTATTTCAATAATTGTTTCGGCACGACAGCGGCATCATCGCTTCGACGTGACAGCGGCATTTACCATCGCTTCGACACGACAGCGGCATCATCGCTTCGACGTGCATGCAACCGTAATGCATAATCCGTATTCCCATAAACATCGCCATGAGTGTATTTTAATGCACCTCGCTCCAACATGTAGCGGCAAAGCATTAAAATCATCACTCCGATGTATACCTATGCAACCGTAATGCATAGTCCATGTCTCATAAGACCCTGCAACCACCATGGTTAGCAACACATATGCCAATGATGAACACATATCATAAACGCACATAAGCAATCATGCATAAGTATGTGCTTCTCATTCCCAATAACATGTTCCTAGGCCCTCAACAGCCCCAAAGAGCTAACCACTGCTCTGATACCACTAATGTAAGGACCCCCGTGCCCTTAACCCGTAATTAGTGCATTAAGCCATACCATGAGTGCATATACTCATACCATCAGGGGAAAAACCCTATGCAAGTGCAACACCGTATGCTACCCAGAAAATTTCTTGCATTCAATTCCCAATATTCAAATTCCCCCTACCATTATTATTCACATAACATGCACCCACATAATACACTAATATGCTCTTAGTTCATTTAGCAATTTCCATAATTAATTGCATGCAACCATAATGAACAGAAAGAGGCCATAGCCCATTTATACATCCCATATACACGTAAGGTGTACTCAATGAATAAACGTGTATTTGATGCATAAAACACTATACCGGATACCGCTACTGGTACTTCTATCCTGGAAGCACCTTCCAAGCACAACTCGATCTCAACACTGGATCTGAGCGTCCATCCAACCAGCTCTGGTACCTCGATCCTGGAAGTACCTCTAACCAAAAGCCCGAGCTCGACTCCAAAGCCGCTACACCTGTGTTACCTGCCCCAACAGAGACAGCCCCCACACGGGGTGAGCATACAAATACCACCAAGCACAAAATAATAATATTGCAATTCATAATTTACAGAATGTAAATGCCATAATTTAAATGATACTCCCTGGATGGCAATACCCTCATCCGGGATCCCATGCATTGTCCCTGTTCTCAAAATAACCAAACTCATCAAATTCCCAAAGCCAGTTAATCACCATATAGATTAACTAATACAGTTCTATCATGTCAGCTCCATAATCAATATGTAAAATCATTATACATAGGCCATAGATTTCACATATATTTAACCAAGGATTCCATGTTCCCGTAACATTGCTCGCTCCACAATAGCGGCATTCTTAACCCAGCGCACGCTCAACAATAGCGGCGTCATAACCGGTAGTGCTCAACGGCGACAACACCCAATCGTTGCTCGCTCTAAAGCGGCACCCTATGATTTCCAATGTATGTCTATTTATCACAGTTACCATATACCATGCATATCATTATCCATTTGAAGTAAATATAATGCACCATGCATTTCAATACTTACCACATGCCAGATATTGCAATGTCCATATAATACCATTACCATACACCATGTATTCCAATGCCCATTTAATACCATTATCACAAACCATGCATATTACAGTTGCAATACTATAATAGGTTATGCTCGTACGTCCCACGTACCTTAAGTCTCCGTAGTCCAAGCCAAACCTTCCTTGAGTCCCATGCCTAGAGAAATATGTGCTAAAACACATAAACGACTCAAAATCAAGAATAAGCATGCGATCACGTGCCCACGCACGTTCAAGACTCCCAATCATATCGTCAATCCATGACGATTACCAAAATAAAAGCCCCCCGGCTAAGCATGCATACTACCCAAAATATTCCATTTTATATGATTAACAGATAGCCAAAAACCCAACCAAAAATTCCGTTTAATAAGCTTGGTTCCAATCAAACCATTTTAAAAGCCTAACATTCTCATTGGAATGTGAACAACACTCCGGAAGTCGGCCCTTTAGACCTCGGTTCCAAAATCCCAACATTTTCCAACATATTCGAAAATCCATGCAGGTGAACAGTGCCGCGATCGATCGCCCATCAGGCGCGATCGATCGCGCAAGCCTACTGCCCGAAAAAAATCAATCCGCGATCGATCGCCACATCTCGCGATCGATCGCTGAGACCCTCGCGATCGATCGCCCCCTTTTCGCGATCGATCGCCGATACTGCACATCTTCTACAAATTCCAGTAGCATGTCGCGATCGATCGGCGCCTCGCCAAGATCGATCGCGGACTGCGATTTTTCGAAAAACTCGAGTTCTAATGGTGTTTTTCACACCCAACTCCAAACCAACACCCCATACCACCTCAATGCCTCAAATACAACAATTAAACTCCATGAAAACACTGAAATCAACATTTTGGATTTTAACCCAAAACCCCCAAATGCCATAACCAACCCAAAACTCAACCACACAACACAAAACCACAATCAAATTGAAGCCAAAAGAGAGGAGAAGAATATTACCTATCTTTCTTCAAGAAATCCGGCCCCCATAATCGAGTTCTAACGATTTTGCTTCAACCAAAGGGAAGGGGAAGGGTTTGGGGCGAAGGTGGCGTGAGAGGGGGAGGAGAGGAGAGAAATGGATTCCAAATGACGGAATCCCGAGTCCAACGGGTATATATAGCAAAATACCCCAACACACCAAAACCTCCGCAAATACATCATGATTCATTAAAAATCATCTGTTTTCAAAAACTCACCCTCCAACATCAAATCCCCAGACTGGCCCCAACACAAGGCACCCCGGACTCCAAGTCCCACTAAAAACCCAAATCATAGGCTTTCCACCAAAATGAGAATACAATCTCAACCTTTGGATCCAACGATCACAAATGCCCAATCTAACAACCTCGGGAGACCCAAACCACAATTAATTCCTAATTGTTTACAATTAAAAAAAATCCATCCAGGATTAATACTACACCGGGATTAACACCATTAATTCCCGGACATCACACTGTACTTTTACCATAGGAATCACCTTATTACGCAACCTGCGTTCAGCTCGATCCAAGATCATAACCGGTCGTTCCTCATACGACACATCTGTATCCAACTGTACCTCAGGTAGTTGTAAGACATGACTCGGATCTGGTTCATACTTCCTCAACAGTGACACATGAAAAACATCATGAATACTACTCAAGGCCGGTGGTAGTGCTAAGCGATATGCCAACGTACCAATACGTTGCAACACCTCATATGGACCAACATACCGTGGAGACAATTTTCCACGCTTACCAAACCGTACTACACCTTTAAAAGGTGAGATTTTCAAGAACACACGGTCACCAACTTGAAATTCAAGTGGTCTACGTCGCTTATTGGCATAAGCAGTCTGTCTATCCTGAGCAGCTTTCAGTTTCAATCGAATTACTTTTACTTTCTCTTCCATGTCATGAATCATATCCGGTCCATGTAAGGAAGACTGATCCACATCATCCCAATACAATGGCGATCTACATCGTCGCCCATACAAGGCCTCAAATGGTGCCATCTGTATACTAGCCTGATAACTATTGTTATATGAAAATTCCACTAATGGCAATGACTCTTGCCATAAGTTATCAAACTCTAATACACAAGCACGCAACATATCCTCAAGCGTTTGTATCGTACGCTCTGTTTGTCCATCTGTCTGCGGATGATATGCTGTACTCAACCGCACTTCAGTTCCCAACGCTGTTTGTAACCCCTCCCAGAAATGAGAAGTAAATCTCGGATCCCTATCCGATACAATGGAAACTGGAATACCATGTAGTCGCACTACATGTTGAATGTACAACTGCGCCATTCTCAGATATGTATATGTCATACAATATGGCACAAAATGAGATACTTTGGTGAGTCTGTCAACAATCACCCAAATAGCATCGCAACCAGAAGACGTCCGTGGCAAATGAGTCACAAAATCCATCGTGATATGTTCCCATTTCCACTGAGGAATTTCCAAACTATGTAATTCACCTCCTGGTCTTTGTCTTTCCGCTTTCACTTGTTGACATATCAAACACCGTTTCACAAAGCTCAATACATCCTGTTTCATACGTTTCCACCAAAATTGGGTACGTAAATCATGATACATTTTCTTCCCTCCAGGATGTATACTGTATCTACTACAATGAGCACGTTGTAGTAGTTCTTGGCGTAGTCCCAATGCAGCAGGTACTACCCAACAAGTCTTGTATTTCAAAACTCCATCCTCTGCAAGTACAAACTGTGATGTTTGTCCTTGACTTATCAGTTCTTTCCAATGTTGTACCTCAGCATCAGTCGTTTGTGCCGTCCTGATTTTATCAAAAATATCGGGTTCAACTAACAATGTTGATACCCGTACCGGCACTGATTCCATATCAAAATCATAACCCAAAGTACAACAAGCAGTCATCAAAGTAGATAAATGAATCACCTCATCAGCCGTATGATGTACTTTTCGACTCAAGGCATCTGCTGTAAGATTAGCTTTTCCTAGATGATACTCAACAATCATAATCTTTCAACAGATCCATCCATCTCCTTTGTCTCATATTCAACTCCGCTTGAGTGAATAGAAATTTTAAACTCTTATGATCAGTATATATGGTAAACGACGTACCATATAAATAGTGTCGCCATATCTTCAATGCAAAGACAATGGCAGCCAATTCCAGATCATGTACTGGATATCTCATTTCATGTGGCTTCAACTGTCGTGATGCATAAGCCACTACATGTTTGTCCTGCATCAATACACAACCCAAACCAAGTAAAGATGCATCAGTATATAACGCAAACCTGTCATGCTCAGATGGAATGATCAAGACTGGAGCTGTAGTCAATCGATGTTTTAATTCCTGAAAACTACGCTCACAAGCCTCTGACCATTGAAATGATACTCCCTTCTGTGTCAAATGTGTCAATGGTTTGGCAATCGCTGAAAATCCTTCAACGAATCGTCTATAATATCCAGCCAAACCTAAGAAACTACGAATTTCTGGCACAGAAGTAGGTGCTGACCAATTCAACACTGCTTCCACTTTCTTTGGATCAACTGATATACCTTCCTCTGATATGACATGACCCAAAAATCCAACAATAGTCAACCAAAACTCACACTTACTGAGTTTGGCATACAACTGATGTGTCCTCAACAATTGCAACACCATATGCAAATGTTGAACATGTTCGGCATCACTCCGTGAATAGATCAATATATCATCGATAAAGACAATGACAAATCGATCAAGGTATTCCTGAAACACACGATTCATTAAACTCATAAAGACAGCAGGAGCATTTGTCACTCCAAATGGCATTACCAGAAACTCATAATGCCCATAACGAGTTCTGAATGCTGTCTTCTGTATATCTCCTTCCCTCACACGTATTTGATGATACCCTGACCTCAAGTCAATCTTAGAATATATCCTTGATCCCTGCAACTGATCAAATAAATCATCAATACGGGGAAGAGGATATTTGTTCTTTATGGTTACTTTGTTCAACTGTCTATAATCAATACACAATCTCATTGTCCCATCCTTCTTCTTCACAAATAAAACCGGAGCGCCCCAAGGCGATACACTAGGACGTATGTACCCCTTGTCCAATAAGTCTTGTAATTGAGTTTTCAACTCTTTCAATTCAGTTGGTGCCATCCGATAAGGAGCCCGTGAAATTGCAGAAGTACCAGGTATCAAATCAATACCAAATTCCACTTCTCGACTCGGTGGAAATCCAGGTATCTCATCTGGAAATACATCCGCATATTCTGCAATCACTGGTATCTCCTCCACTTTCCTTTCTCGTTTCTGTTCCGTAACATCAAGGGCATAAATCAAATAACCCGCATGTCCACGTTCTAACAAACGCGACATTCGGATTGCCGATATCAATGGAATCCTTGCCCTCGATCCCTGGCCATAAAAGTACCATTGATTGCCAGTATCAGACTGAAATCTCACTATTTTCTGACTACAATCCACAACAGATTGATATTTACTCAACACATCAATGCCAAGGATACAATCAAAATCTGTCATGCCTAACACAATTAAATCAGCCTGTAGTCCATACTCAGTCTCAAACTGAATATCACAATCAGACACACTCTGACAAGTCATCACCGTAGTTCCCATGGGTGTCGAAACATAAAGAGGCATCAACAGTGGAGACGAGCATATATGATATCGATCAATAAATGCTTGTGCAATAAAAGAATGTGATGCACCAGTATCAATCAACAGTAAAGCAGGATAAGTAAACAAATTACACTTACCCGCTATCACATCATCAGGAGCTGCCTCTGCTTCCTCCCTGTTTAGTGCATACACCTGAGCCTGAGGTGTTCCTGTCCTCTGTCCTCCACCAGACTGTGGTACACCCCGTGGTCTCTGTTGTACTGTAGTCTCTGAAATGGGTCCTCTCCGCTGTTGTCCACCCACTTGAGTACAATCACGGATCACATGTCCGGGTCTCCCACAACGGAAACAAACTACGGGATTCAATTGAGGACAATCTCGTTTCAAATGTGGTCCACCACATTTAAAACATTGCACACCACTGCCACTACTACTACCTTGGAACTGTCCTTTAGATTTGCGATCACTCCCTTTTTGTGATCCAAAACGTTTTCCACTAAACCTAGATGAAGATGCACCACCTCGTGATGATTTAAATGGTTCTCCTCTAGGTCTCATCCAACATCCTTGTATACCCCTACAGCAATCTCAGCCATCTCGGCTCTAGTCAACGCTTCTTCATAAGATGTAGGGTTATTGGACATTACCCTATCAAATAATTCAGGCCTCAATCCTTTCACAAACTGTCTAATCTTGGCCTTTGTGTTGACAGCAATATGTGGCACATACCGGAGCAAAGAAGAATAATGCACAGCATAATCAGATACTGTCATTGCTCCCTGTCTCAAATTGGTAAATTCATCCTCTTTCCTCTGCCTTGCAGCAACAGAGAAATAATGTTCCAGAAACTTCGTTCGAAATACATCCCAGTTAACCGTGTGTCCTTGAGCCCTCAACTCAAGTACTGTGGACTTCCACCACAGCATCGCTTTCTTGGCTAACTGGAATTCAGCTAAACGTAACCAAGCAGTCTTGGCACACGGTGCTGACACAAAGATCTGTTCTACACGTTCCAGCCATTCCTCCGCCAATTCCCCTGATTCAGTCCCCTCAAACCTGGGTGGCTGATAGCTCAGAAACTGCGTCAATGTTAATTCTCCAGGCAACAGTACCTGTTCCACTGGTCCTTGTTCAATCGGTGGTGGTGGCACAGGCACCATCCTCACACTAGCATTGCCACTCATGGCATCCCCAACATCCTCATGTGGTACTCTGTCTGTCATAACTGTACAACAAGGATGAGCAATAACATTCACAAGTATATAACATGTTAGAATAACATCATATGCCAAAAACTAACATGCTATGACCATTCTCAAAGTGTTTAGGTAACTCCCTAATACACTTCCTCTACCCATGTACCCCCGTTCTCGAACCACTGCTCTGATACCACTAATGTGGGGTCCTCGTTTACTTAATCCATTATGTATCCAGTTAACATACATATGTGAGTCTGAATTAAGTAATATACCATGCACGGATTAAGAGTTCATACTAGATAAGTTGTTACAGTACCAAATCCTGAGTACACAAACCAACTAAAAATGTTTTCTACATAAACATGCCATGTACATAAGTAACCTAATCCAAAAGAACTCCTAAGCAGTGGTTCCCCTCGCAGCGGAAATCATGACTCACGCTCCCCACGTCTATGAGTCCCTACAGAAACATTCACAACGTGAGTATAGATAACAACTATCTCAGTGCAATATCAAAACACAATATCAATATCAATGATAAAGCACAATAAATCGTATAACATAACGTGAATGTTCTGTCTCATGCATCCACCAATGCACCATGTCATGACATGTCTCAACACATACCCTATTATCACGAGACTAAAATGATATGCCTATTCAGCTCAATATGTCAGTGGAACCACCTCACATCTTCATATTAGCAGCACATATCATAGTACCGTCCTCAAATGATAATAGCCATAGCATATATCCAAAAACCGGCATATATCGCTGTATAGCATAACCGAGCATATACCCAAACCAGGCGTATATCTCTCTGTCACATAACCGAGCATATATCCAAACCAGGCATATATCTCAAATGCATAACCGAGCATATACCCAAACCAGGCGTATATCTCACATACATATGATATCCATGAATGTACAAGCATATGATACTACCAATCATATGATAACAACATAAGACAATTCATATGATATCAATCTCATAACATCATCACACAATATCTATACTCCGTACGTCAACACGTACCTGTACTGCGACACAAACGAGATAAAGCAGTTGTCAATAGCTAAGTGCCTCGTTGTCCTGTCCCCTGAGATGATGCTACAACAATGCCAACAATATATCATGTTATCATAGGCATTAAAATCAAATTCCACAAAATATTTTATTTTTCAAAATATTAACACTGGCGATCGATCGCGATCAACACCGATCGATCGCCAAAACTCTCTGCCCCCTCGCGATCGATCGCAACAACTTGGCGATCGATCGCCACAATGCTCTGTTCATCGCGATCGATCGCGACAATTTCACCGATCGATCGCCATCCAATTTCACCGCCTTAAAATGTTACTGTCATCGGCGATCGATCGCTCACTCGCACCGATCGATCGCCGATGCCCAGAAAAGTGAGAGCATGGCGATTTTCAAGCTTATCTCCATGAATCTTCTCCTACACCTCATATTAAACCATGTCAACATGTTTCTTGCAATACCTAGGAACATATAAACATAAATCTAACATCATAGATTCCAATTCCTAGCATATAAACATGTTATGATTGTACACATGCACACTTGAGCTTTTCCTTCACATAAATCAACATTAATGAATAATTCAAGTATACAACTATGAATTTCTTACCAAGAGGCTAAGAAATCACTTCACCCCACTTCCTAGCTCACTTCACAAGTGAAAATCCAAGCTTTGCCTACCAAAAGCTCTAAGGGTTTGGAGAGGAGCTTGTAGAGATTTTTAGGTGAAAGTGGTGTATTATGTGATTTTGCCTCCATCATGCACTTGATATAAGGTCATTAAGTCCTTAACTTACTTGATATCATGTCATTTGGAGATAATTACATGTTAAATCACATGTACATGAAATTAACCTCACATTCAAATGCAACTCCAAATTCACATGACATTCAAATGCCCACTTGCAACTCAAATACACATGCTCATGCACCTTCAATGCATACAAGTTCAAAGCATATCTTTACACTACATTTTATACATCATGTTTTCATGTTTTCATTCTTTCTTGGTTCCACCTGAACCCCCATTATCATATCGCCAATTGATATAATTACACCATAATCATATCCTACGTGTATACAACAAATCGAGGCATTACAGTCTTCATCATGGACACCTTCATAGTAGTGCTTCAATCGGTGACCATTCACTGTGAATGTCTTCGTGGTGTCCAAACTCTGAATCTCAACTGCACCATAGGAAGACACATTAGTAACTACATAAGGACCATGCCACCTGGAACGAAGCTTACCTGGAAATAGACGAAGGCGGGAAAGGTAAAGGAGAACTTTCTGACCAACTTCAAAATGCCTCCTAGAGATCATCTTGTCATGAAAATCCCTGGTCTTCTCCTTGTCACATCTGGCATTTTCATATGCGTCATTTCGAATCTCCTCGAGCTCTTGCAATTGCAGCTTCCCTTTCATCATAGTTCATGTTGAAGTTCTTCACTGCCCAGTACGCTTTGTGCTCCAACTCTACAGGAAGATGACATGGTTTACAAAAAATCAGTCTATAAGGGACATACCTATCGGGGTCTTGTATGCTGTCCTGTAGGCCCATAGTGCATCATCAAGTCTCAAGCTCCAATCTTTCCGTGTCGGGTTGACGGTTTTCTCCAATATGGCCTTGATTTCTCTGTTGGAGACCTCGGCTTGGCCATTTGTTTGCGGATGATAGGCAGTGGAGACCTTGTGAGTGACGTGGTATTTCTTGAATAGACTTTCCACCGTCCGATTGCAGAAGTGTGTCCCTCGATCACTGATGATGGCTAGTGGAATTCCAAATCTAGAGAAAAGGTTATGCTTGATAAAATCCGCAACAACCTTGGAATCGTCAGTCCGGGTAGCTATAGCTTCCACCCATTTCGATACATAATCAACAGCAAGCAGTATATAGGTATGGCATAAAGACATAGGAAAAGGTCCCATAAAGTCGATGCCCCACACATCAAAAATTTCAGAAATGAGAATGGGTTGTTGGGGCATCTCCTTTCTTTGGGAGAGATTACCTGTCAGTTGACATTGTGCACAGTTCTTGCAGAAAAGATATGAGTCACGAAATAGTGTGGGCCAAAAGAATCCACATTCCAGTACCTTTCTCGACGTCCTCTTTGCTCCAAAATGTCCACCACACGCATATGAGTGGCAGAATGTAAGAATGGCATTTACCTCTGTCTCGGGTATGCATCGTCGAATGATTTGGTCCGCACAGTTCTTCCATAAGTAAGGGTCATCCCAGACGTAGTACTTGGCGTCACTTCTGATCTTGGCTCGTTGGGCCCTAGAGAGTTCATGTGGTAGCACATTAGAAGCTAAAAAAATTCACAAGATGAGCGTACCATGGTAAATTGTCGTGTATGGCGAAAAGGTGCTCATCCGGAAACTCCTCCTTCAAACACAGCTCATTGTCCAAATGTGGTAGGCGGCTTAAGTGGTCCGCTACTTTGTTCTCGCTGCCATTCTTATCTTTGATTTGGATGTCAAATTCACTCAAGAGCAAAATCCATCTTATTAACCTTGGTTTTGCCTCCTTCTTCGTCATCAAGTAGCGAAGAGCTGCATGATCAGAATAAACAATCACTTTAGTACCAAGTAAATAAGATCTAAATTTTTCAAGAGCAAAAACAACTGCTAATAGCTCCTTCTCAGTAGTAGAGTAGTTGCGTTGGGCGTCATTCAAGGTTTTGGTTGCGTAGTAGATGGCATGTGAAGCATTGCCCTCTTTTTGTCCCAAGACAGCACCAACCGCATAATCACTTGCATCGCACATGATCTCGAAAGGCTTGTTCCAGTCGGGTGGTTGGATAATAGGGGTAGAAGTCAATGACTTCTTCAGTGTATCAAAAGCGCTCTTGCCTTCGTTAGTCATCTCAAATGGGACATCCTTTTGTAGTAGCATACATAAAGGTGTAGCTATCTTGGCAAAGTCTTTGATGTACCTCCTGTAAAAACCTGCATGACCAAGAAACGAGCGCACATCCCGAACACAAGTAGGATAAGGTAAAGATTGCATGACATCAATTTGCGCCTTATCAACCTCTATACCATTTGCAGATACAACATGACCTAGCACTATACCTTGTTCGACCATAAAATGACATTTTTCAGAATTTAAACAAGGTTAGTATCGATGCACTTTTTCAAAACCAGTGTAAGGCTAGATAAGCAATCCTGGAATGAGTTACCGTAAACAGTAAAATCATCCATGAATACCTCTAAGATATGCTCAATAAACTCAGAAAAGATACTGACCATACACCGTTGAAAAGTAGCTGGGGCATTGCAGAGGCCAAAGGGCATGCGACGGTATGCGAATGTGCCGAACAGAAATGTGAAGGTGGTCTTTTCTTGGTCCTCCAGAGCAATTGCAATCTGAAAATAGCCCGAGTAACCGTCAAGAAAACAGTAAAATGAATGGCATGCTAACCTCTCAAGCATTTGATCAATAAAAGGTAGAGGGAAGTGGTCCTTTCGAGTCACAGCGTTGAGCTTCCGGTAGTCAATGCACACGCACCAGCCATTTTGAATGCGTGTGGGTATAAGTTCATCGTCTTTTTTCTTGATCACAGTAATACCGGTCTTCTTAGGAACCACTTGTACCAGACTAACCCATTGGCTATCAGATATATGACATATCATGCCAACTGATAAGAGCTTCAGAATCTCCTCCTTCACCACATCCATCATGGGTGGGTTCAGTTTCCTTTGCAGTTGCCGTGTGGGGCTTCCTCCTTCCTCTAGTAAAATCCGGTGCATGCATGTGGAGGGACTGATTCCCTTTATGTCTGCAATGGTCCAACCTATAGCAGTCTTGTGCTCCTTGAGCACATGAATCAGGTCCTTCTCTTGATCATCCCCCAACTTGCTGGAGATGATCACTGGTAGTGTATTACTTTCACCAAGGAATACGTACTTGAGATGAGTTGGCAGCGGCTTAAGCTCGATTTTGGGTGCCTGCAAAACAGATTGTGGAATCCTGGTATTAGAAACAGGTAATGATATAAAAGAAACAGTACCTGACTGAGATAGCTCAGGTGTATCATCCAGTGCGTCAACGGTGTGCTTCACTTCGTTCATGAGGGGTGGTGCTTCGTCTTCCTTCTCCATGTTCGTGGTAAGAGTGCTTTCCAGTTCATCTTTCCCTGTATTCTCAAAAACTTCCTGGGACAGGTAATCAGTAACATCAATAGAGTACACAGTATCATCATTATTGCAAGGATATTGGATGGCATCATAGATGTTAAATGTAACAATCTCACCATCAAATTCCATAGTGAGGGTACCACTATGCACATCTATCTTAGTCTTAGATGTTTTGAGAAACGGTCTTCCTAACAATATAGGACTACTCTTATCACCATTTTCCATGTCAAGGATATAAAAATCAGCAGGGAAGGCTAGTTCATTTACTTGCACCAACACATCTTCAATCACACCCCTTGGATATGCACTAGATCTATCCGCTAATTGAATTACCACTCCAGTAGGACTCAAGGGACCAAGTTGTAAAGAAGCATATATGGAATATGGCATAACATTAATTGATGCTCCTAGATATAACATGGCTTTTTCAAGTCGAGTGGTACCAATGGTGCATGGAATAGAGAACATACCTGGATCCTTACACTTGGTAGGGATTTTCCTCTGTATCACTGCTGAAACGTTCTCACCTAGTTCAACCTTCTGGGGTCCCTTCAATCGATGACTCCTCTTGGCAGTACACAATTCCTTTAGAAACTTCGCATAGCGAGGTACTTGTTGAATGGCGTCCAGCAATGGGATGTTTATCTCACATCTTCGGAAGGTCTCATATAAGCCTTTGAGTCCAGCGTCCTTCCTGTTATCTTTCAAAGCTTGGGGAAAAGGGGGTGGTACTTTATACTCAGAAAAAGAAGGGGGCTTACCTTTTGGTGCCTCGTGTGCTATCCCGGTCTTTCCTCCAACTTCCTTTTCTTTTTCTTCCTCACCTTTTGATGGTTCTTTCTCTATCTCATCTGATACTTCCAATTCCTTCCCACTCCTAGTTGTGACTGCATTGACATTTTCTCTCGGATTCACCACTGTTTGGGATGGTAGTGTGGTTGATCCAGTTGCTTCAACTCTATTAAGTGCAGTGGCTATTTGACCCACTTGGGTATTCAAGGTTTGAATGCTCGATCTTGTTTCCTGTTGAAATTTAGTAACATTGTGAGCAAGATCTTGAATTATAACCTCTAACCTGTCAGTAGTAGAAGGATAATTGGGTTGTTGTTGTGCCCTCTGAAAAGGTGGTCGGTATGGCGGAGGGTGTTGTTGTGGCGCTTGAGGAGGAACGTGATTTATCGATTGCGGTCCATAACTCAAGTTAGGGTGGTCTCTCCATCCTGGATTGTATGTGTTGGAGTAAGGGTCATGTCTTCGTTGGGGCTGTCCCGGAAATCCCCCTGCTGCATGCACTTGCTCAGCTGATGTCTCTTGAAGTGATGGACATGCATCAGTGGTATGACTCATCTCCAAACATATACCACAAGGTTTTACCTTTCCCACATTGCCACCTGTCATACCACAAACAAGAAACGTCAAATCTATCAGTTGTTGTTCAAGGCTGGAAACATTTACCTCCCCTTGTTTCCTTTGTGCTGGTTCCTGTCGAAAGTTGCCAAACTGCTGTGAGTTGGCTGCCATGTTGGCTATCAAGATCCGCGCATCATCCGGTGTTTCATCGACAAAGGCTCCCCCACTCGCAGCATCGACTAAGTTCCTGTCACTAGACAATAAACCTTCATAAAACTATTGAATGAGTAAGTGTGCACTTATCTGGTGTTGTGGGCAACTTGCACACAGATTTTTGAAGCGTTCCCAATACTCATGCAATGTTTCTCCACTGAATTGTCTAATGGAGTAGATCTCCTTGCGTATGTTAGCCGCTCTTGATGCTGGAAAGTACTTCTCCAAAAATGTTCTTTGGAGGTCCGTCCATGTTGTGATGGATCCTGGTGGTAGGTAGAAGAGCCAGTCTTTCGCCGCATCCTTTTGATAGGGTTGAATATTACGCGTTTTTATGCTATGATATGTATATGTTTTCGTGTTGATTCTTGGATAATTTTATGGTTTATGGTATATATTTCTCTATTTCAGGAATCAATGTTGAAATTCATAAAAGGGGAAGAAATCAAGCTAAAATGATGAAAAAATGAATAAAGTTGAAGAAAAGAGGAAGAAACCAGAATCAAAGACACATGTTGCTCCTTCCTCCTCAACTTACTATATGTTCGAGCCATGTTTTGGAAATGTGGTCCATATAAAGTTGTAGAACTTTCTCTTATCTTCGCGTGGACAGCTGATTCATCAAATTTGGAGTTCGTATGAGAAAGTTACGGCCAAAATACGAAACTCGCCAGAAGCTTAAAAAGGCGAAGAAACTTACTGTGATTTCCGATCGATCGAGCAAGCTTTTCCGATCGATCGAGAAAGGCTGAAAATTGAGCGAAAATCTTACTGGAAGGCTCGATCGATCGGCTCTTCTGTTCGGATCGATCGGGACGAGCAGTTTTCATTAAAATACCTTCCTTGTAGAGTTTGGATGCAATAGGGAAGTCCATAATTCTTTCCCCTATATATTATGCACAAAATCACTACCCATATGAGATTTTGAACCCTAGGAAAAGCCTCCACACCTCCATACCCATTCACCATCCAAACCACACACCATCTTCTTCCTCCAATCCATCTCACGTCCACCATAACCTCCACCTTTCTTCCATATATCATACACCCATTCACCATCCAAACCTCTCTTTCCTTCACTCCTCTCACACGTCCACCTTTTCTTCCCCATCATCAACCTCCATCCTTCCATCACCATCATCCATCATCACCACTTCACCCTAGGAATTGGAACAACCCAACAAGGCGATAAAAAGAGACGATCGAGAATGAAGCAAGAGAAGGAGCGAAGATCTACAACCGGAGTCGACGCTGGGAGTTTTTCTTTGTCTTTAAATTCTTAGTTTTGTTGTTTTTTGATTTATTATGAGGAACTAATTTTATTTATCGAGGCTAGGCGAACCTTTGTTATGAACCTTCGATTTGATGATTTAGTGATTGAATTCTTATAATTCTTTGCGTATGTTTTATGTTCTTCATGCTTTTGGAGGTTTGATCACCTTTGAATGATGTTAGTATCGTAATTGAGATCGAGAGATGATTTTATGATACTAAATTAATAACTCATACCATGGATTTAAGACCGAGATCGAGAGATGACGTCAAATACATGCGTGATAGCCATAGATTCTAGTAATTGAAAGCTAGGAGTTTTCATGGATCTTATGCAACATTGAATTGTTAAATAAGTGAACGAGAGTTACTTACTGCAATTTGGTGTTAGGTTTAATATAGCTCGAGAGAGTGTATTAGATAAATTGGGAGAACTCGTCACCTTAGAAATATTTGAATATTCAATCGAGAATTGTAGGGAATTACATTGGTGAGCCAAAGTCTCGATAATCTTATCTTGTGGATTTTTCTCGTTTACTTTTATTGACTTGGTTGGATAAGAGTAGTTTAATTTAGTTTAGTTTAATTATCAATTTATTATCGTAGGTTAAATATAGTTAAAAGACATCTTATTTGGTACTTACTTGTTAGTCTCTGTGGGTTCGACAATCGTATCTTCCTATCTATACTAAAACTTGACACCGTGCACTTGCGGTCTAAAATCGCTAGATTGGAAATAATTGTTTAAAATAAAAGCGATCAAGTTTTTGGCGCCGTTGCCGGGGACTAACTTTAGTAATATCATACTAGGTTCTTTGACTGTAATTTAACCATTTTTTGTTTATTTAGTTCGAAAAAAAAAATTATATATTTATTTTGTTTTTGTTTTGTTTGTCTTGTGAGGTACTTGGAGATGCTACATCAACATGCCTTCACAAGCTTTGCCCAACAACGTTCTGAGCCGTTCTACGCTGTTTGGGAGAGATTCAATGAATTGGCCAACACATTCCGGTATCACAACTTTTCTAACTATACTCTCTTGCAATATTTCTTCAACGGGTTGGATGCAAAGACACGAGAATGGGTATTGAGCGGAGCACTGGTGACTGGGAGTCCCCTGGTTGATAGAGATGAGAACAGTGTGGTGCACCTGTTCAATGATATGGCGGACTTCGATCATCACTGGCATTGGAATCCTTCACTGCAGGGTTGGAGCCACCAATACCCACCGGAGCCTCACTACCCTAGTGATACGCCACAACCATTTGAACATCGCGAAGAGAGGAGAGATAGTTCTGCAGATGTCACAACTCAGTTAGAGGATACCTTAGTGAGATTCATGGCATCAACTGAGAACAGTTTGGAGTGTCAAACCAACTCTATGCGTCACCTGGAGCAGCAAATGGCGGTCCTCATGGAAACAATTTCAACTAGCTACCAAGAGGAAGAGATGAGGGCTACAAATCAAGAGGCGACGAATCAAGTTTGGTTATATGATGACGATCACTCAACCAACCAAGTTTGGGGGAGTGATCCTACTAGTGTGGAAGAGTCGAGGGAACTTGAGCCTCTACAAGAGATTGAGCTTACTTCAGAGATGTTATCCGAGGAGTTCCCATGTGAAGATGAGTCGAATGTGATGTTGGAGAAGGAAGAGACGTTCGAAGATTCTGATTTGAGCCCATCGATGGAGACATGTTCTATGCCATACGTGGATCCTTATTTTCCATCGATGCCAACTTCACCGCACTACATCCTCCAAAATGCAAAGCCAAATCAAGAATCATTCTCCCATGCCTGCCATTTAAAGACGAATGTTGTTGGAGCGACGAGCTTACACTGCTACAATCTTGCCAATATTGAGGGCATTCTGAATGAAGACCCATTAGTGGTATCATATGATACTTACTATGGGCGGCAGCCGCTCTTTGATGGTTGCTTCTGATGGTCAAGCCGACGACTAAAAATCACGCTTCTTGGGAGGCAACCCAAGCGTATCCTTTGGTTATTTAGTTTTATTTTACTTTTTCACTTTTTTCATTTTAGTTTTGTTTATCTCTCAAGTCGACTATTTTACCATTTGCATTCTTCTCTTGCTAGGTACTTGGTTGGAGCGATGAACCCCTACAACAGTGGAGCTTTCAAAAGCAAATCTTCCTCAACCCTCATGCAAGCGTCTTGATCAGGGGAGTTCACTGTTTCCCTTTTGATTCTTTAAACATTGAGGGCAATGTTTGATTTAAGTTTGGGGGAGTAGGAGCTTGCATGTTTTACTTGTTTTAACCACATGTTGTGTGCTTAAATGACACTTGAATCGTCCGACTATTATGAGCTAAAAAACTTTTTTTTATGAGTTCAAACTTGAGAAAAGAATGAATTATAATAGTGACTATTCAATGAGGATTTTGATCTCACTATGCATATGAACTTGATTTGTGATTGGACTTGTACATGAATATCCTATTTGAGTTAGCATGTCAAGAATGAGGAATACTTTGAGCACAATGAGTCATGATCTTGTGGATTGCATGTTGAATAGTGATAATTGTTGTGAACTTGATGATTTGTCTTGAGCATCTTAGAGTTATCCTAGAACTTATTTGATGATGACACTTTGAGGCGAAATTTTATAGTTACAAACTTGACTTGGAAATGATCTAGGCGATCTTTGAAACGTTTGAGCCTTTCAAGCTTACCATGATTCATATCAATCCCTAGTGTCCCATTTGAGCTTTATTGAAAAAAGAATGGTATATGCATTGCATATAATTAGACCCCATTCGACATTATTGGCAAACTCATTATACTTACCCTTATTTGAGCCTAAATGAAAAAAGTTATCCTTACCCTAAGGGAGTATAATGAATATCATTCGATGCACTTGAATTGTTATATCTTGATGAGCTTATTGAAAAAAATGATGAATGAGAAAAGAAAAAGATAGATAAAAAGCCTTGAGAAAAAAGATTGACTAAATAAGACCCAAAGTGGCCAAGGCTATAAAAGAAAAAGAAGAGAAGCTCGATGTGTGCGAAAATTTTGAACTGTAAATGATTATACTCTCTTCTTTGCGCTTATCCTATCTTTTCTTTGAAGCCAAGACCAAAGGCCATACATTACAAGCTTAAAAAGTCCTTTTGATCCAAGTCTAGGGAGTAACTATCATTAGTGGAGAAGTTGTTTGAAAATAGGCTTATAGGGTGCTTGATAATAATCTCGACTTTGAGTTGATTAACATGATTTGATCTTGAATATGTGCATGAAACTTGAGACTGACTATATCACACACACGTGTTCCGATTTTGAGATATGTTGCTTGAATTAGGAGAAAACATGTCTTGTCAACTTTTGTATATGTGCATGAGAATTCTGAGAATAAAATAAGTCATGAAATAATTGTTTCAAGTATCAAGAATGAACTCTACCTTGTGATTTTAATGCTTAATCGAGGACGATTAAGTGATAAGTTTGGGGGAGTTGATAGGGTTGAATATTACGCGTTTTTATGCTATGATATGTATATGTTTTCGTGTTGATTCTTGGATAATTTTATGGTTTATGGTATATATTTCTCTATTTCAGGAATCAATGTTGAAATTCATAAAAGGGGAAGAAATCAAGCTACAATGATGAAAAAATGAATAAAGTTGAAGAAAAGAGGAAGAAACCAGAATCCAAGACACATGTTGCTCCTTTCTCCTCATATTACTATATGTTCGAGCCATGTTTTGGAAATGTGGTCCATATAAAAGTTGTAGAACTTTCTCTTATCTTCGCGTGGACAGCTGATTCATCAAATTTGGAGTTTGTATGAGAAAGTTACGGCCAAAATACGAAACTCGCCAGAAGCTTAAAAAGGCGAAGAAACTTACTGTGATTTCCGATCGATCGAGCAAGCTTTTCCGATTGATCAAGAAAGGCTGAAAATTGTGCGAAAATCTTACTGGAAGGCTCGATCGATCGGCTCTTCTGTTCGGATCGATCGGGACGAGCAGTTTTCATTAAAATACCTTCCTTGTAGAGTTTGGATGCAATAGGGAAGTCCATAATTCTTTCCCCTATATATTATACACAAAATCACAACCCATATGAGATTTTGAACCCTAGGAAAAGCCTCCACACCTCCATACCCATTCACCATCCAAACCACACACCATCTTCTTCCTCCAATCCATCTCACGTCCACCATAACCTCCACCTTTCTTCCATATATCATACACCCATTCACCATCCAAACCTCTCTTTCCTCCACTCCTCTCACACGTCCACCTTTTCTTCCCCATCATCAACCTCCATCCTTCCATCACCATCATCCATCATCACCACTTCACCCTAGGAATTGGAACAACCCAACAAGGCGATAAAAAGAGACGATCGAGAAGGAAGCAAGAGAAGGAGCGAAGATCTACAACCGGAGTCGACGCTGGGAGTTTTTCTTTGTCTTTAAATTCTTAGTTTTGTTGTGTTTTGATTTATTATGAGGAACTAATTTTATATATCGAGGCTAGGCGAACCTTTGTTATGAACCTTCGATTTGATGATTTAATGATTGAATTCTTATAATTCTTTGCGTATGTTTTATGTTCTTCATGCTTTTGGAGGTTTGATCACCTTTGAATGATGTTAGTATCGTAATTGAGATCGAGAGATGATTTTATGATACTGAATTAATAACTCATACCATGGATTTAAGACCGAGATCGAGAGATGACGTCAAATACATGCGTGATAGCCATAGATTCTAGTAATTGAAAGCTAGGATTTTTCATGGATCTTATGCAACCTTCAATTGTTAAATAAGTGAACGAGAGTTACTTACTGCAATTTGGTGTTAGGTTTAATATAGCTCGAGAGAGTGTATTAGATAAATTGGGAGAACTCGTCACCTTAGAAATATTTGAATATTCAATCGAGAATTGTAGGGAATTACATTGGTGAGCCAAAGTCTCGATAATCTTATCTTGTGGATTTTTCTCGTTTACTTTTATTGACTTGGTTGGATTAGAGTAGTTTAATTTAGTTTAGTTTAATTATCAATTTATTATCGTAGGTTAAATATAGTTAAAAGACATCTTATTTGGTACTTACTTGTTAGTCTCTGTGGGTTCGACAATCCGTATCTTCCTATCTTTACTAAAACTTGACACCGTGCACTTGCGGTCTAAAATCGCTAGATTGGAAATAATTGTTTAAAATAAAAGCGATCACCTTTAAAGAAAAAGGGAAAGCCCTTAACTTGATCTGATCTTCAGTAATTCTCGTCGGTTTCATGGTGGTGCAAACCACATGAAATTCCATCAGATGCTTGTGGGGATCCTCTCCTGCGAGTCCATGAAAAGAAGGCAACAAATGTATGAGTCCCGATTTAAGTTCAAAACTTACATTAGTTGCGAAAGCAGGGAAAGTTATGCAGAGAGGTTGTTGGTCCAAATCTGGATTGGCAGTTGGCGTAGACTTTGGTTTGCAGCCATATCGTTCCTTTCCTCCGCTTCTTGTCTCCGAGTATCTCTCCTTCTTTGGTGCAGCGTCCTCTCGATTTCTGGATCGTAATATGAATTATCCTTGTAATCAAACGATCCGCCTGTACTCATCAACAAACCTCAGTAGTAATGCGGGAAAACAAATATCAAAAATGAAATAACAAAAAAAATCGACACTAATAAATATTGCCTTCCCCGGCAACGGCGCCAAAATTTGGTAGCGTTTATCGTGTACGCCTAAATTAACCCTTCTTCAGTTAATGACAAAAATATGTAGTAGTGGAAGTAGGGATCGATCTCACAGGGAAGGTAAATTTATTTTGTGCCAAAAGTGAATAGTAACGAGGGGTTATAGGATGAATGATTACTATTAAGCAAATTCTAAAATTAAACTATTTTAACGAGATTACTATGATGATTAAACTTATGAGAGTGAAGCGATTCTTGGTTTCCAGGTAACCGTACTTTTGGAAAATTCTCTTTTAATCATCAAATCAAAACATTCGAATCCTTTCAATTATCTATCGATTGGAAATTTAATTCCTACTCATCTTATTCATAGTCAAAGAGAAAACAACATTCAATTCAACCCTTATCAAATCTGTAATCACCACTACAGCCGTTAATGATTAAATCAATGATAGTTTTCAAAACTAATGAGTTCGATAAATCTAATCAATGAAAACTACAGCCGTTAAAATTGATCACTCAACCGTTTCTCCTAAGAATTCAATAACACCTACTGCCGGTTAATTATTGATCTTAGTTGTTTCTTAACAAACTATCGATTATGCAAATGAATATTAGGTGATCTGTCTAATACACAAACACAACAATCATGGAATTCGAAATTTAAGAAACGAATTGAAATCGAAATATAATTCAACAATCAAACCAAATTTTCATAAAAGATTCAATTCCAAAAGCAGGTATCCCTTCAACCAAGAATCGAAGAGTTTTAGCCTAGCATAATTAAATCTAAAAACAATAAAAATTCAATGGAAAACATTAAATAAATAAAAGAAAAGAAATTACTATTATAAATCACGATTTCAGCTTGTCGATTCCGGTTCCGTTCTTCGTTGTTCTTGAAGAAAACTTGAAAACAAATTAATCTAAAAATCTCCAAAATATTCTAAAGTATGAAAAACTATGAAAACTTGCTGCAAATGACTGAATAATTCGAGTTATGGGGGTTGGTAATTGATAAAATAGGTTACAATCTTCTAAACATGGTAAAAGACCTAATTTCCTTATTTTCGAACTCTTCGGCGATCGATCGCCTGATGTGTGGCGATCGATCGCGAGGCTTTTATTTTTCGGAAAAATCATTGAGGCGATCGATCGCTATAAAGTGGCGATCGATCGCCGAGCTCCAGTAGACTTTGGCGATCGATCGCCACTTCTTCGCGATCGATCGCTGACTCTTCAAATTTGTTGAAAATGTTTCTGTCCATAGGCGATCGATTGCCACTTCCGGGCGATCGATTGTCACTTCCAAAATTACGTTTTTGCCCTTTTCTTGATCAACTTTGAGTCCTTGTCATGTCCATGTCTCTCCTTGGTCTTTACACATCGTTTTTAGCTCGTTTTCTTCGATTGTACCTACAATTACACAAATATACGATTAGGTAGCATACGTATCAATTTATCTATCAAAACCTACCAAATCGTAGACATTTAAGCACTCAAGATGTGTCTATTTCTAGTCACATCATATGGCGATGGTTCATACCGCCGGATATCTATAGCGATGTTTTATGCCGCTGACTTTATGGCAAGGGATCATGCCGCTGATTTTATAGCGATGGGTTCTGCCGCTATCTACATAGCATGGGATTGTACCGCCCACGAGCTATGGGTGTTGATTATGTACCACTATTGGATGACGGAGACAGGTATGCCGCTATTTTATTAGCGATGAGTTATGGTATATTACTGTTTTGTTAGCATTATTGTGGATACCATGTGTTGTTATATACCGTCATGTTTTTGATGATGAGATTATGGGTGTCGTGTATCGACATATACCGTCAAGAGTTGACGATGAGATTTTGGATATCATATGTTTGCATATACCGTCACGGGATGACGAGGACATAGTGGATGTTCTATGTAGACGTGTGGCGTCGTTTTGATGAATAATACGTCTGAGTGTACGTATTTAGCCATATGGTTTGAGTGCCGTTGACGAGCACAAGGTTGTGTCTACGTCACCGGTTGACGAGATCGTTACGCCGAGCAGGTTTGCTCGGTGAATTTTTGGATGCATTGTACCAGTGAGTGCACCGCATCATGTAATAGAGGTAAATATTTTTTAGTAGTGATACCTTTGGGTATACTTGCTGGAATGGCTAAGGCCAAGTGATTGGTGGTAAGAGTAATCATAGAGGAAACTACTCGCTTGTCGTTGTAAGGTGTGGTAGACATGGGTACACCCACCCTGAGGGTGTGGAATAAGTCCTAATGGATTAGGATTGCACCGTGGTTTAGCAAGGACACCGGGATGTCCATTATGCTTTGGTGTTTTAGAGAAATATTGGGTGATGACCCACTACCCTAAATGGTTGTTACGGTATGGTATACCGAATGGAACGTATGTTACGTAGGTAGGCTTGATATAAACCTATTGAGGCAGCGATTTTGCTAGCCAGATCTCGTGGCAGTGATATAGTGTGCTTGTTGGAGCCATTATACTGCACGTTGGGACTGAGTTTGGTGAATCGTACGGTGATACGATGAGGGTTTATGGTAGACTCTTGTAGTCTCTATGTGGCACGATGATTGAGGCAGGGAGTGCCTCATGGGGACGTTTATACGTCAAATGTTAAGGGACTTGTTCTGGGACAGCTCAATTTTGTTGGGAGTACCAACGTGATGCAAGTCGTTGTTAGCTCTGGTTGAGCATCCTTGCATATGGAATGCAACGGGAGTCACAATTGGAATTGTGGGATATAGCTAATGGGGTAACACTACTATATTGATTTGATCTCTTGGTGAGATTTGGATTGTACTGTCATGGAGACAACTGGTACTGGTTGAGGGTTGATTGTGAATCGACCGGGGTAAGCCCTACTAGTGTTGGTCTAGGTGATGGCTTTGTACCTCCGGTGAGACGTTCGAGGAGACGTCTCTGGGGTAATGCTCGAGGTTGTGAAGTACTATGGTATTAGTACAGAGCATTGTTAGAATGAGTATACGTTGTGTATACGGGTTTCGATTTGGTAATAGTTGCATTGATGCACTATTCTAACCAGTTGTGTATTCTGGGTTCCGGAATATATTTTGGTATAAATATATCCGGGTTTCCGAATAGTGGTTCGAGGTTGGAGGGTCATGGATTGATGACACATTCCTTGGGAGGAATGCGGTATTGATATACCTACCATTTGAATCTTTTGGGAGATTCGTTGTTTTGGTTTGTGTGGTGTTGATGTTGAAATCACACCCTTTTTGGTTTGTCAACCATCATTCTCCGTGGAGTGAGAATAATTGAGGATTGACAGTTGGTTTGGGATTTTGGGTATGATTGGAGATACCCGAGTCTATTGCATGGAGTGTGCTTGTTGTGTTGGTGCTTAGGCATGTATGTCGGTGCGGGTATACGAATGCCCGCATTTTCTTGGTACTCGTCAAGCATCGGGTCAGTATGCTTAGATGAATGAATCTCCGGTTAGAGATTGTGGCACTTTGAGATTGGTAATCTCGATGGCACGATGTGTTCTGATGAACGGTCGTGAGGGTTGGTTGACTTTTCCTGAGGAGGGATTGTCGTACTTTAGGCCATGGTAATCCATTTCTGAGAAATTTGATAACGTCGCTGTGTTAGGATTTTTGAATCCTAGGGTAAACGAGGGATGGCCAATTTTGGATTGGTTAAGTGTCGTGGTTGGCACGTGTGGCGGGAATGCAATTGATTGTTCTTGCATGTCCTTTCAAGAACTTGAGACCTTGTGGAGTCTCGGTTGTGTGTTTGGACCAAGATATGATTCTTGGAACACCCGGATGTAGACATATTTAGAAATGTGCTTTGTGTTGATCGGTAGCGGTGAGTTGCCCGCTCACTGTTGCAAAGTGGTACAACTGCTCCTTTGATGGAGGTGGAATTTGAGATTGGGAACCGGATGTAGGTCAGGTACACTGTAGTGTACTTGTGATCACTTTGGTAACGATGTATGTTTAACATCGTTGGCTATATCGTAGAGATATCTTTTTGACGATATCAATTTTGGAATCACGAATGATTCGTTTGGCTTGTAGTTAAGTTTGGCTGACTGCTCTTAGAATGGTTAGCATCGGGGAATGCTGATGTCTTTCGTGGATTTGTGTCATTTTGGGAGATTACTCCATTCCAGGTTTTGGTGCGAGGTCGGTATCCTCGCGGTTGGTGTGTCGTTCATGTCATGTTCATGATTCGACGATGTGAATCCGTTTGGATTTTGTAATCTCGGCAATTCGTGGAGTGCGCCGTGCAAATTTCGGGGATGAAATTTTATTAGTGGGGGATAATTGTGATGCCCGGGAATTATTGGTATTAATCTCGGTGTGGTAATAATCCTTAATGGATTTTAATTGTGGCAATTGCGTATTAATTACGGTTTTGGGACTCCCGGGGATTTTAAATGCTGTGTTTGGAGTCGTTGGATCCAAAGGATGAGATTGTATTCTCATCGTGGTGATAACCTTGGAATTTGGTCTTTGGTGGGATTTGGGGTCCGGAGTACTTTGTCTTGGGGATGTTAATGGAAATAGAGATTTTGAGGTATTTATTGAAAACATATGATCTTTAATGAGTCATGATGTATTTGTGGAAGGATTGATATTTTCGAGTTTAGGTACTATATATACCAAGTGGACTCGGTATTCCGTCATTTGGCACTGAGCTCTTCCCTCTCTCCTCTCTCTCTACGCTCAAAGCCCTTCCCCCACCCCCCCACCCCCCCCATTTCCCCTCTTTTGCTCTTGAAAGAAAATCGTTGGTAGCTTGGCTCGGGAGCCAGTTTTCTCAAAGATAATCAGGTATTAATCTTCCTCTCGTCATTGTCTTCGAATTGGTAGTAGTATTGTAGAGTTTGGTTGGGTTTTGATTTGGTTATGGAATTTGGGGATTTTTGGTTAAAATCAAATGTTGAGTTTTTGGAGTTTTTATTGGTTTTAAATGGTGTATTTGAGGTGTTGAAGGTGTATGCGGTGTTGGTTTTGAGTTTGGGTGTGAAAAACACCATGAAAGCTCGAGTTTTTCGAAAAATCGCAGGTGGCGATCGATCGCCGAGGAGGGGCGATCAATCGCGACGTGCAGCTGTAAAAACCAGTGACGATGAACAGTGCAGGCGATCGATCGCATGGTCTAGGCGATCGATCGCTAGCAGGTTGGCGATCGATCGCGAGGGTTGGCGATCGATCGCGAGAAGGCGATTTTGCCCACTTGATAGGGGCGATCGATCGCCGCCCGTAAGTTTTGTTTTTTTTTTGGGAAATTTTGGGAAATGTCAGGATTTTGGAATCGATGTTTGAGTGGCCCATTTCCGGGACAATGTCTACATTCCAATGGGAATGCTATACTTTTAAAAGGACTGGTTGAAGCCAAAATTTATTAAAACGGAATTTTTGGCGATCTTTTAAACTTATAAAATGGAATATTTTTGGTATTACGCATGCTTAGCCGGGGGACTTTTATTTTGGTAATCGTCATGGATGGACGATAGGTTTGGAAGTTGTGAACTTGCTTGGGCATGTGATTGCATACTGTGTTTAATTGGGAGTTATTTGCATGTTAGCACTTAACTCATCGGGTCGTGGGACTCAGGCAAGATTGGACTCGAACTACGGGATTATAAGGTATGTATGACGTACGAGCATATCTTTAATATATATTATTGCAATTGTGGTGCATGATATAATATAATTGTGTCGAATTGATGGTTAACGGAAATGGAATACAGTTACATAGAATTGGTCGATAATATCAATTGTACGGTGCCGCTTTGGAGCAAGCGATATTTTGGATGTTGTCGCCATGGAGCAAACATCAGTTATGAATGTCTCTACTATTGAGCAAGCGAGGAAATTGAACAATTGGTTTGATATCTAGAATATCTGTAATGACTGGATAATAAAATAGTGTTATCGATATTGGAATTTGGGAAGGATTAGTTAATCAATGTAATGATTAACTGGCTATTAGGGATTTGATGATTTTGGTTATTTTGAGAACAGGGACTGTACAGGGGATTCCCGGATGAGGATGATGCCATCCAGGGAGTATCTTTTATATTTCATGGCATTTACATTTTTGTAAATTATGAATTATATTATGGTAATATTTGTTTGGTGGTATTGGTATGCTCACCCCGTGTGGGGGCTGTCTCTGTTGGGACAGGTGAACAGGGTCGGGGTTGGCTTTGGAGTTGAACTCGAGCTGTGGATTGGAGGCACTTCTAAGATCGAGGTACCAGAGCTGGGAGTATGGTATTTTATACATTACGTACACATACGTTTATTTGGTGCTCGTTTGTGAGCCGTGTATATGTGTACATGGGTTGTATAAAAGGCAAATGTCTTTCTCTTTTCATTTATTTGTCGTATGCAATTAATTGTGAATTGCTAGATGAATTGAGAATGTAATTAGTGTATTTCAAGGGTACATGATATGTTAAATGGTTTAGTTGGGAAAACTGGAAATGACATGGAATGAAATAAACGGAGAAATTTTACTACTGGTATATTATGCCAAGTTAGCATATGGTCATTTCCCAACATAGATGGTTACATGTACATGATTATGAGATTAATGCACTAATTACGGGTTACGGCATGGGGGTCCTTACAGTTTCCTCAATGACTACTCTTACCACTTATCACTTGGCCTTAGCCATCCCAGCGAGTATACCCAAAGGTATCACTACTCGACAAATATTTTCCTCAATTACATGATGCGGTACACTCACCGGTACCATGCATCCAATAGTCCATCGACCAAACCTGCTTGACGTAATGGTCTCGTCAACTAGTGACCCAGACAGTACTCTGTGCCCACCATCGGCACTCCAACCATACGGCTAAATCATATACATAAATGTATTATTCACCGAAACGGCGCTACGCGGCTACATTGGCATCCACTATGTCATCGTCATCCCGTGACGGTACCTGTCAACATATGACATTCAAAATAACGCTGTCAACTCGTGATGGTATATGTCGATACACGACATCCATAGTCTCATCGTCAAACATATGACGGTATATGTATATCAACTCATGTCATCCAGAATAATGCGAATAAAACAGTAATATGTCATACATCATCGCTAACAAGATAGAGGCATACCTGCCTCCGTCGTCCAACCGTGGTACGCAATCAGCACCCATCGCTTGTAGGTGGCGTAATCCAGTGTCATGCACATAGCGGTATAACCCATCGCTATAGAATCAGCGGCATGATCCCTCGCCATAGAGTCAGCGGCATAAAACATCGCTATAGATATCCGGTGGTATGAACTATCGCCATAGATGTAGCGGACTGTACCATCGCTATATAATACCTGGCAGCATAGACCATCGCCAATAGATGCAGCGGAATGACCCGTCGCTACATAATACCGGCGGCATGAACCATCGCCAATAGAATAGCGGAATAAACCATCGCTATGAATACCCGGCGGCATAAACCATCGCCAATAAACTAGCAGAATGAACCATCGCTATATAGATATCCGGCGGTATGAACCATCGCCAATAAACTAGCGGAATGAACCATCGCTATATAGATACCCGGCGGCATGAACCATCGCCAATAAACTAGCGGAATGAACCATCGCTATATAGATACCCGGTGGCATGAACCATCACCAATAAACTAGCGGAATGAACCATCGCTATATAGATACCCGGCGGCATGAACCATCGCCAATAAACTAGCGTCATGATATCCCTCGCTAAGAAGCGGCAAATATCCCTCTTCGCTACTTCGCTTCGACATACCAGCGGCATAATATCCCTCGCTTAAGCGGCAAATATCCTCCGTCGGTATCATATGACAGCGGAAAGCTCATCGCTACGCCATATTAGCAGTATAATATCCCTCGCTTAAGCGTCAAATATTCTTCATCGCGATGGTATGACAGCGGCGCCACTACTACTCATTTTATCATGACAGCGGAAATACCCCTCGCTTCGACATATTAGCGGCATAATATCCCTCACAATAGTAATATGACAGCGGAATTATCCTTCGCTTCGACATATTTGTGGCAAATATTCTTCATCGCTACGCCATGCATGCAACCGTAATGCATAACCCGCATTCCAATAAACATCGTCATGAGTGTATTTTAATGCACCTCGCTTCAAATGTGACATGCGGAATTTTACCATCGCTTCAACATTTAGCGGCAAAGCATTAAAATCATCACTCCGATATATATGCAACCGTAATGCATAATCCATGTCTCATATGACCCTGCAACCACCATGGTTAGCAACAACATATTCCAATTATGAACACAAATCATAAACGCACATAAGCAATATAGTTGTGCCACGCAACACTAACTATCATCGTGCATAAGTATGTGCTTCTCATTCTCATTAACATGTTCTTAGGTCCTCAACAGCCCCAAAGAGCAAACCACTGCTCTGATACCACTAATGTAAGGACCCCCGTGCCCTTAACCCGTTATTAGTGTTTAATCCATACCATTAGTGCATATAATCATACTAACATGGGGAAAAAGCCATATGCAAGTGTAACACCATATACTATCCATAAAATTTCTTGCATTTGATCCACATAATATTCAAATTCCCCAACCAAGATCACTTACATAGCATGCACCCTTATGATACACTAGCATGCTCTCATTTCATTTAGCAATTCCATATTTAATTGCATGCAAACTATAAATGAAGAGAGAAAAGTCATAGCCCATTTATACATTCCATATACACGTAAAAAAGTACTCACATAAGAGCACCCAATGTGTGATATCCCTGAAATAATTAATTGCAATTTGGGCATTAATTATATCTATGTGATCATTTAAAGGTGATAATTAAATTATATGTTGGAATTAAATTATCTTGGTGAAATGCTTAGTCACATGGTAGGAGTGACCCGGTAAAGCATTTCAAGGTGCATGTATACATGATGTGTAATTGGGGGTTATAATGATTTAAATGGGATGCTTTGTGATTATTTGGTGAATCATGTATTTAATTGGGATTTTGTTGCATTTTTGGTGTAATGCTTTTAAAATACCATATTGGGGCATTTTTATAAAACCTGATAGTTGTGGGTATGCCATTTTAATTAATCCCCTATAACCCACTAACACCCCCAACCCCACAAAAACCCACCACTCCTTCTATTTTCCCCAAATCACTTCTGACAAACCCTTCCCTCTTCATTTTCGTTTTTGGGCAAAGAGTGGAAGAGAAATCCTTCCAAAAACTTGATTTGTGGGATTTAGTGAGAGTTTTGGAGTCCCCAAGAGGTATGGACACCTCCTTGATGTTTTTATTGTGTTTGGTTTGGGTTTGTTATAGTTTTGAATGATTTTGAAATTGGTTGTTTTGGGTTGATATTATTTTGGGTTGGATGTTGGATTTTTGGGATGTTTAATGTGTATTGAAGGTTTTTGGGTGTTTTGATGTTGTTGTTGGGATGGTATTTGAGTTGGAATGGTTTGGGAAGGTTTAAGGTTGAAAAATGGCGATTTTTCATGTTACAGGTTGCGGCGATCGATCGCCCAAAACGGAGCGATCGATCGCGCACAGGCAGTGGACAAATCTCGCATTTGGCGATCGATCGCCATGATGAGGCGATCGATCGATAAGGCGAGCGATCAATCGCCTCAAAATCAGCGATCGATTGCCTGGCACCAAAATTTGGTATTCTCGGCTGCTGAACCTCGCGATCGATCAGGGCTCCACAGCGATCGATCGCGAGATGCCAGAATGGTGCATTTTGGTTGTTTTGTGGGATTTTTGGTGTTGGTTCATGATTTGACTTCTAATATTGGTTTATATAATTATGTAGAACCATCCCAGGTGGCCACGCAACAAAGGAGATAAAGTCCACGATATCTCTACTTTTGGAACTAAGGTACGTAGTGAGACGTACGGGCATCAGACGGTAAAACGTATTATTACGTATTGAATTGGTTATGCATCATGGATTGCATACATGGTTTGGTCATGCATTTTGGTTGCATATGTGGTCTTATTTATGCATCATGGATTGCATACATGGTTTGGTCATGCATTTTGGTTGCATGTGATTGTGAGTCGGGATTATATTACAGTGATGGAGAGTACTTGCCGCTAGTGGCGTAGCGATGTGAATACTTGCCGCTGTCATACCGTAGCGAAGAGAGAATATTTGCTGCTAATATGAAGCAAAGAACACGACCGCTGTCATATTTATAGCGAGGGATATTAGTGCCGCTAGTATTGTCTAAGCGAGGGGTATTTCCGCTGTCATGTTAACGCGAGGGGTATTATGCCACTGATATAATAAGACTCGGAAATTGAACACGGTATACATGGAAATCGGTGCATGTCATGACATACATATCGGTATTATAATCCATTGATTATTATTGTGGTACGGGGACAACCAAGGGAGCTTTTAAATGTGTTTAATACAGGAAGTGAATCACATTTATGGTTTATGCATTGAATTATGATCATATTATTGTGAATATGATTTATGTACATGCTCATGGTTTGGGGTTGTTCCTGTAGGTACTTTTGGGACGGACGGGCGAAGGCGGGTTGATGCGGTGAGCCAGTGAGGAGTGCTCTTGGCAGGCCTAATTCTTTTGTATAGTCTCTACTCTAGGAGTAGTGTAAAACTATAGGATTAACATTCAATTGATTGGGAATGTAATTAATCCCTTTTGGAAATTTTAAATTGGCATGTAATCTTAATGGCTCAAGACATCAACACGAACTTTATATTATTATTAGATGCATGTTTAACTCTATTACGCCCTTAATTCACACTTAAGGAACTAGGGTCCTTACATTAGTGGTATCAGAGCAGTGGTTAGAGAACCCGGGAATGAGTGAAGGGTAGCCTTAGCATGGTTGGCTAGGTGTTTACATTGGAGCATGTTTATGCATATTGGTGTATAAATTGTTATACTAACATTCTTATTATCGTTCATGGTCTAATGGCATAACATATATATTGTTTGGAATTGTTGTTAACCTTTGTATTACAGCATGGGGGATATGAATGTGGAGAACCTCAATGAAGGGGTGGGTGATGTTGGAAGCGTGAACGCTAGCGTTGGTCAGGCAAATCCTTTACCTCCACCTGCTGTGGCCGTGGAGCCGGAAGCTCAGTTGTTTTTACCAGGGGAGCTTAGTCTGAGGCAGTTCCTAACTTTCCACCCGCCCATGTTTGAGGGGACGGAGACAGGAGAAGAAGCTGAGGATTGGCTCGAGAGATTAGAGCAAATATTTGTGTCCACTCCTTGTGCTAGGACAGCATGGCTGAGGTTGGTGGAGTTCCAACTGGCGAAGAAGTCTTCTATGTGGTGGAAGACGACGGTGATGGAACTGAGAGCTCAGGGTATGGTGATTGACTGGACTTTATTTTGGACTCGGTTTCTAAACCGATACTTCTCTGCGGCGGCTAGGCAAACAAAGGAGGATGAATTCACGAGCTTGAAACAGGGGAGCATGTCAGTCTCGGACTATGCCATGCATTACTCGTCCTTGTTGAGGTATGTTCCCCACATTGCAACAAATGGGCATGCCAAGATGAGGCACTTTCTAAAGGGGCTGTGACCGGAACTTTTTGATCGGGTTATCTCCAACAACCCCACTTCTTTTGATGATGCTCTCACTAGAGCGGAGCTAGCAGAGATCGGAGTCAGTGCTTACCCGGACGTTGCACCCCCACAAGTCCCACCGCCGAGGCCAGTGTCTAATAATCTGAGGCCACGAGGAGAATCATTTAAACCTCGTGGGGCTTCTTCCTCATCTTCTCGGTTTGGTGGGAGATGAATGGATAACCAGAGGGGTTGTGCGCCTAGCAACAGAGGGCAGACTCAAGCGAGTAGGAGTGGAGTGGTGAAATCTCACTTTTGTGGAGGACCACATCACATGCGAGACTGTACGGCTTGTTATAAATGTGGCAAGATGGGCCACATATCTCGGTTCTGTCAGAATGGTGATGGTCAGGTGGATCTTAGAGGAGGCAGAGGGAGGTTTTCTACCGGGACAGTACAGCAGAGGCCGCCGATGGTGCCTCGACAGATGGGAGGACAGGCGATGGGGCCACCTCAGGGACAGGTCTATGCGTTGACCAGGGAGCAGGCCGATGCAGCTCCAGAGGAGGTGATAGCGGGTACGTGCCTTTTATTTACGTATTTCACCTTTATTTTGATAGACACAGGTGCTTCGCACTCTTTTGTGTCTGCGGACTTTGTGGAGAGACATCATATGCGCACGTCTCCGTTGCCCACGTCTCTATTGGTCTCGACACCCACCAGAAAGAAAGTTGTTGCGGATCAGTTTCTGATGGACTGCCTCATTTATTTTGAGGGCAATGAGATAAAGGCAGATTTGATTGTATTGGGGATGTCAGACTTTGACTGCATTGTGGGTATTGATATTCTGAACAGATATCAGGCAGTGGTTGATTGTCGGCAGAGGACAGTTCGGTTCAGATCTCATTTGGGAGTTCAGTGGATTTTCTATGGCAACGGGTCTCGTGCGAAGATTCCGTTGGTTTCGGCAATTAAATGTCCCAATTATTGGAATGTGGACACATGGGATATATCATCTATGCCGTGGATATGTTGGGAAAGAGCAAAGAGTTAAGAGTTGAGGATATACCAGTGGTAGCGGAATTTGCTGATGTGTTCCCGGAGGAGATTCCAGGATTCCCACCGGCAAGAGAAGTCGAGTTTGGGATTGAGTTATTACCGGGGACATCCGCTATCTCTCGTGCACCTTATAGGATGGCACCGGCAGAGTTGAGTGAATTGAAGGAGCAGTTACATGAGCTCCTTGATAAAGGATATATACGCCGTAGCGTATCGCCTTGGGGCGCATCGGTTCTTTTTGTAAAGAAGAAGGATGGTTCGATGCGCTTGTGCATCGATTATAGGCAACTGAATAAGGCCACGGTAAAGAACAAGTATCCCCTCCCAAGGATTGATGATTTATTTGATCAGTTGCAAGGCACGAAACTGTATAGCAAGATTGATTTGAGATCCGGGTACCATCAGATACGAGTCAGGGAGGAGGATGTACAGAAGACAGCATTTCGGACTCGGTATGGGCACTACGAGTTCTTAGTGATGCCGTTCGGTGTGACGAACGCTCCGGCTGTCTTTATGAGCTTGATGAACCGGGTATTCCAACCCTATCTGGATCAGTTCGTCATTGTGTTTATTGACGATATACTCATCTACTCCCGGAGCGAGGAAGAGCACGTGAGACACTTGAGGACAGTGCTCCAGATCCTCCGAGACCATCAATTATATGCCAAGCTCAGTAAGTGTGAATTTTGGTTGAGCAGTGTAGTATTTCTGGGGCATGTCATATCTAGCAGTGGGATTTCAGTGGACCCCAGGAAGATTGAGGCTGTGACGGAGTGGACTGCACCCACTTCTGTGCCAGAGATTCGAAGCTTTCTTGGTTTAGCGGGTTATTACCGACGCTTCGTCGAGGGATTTTCCAAGATTGCTAAACCACTGACGCAGTTGACTCAAAAGGGAGTACCCTTCTTTTGGTCAGAAGCTTGCGAAGAGAGCTTCCAAGAGTTGAAACATCGATTGACCACGGCTCCTATATTGGTGATTCCCACGGAGAACAAGAGGTTTGTCCTTTATACTGACGCGTCGCTGCAGGGCTTGGGTTGTGTATTGATGCAAGATAAGCATGTGGTAGCTTATGCATCGAGGCAGTTGAAGCCGCATGAGGCTAGACACCCAGTCCATGATTTAGAGTTGGCAGCTATTATCTTTGCCTTGAAGATTTGGAGGCATTATCTGTATGGTACGTCCTTTACCATATACACGGATCATAAGAGCCTGAAATTCCTATTCACTCAGGTGGAATTGAATATGCGTCAGAGGAGATGGATGGATCTACTCAAGGACTATGACTGTGAGATAGAGTACCATCCGGGAAAAGCGAACTTGACAGTAGACGCCTTGAGTCGGAAGGTGAAGAGTACTGCTGTGGATGTCATGCATTTGTCAGCTATGATGACTTCTTGTTGCCATCTGGGCTATGACTTCGATGTGTACACATCGCCGGTTTGGGTATCGACCTTATTGGCTGAGCCAGATATCTATGAGAATATCAGGAGAGCTCAGAAAACAGATGATGAGGTTCAGAGATGGACATCATTAGCACTTCAGGGTCAGCCATCAAAGTTTAGAGTGGCTGAGGATGGTTCTTTGAGACTCGGTAACCGATGGGTAGTTCCATGTACGCCGGAGTTGCGTAGAGGAATCTTGGAGCGAGCTCATAGTAGCCGATTCAGTATCCACGCAGGAGGAAGAAAAATGTATAAGGACTTATGTGATCAGTTCTGGTGGAAGCGGATGAAGCGTGATGTGATCGCTTTTGTTAAGAGGTGTTTGATCTGTCAGCAGGTTAAGGCAGAGAGGCAGAGACCCGGTGGCGAGCTAAGGAGCTTAGAGATACCGGAGTTGAAGTGGGAGCACATATCTATGGACTTTGTGACTCACTTGCCGAGAACTACTTCGGGTTGTGATGCCATCTGGGTGATTATCGACAGACTGACAAAGGTAGCTCACTTCATTCCCTACAGTATGACGTACACATACTTGAGGATGGCTCAGTTGTATGTCCGGGACATAGTGAGACTGCATGGGATTCTAGTGTCTATTGTGTCTGACAGAGATCCACGGTTCACATCTCATTTCTGGGGAGGTTTACAGTCAGCTTTGGGTATTGAGGTAAGATTGAGTACGGCATATCATCCCCAGACGGACGGTCAGACTGAGCGTACTATACAGACGCTCGAGGACATGCTACGGGCATGTCTATTGGAGTTTGATGCCTCATGGCAGGATTCTTTGGCCTTGGTAGAATTCTCATACAACAACAGCTATCAGGCGAGTATTCAGATGGCACCGTTTGAGGCGTTGTATGGTAGACGTTGCAGGTCACCATTGTACTGGGATGACTTGACCAGTAAAGCGGTAGGAGGACCTGAACTGATTCGAGAGATGGAGGACAAGGTGAAGGTTATCCGTCAGAAAATGAAGGCAGCTCAGGACAGGCAGGCAGCCTATGCGAATAAACGGCGGAGACCGTTGGAGTTTCGGTTTGGAGACAGAGTCTTTTTGAAGATTTCACCTTCAGGGGTGTGGTTCGGTTTGGTATGCGTGGTAAATTGTCTCTGAGGAGGAGGACCGTATGAGATTTTACAGCGCATCGGTACCTTGGCTTACCGTTTGGCACTGCCACCGTCGTTATCTGGTATTCACGATGTCTTTCATGTATCTATGCTGCGGAAGTATGAGTCGGATCCGTCGCATGAATTGCAGCCTTTTGAGGTTCAGTTGGATTCTGATGTATCCTATTAGGATCGACCAGTCAGGATTTTGGATAGGGCTGATCGCAGGCTTCGGAACAAAGTGATACCGATGGTCAAGGTTCAGTGGGATCGCAGGGTGTCGAGGAGGCCACGTGGGAGACGGAGTGGCATATGATGCAGCACCACCCGATGCTATTTTCTGGTATGTGATTTATGTTCAGCTTCGATTTGGGTAAGTGCATGCGATTTCGAGGTCGAAATCTTATAAGTAGGGGAGTATTGTGATATCCCCGAAATAATTAATTGCAATTTGGGCATTAATTATATCTATGTGATCATTAGGTGATAATTAAATTATATGTTGGAATTAAATTATCTTGGTGAAATGCTTAGTCACATGGTAGGAGTGACCCGGTAAAGCATTTCAAGGTGCATGTATACATGATGTGTAATTGGGGGTTATAATGATTTAAATGGGATGCTTTGTGATTATTTGGTGAATCATGTATTTAATTGGGATTTGTTGCATTTTTGGTGTAATGCTTTTAAAATACCATATTGGGGTATTTTTATAAAACCTGATAGTTGTGGGTATGCCATTTTAATTAATCCCCTAATAACCCACTAACACCCCCAACCCCACAAAAACCCATCACTCCTCTATTTTCCCCAAATCACTTCTCACAAACCCTTCCCTCCTCATTTTCGTTTTTGGGCAAAGAGTGGAAGAGAAATCCTTCCAAAAACTTGATTTGTGGGATTTAGTGTGAGTTTTGGAGTCCTCAAGAGGTATGGACACCTCCTTGATGTTTTTATTGTGTTTGGTTTGGGTTTGTTATAGTTTTGAATGATTTTGAAATGGGTTGTTTTGGGTTGATATTATTGGGTTGGATGTTGGATTATTGGGATGTTTAATGTGTATATTGAAGGTTTTTGGCTATTTTGATGTTGTTGTTGGGATGGTATTTGAGTTGGAATGGTTTGGGAAGGTTTAAGGTTGAAAAATGGCGATTTTTCATGTTACAGGTCGCGGCGATCGATCGCCCAAAACGGAGCGATCGATCGCGCACAGGCAGTGGACAAATCTCGCGTTTGGCGATCGATTGCCATGATGAGGTGATCGATTGGTAAGGCGAGCAATCGATCGCCTCAAAATCAGCGATCGATCGCCTGGCACCAGAATTTGGTATTCAAGGCTGCTGGACCTCGCGATCGATCGGGGCTCCACAGTGATCGATCGCGAGATGCCAGAATGGTGCATTTTGGTTGTTTTGTGGGATTTTTGGTGTTGGTTCATGATTTGACTTCTAATATTGGTTTATATAATTATGTAGACCCATCACAGGTGGCCACGCAACAAAGGAGATAAAGTCCACGATATCTCTACTTTTGGAACTAAGGTACGTAGTGAGACGTACGGGCATCGGACGGTAAAACGTATTATTACGTATTGAATTGCTTATGCATCATGGATTGCATACATGGTTTGGTCATGCATTTTGGTTGCATATGTGGTCTTATTTATGCATCATGGATTGCATACATGGTTTGGTCATGCATTTTGGTTGCATGTGATTGTGTGTCGGGATTATATTACAGTGATAGGAGAGTACTTGCCGCTAGTGGCGTAGCGATGTGAATACTTGCCGCTGTCATACCGTAGCGAAGAGAGAATATTTGCCGCTAATATGAAGCGAAGAACACGACCGCTGTCATATTTATAGCGAGGGATATTAGTGTCGCTGGTATTGTCTAAGCGAGAGGTATTTCCGCTGTCATGTTAACGCGAGGGGTATTATGCCACTGATATAATAAGACTCGGAAATTGAACACGGTATACATGAAAATCGGTGCATGTCATGACATACATATCGGTATTATAATCCATTGATTATTATTGTGGTACAGGGACAACCAAGGGAGCTTTTAAATGTGTTGAATACAGGAAGTGAATCGCATTTATGGTTTATGCATTGAATTATGATCATATTATTGTGAATATGATTTATGTACATGCTCATGGTTTGGGGTTGTTCCTGTAGGTACTTTTGGGACGGACGGGCGAAGGCGGGTTGATGCGGTGACCCAGTGAGGAGTGCTCTTGGTATAGCAGGCCTAATTCTTTTGTATAGTCTCTACTCTAGGAGTATTGTAAAACTATAGGCTTAACATTCAATTGATTGGGAATGTAATTAATCCCTTTTGGAAATTTTAAATTGGCTTGTAATCTTAATGGCTCAAGGCATCAACACGAACTTTATATTATTATTAGATGCATGTTTAGCTCTATTACGCCCTTAATTCACACTTAAGGAACTAGGGTCCTTACGCAATGAATAAGCGTGTATCTAATGTATAAAACACTCTACCAGATACCGTTTCTGGTACTTCAATCCTAGAAGCACCTCCCAAGCACAACTCGATCTCAACTCTGGATCTATGTACTTATTCAACCAGCTCTGGTACCTCGATCCTGGAAGTACCTCTAATCAACAGCCCGAGCTCAACTCCAAAGCTGCTGCTACACCTGTATTACCTGCCCCAACAGAGACAGCCCCCACACGGGGTGAGCATACCAATACCACCAATCCAATAATCATAATATTACAGTTCATAATTTAAAGAATGTAAATTCCATGAATTTAAGTGATACTCCGGATCCCCTGTATTGTCCCTGTTCTCAAAATAACCAAACTATTAAATTCTCAAAAGCCAGTTGATCATCTCATTGATCAACTAAAACCATCCGTGCTATATGTAAGGACCCTAGTTCCTTAACGGTGAAATCAAGATATAAATAGGGCTAAACATGCATCACAGACAGTTTATGGTTACGGTTATTACGTGAGCTAATAGGATTACAGGCCAAAATAAAACTTCGAAGCTAATTAATTACATTCCAAAATGAATGTTAACACTATAGATTTACACTACTCCTAGAGCAGAGACTATACGAAATCCTGTATCCTAATTCACAAGGCTCTTCGAAGCTCACTGCCTCAACCTGGCCCATAGCCCTCCAAATCCAAAGGTGTACCTACAGGAACAACTCACCATGAGCACACACATCACTAATCAACACAATCAAACATAATAACGTAATTAAACGCATGAGATATATTTGTATATATGCTCCCTGATTCCCCACATTAGTACACTTCCTTTGTTGTTCCTGTTTCATAAACTCATGCACAAAATCATTAGCTCACAAGGTAATGATCGATATCACGTTCCAGTTATAATCACAATATCACAATATTCCACAGTAATCACAAGATTCCACGTTAATCACAATATTCCACATTAATCACTAGAATTGTGACTGTTCCGGTCCCAATACAACAGCGGAATTTTAGGACCCCTCGCTTCGACATATAGCGGCATCATATGATATCCCTCGCTTCGACAATGACAGCGTCATGTTACCTCGCTTAGACATGACAGCGGCAAATATCATACTACCATCGCTTCATATGACAGCGGCAAGTACCTCCCTCGCTCGGAGATAAAGGCTACCGGAACATTCATCAATTCTACCACAATAATCAAACACAATAGTTGATTCCATTATCACGATATAACACTATCATTTCACATAAATCACCACATATAAGGATTCACTATCCACGGTATTACACAATACAAAATCGAAAGCGTAACACATTTTACCGTCCGATGCTCGTACGTCTCACTACGTACCTTAATTCCCAAAAGTGGAGAAGTTGGAGAACTTTATCTCCTCGATGTTGTTGGCACCTGGGGTGGTTCTCTTGGGGACCTCAAATCTCCCAATAAACTCCACAAATCCACTTTTTGCAAGAATTTCTCTTCACCCTTAGGCTCAAAACGAAAATGAAGAGAAAGGAAGGGTTTGGGTGGTGGTTTGGTAAAGGTAAAGTGAAAGTGAGGTGTGGGGTTGGGGTATAAAGGGTTAAGTTTAATTAAAATGCATTCTACAATCCCATGGTGTATAAAACACCCCAACATGATATTTTTAAAAGCATTAATCCAAAATGCACCAAAATATCAATTAAATGCATGTTTCACTAAATAAATGACTACCAACACATGTAAGCCATTGCAACACCCAAATACCCAACATGCATATCATGCACCCTGAAATGCTCTACCAGCCCACATGACCAAGCATTTTCACATGGCAATTAATTCTAACACATAAGGCAATTACCACCATAATTAATCATATTTAAACATATGAACACAATTAATGCCTTAAACACAATTAATCATTTCGGGGACATCACAATACTCCCCTACTTAGAAGATTTCGTCCTCAAAATCGCATGCACTTACCCCAAAGGAAACTAAACATAAACACATACCATGTGATGCCCCGAAATTAATTAATGGTAACTTGGACATTAATTATGTTTATATGATGTATCATGTGTTGATGGATTTATGTGTTGGGTATTAAGATGTTAACATGATTAATTGTGTTAAAATATCAAATATGAGGAAGATGTGATTTTAAATGAAGTTTAGAGCATTGTTGAAAAATGCTTTTGAAATACCAAGTAGGGTATTTTATACATCATGTTAAGTTTGGGGTACAATTTTTATTAAGTTATTACAACCCCTTTTAAATCCCTCACACATCACTTTAACCCCCCACATTACCATTCACCTTTTAAAAATCCCCAAACCACTTCCCAATCCCAAACCCTACCCATTTTCGAAATCCACCAAAAAGGAAGAAGGAAAGTTCCACAAAAACCTTGTTTGTGTGATCTTTGCTAGGATTTGGAGCCTACAAGAGGTATGGAACCATTCCTATAAGTTTTATGATGTTTGGTGTTGAAATGGGTTAAGTTTTTGATGTTTTATGTGGGTTTGTTTGGGTATGTGTTGTTTATGGTTGGGGTATGATTTTTGAAGTGTTTTATGTTGGTTTTGGTGGGTTATGATGTTATTGATGTTTTATGGAAGTTTGGTTTTGGGGTGGCATGTGAAAGAGCTTGAAAAATGAGCATTAATGGCGAAAATCCGATGTACAGCACTCGGCGATCGATCGCCCGTTCTTGGCGATCGATCGCGAGCGTCCAGTACCAGCCAGAGGCATTTGGCGATCGATCGCCACTTTTGGGCGATCGATCGGCGAGCCTGGCGATCGATCGCGCCAAAAGTGGCGATCGATCGCCAAGAAGGAAATTTTGCCCCCTCGTCCAGTGTGGTCTCGCGATCGATCGTGCCTGGGCGGCGATCGATCGCGAGCTGAAGAAAAGTGGATTTTTGATATTTTTGTGGGATTTTTGGATATTGGACTATGTTTAGCTTCTAATATCAATTTGTATGGTTGTGTAGAACCATCCCAGGTGCCCACAACATCCAGGAGATAAAGCTCTCCAAATTCTCCACTTTTGGGAATTAAGGTACGTAAGAGACGTACAAGCATCGGACGGTAAACCATGCCCTTACATATTATGATGATGTTTAAGATGATGTTTACGATGATGACGTTTAAGATGATGTTATGATGATGATGCTTATAATGATGTTATGATGATGATGCTTATGATGATGTTACGATGATGATGCTTATGATGATGTTATGATGATGATGCTTAAGATGATGTTTATGATAACGATGTTTATGAGGACGTCTATAATGACGAAGTTTATGATAAGGTCATACGACGTGACGAAGTTTATGATAAGATCATACGACGTGTATGGTTGGGTAAGACGCCCATGTGGTGAGACACCACCCAAAGCATATGATTGGGTAAGATGCCCACGTGGTAAGATGCCACGCAACGTTTATGATATGGTAAGACGCCATATGATTGGGTAAGATGCCCACGTGGCAAGATGCCACGCAATGTTTATAATATGGTAAGACGCCATATGATTGGGTAAGATGCCCACGTGGTAAGATGCCACATGATGATTATGATATGGTAAGATACCATACAATGGGGTAAGACGCCCTAATATATGAATAAGAGCCAGGGATAACAAAGGAAGTCGAAGGACGACCAATAACCTTTACTTAACTAGGATGTTATGCATTATTGTATGCTTTTATGTAATGTTAAGTAAACATGTGTATGCTCATGATGTGTTATCCCTGTAGGTACACTTTTGGACCAAGGGCCTAGGGTCGGGTTGAGGAAGTGAGCTAAAGGGAGCATGATGAACGTAGGAAGCAGGATTTTAATAGTCTCTACTCTAGGAGTAGTGTAAATCTATAACTTTAACATTCTTTATTGGGAATGTAATTAAATAGCTTTTGAAAACTTTATTTTGGCCTATAATCTCCTAAGCTCAAGCTACAACCGGAACCCTTAAGAGGTTATAAATGCATGTTCTGTCCAATTTATGTGTACTAAATGATATTAAGGTAGGAAGACCCTACATACCAGAGAGTAGTTCCGGGTAGTGCTGCACCATATGCCGTTCCGTCTCCCACGTGACCTCTTCGACACCCCCACGATCCCCCTGAACCTTGACCATCAGTATAACCTTGCTTCACAGTCTGCGATCCTCTCGATCCGGAATTCTGACTGGTCGTTCAACACAGGATACATCTGCACTCAACTGTACCTATGAAGGCTGTAATACGTGAGACGGATCTGGTTCACAATTACGCAGCATAGAGACATGAAAGACATCATGAATACCAAATAAAGACGGTGGTAGAGTCAAATGGTAAGCCAAAGTACCGATACGCTGCAAAACCTCATACGGCCCAATATACCTCGGAGATAATTTCTCCCGCATACTAAACCGAACCACACCCCTAATGGGTGAGATCTTCAAGAAGACCTTGTCTCCTGACTGGAATTTTAGCGGTCATCGCCGCTCATTGGCATATTCTGCTTGCCTATTCTGGGCCGCTTTCATCTTTTGACGTATAACTTAATCTTTTCTTCCATGCTCTCAATCAATTCCGGTCCTCCGACCGTCTTACTAGTCAAGTCCTCCCAGTACAACGGTGATCTACAACGTCGACTGCAAAGAGCCCCGAATGGAGCCATCTAAATGCTCACCTGATAACTGTCATCATAAGAGGACTCTACTAGTGACACTGAATTTTGCCACGGAGTATCAAACTCCAAAACACATGTCCTCAACATGTCCTCAAGCGTCTGTATTGTAATGCCCCGAAATTAATTGATGGTAACTTGAACATTAATTATGTTTATATGATGATTTATTATGATGTTTAAGCCATGTTTGGGAAATGAAGAAGTAACATGATTTAAGGATGTTAATTTTAAGTATGAGGATGATGTGAGTTTAATGAAGTTGATTACAAATTGTAAATGCTTATCATGTTAATGTATTTTAAATACATCATGTTGTTATTGGGGTACAAATTAAAAGTAAGACATAACCCACCACTTTTACCCCACCTCACTTTTACACTCAAACTCCCAAAACCACTTTCCCAAATTCCCTTTCCCCCATTTTCGAAATTAACCCTAAAGGTGGGAAGAAATTCTTGTCAAAGCTTCATCCTTGCATTTCTTGGTAAGATTTAGTGCCTATGATGTTTATATAGCACTTATTGATGTTCATGAAGTGTGTGTTAAGTTTTGGAAGGGTTTTAAAAAGGGTTTGAAATGGGTTTGTTTGGGTTAGTGTGATTCTTGGTGGGATGTTGGATTTTTAATGGTTTTATGATGTGTATTGAAGGTTTTGAGTGTTTTAATGTTTTTAAGTTGTTGGAATAAATGATGGTTGAGGTTGGTGAGGTTTTAAGGTGCAAAAATGGAGTTTTTCGATGTACAGAGGCTGGCGATCGATCGCCCGTTTTTGGCGATCGATCGCGAGCAGGCAGTAGGCTCCAGAAGCCTTCGGCGATCGATCGCCACTTTTGGGCGATCGATCGGTGAGCTTGGCGATCGATCGCGCCAAAAGTGGCGATCGATCGACGAATGAATAATTTTGTTGATGCGGGCAGTGTGTTCTCGCGATCGATCGGGACGACTTGGCGATCGATCGCGAGACACACAAAAGTGTATTTTTGGCATTTTTGTGGGAATTTTGAATATTGGACTATGATTAGCTTCTAATATTGAATTGTATGGTTGTGTAGAACCATCCCAAGGACCCACAACTTCGAGACGATAAAGTACTACGACTTCGCCACATTTTGATAAGGTACGTAAGAAACGTACGGGCATCAACGGTAACATATTCCTCAACTATGACTATACATTAAATTGTGTAAGTGTTTATGATGATGATTATGATGTTTATGATGATTATTGATGATGATATTGTGATAAACGAAGATGATATGATGTTACGATACCAATTACGATACGGTGATGATGTTTGGAATGATGATGCTTATAAGATGATGATACATGTTGACTATGCTACTTAGAGTGGTCGAATGTCCGGTGACTATTATGGGCAAGCGAGGAAGGCCTTGCCGCTCACATAACTGAGCGATGGGGTACATCCGCTAGGTGTAGCGATGGGTATCATCCGCTGAGCGATGGGGTACATCCGCTATCAAGGTGTAGCGACGGGTATCATCCGCTGAATAAGAGATACATCCGCTATCAAGGCGTAGCGATGGGTATCATAAGATGTGTTATGTCGAGCGAGGGGGGCCAATTGTGCCGCTGTCATAATAGTACCCGGACAGTCCCATTTCTAATTAACATGGATTGTTGTGAGCTCTTATACGAAGTACGATGTTATTCATTCATGTCTTGAACTAATGATCATATACGTAATTATGACACAGGGACAACCAAGGAAGGATAGTACTATTAAACAGGAAGTATATGTTATCAATTATTCCCATGCATTATTTATATGCCTTTATCTCATGATGTACATGCTCACGATGGGTTGTTCCTGTAGGTACACTTTTGGATCGAGACTAAGGGCCGGGTTGAGATGGTGAGCTGAGGAACATAAGAAGATAGATACAGGATTTTGTTAGCATTAACATTCTTTTGGGGAATGTAATTAACTAAGCATTGAAGTTTCATTTTGGCCTGTAATTACCTTGAGCTCACATAACAACCAGTACTCTAAGAATGTCCCTAATGCATGTTTAGTTCATAATACGTTATTAAACTGATGTTAAGGTAGGTAGACCCTACATTAGTGGTATCAGAGCAGTGGTTAGATAACCCGGGGATGAGTGAAGGGTAGCCTTAGCAGTAGGTTGGCTAGGCGCTTGCTCTTGACATGCTATGTTACACATGAAGTATATGACTGTTATGATAACATGTTATGGTTTCTGACGATGTATATATGAACTGCTTTTGGATTTTGTTGTTAACCCTTGTGTTGCAGTATGGCAGCAAATATCGACATTGGTGATGCTGTAAGTGTGAACGCTAGTGCGGGGCGCACGAATCCCCTACCCCCGCCAGCCCTAGGCGAGGAGCCGTCCGAACAACAGCTATTACCGGGAGAATTGAGTCTGACTCAGTTTCTAGCATATCAGCCCCCGACATTCGAAGGGACTGAGACAGGGGAGCGAGCCGAAGAATGGCTAGAAAGGATAGAACAAATATTTGTGGCAGCCCCGTGTGCAAAGACAGCCTGGATAAGGCTGGCAGAGTTCCAGCTAGCCAAGAAAGCACTGATGTGGTGGAGGACCACCGTGATTGAACAAGAGGCACAAGGTCAAGAAGTAAACTGGAAACTGTTCAGAACAAGATTCCTGGCCCGTTACTTCTCAGCGGCTGCCCGTCAAGCTAAAGAAGATGAGTTTAATAAGTTGAAGCAAGGTACTATGCCGGTGTCAGATTATGCCCTCCACTACTGTTCTCTACTCAGATATGTACCTCATATCGCTGCCGACACTCAAGCTAAAATGAGGAACTTCATGAAGGGTTTAAGGCCAGAACTCTATGATAGGGTAATTACATATGGCCCTACCTGCTTTGACGATGCACTAACCGGGCTGAGTTGGCTGAACTGGGGGTTGGTGCATACCCTAATGCTGTACCACCTCCAGCACCCCCTCAGAGATCTACTCCCGACAATTTGAAACCAAGGGGTGATCAATTTAAGCCTGGAGGGAGCGCTTCAGCGTCTAGATTCAGTGGAAGGAGGCCCGATAACCGATGGAGAGGAAACCGCAGGAGTGACGCCCCACCAAGAAGAGGACAGTCTAGGGGAGGCAGCGTTGGTGGAGAGGTACAATGCTCTCTTTGTGGACAGCCCCATTTGACGAAGAATTGTGTTGGATGTTATGTTTGTGGCGAGAGAGGCCACTTTGCTCGACAATGTCCCAACAGGGGAAGACAGCAAAATTCTACTGGGAGGTCGACAGACAGAGCAGCACCACATAGACCCCCATATGTACCGAGGCAATATGGAAGTCAGCCTGCGGGACCACCTCAAGGACAAGTGTATGCATTAACGAGGGAGCAGGCTACAGCAGCTCCGGAGGAGGTCATAGCGGGTACGTGTCTTTTATTTACGCACCCTGCCTTTATATTGATCGACACAGGTGCGTCACACTCCTTTTTGTCGACGAGTTTTGTGGAAAGGCACCACATATGCACTGCTCCGTCGCCCACGCCTCTTGTAGTCTCGACACCCGCTGGAAGGAGTTTGATTGCTGATCAGATTGTCTATGATGGCCTCATTTATTTTGAGGATAACAAGTTAAGGTCGGATTTGATCATTCTGAGGATGTCGGACTTCGACTGTATTTTGGGCATTGATGTTCTAAATAAGTACCAAGCGGTTGTGAACTGCAGGCAGAAGACTGTCCGTTTCAGATCTGATGAAGGGGCTCAGTGGACGTTCTATGGGGATGGTTCTCGTTCAAAGATTCCGTTAATATCCGCGGTCAAGATGACACAACTATTGGGACGAGGCCATACGGGATACCTTATTTATGCTGTTGATATTTCTGGAAAGAAGGAAGGACTAAAGGTTGAAGATGTGCCCGTAGTGGCAGAGTTTCCTGATGTATTCCCTGAAGAGATTCCCGGATTTCCTCCGACGAGAGAGGTCGAATTTGGAATTGAATTACTACCGGGGACGTCAGCCATTTCCCGTGCCCCGTATAGGATGGCACCACCGGAGTTAAAGGAATTAAAAGTTCAGTTGCAAGAACTCCTTGATAAGGGCTACATACGCCCGAGCGTATCGCCCTGGGGTGCACCAGTGTTATTTGTTAAGAAGAAAGATGGCTCGATGCGTCTGTGCATCGATTACAGACAACTGAACAAAGCTACCGTGAAGAATAAGTACCCCCTCCCAAGGATCGATGATTTGTTTGACCAGTTACAGGGTACGAGGTTGTACAGTAAGATTGATTTGAGGTCAGGGTATCACCAGATCCGAGTTAGAGAGGATGATGTACAGAAGACAGCTTTCAGAACCAGATATGGGCACTATGAATTCTTAGTCATGCCCTTTGGGGTGACGAATGCCCCAGCTGTTTTCATGAGTTTAATGAACAGGGTATTCCAGCCATATTTGGACCAGTTCGTCATAGTTTTCATCGATGACATACTTGTCTACTCCCGGACTGAAGAAGAACATGTTGAGCACCTGAGGACAGTACTCCAGATCCTTAGGGATCATCAACTATATGCAAAGCTTAGCAAGTGCGAGTTTTGGTTGGACAGTGTGGTGTTCTTGGGTCATGTAATATCCAGCCGTGGTATATCTGTGGATCCCCGTAAGATTGAAGCTGTTATGGAGTGGGCTGCACCCACTTCTGTGCCTGAGATACGGAGCTTCCTTGGTTTAGCGGGCTACTACCGACGTTTTGTCGAGGGATTTTCTAAGATCGCTAAGCCGTTGACCCAGCTGACTCAGAAGGGGGTTCCGTTCTATTGGTCAGAAGCTTGTGAAGAGGGCTTCCAAGAGTTGAAGCGTCGCTTGACGACAGCGCCAGTGTTGGTAATCCCTTCCGAGGATAAGAAGTTTGCTTTGTACACGGATGCATCATTGCAAGGTCTGGGTTGTGTGTTGATGCAAGATAGGCATGTGGTGGCTTATGCTTCGAGGCAGCTGAAACCTCATGAGACGAGGTACCCAGTCCATGACCTGGAGCTGGCAGCCATCATTTTCGCCTTGAAGATTTGGCGTCATTATCTTTATGGTACGACGTTTACCATCTTTACAGACCATAAGAGTTTGAAATTCTTATTCACCCAAGCAGAACTGAATATGAGACAACGAAGATGGATGGACTTGCTCAAAGATTATGATTGTGAGATAGAGTACCATCCGGGTAAAGCGAATATGATAGCAGATGCCTTAAGCCGAAAGGTGAAGAACACCGCTGAGGATACTATGAGCTTGTCAGCCATGATGACTTCTTACTGCCATTTAGGCTATGATTTTGATGTGGACACGTCGCCGGTTCGAGTGTCGACCTTACTGGCCGAGCCAGACGTATTTGAGGCAATCAGGGAAGCCCAGAAGTCGGATGATGAGGTTCAGAGATGGTTATCAATAGCACTTCGAGGTCAGCCAACAAAGTTTAGAGTGGCTGAAGATGATTCATTAAGACTGGGCAACCGATGGGTAGTCCCAGATGCACCAGAGTTACGTAAAGGAATATTGGAACGAGCTCACAGTAGTCGGTTCAGTATTCACCCAGGAGGAAGAAAGATGTATAAGGACCTGAGTGGTCAATTCTGGTGGAGACGCATGAAGCGTGATGTAATCAGTTTTGTTAAGAGATGTTTAATCTGCCAGCAAGTAAAGGCGGAAAGGCAGAGGCCTGGCGGCGAGCTGAAGAGCTTGGAGGTACCTAAGTGGAAGTGGGAGCATATATCTATGGACTTCGTGACCCACTTGCCAAGGTCAGCCTCTGGATTTGATGCGATCTGGGTGATCGTAGACAGGCTGACAAAGGTGGCCCATTTCATCCCTTACAGTATGACCTTCACATACTTAAAGATGGCCCAACTCTATGTGCGGGATGTGGTAAGGTTGCATGGCATTCCGGTTTCGATAGTGTCTGACAGAGACCCGAGGTTCACTTCTCATTTTTGGGAGGGTCTCCAGACAGCTTTGGGCACCGAGGTGAGACTGAGTACAGCTTATCACCCTCAGACAGATGCTCAAACGGAGCGCACTATACAGACGCTCGAAGATATGTTGCGGGCATGTGTTTTGGAGTTTGATACTCCGTGGCAAGAGTCTATACCACTGGTAGAGTTCTCATACAATAACAGCTATCAGGCGAGCATCCAAATGGCTCCTTTTGAAGCCCTCTATGGACGACGATGTAGGTCCCCGCTGTTTTGGGAGGACTTGACTAGTAGGGCGGTCGGAGGACCGGATATGATTAAAGATATGGAAGAGAAGATCAAGACAATACGTTTAAAGATGAAAGCGGCCCAAGATAGACAAGCGGCTTATGCCAATAAGCGGCGACGACCGCTAGAATTCGAAGTGGGAGATAAGGTTTTCTTGAAAATCTCACCCTTCAGGGGTGTGGTCCGTTTTGGTATGCGGGGAAAGTTATCTCCGAGGTATGTGGGGCCGTATGAGATATTGCAGCGCATCGGTACTTTGGCCTACCGTTTAGCCCTACCGCCGTCCTTATCCGGTATTCATAATGTTTTCCACGTTTCCATGTTGAGAAAGTATGAACCCGATCCGTCTCATGTATTGCAGCCTTCGGAGGTTCAGTTGAGTTCAGATGTATCCTATGTTGAACGACCGGTTAGAATCCTTGATCGTGAGGATCGCAGGCTACGAAGTAAGATAATACCAATGGTCAAAGTTCAGTGGGATCGCCGGGGTGTCGAGGAGGCTACGTGGGAGACGGAACGGCATATGGTGCAGCACTACCCGGAACTATTTTCTGGTATGATTTATGTTTAGTTTCTTTTGGGTAAGTGCATGCGATTTCGAGGACGAAATCTTATAAGTAGGGGAGTAATGTAATGCCCCGAAATTAATTGATGGTAACTTGAACATTAATTATGTTTATATGATGATTTATTATGATGTTTAAGCCATGTTTGGGAAATGAAGAAGTAACATGATTTAAGGATGTTAATTTTAAGTATGAGGATGATGTGAGTTTAATGAAGTTGATTACAAATTGTAAATGCTTATCATGTTAATGTATTTTAAATACATCATGTTGTTATTGGGGTACAAATTAAAAGTAAGACATAACCCACCACTTTTACCCCACCTCACTTTTACACTCAAACTCCCAAAACCACTTTCCCAAATTCCCTTTCCCCCATTTTCGAAATTAACCCTAAAGGTGGGAAGAAATTCTTGTCAAAGCTTCATCCTTGCATTTCTTGGTAAGATTTAGTGCCTATGATGTTTATATAGCACTTATTGATGTTCATGAAGTGTGTGTTAAGTTTTGGAAGGGTTTTAAAAAGGGTTTGAAATGGGTTTGTTTGGGTTAGTGTGATTCTTGGTGGGATGTTGGATTTTTAATGGTTTTATGATGTGTATTGAAGGTTTTGAGTGTTTTAATGTTTTTAAGTTGTTGGAATAAATGATGGTTGAGGTTGGTGAGGTTTTAAGGTGCAAAAATGGAGTTTTTCGATGTACAGAGGCTGGCGATCGATCGCCCGTTTTTGGCGATCGATCGCGAGCAGGCAGTAGGCTCCAGAAGCCTTCGGCGATCGATCGCCACTTTTGGGCGATCGATCGGTGAGCTTGGCGATCGATCGCGCCAAAAGTGGCGATCGATCGCCGAATGAATAATTTTGTTGATGCGGGCAGTGTGTTCTCGCGATCGATCGGGACGACTTGGCGATCGATCGCGAGACACACAAAAGTGTATTTTTGGCATTTTTGTGGGAATTTTGAATATTGGACTATGATTAGCTTCTAATATTGAATTGTATGGTTGTGTAGAACCATCCCAAGGACCCACAACTTCGAGACGATAAAGTACTACGACTTCGCCACATTTTGATAAGGTACGTAAGAAACGTACGGGCATCAACGGTAACATATTCCTCAACTATGACTATACATTAAATTGTGTAAGTGTTTATGATGATGATTATGATGTTTATGATGATTATTGATGATGATATTGTGATAAACGAAGATGATATGATGTTACGATACCAATTACGATACGGTGATGATGTTTGGAATGATGATGCTTATAAGATGATGATACATGTTGACTATGCTACTTAGAGTGGTCGAATGTCCGGTGACTATTATGGGCAAGCGAGGAAGGCCTTGCCGCTCACATAACTGAGCGATGGGGTACATCCGCTAGGTGTAGCGATGGGTATCATCCGCTGAGCGATGGGGTACATCCGCTATCAAGGTGTAGCGACGGGTATCATCCGCTGAATAAGAGATACATCCGCTATCAAGGCGTAGCGATGGGTATCATAAGATGTGTTATGTCGAGCGAGGGGGGCCAATTGTGCCGCTGTCATAATAGTACCCGGACAGTCCCATTTCTAATTAACATGGATTGTTGTGAGCTCTTATACGAAGTACGATGTTATTCATTCATGTCTTGAACTAATGATCATATACGTAATTATGACACAGGGACAACCAAGGAAGGATAGTACTATTAAACAGGAAGTATATGTTATCAATTATTCCCATGCATTATTTATATGCCTTTATCTCATGATGTACATGCTCACGATGGGTTGTTCCTGTAGGTACACTTTTGGATCGAGACTAAGGGCCGGGTTGAGATGGTGAGCTAAGGAACATAAGAAGATAGATACAGGATTTTGTTAGCATTAACATTCTTTTGGGGAATGTAATTAACTAAGCATTGAAGTTTCATTTTGGCCTGTAATTACCTTGAGCTCACATAACAACCAGTACTCTAAGAATGTCCCTAATGCATGTTTAGTTCATAATACGTTATTAAACTGATGTTAAGGTAGGTAGACCCTACATGTATGGTACGTTCTGTCTGACCTTCAGTCTGAGGGTGATAAGATGTACTCAATCTCACCTCTGCACCCAAGGCTGACTGAAGACCCTCTCAGAAAAATGTGATGCGAACCGTGGGTCTCTGCCAGACACAATCGAGACTGGAATACCATGCAATCTCACCAATGCCCACACATATGATTGGGCCATCTTTAGGTATGTGAAAGACATACAATATGGGATGAAGTGCGCCACCTTCGTCCACCCATCTCTGATCACCTAAATCGCATCAATTAATGAGGCCGTCCTTGGCAAGTGGGTCACTAATCCCATAGATACGTGCTCCCACTTCCACTTAGGTATTTACAAGTTCTTCAGATCGCCACCAGGCCTCTGCCTTTCTGCCCTTGCCTGCTGGCAGATCAAACATCCTTTGACAAAGGTCATAACACCACGCTTCATGAGTCTCCAGTAGATCTGACCACATAGGTCCTTATACATTTTCTTCCTCCTAGGTGGATACTGAACCGACTACTGAGAGCTCGCTCCTAGATTCCTTTACGCAACTCCGGCGTATCTGGAACTACTCAATGGTTGTCCAATCTCAAGGAATCATCCTTAGCCACTCTAAACTTTGATGGCTGACCTTGAAGTACTATCGATGACCATCTCTGAACCTCATCATCCGACCTCTGGGCTCTCCCGATAGCCCCCAAATATGTCTGGCTCAGCCAATAAGGTTGACACTCGCACTGGCGACGTGTCCACATCGAAATTATAGCCCAGATGGCAATAAGAAGTCATCATAGCTGATAAACTCATGACATCCTCAGCAGCACTCTTTACCTTTCGACTTAAGGCGTCTGCTATCAAATTTGCTTTACCTGGATGGTACTCAATTCCACAATCAAAATCTTTGAATAAGTCCATCTATCTTTTTTGTCGCACAATCAACTCAGCCTGTGTGAACAAAACTTCAGGCTCTTATGGTCCGTGTAGATGGTAAACGACGTACCATACAATTAATTCCTCCAAATCTTCAAGGCAAATATAATAGTTGCCAGCTCCAAATCATGGACTGGGTACTTAGCCTCATGTGATTTCAACTGCCTCGAAGCATAAGCTACCACATGCTTATCTCGCATCAACACACATCCCAAACTCTGCAGTGATGCATCCACGTGCAAAGCAAACCTCTCGTTTCCCCGAAGGAATCACCAATACAGGTGCTGTAGTCAACCGGTGCCTCAACTTTTGGAAGCTCTTCTCACAAGTCTCAGACCACAAAAACGGAACTCCTTTCTACGTCAACTACGTCAATGGTTTAGCGATCTTAGAGAATCCCTCGACGAAACGTTGGTAATAACCCGCTAAACCAAGGAAGCTCCGGATCTCGGGCACAGATGTAGGCGCAGACCAAATCATTACTGCCTCTACCTTCCTGGAATCCACAGATATCCCATTACTAGAGATCACATGCCCCAAAGACACCACGCCGCTCAACCAGAATTCACACTTGCTGAGCTTGGCGTACAACTGATCGTCCCTAAGGACTTGGAACACCGTTCTCAAAGTGCTTCTCGTGTTCCTCTCCAGTCCGGAAATAGATGAGTATAACGTCAATAAAACAATGGCGAACTGATCCAAATATAGTTGAAACACCCTGTTCATCAGGCTCATAAAAACAGCTGGGGCATTCGTCACCCCAAAAGGCATGACTGAGAATTCGTAGCACCCAAATCTAGTCATGAAAGCTGTCTTCTGTACATCATCTTCCCTTACCCGGATCTGATGATACCCCGACCTCAGAACTGTAGAGCCTCGTACCCCTGGGCGATACGCTTGAACGTATGTGACCCTTATCAAGGGGCTCTCGTAACTGGACCTTTAATTCTCTTTGCTCCGCTGGTGCCATCCTACACAGGGCACGAGAAAAGGCAGACGTTCTCGGTAGTAACTCAATCCCAAACTCGACTTCTCTCGTCGGTGGGAATCCGGGAATCCCTTCCGGAAAACATCAGGAAACTCCGCCACTACGGGCACATCCTCGACTTTTAATTCATCTTTCCTTTCAGTAATATCAACAGTATAAATGAGCCCGAATGGCCCCGTTCCAACAACTGTGCCATCTTGACAACCGATAACAACGAGATCTTGGGACAAGAACCATCCCCATAGGATGTCCACTGGACTCCCAGATCAGATCTGAACCGCACTGTTCTCTGTCTGCAGTCCACCACTACCTGATATCTGTTCAGCCCATCGATGCCCACAATGCAATCGAAGTCCGACATTCCCAAAATAATCGAGTCTGATCTTAGCTCATTGCCCTCAAAATAAATGAGACATTCATAGACAATTTGATCAATAATCAAACTTCTTCCAGCGGGTGCCAAGACTACAAGAGGCATGGTGCATAAACAAGAGACACATACCCGCTATCACTTCCTCCGGAGCCGCTGTAATCTGCTCCCTCTCCAACGCATAAACCTGCCCCTGAGGTGGCCCATAGGCTGAGCTCCATACAGCCTCGGTACCAACGGTGGCCTGTGCTCTACTGTTCTGTCTACAGGCCTCCCCGTAGAGTTCTATTGTCCCTCCCGATTGGGACATTGCCGAGCAAAGGGGCCCTTAATGCCACAAACATAACATTATACATAGTCTTTTGTCACATGTGGTTGCCCACAAAGAGGGCACTGGACCTTTCCAAAACTGTCTCCCTGAGACTGTCCTCTTTCTGATGGGGCATCATTCATACGGCTTCCTTTCCAACGATTCTCGGCCCCTTACCACTGAATCTCGAAGCCGATGTATTCCCCCCCCTTCGCTTGAACTGATCACCCCTCGGTCTCAAATTATCAGAAGTGACTTTCTGAGGGGGGTGCTGGAGGTGGTACGGTATCATGATATGCACCAACTCCCAGTCCGGCTAGCTCAGCCCGTGGAAGGGCGTCATCAAAACAAGCAGGGCCATAAGCGACCACCCTGTCATATAGTCTGGCCTCAAGCCCCTCATGAAGTTTCCATCTTTGCCTTGCTTGTGGTTAGTAAATTCATCTTGCTTAGCCTGCCGTGCAGCAGCTGAGAAGTAGCGGGTCAGAAACCGAGCTCTGAATAGCTTCCAATTCATCTCCTGACCCTGAGCCTCTTGCTCTATCACCGTGGTCTTCCACCACATCAGCGCCTTCTCGGCTAGATCTCGGCCAAATGGGACTCCGTTAGTCCTATCCAGGCTGTCTTAGCACAAGGAGCTGTCACAAACATCTGTTCTATCCTCTCTAATCATTCCTCAACCATTTTCCCCTGTCTCAGTTCCCTCGAACATTGGGGTCGGTATGTCAGAAATTGAGCTAAATTAAGCTCCACAGGTAGTAACTGTTGCTCAAACGGTTCTTCGTCGAAAGCTGGCGGGAGTAGGGGATTTGTACGCCCAACACTTGCATTAATACTCACGGCGTCTCCTACTTCCACATTTGTTGCCACACTGCAACACAAGGGTTAACAGCAATACCCAAAAGCAGTTCACATAATGCATTGTTAGAAAAACATAACATGTTAGCATAACAGTCACATGCTTCATATGTGCACAACATATTAAAAAGTAGATGCCTAGCCAACTTATTGCTAAGGCTACCCTTCACTCGTTCCCGGGATCTCTAACCACTGCTCTGATACCACTAATGTAAGGACCCTAGTTCCTTAACGGTGAAATCAAGATATAAATAGGGCTAAACATGCATCACAGACAGTTTATGGTTACGGTTATTACGTGAGCTAATAGGATTACAGGCCAAAATAAAACTTCGAAGCTAATTAATTACATTCCAAAATGAATGTTAACACTATAGATTTACACTACTCCTAGAGCAGAGACTATACGAAATCCTATATCCTAATTCACAAGGCTCTTCGAAGCTCACTGCCTCAACCCGGCCCATAGCCCTCCAAATCCAAAGGTGTACCTACAGGAACAACTCACCATGAGCACACACATCACTAATCAACACAATCAAACATAATAACGTAATTAAACGCATGAGATATATTTGTATATATGCTCCCTGATTCCCCACATTAGTACACTTCCTTTGTTGTTCCTGTTTCATAAACTCATGCACAAAATCATTAGCTCACAAGGTAATGATCGATATCACGTTCCAGTTATAATCACAATATCACAATATTCCACAGTAATCACAAGATTCCACGTTAATCACAATATTCCACATTAATCACTAGAATTGTGACTGTTCCGGTCCCAATACAACAACGGAATTTTAGGACCCCTCGCTTCGACATATAGCGGCATCATATGATATCCCTCGCTTCGACAATGACAGCGGCATGTTACCTCGCTTAGACATGACAGCGGCAAATATCATACTACCATCGCTTTATATGACAGCGGCAAGTACCTCCCTCGCTCGGAGATAAAGGCTACCGGAACATTCATCAATTCTACCACAATAATCAAACACAATAGTTGATTCCATTATCACGATATAACACTATCATTTCACATAAATCACCACATATAAGGATTCACTATCCACGGTATTACACAATACAAAATCGAAAGCGTAACACATTTTACCGTCCGATGCTCGTACGTCTCACTACGTACCTTAATTCCCAAAAGTGGAGAAGTTGGAGAACTTTATCTCCTCGATGTTGTTGGCACCTGGGGTGGTTCTCTTGGGGACCTCAAATCTCCCAATAAACTCCACAAATCCACTTTTTGCAAGAATTTCTCTTCACCCTTAGGCTCAAAACGAAAATGAAGAGAAAGGAAGGGTTTGGGTGGTGGTTTGGTAAAGGTAAAGTGAAAGTGAGGTGTGGGGTTGGGGTATAAAGGGTTAAGTTTAATTAAAATGCATTCCACAATCCCATGGTGTATAAAACACCCCAACATGATATTTTTAAAAGCATTAATCCAAAATGCACCAAAATATCAATTAAATGCATGTTTCACTAAATAAATGACTACCAACACATGTAAGCCATTGCAACACCCAAATACCCAACATGCATAGCATGCACCCAGAAATGTTCTACCAGCCCACATGACCAAGCATTTCCACATGGCAATTAATTCTAACACATAAGGCAATTACCACCATAATTAATCATATTTAAACATATGAACACAATTAATGCCTTAAACACAATTAATCATTTCGGGGACATCACACTATTACCAATTCCATAATCAAATATGATTAAATCATCAAATAGGGTACTACAGATATCACATGTATCTAGCCAATTATTCTATATTTTTCTATTTCACAGCTCGCTCCACAATAGCGGCATTTTAACCCCACGCACGCTCAACAATAGCGGCGTCATAACCGATGGTCGTTCAATAGCGACAACATCCCAAATCATTGCTCGCTCAATAGCGGCACCGTATGGTTCCCAATGTATGTCCACTTAACACAATTACCATCTACCATGCATATCACTATCTATTTATAGCAAGTACCATATACCATGCATTTCAGTATCCATTTATTGCAAACACCACATACCATGCATTTCAATGTCCATTAATTGCAAATACCACATACCATGCATTTTACAGTTGCAACATTATAATACGCTATGCTCGTACATCATATGTACCATATAATCCCGTAGTTCGAGTCCGACCTCTCCTGAGTCACACGACCAGATGAATTATGTGCAAACACATAAAAAACTCAAAATTAAACATAGGCATGCAATCACGTGCCCAACCACGTTCACAATTTCCAAACATATCATCCATCCATGATTATTACCAAAATAAAAGCCCCCCGGCTAAGCATGCATAATACCCAAATATTCCATTTTATAAGTTTAAAAGATAGCCAAAAGCCCAACCGAGAATTTCGTTTTATTAAACTTTGGCTCCAACCAATCCATTTTAAAAGTGTAGCATTCACATTGGAATGTAGACATTGCCCCGAAAACAGGCTACTTAAACCTCGATTCCAAAATTCTGGCTTTTTTTTCCAAAATTTTCAAAAAAACAAATTCCTACGGCCGGCGATCGATCGCCGCTTTTAGCGCGATCGATCGCCCCTGTCCAGTGGGAAACAGCGCCCTATCGCGATCGATCGCGAGTCTCCGCAATCGATCGCCAAATCACTCGCGATCGATCGCCGAGAACTCGCGATCGATCGCCCGTACTGTTCATCATCACCAAATTAACAGCTGCTCGTCGCGATCGATCGGCCCTCCTCGGCGATCGATCGCGAGCTGTGATTTTTCGAGAAATTCGAGCTTCCATGGTGTTTTTGACACCCAAACTCAAAACCATCACCCCTAACTTCCTCAACACCACCAATACACCATTTAAACTCAATAAAATCACAACATTTTAGAGTTTTAACCAAAACCCCCAAATCTCATAACCAATTCAAAACCAAACCAAACTCTACAATACCACTACCAAATCGAAGACAATAGTGAGGGGAAGATTAATACCTGATTATCTTCGAGAAATCCGGCTCCCGAGCCGAGCTACCAACATTTTTTCCTCCAAGGGAAGAAGAGGGGAAATGGGGGAAGGTCTTTGAGCGAAGAGAGAGAGAAGAGAGGGAAGGGTCCCGTGCCAAATGACGAAATATCGAGTCTACTTGGTATTTATAGTACCAAAACTCGAAAATACCAATCCTTCCACAAATACATCATGACTCATTAAAAATCATCTGTTTTCAAAAATCACCTCCCAATCTCAAATTCCATTACCAGCCCCAATACAAAGTACTCCGGACCCCAAATCCCACCAAATAACAAATTCCAAGGTTATCACCATGACGAGAATACAATCTCATTCCTTGGATCCGACGACTCCAAATACCGGATTTAAAAATCCCCGGGAGTCCCAAAACCGCAATTAATTCATCATTGCCACAATTACAATCCTTAAAAGATCATTACCACACCGGGATTAATACCATTAATCCCCGGGCATCACATAAATTGATTGGTAAAGAGTGATGGGAGGAGTGGGGTAGAAGTGGGGTTAATTAAAACATGTACCCCAATAATTAGCATGATGTATAAAATATCCCAACATGATATTGTAAAAGCATTTTCCAGAAATGCACCAAACCTCAATGAAATACATGCTTTACCAAAAAATCACTAACCATCACAATTAAACCATGTTAACACCCAATATCTCAACATGCACAACAAGCACCCAAAAATGCATTACCAGGTCACGCCCACCATGTGACTAAGCATTTCCCAAAATAATTAATTCAACACAAAATTAATTGACACCATAATAATCGCATAAACATAATTAATGCCCAAATGCATATAATTATTTCGGGGATATCACATATACCTTCCTCTACTTGAAGGTTTATGAAGCTCCAACCAACATCCTAGCTCAAACCAAGCTTTCACCTCTCAAGTTTGCTCCAAACTTGAAAATTCTTGAGGGGTTCTTCTTCCCTAGCCTTGTAGTTTCTAAACCTTAAATTGCATGTAACATGCATTCACAACCTCTCATGATTTTTGAGAGATGAAAGGCTGAATTTTTTGAATTATAGAGAGAGGGTGGAGTGTTTTTGATTGAGTTGAAGGAAGAGAGAGAGAAGGAGTCTTGGATAATGAGAGATGTGATGTTGTCTTGCCAAGTGATGGGTGGTGGCCGAATCTGACATGGTTTGGGGTGAAATTGTTTAACTATTTGATGTATTATGTAATCCATGTGTCAATACATCACTATCTTGCAAGATTAATTGTCCAAATCATGTATTAAACATGAGTTAATTAAATTAGTGGCATGTGTTCTCCAAGTGCCATGTGATCATTTACATGCACAATCACTAAAAACATGTTCCACTAGTTGCTTGACTCATCGTAGTCCGGAATACCTAATTTCAAGTATTTACTTTTAATTATCCGTGTTTGCTTAATCATCGTTAATCCGGACTAATCATAATTAATTAGCAACTGGGCCTTACTGATTCAGGCTTTGAAACACTAGAATACACTTTTTCTCTCAACTTTTGAAGAACCACTTGAAGAATTCAAGCACGAAGACGGAATTGACGAGCCGGGATCGTGTCATCTTTTAGTAACTTCTTCTTAGCTTTTGTTTAATGTTTTTTGGATTAGTTTTGATTGTTTTAAGTTCAATTATGAGTAGCTAAACTTATAATCTTGGTTGAGGAAGACAAAACCATTGTAGTTTACTTGATTCATGATATTATTGTTTTGAACTGGTGATTTTTGTTGAGTATCAATAATTTTTTCTATTATTCTTGCCATGATTGTGTTGTTTGGTTGTTAGACTAGCTACCTAATGATTTTTCAAACAATCTAATGCTAAGTTTGATATCAAATACGTAATTGTTTGATTAATCGAATTTGTGAAGCAACTAGGATTGATAATTCTTTGCTGTTGAGGTTATAAAATTGTAAGGACCCCAAGCCCTTAAACCTTGATTAGTGTATTAACCACTATGTGTGGTACATGCTTTCTATAAAATGTCAATCGGGAAGCTCTGATGATACTTAATCATTGCCTGTCAATTACAAAATTTCCTGTAATACTCAATGTTATAAGATCATCATCCTGACAATAAAAGACTCATATGTTTGCCCTTTACCAACCCCTTGGTGCCACTTTTCACATTGTAAACTTTTATAAAAATTTGGGCAGAGTCTCCCCATAAATAGAGCTATCCCAAAAAAAAAGAGTACAACACATAACAAAATTCCCGGCCAGGGAAAGCATAATACTCAACAGAAAGCAGCAATACAAGTAAATTCCCAGCCAGGGAAGACACCACACATAATACACCAATGACTCTCATATCATTCTAGCAATTCAACCTCTAATTGCATGCAACCTTAAATGAAAGAGAGATAGGCTCATGCCTCTATATACAATCCATATACAAGTATAATCGTGCTCACATGCGAGCATCATGAATATGTATAAATCCTCAGGTGTATATATAGGTACTCTATACGATACCGTGCTCCATCAAGCCCTGGTACCACGATCCTGGGAGTACCTCAAATCAACAGCTCGAGCTCAGCTCCATAGCCATCGATGTACCTGTCCACCTGTCCCAACAGAGACAGCCCCCAACGGGGTGAGCATACCAATACACAAAATCCCATAATCATAATAATGAAATTCATAATTTACAACAAAGGTAAATGCTAATGAATTTAAATGATACTCCCTGGATGGCAACCTCATCCGGGATTCCGTGTACTGTCCCTGTTCTCACAATGATCAAACTCATCAAACCTCATAAATCAGTAAACCAACACATTGATTTACACATCGCATGCCTGATTCTCAAATATCAATAATGAATGATTCCAAGTTCATATACATGCAAATATAGATATATCAATATCTAATATTGATTTCATAATCTCGCTTTCCATTATACCTAGACATCTCAAATGTCTCATAATGAATACATGATTCTACGAACCTAGACATCTCAATGTCTCACGAAGAATACATGATTCTACAAACCTAGACATCTCAAATGTCTCATAATATAGTCATATAAACCCAGTACCCCTTATATCATGCAAGAGTCATCATACTCTAGTGTCACGCACGCTACAAGCTGCGATATCAAGATTTGGGTCATTCCTTGGCCATATCAACATATATGTATAACCATACGCAAAACATTCAATGCAATCAAAAACACCTGATGCATTTCACATATATATAGTAATGCTCGTACGTCGCACGTACCTTAAATCACCGAAGTCCGAGCCAAACCTTGCTCGAGTTCCATGCCCCGAGGAATGATGTGCTAACACGATAAATAATTCACAATTATTTACGAACATGTAACCTATGCTCAAGCACACCCATATCCCTCAAAATATTGTCAATACACGACAATTATCCTCTTAAAAGACCCGGGGCAGGGTACATGCAGGGAAGGAAATAAATGAGACAATATCGAAATTTGTTCAAGAATGCCCTACAAAAATCGAACCCTAATCTCACAATTTCGAACCCAATTAAATACCATAAATTATCTAAAATGTCAATTAAGCTATCCAAGCAAGAATCAACATCCCTTGACAAAAACCCCCAAATTTTCGAACTCAACCCCCTTAAAATCGAACCCAAACAAGCCTTTAAATTCGAACCCTAACAATTCTTCAAATTCGAACCATAGCTTCTCAATTCGATCTCAATCAAGCATCATAATTCATTTAAACATGAATAAATCGAATCCTAACAAGCATTATCATCCTCATGCCAAAAATCCCCAAAATCGAACCAAACCCTACCAATTTCGAAAATAAATTCGAACCAAAACCACCGAATTAAGCAGGGAAATGCACGAAAAAGACGAACAAGGGGTAAGGGAGATTACCCAACGAAAATCGGAAGCAAAATCGTTCAAAATCGATGAACCCTAACTTTTGGGGATCGACGCCTTTCTGCCAAATCCGAACGAGAAACGCGACGAAACCTTCAATTGACGGAGGGGAAATGAGCGCCTGGACGAGACGAAGCCGTGGGTAGGTCGCACGCGCCTATCGGCGGCCGGACGGCGGCTGGCGGAGCGCCTGAAACGGCGGGGCAGGGGAGGTGACGGGAAAATCGCACGCGGGAAGAGGGAGGAGAGATTTGGGGCTTAAATGAAAATATCTTTAAATTTTTGGGTTCAATTGGTATTTATAGCAAAAATACCCCGAAAAATTAATAGCCCCACAAATACATCATGATTCCTTAAAAATCATCTGTTTTCAAAAACTCTCTCTCTAACTCCAAAATCCCCTACCGGTGCTCACACAGCACCCGAGATTCCGAGACACATCAAAAACCCAACTCTTAGGTTTTACACCTGTAATGTGAATACAATCTCAACCTCTGGATCCAACGATCCCAACTGCCCAAATAAACGAGCCCAGAAGGCCCAACACCTCGATTAAATTCCAAATCGCTACGTAAAACCACTTTAGGGATTATTAATACTCCGGGATTAACACCTATAATCCCTGGTCATCACAATATCCCCCACTAAAAGAATTTCGTCCTCGAAATTAGCACTGGTGTATCACGTAACACCCAGGCTGCACAACAACATGAAGCCATAACCTCGATTCCTGACCATATCAGAATCGTATCAATAAACGCGAGGATACTTACCTCTCATCTAACTCTGAAACAGAGCGACATACCAAAACCAACATAACACCCAAGAGGTAAAACGTACCTCGATGCGGGTCATCCCAGAAGTCAGCCTCTCATGACTGCAAATCAACCAATACTTACGACTGTAGATCGGACAGTCCTCCTTCGATCTAATATAACAGTACGAACACGTCCTGAATGACACCTCAACCGTAAGAACGTTGACCTCGTGTCAAACTCTGGAGTGGAGTAGACTTCCAAATCCATCATCACGTCAAAGAGCGTCAGTACAACTCAACGCTAATAATCCAAAAGCAGTTAGTCAACTGAAACTGTAAGGATTCGAATCGCTCCTGATTCTATCGTAGATATCATCCAATGACATCTTTACCAAGACTCACGATGTCTAACATACATCGTTACGAGGGAAACACTAGTACATCCACGGTGTACACATACCAAACCTGGTTTCCACTGTCAACTTCCTCCATCGAAGGAGTAGTCGCCTCATTGCAACTTAATTTGGGCAACTCACGGCCACAAATTCAAACAAAAGACATCTCACAAGATGTCCACCTCCGGATGTTCCAAGAATCACGTCCTGATCATAAATAACACCGGAGACTCCGCAGAGTTTAAATTTCTTAAGGGGCATGCAATAAACCCATTGCATCCTCAACGCTTGTGTCGTCAGCGACACTCAACCAATCCGAAATCCTGCCATCCCTTGAAAATCCTCGGATTTAACAATCCAAACTTGGGAAGGCTGTCGCATAACTCGAAGGAAAACACCAACAAGGGAAATACCTTAACCCTCACAAGAAAATCCCTCCTCAAGGGAGTCGACTAACTTCACGATCATTACTCATAATCATCGTGCCATGGAGATTCCCAATCTCAAGGTGTTCCATATCTCACATCAGAGATTTAACCATCCTAAAATAGCATAACTCTATGCTTAACAGAGAGGAAATCAATAACTGGCATCCGTATACTCATCGGTATACCTGCCTAAGCACTGACATCGGATGCATACTCAATGCACTCGGCTCGGGTTTCTACAACCTACCCCTAAGCCCCAAACACAACCGTCAATTCTGAGTCATTCCTTACTCAGTGGAGGATGATAATCGACGATTAACAATACACGGTGTGATTTCCAAAATCAACACCACTTGCACCAACTTACCGAATCTTTCAAAGATTCCCAAATAGGTATAATACTACCTCCTTCCTCGCAAGGGAAACGCCATCGAACTCGAGATCCACAAGTCTCGAACCATCGTTCGGAAAAAAAGCTGGATATAATAACACCCATTGTATCCCTAATACACGGGTTCCCTTAGATTGAGTCAATAACGACCTGATGACTCTCTTGTTGGTACTCCAACATCCTGAGCTGTCCCAGACAAGTCTCCAAGATTAAACATAAACGTATACACGTTTCAGTGAGGCATGAACAACCTTAACCTCAATTACATGGTGACTACTAGAGTCCACCACAATCCACATCGTATCACCTTACGATTTGTCAAACTTGGTTCCAACGAGCAGTATAACGGCTCTAGCAAGCCCCTCATGGTGCTGCACACACACGGCAGACAAACCAGTCGCTGCCTCTCTAGGTTCACCTCAAACCTACCAACAAGACGGACGTTTCCACATGGTATAACATACTATGGGAAGAAAACTCAATAGAGTAGCGGGTCTTTATCCAACATTCCTCAATGCCGATACACCCTGGACACTCCAATGTCCCTATGTACTTAACATAACCTGATCCTACTCCCTTAGGACCCATCCTACACCCTCAAGGGTGGTGTGATCATGTCTACCACATGTCACATCGACAGAAAGCGAGTAATTTCCTCCATGATTACTCCTGTCGTCAAATCACATGGCCAAAAGCCATTCCAACGAGCATACCTCAAGGGTATCACCACTCGTAAAATGATTACCCCCAAACATAAGCTGCGGTGCAATCACATGTACAGCGCATCCAACCATTCCTCGAGCAACCCGCTCGGTATAAGGGTCACGTCAATCGGTGCCGCACACACCACCTTGTGCTCGGTACTGGCACCCAAGGCATACCACAGAATACGTATACTCAACGCATCGATCATCGTAACGATGATGCATGTCTAATAAGACATCTCCTACACCATCGTCATCGTCATCCTGTGACGACACATGCCAACTCATGGCATCTAAAACATTGTCAACTAGTGACGATACATGTACATCAGCGTATGTCAATCCACTATCATGCTAGTAAAATAGGCATAATAAAACATGTATATCAATGCATGCCAGCTAAAATAAAGCTAATAAAATAGCAATATCTCATACCTCATCGCTAGCAATATAGCGTCATACCTGTCTCCGTCGCTCAATAATAGTGCGTAATCAGCACCCATCGCTCGAAGGCGGCAAAATCCTGTGCTGAGTACATAGCGGCAAAATCCCTCGCTATAGAATCGACGGCATGACACCTCGTCATATAATAAGTGGCATGAAACCTCGCTATACACCTGAGTATGAATCATCGTCCACATAGTAGCGGAAAAGAGGCATCGCTATCAATACACCTGGCGGAATGAACCATCGCCAATCAATATAGCGGAATGAACCGTCGCTATAAATACAACTGGCGGAATGAACCATCGCCAATAGATATAGCGGAAAGAACCATCGCTATAAATACACCTGGCGGAATGAACCATCGCCAATAGATATAGCGGAATGAACCATCGCTATAAATACACCTGGCGGAATGAACCATCGCCAATAGATATAGCGGAATGAACCATCGCTATAAATACACCTGGCGGAATGAACCATCGCCAATCATCATAAAAGAATGAGTCATCGTAAATCCACATAATAATATCGTATGGCCTCTTACCATATATGGGGCACCTTACCCCGTGGCACCTTACCACAATGATATCGCATGGCTACTTCCCATGTGGGGCACCTTACCCCGTGGCACCTTACCACAATGATATCGCATGGCTACTTACCATGTGGGGCATCTTACCCCGTGGCATCTTACCACAATAACATCGCATGGCCTCTTACCATGTGGGGCATCTTACCCCGTGGCATCTTACCACAATAACATCGCATGGCCTCTTACCATGTGGGGCATCTTACCCCGTGTATATGTATAATCATCATTCCTTTTCGTATTCCTTATTTCCTGTAACCTGCAACCATCAGGGTTAACAACAATAGCCATATACGCTATGCATCAACATTCAATACATAATAAAAACGCATTATAAGAATGTATGGTTTCATAAATAAATGTCATGACATCCTTCCTCTTTAAATCCATATTTCATCTTGAGCCCTTATCATTAGTACATTTTAATGCTTTTTGCTACTCCATGTAAGCGGGATTCTTCATCGCTTCCAATGGACTTTAGCGTTGCTACTCCATATAAGCGGAATCCTTCCTCGCTTCATATGGACTTTAGCATAAGCCATTAAAATCCTTACTAAGATAACTTTGACTCAAGAAATACGCCTCTTATATTTCACAACATGCATATGCAAAAACAATGCACAATAACATATACCATAACCTTAATGCACCACTTTGCATTCATCATGTGTCAACAAGACAACGTAAAGTACATGTTACCTCGGAAATATCCCTTTACCGGATTTTCTTAAAACCAGCTTCCTTGGCACATAATACACGGAGTGCCAGACATCCCTATAAATGTCATCCTATCGTGTTCCACACGATTCCTGCAACCACAATGGTTAGCAATACCACTTTTCATATCATAAGAGCACATAAACAATTAGTCATGTCGTATAACATTAATGTCATCATGCATAAATATGTGCTATCAATAACTTCCTAGGCCCTTAACAGCCCCAATGAGCAACCACTGCTCTGATACCACTAATGTAAGGACCCCAAGCCCTTAAACCTTGATTAGTGTATTAACCACTATGTGTGGTACATGCTTTCTATAAAATGTCAATCGGGAAGCTCTGATGATACTTAATCATTGCCTGTCAATTACAAAATTTCCTGTAATACTCAATGTTATAAGATCATCATCCTGACAATAAAAGACTCATATGTTTGCCCTTTACCAACCCCTTGGTGCCACTTTTCACATTGTAAACTTTTATAAAAATTTGGGCAGAGTCTCCCCATAAATAGAGCTATCCCAAAAAAAAAGAGTACAACACATAACAAAATTCCCGGCCAGGGAAAGCATAATACTCAACAGAAAGCAGCAATACAAGTAAATTCCCAGCCAGGGAAGACACCACACATAATACACCAATGACTCTCATATCATTCTAGCAATTCAACCACTAATTGCATGCAACCTTAAATGAAAGAGAGATAGGCTCATGCCTCTATATACAATCCATATACAAGTATAATCGTGCTCACATGCGAGCATCATGAATATGTATAAATCCTCAGGTGTATATATAGGTACTCTATACGATACCGTGCTCCATCAAGCCCTGGTACCACGATCCTGGGAGTACCTCAAATCAACAGCTCGAGCTCAGCTCCATAGCCATCGATGTACCTGTCCACCTGTCCCAACAGAGACAGCCCCCAACGGGGTGAGCATACCAATACACAAAATCCCATAATCATAATAATGAAATTCATAATTTACAACAAAGGTAAATGCTAATGAATTTAAATGATACTCCCTGGATGGCAACCTCATCCGGGATTCCGTGTACTGTCCCTGTTCTCACAATCATCAAACTCATCAAACCTCATAAATCAGTAAACCAACACATTGATTTACACATCGCATGCCTGATTCTCAAATATCAATAATGAATGATTCCAAGTTCATATACATGCAAATATAGATATATCAATATCTAATATTGATTTCATAATCTCGCTTTCCATTATACCTAGACATCTCAAATGTCTCATAATGAATACATGATTCTACGAACCTAGACATCTCAATGTCTCACGAAGAATACATGATTCTACAAACCTAGACATCTCAAATGTCTCATAATATAGTCATATAAACCCAGTACCCCTTATATCATGCAAGAGTCATCATACTCTAGTGTCACGCACGCTACAAGCTGCGATATCAAGATTTGGGTCATTCCTTGGCCATATCAACATATATGTATAACCATACGCAAAACATTCAATGCAATCAAAAACACCTTATGCATTTCACATATATATAGTAATGCTCGTACGTCGCACGTACCTTAAATCACCGAAGTCCGAGCCAAACCTTGCTCGAGTTCCATGCCCCGAGGAATGATGTGCTAACACGATAAATAATTCACAATTATTTACGAACATGTAACCTATGCTCAAGCACACCCATATCCCTCAAAATATTGTCAATACACGACAATTATCCTCTTAAAAGACCCGGGGCAGGGTACATGCAGGGAAGGAAATAAATGAGACAATATCGAAATTTGTTCAAGAATGCCCTACAAAAATCGAACCCTAATCTCACAATTTTGAACCCAATTAAATACCATAAATTATCTAAATGTCAATTAAGCTATCCAAGCAAGAATCAACATCCCTTGACAAAAACCCCCAAATTTTCGAACTCAACCCCCTTAAAATCGAACCCAAACAAGCCTTTAAATTCGAACCCTAACAATTCTTCAAATTCGAACCATAGCTTCTCAATTCGATCTCAATCAAGCATCATAATTCATTTAAACATGAATAAATCGAATCCTAACAAGCATTATCATCCTCATGCCAAAAATCCCCAAAATCGAACCAAACCCTACCAATTTCGAAAATAAATTCGAACCAAAACCACCGAATTAAGCAGGGAAATGCAGGAAAAAGACGAACAAGGGGTAAGGGAGATTACCCAACGAAAATCGGAAGCAAAATCGTTCAAAATCGATGAACCCTAACTTTTGGGGATCGACGCCTTTCTGCCAAATCCGAACGAGAAACGCGACGAAACCTTCAATTGACGGAGGGGAAATGAGCGCCTGGACGAGACGAAGCCGTGGGTAGGTCGCACGCGCCTATCGGCGGCCGGACGGCGGCTGGCGGAGCGCCTGAAACGGCGGGGCAGGGGAGGTGACGGGAAAATCGCACGCGGGAAGAGGGAGGAGAGATTTGGGGCTTAAATGAAAATATCTTTAAATTTTTGGGTTCAATTGGTATTTATAGCAAAAATACCCCGAAAAATTAATAGCCCCACAAATACATCATGATTCCTTAAAAATCATCTGTTTTCAAAAACTCTCTCTCTAACTCCAAAATCCCCTACCGGTGCTCACACAGCACCCGAGATTCCGAGACACATCAAAAACCCAACTCTTAGGTTTTACACCGTAATGTGAATACAATCTCAACCTCTGGATCCAACGATCCCAACTGCCCAAATAAACGAGCCCAGAAGGCCCAACACCTCGATTAAATTCCAAATCGCTACGTAAAACCACTTTAGGGATTATTAATACTCCGGGATTAACACCTATAATCCCTGGTCATCACAAAAATTCCTAGGGAAAACTTTTGACTAGAGGTTATAAAATTCCTAGGGAAAACTTTTGACTAGATTAAATATAACTGATGTTATTTATATTGTTTAGCTTCACTAATCTAACTTGTTCGCATGCTATCGTTAGTTTAAATCTTAATTGCTGTTGTTAAGGTTGATTAATCGGTAAGTGTTAAATTTGGATGTTGTTTCCGATTTAACTAAACTTAAGGTGAGATAGTATTAAGTCTTCACTGTTGAATATTCATATATAAAAATTACATCTGTGAGAAAATCGATGAATGATGAATGAATTCCAATGGTAGAGTCAACAGAAACCAATATATCTCTCTAGTTGATTAATTCCTTGCTATTTAATTTTTGTATACTAGATAATTTAGATAATTGACAATCTCAAATCCCCCTATTTTGATTCTTGTTAGCATAACAATACTCACTTCCTTGTGGATCGATACCTACTTTCACTACTACATTTATTTGTTGTTAAAAGAAAAGGGTTAATTTGGGCGTACACGATAAGCGCTACCACTCATACTTATTCATGACAACCCGTGACGTTCACAGTGATCACATGTCCACTCAGGACATTCATAGTGATCCCACGTCAACTCATGACGTTACAGGTCATCTTATGACAAACACATTAATCTCATGTCTACATGATTATATTCCATTTGTAAGTGATTAATAAATCAATAATCTCACAATATAAAAAATAATCATGCTTTCACAAAATGAATATCATTCAAAATGATTATCATTGCCCCAACGTCGGTCGCTGCAACTATAACAAGTAACATAACAATACTATGTTTCATTTCAATTTTCATTCTCAACTCTTTTACATGTATACTTGATTATCGCAAATCAATTTAAATCAACAAAGATAACTCAAATCAACATATTATCAGCATATGAAACCAAGTGAAATGGTTTACCTTAATACCTCGTCCTCCTGGAACATTACAGTACACTCCTAGGTCTACATCACAAGTATCCAAGACAATAATATAGGTCTCTATCATGCAACTTTCACTGCCATCTGCAATAATCATATCATCAATATTCATTGCTAACACAGTTGCAGCAATACATAATATCATTGCCACCAAGGGACCCAAATTATCATTGCCACTACCGGCACACAAATCTCATCGTCACTACGGGCACACATAATATTCATAATCACAATGAAAAAATTACACACTTAACATAATAAGATGTATTAATACTTTCTGTACCCAGTGGATCCACACTTGATCCTTTGAATTATCCCTGTTCTCGACATAAATATTCCACAGAATATAATTTCATATCAATACACATACTGATATACTCATTGCTAGTATAATAGATATCCAATAATACTCATCGTCAATATCATGACGGTCCAATAATACTCAACATCAATAACATGACGGTCCAATAATACTCATTGTCTTGCCATATTAGCACCATTATCTCGGACTCAAGAGGTGACTCACATGTATGTAGCACTTTGCTCCTTTCGGACTCCAGAGGTGACTCACATCTCATACAACACTTTGCTCATTTTTGGACTCAAGAAGTGACTCACATTATGTAGCACTTTGCTCCTTTCGGACTCAAGAGGTGACTCACATCTCATGCAACACTTTGCTCCTTTTGAACTCAAGAGGCGACTCACATGTATATAGGACTTTGCTCCTTTCAGACTCATGAGGTGACTCACATCTCATGCATCAATTTGCTCCTTTTGGACTCAAAAGGTGACTCACATGTATGTAGCACATTGCTCCTTTCAGACTCAATAGGTGACTCACATCACATGCAGCACTTTGTTCCATCAATGACCGCACTTATATAAATCTCATCAATAAATCCAACATATCAAATCAAATATCAATTCTCATTTATCACAATCACAATACAAATATCAATGCATATGTATAAATAAATATATACTTGCATTCTCATATTCACAACACAACCATACCGGTCATTACTTCGTTCATTGTCCCATATCAACAGTACAAATCTCATTTTTTGTTTTTTTGCAAAATCAGACTTCTCAGCATTGTATATAAATAAATGTATATCATGTGCATAATCCCCTCAAAATTCATTTGATATTTCATTAGCAACTAAAGCAAGTTACTATCAACAATGAATTCTATTAATATAGTATATTATTCGTCGTTCACTGAACGACACATGATTGCTACCATAGAGACAGTGATATACTATTAGATACACTACCGGTTTATTGCACTCCACAAACATTCCCACCTTCTAACGATGCTCTGTACTGATACCATAGTACTCTACATTCTCGAGCATCTCCCCAGAGACGTCTCCTCGTATGTCTCACCGAAAATAGAAAGCCATTTGTAAGGACCCCATAAACTTAACCCTTTATTAGTGTACTAATCATTAATGTGTGGCATAAGCTTTCAATAAAATTATTCGGGAAACTCAGATGATACCTTACCATTGAATGGCAACACAAAATTTTCTTTACATACAGTGTTATAAGCTCATCATCCTAACAACAATAGACTCATATAGCTTGCCCATTACACCACTTTTTACTTGTAGACTTTTATAAAAATTTGGGCAGAGTCTCCCCATAAATAGAGCTATCCCGAAATAAAAGCACAGCACATAACATAATTCTCGGCCAGGGACAACATAATACTCATCAGAATACAGTAATGTCAAGTAAATTCCCAGCCAGGGAAGACACCACACACATGACAACAAAAGTGGGTTTCAACACCCACAATACACTAATGACTCTCTTATCATTTAGCAATTCTACCTCTAATTGCTTGCAACATGGAATGAAAGAGAGAGAAAGGCTCATGCCTTTACATACAACCCATACACAAGTATAATCTTGCTCACATGCGAGCATCATGAATATGTATATAACCCTCATAGGCGTATGAGTACTTTATACGATACCGTGCTTCATCAAGCCCTGGTACCACGATCCTGGGAGTACATCCAATCAACAGCTTGAGCTCATCTCCAAAGCCATCGATGTACCTGTTCACCTGCCACAACAGAGACAGCCCCCAACGGGGTGAGCATACCAATTCCACAATTTCATAATCATAATGACGTAATACATAATTTACGAAAATGTAAATATTGTGGAACATATGTGATACTTCCTGGATGGTATCACCCTCATCATAGCGTACCCCTGTAATAATCCTGTTCTCAAAACAGATAAATCATCAAATCCTGAATATGCAGTTAATCATCACATTGGTTAACCCTAGCCAGTTCAAATTAACAACATTTCATAACCTCTTACTTTAACTAGCAATGATTAGCAACATTTCATAACATCATTTCATAACATCATTTCATAACATCTTTTCATAACATACATATTTTCATAACATCATTTCATAACGTCATTTCATAACATCTTTTCATAACATCTTTTCATAACATCATTTCGTAACATCTTTTCATAACATCTTACTTTATCTAGCAATTATCATAATTCTAGATATCATATTGGTATTTCCTTAACTTCCGATACTGGTTAATCACTTCTCTGATTAACTACGTCTCTGTTCCTATTATTACCAATAGGGAGTAAAATACAGATATCCTAGATATCTAATCAAATACCACATTTTCATTTCTTACTTCAAGGTAACGTCATACTATGGGTGTTTGCTCCGTAGCAACCACACCTCATCATTGGCTCGCTTCATAGCGGCACTGAACATTCCACTATGTGAATCAACATATCGTAACCGAGTCCCGATACCATCATAGTAAAACATTTCATATATCTTAAATCATGCATCATACTTGTAAAACATCATTTAAACTATGCTCGTACGCTAAACGTACCTTAAATCCTCGAAGTCCGAGCCAAACCTTGCTCGAGTTCCATGCCCCGAGAAACGATGTGCTAAAACGATAAATAATTCACAATTATTTACGAACATGTAACCCATGCTCAAGCACATTCATAACCTTCAAAATATTGTCAACACTCGACAATAAATCATTTAAAAGACCCGGGGCAGGGTACATGCAGGGAGGGAAAACGAATGCGACATATCGAAAAATTGCCCAAGAACACCTTCAATAATTCGAACCCTAGCATCACAATTCGAACCCAACCAAGCATTATAAATCATCTAAAACATGTAATAAATGATCCCTAACATGAATCATCAACCCATAGCCAAAACCCCCAAATTCGAAATTAAATCCTTACCAAATTAGGGCAAATTCGAACCATAACATCTTAATTCGATCCCACTTAAGCATCATAATTCATTTAAACATGAATAAATCGAATCCTAACAAGCATTATCATCCTCATGCCAAAAATCCCCAAAAATCGAATTCCAAGCCCTAAAATTCGAACATAATTTCGAGCCACAAATCACAATTAGGCAGGGAAGAACATCACAAACATGGAAAAAGGGGTAAGGAACGTTACCCAAACGAAATCGGAAGAAAAACGACCAAAATCCGATGAACCCTAGAAATTGGGGATCGCCGCTCTTTCTCAAAATCCGACCTCAAATCGCGATGAAACTTTCAATTGCCGGAGGGGAAATGAGCGCATGGACGAGACGAAGCCGTGGGTAGGTCGGACGCGCCGATCGGCGGCGGGACGGCGGCGGCCGAAGCGCTTTTGCGCGCGGGCAGGGGCTGGCAGACGGGTTCGGCGGGGGAGAGAGAGAGAGAGAGATTGGAGGGCTGAAATGGAATTTTTTGAAATATCTCGGGTTCAACTGGTATTTATAGCAAAATACCCCGAAAAACTAATAACCCCACAAATACATCGTGATTCCTTAAAAATCATCTGTTTTCAAAAACTCTCTCTCTAACTCCAAAACCCTCTACCGGTGCTCACATAGCACCCGAGACTCCGAGACACATCAAAAACCCAACTCTTAGGTTTTACACCGTAATGTGAATACAATCTCAACCTCTGGATCCAACGATCCCAACTACCCAAATAAACGAGCCCAGAAGACCCAACACCTCGATTAAACTCCAAATCGCTACGTAAAACCACTTTAGGGATTATTAACACTACGGGATTAACACCTATAATCCCTGGTCATCACAATATCCCCCACTAAAAGAATTTCGTCCTCGAAATTAGCACTGGTGTAACACGTAACACCCAGGCTACACAACAACATGAAGCCATAACCTCGATTCCTGACCATATCAGAATCGTATTAATAAACGCCAGGATACTTACCTCTCATCAAACTCTGAAACAGAGCGACTTAACAAAACCAACATATCACTTAAGAGGCAAAACGTACCTCGATGCGGGTCATCCCAAAAGTCAGTCCCTCATGACTGCAAAACAACCTATACTTACGACTGTAGATCGGACAGTCATCCTTTGTTCTAATACAACCAGTAAGAACGCATCCTGAATGACACATCAACCGTGAGAACGTTGACCTCGTGTCAAACTCTGGAGTGGAACAGACTTCCAAATCCATCATAACGTCAAAGAGCGTCAGCACAGCTCAACGCTAATAATCCAAAAGTAGTTAGTCAACTGAAACTGTAAGGATTCGAATCGCTCCTGATTCCATCGTAGATTTCATTCCTTGACATCTCTTATCATGACTCACGATGTCCAACATACATCGTTACGAGGGAAACAATAGTATTCCACGGTGTACACATACCAAACCTGGTTTCCACTTTCAAACCTCCTCTATCGAAGGAGCAGTCGCATCATTGCAGCTCAAATACATGGATTCTCAGATCGAATCAACGACGACTTGACGACTCTCTCGTTGGTACTTCACATCATGAGCTGTCCCAGACAAGTCTCACCAAGATTTAAACATAAACATATATACATTTCAGTGAGGCATATTCAACCTCAACGTCAAATAACGTGGTGACTACCAGAGTCCACCATAATCCACCTCGTATCACTTTACGATTTGCCAAACTTGGTTCCAACGAGCAGTATAACGGCTCTAGCAAGCCCATCATGGTGCTGCACACACGCGGCAGACAAACTAGTCTCTGCCTCTTTAGGTTTACCTCAAACCTACCAACAAGACGGACATTTCCGCACGGCATACCATACCATGGGAAGAACAATCAATAGAGTAGTGGGTCTTTACCCAACATTCCTCCAATGCTGACATACCCTGGACACTCCAATGTCCCTATGTACTTAACATAACCTGATCCTACTCCCTTAGGACCCATCTTACACCCTCATGGGTGGTGTAACCATGTCTACCACATGTCATATCAATAGAAAGCGAGTAATTCCTCCACGATTACTCCTGTCGTAAAAAAAACATGGCCAAAAAGCCATTCCAACGAGCATACCTCAAGGGTACCACCACTCGAAATATGATTACCTCAAACAATTTCTGCGGTACAATCACATGTACAGCGTGTTCATCCATTCTTCGAGCAACCCGCTCGGTATAAGGGTCACGTCAATCGGTGACGCACACGCCTCCTTGTGCCCGACACTGGCACCCAAGGCATACAATTGAAAACGTATACTCAACGCATTGTTCATCGTAACGATGATGCATGTCTAATAAGACATCTCCTGTACTATCGTCATCGCCATCCCGTGACGACACATGCCCACTCATGGCATCTAAGGTATCGTCAACTAGTGACGATACAAGTCAACAATGACATCTAAATAACCTAGTCAACTCGTGACGGTCCATGTACATCAACATATGTCATCCATCATCATGCTAGTAAATAGTCATAATAAAACATGCATATCAACGCATACCAGCAATAATAATGCTAATAAAATAGCAATATCTCATACCTCATCGCTAACAAGATAGCGGCATACCTATCTCCGTCGCTCCATAATAATACGTAATCAGCACCCATCGCTCGAAGGCGGCCAAAATCCTGTGCTGAGTATATAGCGGTACAGTCCATCGCTATAGATTCGACGGCATGATACCTCGTCATATAATAGATGGCATGAAACCTCGCTATACACCTGAGTATGAATCATCGTCGACATAATAGCGAAAAGAGGCATCGTCATCAATACATCTGGCGGAAAGAACCATCGCCAATCAATATAGCGGAATGAGGCATCGCTATCATACATCTGGCGGAAAGAACCATCGCCCATCAATATAGCGGAATGAAGCATCGCTATCATACATCTGGCGGAAAGAACCATCGCCCATCAATATAGCGGAATGAGGCATCGCTATCATACATCTGGCGGAAAGAACCATCGCCCATCAATATAGCGGAATGAGGCATCGCTATCATACATCTGGCGGAAAGAACCATCGCCCATCAATATAGCGGAATGAGGCATCGTAAATCCACATAATAATATCGTATGGCCTCTTACCATATGGGGCACCTTACCCCGTGGCACCTTACCACAATGATATCGCATGGCTACTTACCATGTGGGGCACCTTACCCCGTGGCACCTTACCACAATGATATCGCATGGCTACTTACCATGTGGGGCATCTTACCCCGTGGCACCTTACCACAATGATATCGCATGGCTACTTACCATGTGGGGCACCTTACCCCGTGGCACCTTACCACAATAACATCGCATGTAAGCATCATCATATAAACATCGTGTAATCATCATCATAAAAACATCGTATAAGCATCATCATATAAACGTCATATAAACATCATCATTATAAATTTATTCCTCATAATCATCATCATAAACATCATATCATATTTACTCATCGTAAACATCATCATAAACTTACTTATCATTATCATCATCATAAACATCTTATCGTCTTTACTCATCGTAAACATCATCATAAACTTACTTATCATTATCATCATCATAAACATCTTATCGTCTTTACTTATCGTAAACATCATCATAAACTTACTTATCATTATCATCATCATAAACATCTTATCGTCTTTACTTATCGTAAACATCATCATAAACTTACTTATCATTATCATCATCATAAACATCTTATCGTCTTTACTTATCGTAAACATCATCATAAACTTACTTATCATAATCATCATCATATAAACATCGTATAAGCCTCATCGTATAAACATCGTATAACATCATCGTATACACATCATCATATAAACATCATCATTTCATCGTGAATACTCATGCAATAAAAGCACAGTTGTAGTATAAGGATGTGTATTACCGTCCGATGCCCGTACGCGTCTTACGTACCTTCCTCGCTTGAACATTACATGAACAAACGCATTAGTGTATTCAATAATAATTGAGACCATACCGAAGTATTCCAATGTCGGTTGTCTACCCAGTCTGTCCTCAGACAATACATCATATCTTTCTTTTCCCTGATTTTCTTCCAAAATCAGATTCCTTGGCACGTAGCATATAGAGTGTTAGACATCGGCTATTAATGCCATCCTATCGTGTTCCACACGATTCCTGCAACCACAATGGTTAGCAATACCACTTTTCATATCATATAAGCACATAAACAATTAGTCATGTCGTATAACATTAATGCCATCATGCATAAATATGTGCTATCAATAACTTCCTAGGCCCTTAACAGCCCCAATGAGCAACCACTGCTCTGATACCACTAATGTAAGGACCCCATAAACTTAACCCTTTATTAGTGTACTAATCATTAATGTGTGGCATAAGCTTTCAATAAAATTATTCGGGAAACTCAGATGATACCTTACCATTGAATGGCAACACAAAATTTTCTTTACATACAGTGTTATAAGCTCATCATCCTAACAACAATAGACTCATAGAGCTTGCCCATTACACCACTTTTTACTTGTGGACTTTTATAAAAATTTGGGCAGAGTCTCCCCATAAATAGAGCTATCCCGAAATAAAAGCACAGCACATAACATAATTCTCGGCCAGGGAAAACATAATACTCATCAGAATACAGTAATGTCAAGTAAATTCCCAGCCAGGGAAGACACCACACACATGACAACAAAAGTGGGTTTCAACACCCACAATACACTAATGACTCTCTTATCATTTAGCAATTCTACCTCTAATTGCATGCAACATGGAATGAAAGAGAGAGAAAGGCTCATGCCTTTACATACAACCCATACACAAGTATAATCTTGCTCACATGCGAGCATCATGAATATGTATATAACCCTCATGGGCGTATGAGTACTTTATACGATACCGTGCTTCATCAAGCCCTGGTACCACGATCCTGGGAGTACATCCAATCAACAGCTTGAGCTCATCTCCAAAGCCATCGATGTACCTGTTCACCTGCCCCAACAGAGACAGCCCCCAACGGGGTGAGCATACCAATTCCACAATTTCATAATCATAATGACATAATACATAATTTACGAAAATGTAAATATTGTGGAACATATGTGATACTTCCTGGATGGTATCACCCTCATCATAGCGTACCCCTGTAATAATCCTGTTCTCAAAACAGATAAATCATCAAATCCTGAATATGCAGTTAATCATCACATTGGTTAACCCTAGCCAGTTCAAATTAACAACATTTCATAACCTCTTACTTTAACTAGCAATGATTAGCAACATTTCATAACATCATTTCATAACATCATTTCATAACATCTTTTCATAACATACATCTTTTCATAACATCATTTCATAACGTCATTTCATAACATCTTTTCATAACATCTTTTCATAACATCATTTCGTAACATCTTTTCATAACATCTTTTCATAACATCTTACTTTATCTAGCAATTATCATAATTCTAGATATCATATTGGTATTTCCTTAACTTCCGATACTGGTTAATCACTTCTCTGATTAACTACGTCTCTGTTCCTATTATTACCAATAGGGAATAAAATACAGATATCCTAGATATCTAATCAAATACCACATTTTCATTTCTTACTTCAAGGTAACGTCATACTATGGGTGTTTGCTCCGTAGCAACCACACCTCATCATTGGCTCGCTTCATTGCGGCACTGAACATTCCACTATGTGAATCAACATATCGTAACCGAGTCCCGATACCATCATAGTAAAACATTTCATATATCTTAAATCATGCATCATACTTGTAAAACATCATTTAAACTATGCTCGTACGCTAAACGTACCTTAAATCCTCGAAGTCCGAGCCAAACCTTGCTCGAGTTCCATGCCCCGAGAAACGATGTGCTAAAACGATAAATAATTCACAATTATTTACGAACATGTAACCCATGCTCAAGCACATTCATAACCTTCAAAATATTGTCAACACTCGACAATAAATCATTTAAAAGACCCGGGGCAGGGTACATGCAGGGAGGGAAAACGAATGCGACATATCGAAAAATTGCCCAAGAACACCTTCAATAATTCGAACCCTAGCATCACAATTCGAACCCAACCAAGCATTATAAATCATCTAAAACATGTAATAAATGATCCCTAACATGAATCATCAACCCATAGCCAAAACCCCCAAATTCGAAATTAAATCCTTACCAAATTAGGGCAAATTCGAACCATAACATCTTAATTCGATCCCACTTAAGCATCATAATTCATTTAAACATGAATAAATCGAATCCTAACAAGCATTATCATCCTCATGCCAAAAATCCCCAAAAATCGAATTCCAAGCCCTAAAATTCGAACATAATTTCGAGCCACAAATCACAATTAGGCAGGGAAGAACATCACAAACATGGAAAAAGGGGTAAGGAACGTTACCCAAACGAAATCGGAAGAAAAACGACCAAAATCCGATGAACCCTAGAAATTGGGGATCGCCGCTCTTTCTCAAAATCCGACCTCAAATCGCGATGAAACTTTCAATTGCCGGAGGGGAAATGAGCGCCTGGACGAGACGAAGCCGTGGGTAGGTCGGACGCGCCGATCGGCGGCGGGACGGCGGCGGCCGAAGCGCTTTTGCGCGCGGGCAGGGGCTGGCTGACGGGTTCGGCGGGGGAGAGAGAGAGAGAGAGATTGGAGGGCTGAAATGGAATTTTTTGAAATATCTCGGGTTCAACTGGTATTTATAGCAAAATACCCCGAAAAACTAATAACCCCACAAATACATCGTGATTCCTTAAAAATCATCTGTTTTCAAAAACTCTCTCTCTAACTCCAAAACCCTCTACCGGTGCTCACATAGCACCCGAGACTCCGAGACACATCAAAAACCCAACTCTTAGGTTTTACACCGTAATGTGAATACAATCTCAACCTCTGGATCCAACGATCCCAACTACCCAAATAAACGAGCCCAGAAGACCCAACACCTCGATTAAACTCCAAATCGCTACGTAAAACCACTTTAGGGATTATTAACACTACGGGATTAACACCTATAATCCCTGGTCATCACACCATTACCCAGTCCAAGACCAGTAATGCTTACTATGGCTGATTCACAATCAACCCTAGACCAATACCAGTTGTCTCCATGACAGTATGTTCCAAATCTCTCCAAGAGATACAATCAATATAGTAGTGTCACCCCACTAACTATATCCCACAATTCCGATCGTGTCCCCCATTGCATTCCATATGCAAGGATTCTCAACCAGAGCTAACAACGACTTGTTGACACTCACATTGGTACTCCCAACAAAACTGAGCTGACCCAATACAAGTCCCTCAAAATATTTAACGTATAAATGTCATCGTGAGGTATTCCCTGCCTCAAACATCATGCAACATAGTGACTACACGAGTCCACCATAAACCCTCATTGTATCATCATACGATTTACCAAACTCGGTTCCAACGAGCAGTATAATGGCTACAACAACCTCGCTATAACACTGCAACAATACATGGCTAGCAGATCGCTGCTTCCTTAGGTTTATACCAAACCTACCAACGTATCATCCGTTCCACCCTGGTATACCGTATTGTACCATCAATTAGAGTAGTGGGCCATCACCCCATATTTCTCTAACACCAATGCACAACGGACATCCCGGTGTCCTGATTCGACCACAAAGCAATCCTAATCCATTAGGATTTATTCCACACCTTCATGTATGGGTGTGACCATGTCCACCATACGACACATCGGTATATGCTAGTAGTTTCCTCAATAACTATTCCTACCACCAATCATTTGGCCATAGTCATCCCAACGAGTATATCCAAAGGTACCACTACTCGTAAAATATTTATCTCAAAAATGTGTTGCGGTACATTTACCTGTACGGCACATCCATTTATTCATCGAGCAAACCTGCTCGGCAAATGGTCTCGTCAACCGGTGACGCAGACACCACCTTGTGCCCACCATCGGCACTCCATACGACTAAATACATATACCTAAATGTCTTTTTAATCGTAACGACGACACACGTCCACATAGAACATCCACTATGTCATCGTCATCCTATGTCGGTACATGTCAACATATGACATCCACAATAACATCGTCAACCCGTGACGGTACATGTCAACATAGGACATCCACAATAAGATCGTCAACCCGTGACGGTACATGTCAATACATGACATCCATAATAATGCTAACAAAATAGCAATATACCATAAGTCATCGCTAACAAGATAATGGCATACCTGTATTTATCGCCCAATAGCGGTACGCAATCAGCACCCATCACTCGAAGGCGGCACCATCCTTGCCACGTACATAGCGGCATAACCCATCGCTATAAAATCAGCGGCATGAACCCTCGCTATAAAATCAGCGGCATGAACCCTCGCCGTAGAATCAGCGGCATAAATCATCGCTATAGAATCAGCGGCATAAACCCTCGCCATAGAATCAGAGGAATGAAACATCGCTATATATATCCAGCGGCATGAACCATCGCCATAGAATGAGCGGAATGAACCATCGCTATATGTATCCGGCGGCATGAACCATCGCCATATAATTAGCGGAATGAACCATCACTATATATACCCGACAGCATGAACCATCACCATAGAATTAGCGGAATGAACCAATCCTATATATATCCGGCGACATGAACCATCGCCATAGAATTAGCGGAATGAACCACAGCTATATATATCCGGCAGCATGAACCATCGCAATAAAATAGCGGAATAAACCATCGCTACATATATCCGATAGCATGAACCATCGCCATAGAATTAGCAGAATGAACCATCGCTATATATATACCCGGCGACATGAACCATCGCCAAAGAATTAGTGGAATGAGCCATCGCTATAAACCAGCGGCATAATATCCCTCGCTATAATATGACAGCGGCGTGTTCTTTGCTTCTACATATTAGCGGCAAATATTCTTCATCTCTACGGTGTGACAGCGGCATTAATACCCCTCGCTATAATATGACAACGGCGTGTTCTTCGCTTTTACATATTAGCGGCGAGTATTCTATCATATAATACCCCTCGCTATATCATGAAAGCGGCATCAATACCCATCCCTTTGACATATCAGCGGCATAATATCCCTCGCTATAATATGACAGTGGTGTGTTCTTCGCTTCTATATATTAGCGGCAAATATTCTTCATCGCAATGATATGACAGCGGCATGTATTCTATCATCGTTTTGACATGAAAGCGGCAAGTATTCTCCTTGATATCTCATCATACTTGTATCAATACAAAGATGTCATTATGCGCAGTTAATAACACAGTTCACAAATACTACTATGTTATATCGGTGGCTCAATGATATCCCTCGCTTCGACATATCAGCGACCCTCGCTACGATATGAAGCGGCAAATATCCTGATACATCACTAGTCGATATACCCGTAGTAGTACCAAAATTGCAATACCTTTGCAAGCACAATAACTCTTGTGTAATTGCACATACCTATATCCATAATCATAGGGTAACTATACCAGATTATGCCATTGTCTGTTCCATTATCCACCATTTCCTGTCCTCAGTCAGCATATCCAGTTTCTCATTCCCTGATTTTCCTACAAAAAATCAGATTCCTTAGCACTTATTACATCATGTGCCAAACATTACCATTAATGTTGTCCCATCGTATTCCATACGATCCCTGCAACCACCATGGTTAGCAATAATACATACCCTTTACAATCCCATATCATAAACGTACATAAGCAAAATAGTTGTGTCACACAACACTAACTACCATCATGCATATATATGTGCTACCCGTTTCCACCAACATGTTCCTAGGCCCTCAACAGCCCCAAGGAGCAAAACTGCTCTGATACCACTAATGTAAGGACCCCGAGCTCTTAACCCGCTATTAGTGTATTAACACATGTCTTTAGTGCATACTACCATATAATTAGGGGGAAGATCACATGAAACCATAGCATAATATACAAACAATAAAATTTCTTGCATTATCCATGTAATGTCCAATTTTCCCCCAACCAAGTCCACTTACATAGCATGCACCCTTATAACACATTAACATGTTCTCAATTCATTTTGCAATTCCTTAATTAATTGCATGCAACACATGAATGAAAAGAGAAAGGCCCATGCCCTTTATACAACCCATATACACATATAGTAGTGCTCACATGCGAGCATCAAATGAGTGAATGTATATTTAATGTATAAAGTACCCTACTCAATACCGGCACTGGTACTTCGATCCTGGAAGTACTTCTAATCCATAGCTCGATCTCAACTCCGGAGCTACCGTTGTACCTGTTCCACCTGCCCCAACAGAGACAGCTCCAACACGGGGTGAGCATACCAATACCACCAATCCAATAATCACAATATCACATTACATAATTTATAGAATATAAAACCATGAATTTAAAAGACACTCCCTGAATAGTGTCATCATCATACGGGATCCCCTATGCTGTTCCTGTTCTTAAAATAACCGAAACCATAAAATTCCCAAAAGCCAGTTAATCATTTCATTGATTAACTAAATCCGTTCACTAATTGCCAATTTCCATAATTAATAAAATCCAATCGTTTATAATGTTTATAGAATCACATGTATCTAAACAATGGTTCCACAGTCCCATTTCATCGCTTGCTCAATAGCAGCGCATTAATAACCGATATTCACTCCATAGCGACAACCTCTCAATCGTTGTTCGCTCCATAGCGGCACCATATATTTCACAATACATACCAATTTATTGCATTTCACAGTTGCAATAATATAAAAGACTATGCTCGTACGTTATATGTACATTATAGTTCCGTAGTCCGAATCAAACCTTGCCTTAGTCCCATGATCCGATGAATTACGTGCTAAACACATTAAGTAATTCACAATTATTTATAAGCATGCAACCACGTGCCCAAGCACGTTCACAATCCCCAAATATATCAACAATCCATGATGATTGACCATTTTAAAAGACCCGGGCGAAGAGAAAAGAGTTGTAGAGAAAATGTATGTTTGGGAACCTTTAGCAAGAAGAAGGGTTGAGGTGAAATAATACCTTACAACTACAACTTTGTGAACCTCAAGAGCTTCGATTGGACTTTGGGAAATCTTTTCTCCTCTTGAGCGATTGAGAATGGAGTGGGGAATGGGGGAAGAGGAAAGAGTTGTAGAGAATGTGTTGGGGGTGTAATGTGTGGGGAGATATTTGGTTATATTATTTCCAATTTGCAATTTAGTCCCCCAACTTTACTTCACCTCACAAAATATGCCCCATTATTATTGAACCCCCATTCCATATCCATTGCTCAACTTCTATAATTACCTCCCAATACATACTCATAGTTACTTTCATAATTCACATGATTCATTTCAACATTTGTTAATTCAATAATTATGAACCAATCATAATTTTCAACCACATTCGATTTATTCCAAAACCAAACACAATGCAAAACGGTATTCAATCATAATTATATTTCAATTATCACTTTACACTCCATTTTAATAAGTAATTAATTTTCAGGCATCACAATTCTCCCCCATTAGTAAAAATTTAGTCTCGAAATTTGAACACACACTCATACACACCTACCAGAAGCGTCAAAATGACAGCACATACATAACATAAGTGTTGAAAGTAAAGGCAATATACAGTTGAGAATATTTTACTTAGCAACATACGATTTGTCCAGACCAAATCCCGGACAGGATGCTCCACAAATGAACAATAAAATCTAATTCCATATTTGAAGTTTGTTCAACATAACAAATTAATATTTGTTTTCGTAAAATTTACTCATGAAATATCTCATAATTACTAAACAAAGAATCGTCAATGATAACCTATAAGATAGAATGTCATTTATTGTCGTATCAGCTCTACTTTTTTCCCGTTGATTCAGGTATATATAGTATCATTTCAAGATAATGGACATCTAAAACATTGCTCATGATATTCTTTAGACAATAGTCAAATACTAGCTTGATACATAATCTTTATAAAAATAGTATTTGACCAATTACATTCAAGTTCTTTCACACTCGTACACCAATGACATTCTTCATGTTTCAAATAAACACTCTCAAATCTACCATTCATATAAACCTCATTATTGTCTAATCATTATATTAGTCTTTGCTATTGTATATTCAGTTATCGTCTGAATTCAACTACCCCTAATTAAACATTTCATAGTTTATTCCTCGACCATTATTTGCATATTTTACAGAAATACAGGCTTTGACCGTGTATAGTCGTTCTACCTAAACAACAATAGATCCTTATAAGTCAAAAATGATCAGAACCTTTCTACATTCATTTATCTGCCTCCTCTATTCTTCTTTACTTTCCATATCATTATAAATTTCATACACGATAGTACTTTCAGTCTATTTCACACAACACACTGTTCATAATTGTTCACTGGTTTACAATGTTAAACATGGTTCTTACAAGAATATTTAACCTCTCAATTCCCATATGCATATTGACAAACATTATTAGCCCCCCCATATTATACACGTTTATTAGCATTCAAGTATCTTGATGTCGTATCAACCTACTATCTTATATTACGTCTGTATTTTATTCTTCTTAGGTCATAAGTATACAAGTTCATACTTACGCATACAATCTAGATTATATTTTTATGCTAATTTTTTTCTTTCAGCATTATTTATATCGTACACACAGTTATTTCTATCTTTAATCTCATAGTAATACACGTCATCCCGTGACGTTCCATATCATCTGTGACATATTCATTAATCTCATTCTCATATGATGATGTTCAACTAAATACAACAGATGATTAATTAATTATTAATCAAAAAATATACAAAACTAGCATGCTTTTACAGCAATAAACATCATCACAAAACCAGTATAACACGACTCTCATTGCCATCTGCAATCAACACATCATTGATATTCATAGCTAACACAAAGCCGTACAAAAATATCCATCGCTAAGCAATATTCATTGCTAACATAATAGCAGTATAACATTCATTGCAAAATGGCGGTACACTTTCCCTACACTTGCAAATAACGTAAATTTTGAACTTAAATCTGGTCTAATCCATTTATTGCCATCATTTCATGGTCTTGCAGGTGAGAACCCGCACAAGCATTTGATGGAATTACACGTGGTATGCACTACTATGAAGCCTGCGGGCGTAACAGAGGAGCAAATCAAACTGAGAGCCTTTCCATTCTCTCTAAAAGATGCTGCTAAAAATTGGTTATTCTATCTACCCTCCGGATCCATCACCACGTGGACTGATTTACAAAGAGTTTTCCTAGAGAAGTACTTTCCAGCTTCGAGGGCAACTAACATAAGAAAGGAAATCTATGGTGTGAAGCAATACCAAGAGGAGTCAATGCACGAGTACTGGGAATGTTTCAAAAAGTTGTGTGCAAGCTGCCCACAACATTAGATAAGTGAACACTTTTTGATTCAGAATTTCTATGAAGGTTTACTTTCTGGTGACAGGAACTTAGTGGATGCAGCATGCGGAGGATCTTTCATTGAGAAGACAGCGGAAGAAGCGAGAAACTTGATAGCCAACATGGCAGCCAACTCACAGCTGTTTGGCAACTTTAGAGTTGATCCAGCCGAAAGGAAACAAGGAGAGGTAAATGTATCTAACCTAGAACAACAACTTATTAGCCTCACCTCTCTTGTTCGTCAAATGGCAGGAGGAAACAGACAGACAGTGAAGCCTTTGTGGAATATGTTTGGAGATGACTCATACCACAGATTCATGCCCATCACTTCAAGAGACATCTGCTGAGAAAGTGAATGCAACAGGTGAATTTTCGGGGCAACTCAACGAAAATATGACCCTTACTCCAACACATACAACCCAGGATGGAGAGACCATCCTAACTTGAGCTATGGACCACAGTCGATGAATCACGTTCCACTTCAAGTGCCACAACAACCACAACATCCACCACCATACAAGCCACCTATTCAGATGACACAACAGGCTAATTACCCTTCTACTAGTGATAGGATAGAGATTATTATTCAAGATCTTGCTCATAATGTTACAAAATTTCAACAGAAAACAAGATCAGGTATTCAAACCTTGAATACTCAAGTGGGTCAACTAGCCACCGCACTCAATCGTGTTGAAACCCATGGATCGACCACATTACCATCCCAAACAGTGGTGAATCCAAGGAAAAATGCAAGTGTAGTCACACTTAGGAGTGGTAAAGAATTAGAGATACCAGAGAAGGAAAAGGAGAAGAAAGATCAAGCCAAGGGTGATGAGGAAAAGGAAGCTGAAGTTCGAGACAAGACCACCATGGAACACGAGGTACCAAAAGATAAGTCTCCCTCCTTTTCCGAATATAAAATACCACACCCTTTTCGACAAGCATTGAAAGACAATAGGAAAGAAGCTAAACTTAAGGGATTATATGAAACTTTTCGACGGTGCGAGGTAAACATTCCTTTACTTGATGCCATTCAACAAGTACCTCTTTATGCAAAATTTTTAAAAGATTTATGCAATGCGAAAAGAAATCATAGGTTGAAGGGATCCCAAAAAATTGAATTGGGTGAAAATGTGTCAGCTGTGATACAAAGAAAAATCCCTACCAAGTGTAAAGACCAAGGTATGTTTTCTATCCCGTGCACAATTGGTAACACTCACCTTGAAAAGGCCATGTTAGATTTAGGAGCATCAATCAATGTCATGCCATATTCTATTTATGTAAGAAATTTTATTATTGGCATTGTTTGCTATGGTAGCAAGTGGTTTTCCCCTACATATATGATCCCATGCACTAAATACATGGGTTAATACACTAATAGTGGGTTAAGGGCACGGGGGTCCTTAAATTAGTGGTATCAGAGCAGTGATTTGCTCTTTGGGGCTGTTGAGGGCCTAGGAACATATATATGGGATAGTTATATGTCATGACATTTATGGAAACGTAATATAATTCGTTGATTATGATTATGAGTTGTGGTACAGGGACAACCAAGGGAGCATTCTTAAATGCATTGGAACACAGAAAGTACTTTGTATTTATGAATTATGCATTTACTCAATATAATCATATTGTGGTGAATATGAATTATTATATGCTCATGGTTTGGGGTTGTTCCTATAGGTACGCTTGAGCATGGAGGGCCAGCGCCAGGGTTGACAGGCACCAAACGGTAACATGTATTTTATATACATCTTGGATTATGCATTGTGGTTGCATATATGTATTGGATGTTTGGTGCATAGCATGTGTAGTTGTTGTTATACTCGAGTGATGATTTTAATGATTTGTCGCCGTCATTTGAAGAGATGATAGAATACTTTCCCTTGTCATATCATAGCGAGGAAATAATATTTGCCGCTAAAATGTTGAAGCGATGGTAAAATTCCGCATGTCGCATTTAAAGCGAGGTTATTCGATGCAGCTGATATGTCAAGCGAGGGGTATTAGTGTCGCGGTCATAACTAGCGATGTGCATTAAAATACACTGTTATAACAAGACTATCGTTGGTCATTAATATGTACTTTGTATACATATTGGATTATGCATTGTGGTTGCAGGTATAGATTGGATGCTTGGTGAATATCCCATGAGTCGTTGTTATAGGCAAGTGATGATTTTGAATGCTTTGCCGCTGTCATTTGAAGCGATGATAGAATACTTGCCGCTGTCATATTATAGCGAGGAAAGAATATTTGCCGCTAAATGTTGAAGCGATGGTAAAATGCCGCATGTCACATTTGAAGCGAGGTTATTCTATGCCGCTAATATGTCGAAGCGAGGGGTATTAGAGACGCGGTCCTGACAAGTGAGGTGCATTAAAATACACTGCTATAACAAGGCTAGGGATTGGCTATTCTGTTGGCGATGGTTCATGTCGCCGGGTATATATATCGATGATTCATTCCGCTACATCTATGACAATGGTTCATGCAGCCGGGTATTATATAGCGATGGTACATTCCGCTACATCTATGGCGATGATTCATACCGCCGGATATCTATAGCCATGATCTATTCCGCTGATCTTATAGCGAGGGTTTATGAAGCTGATCATATGGCAATGGTTTATGCCGCTGATTCTATATCGAGGGCTCATACCGCTGATTTTATAGCTCGAGATTGTGCCACCTTCGAGCGATGGGTACTGATTTTGTACCGCTATTGGGCAATGGGTACATGTATGCCGTTTTCTTATAAGCAATGAGTTATGGTAGAGTACTAATATGTTAGTGTTAGCGCTCATACCGCTGGTTTTATAGCTCGGGATTGTGCCACCTTGGAGCGATGGGTACTAAGTACGTACCGCTATTGGGTAATGGGTACATGTATGCCGTTATCTTATAAGCAATGAGTTATGGTAGAGTACTATTTTGTTAGTGTTATTGTGGATGTCATGTATTGACATATACCATCACGTGTTTGACGATGAGATTATGGATGTCATGTATTGACATATACCGTCACGTGTTTGACAATGAGATTATGGATGTCATATATTAACATATAACGTCACGGGTTGACAATGATATTGTGGATGTCATGTGTTGACATGTACAGTCACATGATGACGATGACATAGAGGATGTTCTATGTGGATGGATGTCGTCGCAGTTAGGTGTATGTATTTAGTCGTATGGTTTGAGTGCCAATGATGGGCACAGGGTAGTGTTTGAGTCACTGGTTGACGAGACCATTATGCGATCAGGTTTGCTCGATGAATTATTGGATGCGCCGTACATGAAGAGTACCGCCGCACACATTTAAGGTAAATATTTTACGAGTAGTGGTACCTTTGGGGATACTCGTAGGGATGGCTATGGCCAAGTGACTGGTGGTAAGAGTAGTTATTGAGGAAACTACTTGCATATACCGATGTGACGTATGGTCGACATGGTCACACCCTCACATTAAAGTGTGGAATAAATCCTAATGGATTACGATTGCATTGTGGTTGAGTAAGAACACCGGGATATCCATTGTGCTTTGGTATTTTAGAGAATATTGGGTGATGGCCCACTACTCTAAATGGATGTTACGGTATGGTATACCGGGATGGAACGTATGATACGTTGGTAGGTTTGGTATAAGCCTAAGGAGATAGCGATATGCTAGCCAGTAATTGCTGCAGTGCTATAGTGAGCTTGTTATAGCCATTATACTGCTCAATGGAACCGAGTTTAGTGAATCGTATGATGATACGATGAGGGTGTTTGGTGGACTCTTGTAGCCACTATGTGGCATGAGGTTCGAGGCAGGAAATACCTCACGGGAACGTTTATATGTTAAATGTTTGAGGGACTTGTTCTGGGACAGCTCAATTTTGTTGGGAGTACCAACGTAGTGTCGACAAGTAGTTGTTGGCTCTGGTTGAGAACCCTTGCATAAGGAATGCAATGGGGGACACAATTGGAATTGTGGGATATAGTTAGTGGGCGTGACACTACTATATTAATTGTATCTCTTGGAGAGATTTGGATCGTACTGTCATGGAGACAGCTGGTATGGTCAAAGGTTGATTGTGAATCAGCCACGGTAAGCATTACCAGTGTTGACTAGGTAATGACTTTATATTGTCGGTGAGACGTACGAGGATACGTCTCTGGGGAGATGCTCGAGATGTGGAGTACTATGACATTAGTACATGGCATCATTAGTATGGGTATACGTCGTGTATATTGGTCTTACATTGGTAATAGTGGCAAGGATGCACTATTTTGAACCAGAGCATATTTATGGGATATATTTTGGTATAAATATATATCTATGTTTTCCGAACGGTGGTTCGAGATTGGAGGGTCATGGGTTCATGACATTTTTCCTTGTGAGGAAGGCGATATTCATATACCTACCTATTGGGAATCCTTGGGAATTTCGTTGAGTCGGTTTGGGTGGTGTTGATGTTGGAATCGCACCATTGGTCATTGGTTCGTCAATCATCATTCTCCACTGTGTGAGAATAACTGGGGATTGACAGTTGTAATTGGGGCTTATGGGTATGATTAGAGATACCCAAGCCGAGTGCATTGAGTATGCATGTGGTGTCGGTGCTTAGGCATGTATACAGGTGTGTGTATACGGATGCCAGCATTTTTTTGTCGAGCATCGGATTAGTATGCTTGGATGGATGAATCTCCGGGGAGGGATTGTGGCACTTTGAGAATGGTAATCTCAATAGCACGATGTATTCTGAGGAATAATCGTGGGGTCCGGTTGACTTCCCCTGAGGAGGGATTGTCGTATTTTGGGACATGGTAATTCATTACTGGACAATTCGATAGAATCCATGTGTTAGGATTGTTGGATCCTAGGGTAAACGATGCATGGCCAGGTTCGGATTTGTTGAGTGTCGTTGTCGACACAGGTGATGAGAATGCAATAAATTGTCTTGCATGTCCTATGTGGAACTTGAGACCTTGTGGAGTCTCGATAGGGTGTTTGGACCAAGATGTGATTTCTCGGAACACACGGATGTAGACATCTTTGGAGATGTGTTTGTGTTGATCAGTGGCCGTGAGTTGCCCGATCCGTGTTGCAAAAAGGTGCAACTACTCCTTTGATGGAGATGGATTTGGAAAATGGAAACCGGGTTTAGTTTGTGTATTGTATACTGGTGGTTTCCTTCGTATCGATGTGTTGGACATCGTAAACTAAGTGGTGAAGATATCATGGAATGATATCTATGTCAGAATCAAGGATGATACGTTTGATTTGCAGTTGAGGCCGACCGACTAATGGATTAGCTCACGTCAAGGTATGTTGACGTCTTGTAAGGTTTGTGATGGTTTGGGAGATTTACTCCATTCCAGAATTGGTGCGGGGTCGGTGTCCTTGCAGTTGGTGTCTCGTTCATAATGAGTTCATGATTCTGCAATGTGGATTCGATTACTTTGGGTAGTCTTGGCAGTACGTGGGGTACGCCTGTGCAAATTTCGAGGATGAAATTTTATTAGTGAGGGATAATGATGATACCCGGGAATTAAGGGTGCTAATCCCGGAGTGTTAAGGACCATCAATGGACTTAAATTATGGCAATTATGAATAAATTGCGGTGTTGGGACACCCGAGGATGTTAAATCGGGTATTTGGGATCGTGGGATCCAAAGGTTGAGATTGTATTCTCATCGTGGTGGAAAACCTTGGAATTGGGTTTTTGGTGGTATCTGGGGTCCGGGGTACTTTGTATTGAGGCTATTATTGGAAATTGAGATTGGAGAGATATTTATTGAAAATAGATGATTTTTAATGATTCATGATGTATTTGTGGAGGACTTGGTATTTTGGAGCCTTGGTACTATATATACCAAGTGGACTCGGTATTCCGTCATTGCACGAAATCTCTCCTCTCTCCTCTCTCTCTCTCTCTCTTCGCGTCCCATCTCCCCCCAAAACCCTTTTCATTTCTCTTTGGAGAAAAATGGCTGGAAGCTCAGCTCGGGAGCCGGATTTCTCGAAGATAATCATGTATTATTCTTCCCCTCGTCCGTATCTTCGATTTGATAGTAGTATTGTGGATTTTGGTTAGGTTTTGGGGTTGGATTTGAAATTTGGAGATTTTTGGTTAAAATCCAAAGTTGTGTTTTTGTTGTTTTTATTGGTTGTAAATGGAGTATTTGAGGTGATGAAGGAGTTAGGGGTGTTGGTTTTGAGTTTGGGTGTGAAAAACCCCATTAAAGCTCGACTTTTTCAGAAACCCGCAGGTCGCGATCGATCGCGGCTTGGCGCCGATCGATCGTGACATTATACTGATTTTGGGGAGACGATGAACAGTCGCGGAGATCAATCGCGAAGAATGGGCGATCGATCGCGGAGGACTTGCCGATCGATCGTGAGATCTGGCGATCGATCGCGGCTTTAATTTTTTCGGGCAGTAGACTAGGCCAAGCTACAAGCTAATAAAGACCTACTTGATTTGTGTTTGCAAGTGGCTAAGATAGTGGAGAAGAGTGTGCAAGTGAGCTTATACTTGTGTTGGTGTACAACTTGAACTATTGTAGGTTTACATTTGTTGGATCTATAATTTTCATATGACATTTGTTTATGACCACACACGCACGTTCACCGCTTTGTTAAGTATGAATTGTTTAGGGATTGAACTTGTTTCACTGTTAACTTTTCACCGCTTTCAATACTATGCATGTTTAAAACTATTGAGGCATTAAAGTAAGAACAAGTTATTTTGTTATGATGCTATGAGCCAAACAAAAAAGATTGTAGTTTTGTCTGATTTACTCGAGGTCGAGTAAAGTTTAAGTATGGGGGTATTTGATGTGACTAGAAATAGACACATCTATTGCGCTTAATTGTCTACGATTTGGTATGTTTTGATGGATAATTTAATACATATGCTACCTAATCGTATATTTGTGTAATTGTAGGGAAATCAAAGAAATCGAGCAAACAAGGGCGAATAAGGATCAATAAATGCATTGGAGTTGACAAGGGAACAAAGTAGACCAAGAAAAATGCATAAAACTTATATAAGGTGCTCGATCAGTCGCCTGGAAGAGCTCGATCGATCGAGCAAGACAGAAAATCTAAGCAACAAATTATGCGAGTGCTCGATCGATCGAGAGGAAGAGCTCGATCGATCGAGCGAGGCCGGGAATTAGCGATTGATCGAGCGAGGCAGGGAATGGGCGTTCGATCAGCTGTAGTGTTTTGGAAAGTTGGAGACTTGATTTCTTTCCTTCTGGCTTGGACTCTAACCTACCATATCAGCCTCCACACCTCTATATACTCGAAAATTAGCCTCTTTAGGAGAGGATTCAGACTTTAGAACATAGTTTTCAATAGTAGAAAAAATTTTCTTTCATCTTTTGTGAAGAACGGTTGAAGAACGAAGACGGAAGCGACGCTCCAGAATCATGATTCCTTTTAGTAACTTTTATTTTACCATTAGGTTAATGTTTTCTAGATTAGATTTGCTTGTTTTTAATCCAATTATGAGTAGCTAAACACTTTGATTCTTGGTCGAGGGATACTTGCCTTTGGAATAAAAACACTTGTGAAAATTTTGGTTTGATTGTTGAATTTTTAATTCAATTTCAATTTGTTTTTCAGATTATGACTATTATGATTGTTGTGTTTGATTGATAGATTAATCACCTAATAATCACATAAACTATCTAATGCTAATTAAAGAAGTAACTAAGATTGATAATTACCTGTTGTTGGTGTTATTAAATTCTTAGGATAAACGATTGGATGATTAATTCTAACGGCTGTAGTTTTTATTAATTAGATTCATCAAACTTACTAGTTTTTGAAGCTATCATTGATTTAATCTTAACGGCTGTAGTTTTGGTTAAAGATTCGATAAGAGTTGAATTGAATGTTGTTTTCTATTTGACTACGATTAAGGTGATGGATGAATTAAATTTTCAATTGATGAATTATTGAATGAATTCAAATGTTTAAGTGATTTGATGATCAAGTGAATAATTTCCAAAGGTAAAGTTGACCAAAAATCAAGAATTGCTTTTTAATCTTGATAATCTAGTAATTTGCTTGATTTAGCTTAATTTAGTTATAGTTAAAGAATTTCGAAAAACCCCCATATTTTGATACTTGTTAGCACAAACATACTAACTTCCCTGTGGGGTCGATCCCTACTTACGCTGCTATATTAATTTGTTGTTAACTAAGAAGGGTTAATGTAAGGACCCCAAGCCCTTAACCCTTGATTAGTGTATTAACCACTATGTGTGGCACATGCTTTCAATAAAAATCAATCGGGAAAACACTAGTAAACCACGATGTACACATACCAAACCTGGTCTCCACTTTCAAACCTCCTCCATCAAATGAGCAGTCGCATCATTGCAACTCAATTTGGGCAACTCACGGCCACAGATTCACACAAAAGACATCTCACAAGATGTCCACCTCCGGATATTCCAAGGATCACATCCTGATCATAAATAAACCATCGAGACTCCACAGAGCTCAAATTCTGAAAGGACATGCAATAAACCCATGGCATCCTCAACGCTTGTGCAGCTACACCCAACCAATCCGAATTCCTGCCATCCCTTGATAATCCTAGGATTTAACAATCCAAACTTGGGAAGGCTATCGCATAACTCGAAGGAAAACAGCAACAAGGAAACACCTCAACCCACACAAGATAATCCCTCCTCAAAGGGAGTCAACTAACTTCACGATTGTTTCTCATAATTTATCGTGCCATGGAGATTCCCAATCTCAAGGTGTTCAATATCTCTCATCAGAGACCATCCAAAAATAGTATAACTCTATGCTTGACAAAAGGAAATCAATAACTGGCATCCGTATACTCACCGGTATACCTGCCTAGGCAAGGACATCACATGCATACTCAATGCACTTGGCTCGGGTATCTACAACATACCCCTAAGCCCCAAACACAACTGTCAATTCTGAGTCATTCCCATGCAGTGAAGAATGATAATCGACGATCAACAACACGGCGTGATTCCCAAAATCAACACCACACGTACCAACTTACCGAATCCTTCAAAGATTCCCAAATAGGTATAACACTACCTCCTTCCCCACAAGGGAAGTGCTATCGAACTCGAGATCCACTAGTCTTGAACCACCGTTCGGAAAAACTGGATACAATAACACCCATTGCATCCCAAGTACACGGATTCCCCAGATCGAGTCAACGACGACTTGATGACTCTCTTGTTGGTACTCCAACATTATGAGCTGTCCCAGACAAGTCCCTCAAGACAAAAGATGCATAACGTTCTCATGAGGTGTTACATGCCTCAAACATCATGCTACAAAGGGACAATCAAAAGCCTGCCAAAAGTCTTCATCGTATCATCATACGATTCACCAAACTCGGTTCCAACGTGTAGTATCATGGCTCCAACAAGCACACTATATCATTCCCCCAATATCTGGCTAGCAAAGCACTGTCTCCATAGGCTCATATCAAGCCCACCAACAAACCATATGTTCCATCTCGGTATGCCATACCGTACAAACCGTTAGAGTAATGGGTCATCGCCCAACATATCTCTAAAATACCAAGCACAATGGACAACCCGGTGTCCTTGCTCACTTATGATGCAATCATAATCCGTTAAGACTTATCCCACACCCTCAGGGTGGGTGTAACCATGTCTACCCTACATCACAACACAAGCGAGTAGTTTCCTCAATGGCTACTCTTACCACCAATCACTTGGCCCTAGCCAAACCAACGAGCATACCCAAGGATATCATTGCTCGACAAATATTTACCTCTATAACATGATGTGGTACATTTACCAGTACAATACATCCAATACTCCACCGAGCAAACCTGCTCGGCAAAAAGGTCTCGTCAACTAGTGACCCAGACTCTACCATGTGCTCACCATCGGCACTCAAACCATACAACCAAATACATAACATAAATATATTAACCATCAAAACGACGCTACACGTCTACAGAGAACATCCACTATGTCATTGTCATCCCGTGACGGTACCTGTCAACATACGACTTTGAAATAATATTGTCGACTCGTGACGGTATATGTCGATACACGACGTCTATAGTCTCATCGTCAAACACATGACAACATAAGTAAATTAACACATGATATCCACAATAGTGCTAAATAAACAGTAATATGCCATACCTCATTGCTAACAATATAGCGGCATACCAGTCTCCGTCATCCAACAGTGGTACGCAATCAGCACCCATCGCTCGTAGGTGGCGTAATCCAGCGTCATGTACATAGCGGCATAACCGTCGCTATAGAATCAGTGGCATAATCCCTCGTCATAGAGTTAGCGGCATAATACATCGCTATAGACATCTGGCGGCATGAACCATCGCCATAGATGTAGCGGAATGTACCATCGCTATGAACACCCGGCGGCATAAGCCATCGCCAATGGAATAGCGGAACGAACCATCGCTATGAATATATCCGGCGGCAAGAATCATCGCCAATCAATATAGCGGAATGAACCATCGCTATCAATATATCCGGCGGCAAGAATCATCGCCAATCAATATAGCGGAATGAACCATCGCTATCAATATATCCGGCGGCAAGAATCATCGCCAATCAATATAGCGGAATGAACCATCGCTATCAATATATCCGGCGGCAAGAACCATCGCCAATCAATATAGCGGAATGAGACATCGCTATCAATACACTTGGCGGCATGAACCATCGCCAACCAACATAGCGGAATGAGACATCGCTATCAATACACTTGGCGGCATGAATCATCGCCAACCAACATAGCGGAATGAGACATCGCTATCAATATCGATAATGTGGTTGTTCCGGTCTTGTTATAGCAGCGGAATTTTAGGACCCCTCGCTTCGACATATAGCAGCATCATATGATATCCCTCGCTTCGACAATGACAGCGGCATGTTACCTCGCTTAGACATGACAGCGGCAAATATCATATTACCATCGCTTCATATGACACCGGCAAGTACCTCCCTCGCTCGAATATAACAACTACCGGAACTTCCACTAGCTCCATGTACCTGCATCCAGGTTAATACCACAGTTCACAATATAATGATCGATATCACGTTCCAGTTATAACCACAATATTTCACATTAATTACTAGAATTGTGACTGTTCCGGTCCCAATACAACAGCGAAATTTTAGGACCCCTGGCGTCGACAATGACAGGGCATTTTACCTCGCTTAGACATGACAGCGGCAAGTACATCCCTTGTGATGTCCCCGAAATGATTAATTGTGTTTAAGGCATTAATTGTGTTCATATGATTAAATATGATTAATTATGGTGGTAATTGCCTTATGTGTTAGAATTAATTGCCATGTGGAAATGCTTGGTCATGTGGACTGGTAGAGCATTTCAGGGTGCATGTTATGCATGTTGGGTAATTGGGTGTTTCAATGGCTTACATGTGTTGGTAGTCATTTATTTTGTGAAATATGCATTTAATTGGAATTTGGTGCATTGTGGTGAAATGTGTTTAAAATACCATGTTGGGGTATAATTTACATCATGTTAATTGTTGGGGGTACAAATTTAAATAAAATTTTAACCCTTTATCTCACCCCCTTTTATTCCACTTTATCCCTCCACTCAAAATCCCCAATCTCTCCCAAACCCTTACTTTCCCCTCAAACTCGATTTTGGCTTCTAAGTGGGAAGGAAGTGCTTGCAAAAGTTTCATTTTGGTGATTCTTGGTAAGATTTAATGTCTAGGATGTTTATATATCACTTCTTGTTGTTCTTGAAGTGTTTGGTTTGAGTTTTGGTAGGTTTTAAAAAGGGTTTGAAATGGGTTTGTTTGGGTTAGTGTGATTTTTGGTGGGATGTTGGATTTTTAGTGGTTTTATGATGTGTGTTGAAGGTTTTAAGTGTTTTAATGTTTTTGAGTTGTTGGTATAAATGGTGTTGAGGTTGGTGAAGGTTTCAAAGTGCAAAAATGGTGATTTTCGTGGTACAGGGGCTGGCGATCGATCGCCCGTTTTTGGCGATCGATCGCGAGCAGGCAGTAGGCTCCAGAAGCCTTTGGCGATCGATCGCCACTTTTGGGCGATCGAGCTCACCGATCGATCGCCCAAAAGTGGCGATCGATCGCCGAAAGCAAAAATTTGTTGGTTCAGGCAGTGTGATCTCGCGATCGATCGGGACATCTTGGCGATCGATCGCGAGACACACAAATGTGTGTTTTTGGCTTTTTTGTGGAATTTTTGGATATTGGACTATAATTGGCATCTAATATTGATTTGTATGGTTGTGTAGAACCATCCCAGGTACCAACAACATCGAGGAGATAAAGTTATACAACTTCTCCACTTTTGAGACTAAGGTACGTAGTGAGACGTACGAGCATCGGACGGTAAAACGTGCCATACCTTTGATTATGTATATTGTGGATAGTGAATCCTTATACGTGATGGTATATGTGAAATGACTGTGATTTACTGTGATAATGGAATCAACTATTGTGTTTGATTAATGTGATGGAATTGATGAATGTTCCGGTAGCCTTTATCTCCGAGCGAGGGAGGTATTTGCCGCTGTCATATGAAGCGATGGTAATATGATATTTGCCGATGTCATGTCTAAGCGAGGTAACATGCCGCTGTCATTGTCGAAGCGAGGGATATCATATGATGCCGCTATATGTCGAAGCGAGGTGTCCTAAAATTCCGCTGTTGTATTGGGACCGGAACAGTCACAATTCTAGTGATTAATGTGGAATATCGTGGATATAATTGGAAACGCGTTATCGATCATTATATTGTGAACTAATGATTTTGTGCATAAGTTTGTGAAACAGGAACAACAATGAAATGTGCTAATGTGGTGATCAAGGAGCATATCTATTAATTGTCTCATGCGCTTAATTATTTTATTAAGTTGAATTATGCTAAGTGGTGATATGTATATGCTCATAGTGAGTTGTTCCTGTAGGTACGCTTTTGGACAAAAGGGGCTAAGGGTTGGGTTGAACTGTGAGCTGAAGGAGACATGAAAGAAGATAGAATACAGGATTTTTGCTAGTCTTAGCATTCATTTTGGGAATGTAACTAACTAACTATCGAAGTTTTATTTTTGGCCTGTAATTTCATTGAGCTCACATAACAACCAGAACTCTAAGATGTCTCTAATACATATTTAGCCCTGTTTACATCTTGATTTCGCTGTTAAGGTAGAGAGGCCTTACATTAGTGGTATCAGAGTAGTGGTTAGAGAACCCGGGAACGAGTGAAGGGTAGCCTTAGCAATAAGTTGGCTAGGCGTCTACTTTTAAACATGTTGTGCGCATGTGAAGTATGTGACTGTTATGCTAACGTGTTATGGCTTTCTAACGATGTATTATGTGAATTGTTTTTGTATATTGTTGTTAACCCTTGTGTTGCAGTATGGCAGCAAATGTCGATGTTGGTGATGCAGTAAGTGTAAATGCTAGTGCTAGGCACACAAATCCCCTACCGCCGCCAGCCTTGGGCGAAGAGCCGTCCGAACAGCAGTTATTGCCGGGAGAGCTGAGTTTGACTCAATTTCTAGCTTATCGACCCCGACTTTTGAAGGGACTGAAACAGGGGAGAAGGCCGACGAATGGCTAGAGAGGTTGGAGCAGATATTTGTAGCTGCCCCGTGCGCAAAGACAGCTTGGATACGGCTAGCAGAGTTTCAATTGGCCAAAAAGGCGCTGATGTGGTGGAAGACCACAGTGATTGAACAGGAGGCTCAGGGTCAGGAAATAAACTGGAAGCTGTTTAGGACTCGATTTCTGACCCAATACTTCTCAGCAGCGGCATGGCAGGCTAAAGAGGATGAATTCACTAGCTTGAGGCAAGGTACTATGCCGGTGTCTGACTATGCTCTCCAGTACTGTTCCTTACTTAGATATGTGCCTCATATCGCCACTAGCACCCAAGCAAAGATGAGGAACTTTATGAAAGGCTTGAGGCCGGAGTTGTATGATAGGGTGATCACTTATGGCCCTACTTGTTTTGATGACGCCCTGGCACGAGCTGAGCTGGCAGAATTAGGAGTGGGTGCATATCCGACTGTGGCACCGCCTCCAGCACCATCACAGAGGCCGACCCCTGAAAACTTGAAGCCAAGGGGTGATCATTTTAAGTCAAAGGGAAACTCATCATCTTCCAGATTCAGTGGTAGATGGTCGGATGCTCGTGGAAGGGGTGGTCGTGGAAGTAATGCTCCGCCTAGGGGACAGTCGCAAGCTAGCAGCTTCAAAAAAGTTAAGTGTTTTCTGTGCAGAGGACACCATTCAGTAAAAGGATGCTCTGCTTGTTATGAATGTGGGAAACATGGTCACTTGGCCCGAAATTGTCCTAACCGGGGAGGGCCACAGAACACTATGGGGAGACCTTCAGACAAGCCAGCACAGCAGAGACCACCATTTGCACCGAGGCCATTGGGAGGACAGCCGTTGGGGCCACCTCAAGGGCAAGTGTACGCCCTAACCAGGGAGCAGGCTACAGCAGCTCCAGAGGAAGTGATAGCGGGTACGTGTCATTTATTTACGCACCCTGCTTATATTTTGATAGATACAGATGCGTCACACTCCTTTGTGTCGACGAGTTTTGTGGAGAGGCACCGTATATGCACGACTCCGTCACCCACGCCTCTTGTGGTTTCGACACCCGCTGGAAAGAGTGTGATTGCAGATCGGTTTGTTGATGGCGGCCTCATTTATTTTGAGGGCAACAAGTTGAAGTCAGATTTTATTGTTCTGGGAATGTCGGACTTCGACTGCATTGTGGGTATTGATGTGCTGAACAGATATCAGGCAGTAGTGGACTCCAGTCAGAGGACAGTACGGTTCAGATCTGATTTAGGGGTTCGGTGGACTTTTTATGGGGATGTTTCCCGCTCAAGAATTCCGTTGATATCGGCCTTAAAGATGACTCAGTTATTGGAACGTGGGCATGAGGGTTATCTTATTTATGCCATTGACATTGCTGGAAAGAAAGAAGAGTTAAGAGTCGAGGATATACCCGTAGTTGCCGAGTTTGCCGATGTATTTCCGGAGGAGATTCCCGGATTCCCGCCGGTTAGGGAAGTCGAGTTCGGGATCGAATTATTACCGGGGACATCCGCTATTTCTCGTGCCCCATACAGGATGGCACCAGCGGAGTTAAGAGAGCTGAAAGAGCAGCTACAGGAACTACTTGATAAGGGTTACATACGCCCCAGCGTATCACCTTGGGGTGCGCCTGTGTTATTTGTGAAAAAGAAAGATGGGTCGATGAGATTGTGCATCGACTACAGGCAATTGAATAAGGCCACAGTGAAGAATAAATACCCTCTTCCGCGGATCGATGACTGGTTTGATCAGTTGCAGGGTACGAGGTTGTACAATAAGATTGATTTGAGGTCGGGGTACCACCAGATCCGAGTTAGAGAGGATGATGTGCAGAAGACAGCCTTCCGGACCCGTTATGGTCACTATGAGTTTTTGGTCATGCCGTTTGGAGTGACAAACGCCCCGGCTGTGTTTATGAGCTTGATGAACCGAGTGTTCCAACCCTATTTGGATCAATTCGTCATCGTATTTATTGACGATATACTTATCTATTCTCGGAGCGAGGAAGAACATAGGAATCATTTGAGGACAGTGCTCCAGATTCTGAGGGACAATCAGTTGTATGCAAAGCGGAGCAAGTGTGAATTTTGGTTGAGCAGCGTGGTATTTTTGGGGCATGTGATCTCTAGTGATGGGATATCTGTGGATCCCAGGAAAGTGGAGGCAGTGATGGATTGGTCTGCGCCTACATCTGTGCCCGAGATCCGTAGCTTCCTCGGTTTAGCGGGTTACTACCGACGTTTCTTCGAGGGATTCTCTAAGATCGCTTAGCCGTTGACGCAGTTGACTCAGAAGGGTGTTCCGTTTTCATGGTCTGAGGCATGTGAGCAAAGCTTCCACGAGTTGAAGCACCGGTTGACTACAGCACCTGTTCTGGTGATCCCCTCAGAGAACGAAAGGTTTGCTTTGTACACGGATGCATCACTGCAGGGATTGGGCTGTGTACTGATGCAGGATAAGCATGTGGTGGCTTATGCATCGAGGCAGTTGAAGCCTCATGAGACCAGGTACCCGGTTCATGATTTGGAACTGGCGGCCATTATTTTCGCTTTGAAAATTTGGCGGCATTATCTTTATGGTACTTCTTTTACCATTTACACGGACCATAAGAGCTTGAAGTTCCTATTTACCCAAGCAGAACTGAATATGAGGCAAAGGAGGTGGATGGACTTGCTCAAGGACTATGATTGCGAGATAGATTACCATCCAGGGAAGGCGAACCTGACAGCTGACGCCTTAAGTAGGAAGGTGAAGTATACGGCAGAGGATGTTATTCAGTTATCGGCCTTGATGACCTCTTGTTGTCATTTGAGATATGACTTTGATTTAGATGCATCGCCGGTGTTTGTATCGACCCTATTGGCAGAACCGGACATCTTTGAACTTATCAGGAAAGCTCAGGTGACAGACGTTGAGGTACAGAGATGGTTATCATATTTACGTCTGGGTCAGTTATCGAAGTTCAGAGTAGCAGAAGATGGTTCCTTGAGGCTTGGTAACCGTTGGGTAGTGCCGAGGGCACCAGAGTTGCGTCAAGAAATCTTGCATCGTGCTCATAGTAGCAGATTTAGCATCCATCCAGGTGGGAGAAAGATGTACAAGGACTTGTGTGATCAATTTTGGTGGAGACGGATGAAGAGAGACGTTATATCATTGGTTAAGAAGTGCCTGATTTACCAACAAGTGAAAGCAGAAAGGCAGAGGCCCGGAGGCGAGTTGAAGAGTTTAGAGATACCAGAATGGAAGTGGGAGCACATCTCTATGGATTTCGTGACCCACTTGCCAAGGACTGCCTCGGGGTTAGATGCGATCTGGGTGATTGTGGATCGACTGACGAAGGTGGCTCACTTCATCCCATATTGTATGTCTTACACATACTTAAAGATGGCCCAGTTGTATGTACGGGACGTGGTGAGATTGCATGGCATCCCAGTCTCGATTGTGTCTGATAGAGACCCGCGGTTCACATAGAACTTTTGGGAGGGTCTTCAATCGGCTTTGGGTACAGAAGTGAGGCTGAGTACGGCTTATCACCCTCAGACAGATGGTCAGAAAGAGCGTACCATACAGACGCTTGAGGATATATTGAGGGCATGTGTTTTGGAGTTCGATATTCCGTGGCAAGATTCAGTGCCACTTGTGGAGTTCTCTTACAACAACAGTTATCAGGCGAGCATTCAGATGGCTCCATTCGAGGCCCTTTACGGTCGACGATGTAGGTCACCGTTGTACTGGGAAGATTTGACTAGTAAAACGGTCGGAGGGCCGGAATTGATTCGAGAAATGGAGGAGAAAATCAAAGTGATCCGTCAGAAAATGAAAGCGGCTCAAGATAGGCAAGCGGCATATGCTAATAAACAACGGCGACCATTGGAATTCCAAGTGGGAGACAGAGTCTTTCTGAAATCTCACCTTTTAGAGGTGTGGTTCGTTTCGGTATGCGTGGGAAGTTGTCTCCGAGATATGTTGGGCCGTACGAGGTATTGCAGCGCATCGGCACGTTGGCTTATCGTTTGGCCCTACCGCCGTCCTTGTCTGGTATACATGATGTCTTCCATGTATCTATGTTGAGGAAGTATGAACCAGACCCGTCTCATGTGTTGCAGCCTTCAGAGGTTCAGTTGAGTTCAAATGTATCCTATGTTGAACGGCCAGTCAGAATTCTGGATCGAGAGGATCGCAGACTTCGAAGCAAGGTTATACCGATGGTCAAGGTTCAGTGGGATCGTCGGGGTGTCGAAGAGGCCACGTGGGAGACGGAACGGCATATGGTGCAGCACTACCCGGAACTATTCTCTGGTATGTGTTTATGTTTAGTTTCTTTTGGGGTAAGTGAATACGATTTCGAGGACGAAATCTTCTAAGTAGGGGAGTATTGTGATGTCCCCGAAATGATTAATTGTGTTTAAGGCATTAATTGTGTTCATATGATTAAATATGATTAATTATGGTGGTAATTGCCTTATGTGTTAGAATTAATTGCCATGTGGAAATGCTTGGTCATGTTGACTGGTAGAGCATTTCAGGGTGCATGTTATGCATGTTGGGTAATTGGGTGTTTCAATGGCTTACATGTGTTGGTAGTCATTTATTTTGTGAAATATGCATTTAATTGGAATTTGGTGCATTGTGGTGAAATGTGTTTAAAATGCCATGTTGGGGTATAATTTACATCATGTTAATTGTTGGGGTACAAATTTAAATAAAAGTTTAACCCTTTACCTCACCCCCTTTTATTCCACTTTATCCCTCCACTCAAAATCCCCAATCTCTCCCAAACCCTTACTTTCCCCTCAAACTCGATTTTGGCTTCTAAGTGGGAAGGAAGTGCTTGCAAAAGTTTCATTTTGGTGATTCTTGGTAAGATTTAATGCCTAGGATGTTTATATATCACTTCTTGTTGTTCTTGAAATGTTTGGTTTGAGTTTTGGTAGGTTTTAAAAAGGGTTTGAAATGGGTTTGTTTGGGTTATTGTGATTTTTGGTGGGACGTTGGATTTTTAGTGGTTTTATGATGTGTGTTGAAGGTTTTAAGTGTTTTAATGTTTTTGAGTTGTTGGTATAAATGGTGTTGAGGTTGGTGAAGGTTTCAAAGTCCAAAAATGGTGATTTTCGTGGTACAGGGGCTGGCGATCAATCGCCCGTTTTTGGCGATCGATCGCGAGCAGGCAGTAGGCTCCAGAAGCCTTTGGCGATCGATCGCCACTTTTGGGCGATCGATCGGTGAGCTTGGCGATCGATCGCGCCGAATGCAAAAATTTGTTGGTTCGGGCAGTGTGATCTCGCGATCGATCGGGACATCTTGGCGATCGATCGCGAGACACACAAATGTGTGTTTTTGGCTTTTTTGTGGAATTTTTGGATATTGGACTATAATTGGCATCTAATATTGATTTGTATGGTTGTGTAGAACCATCCCAGGTACCAACAACATCGAGGAGAAAAAGTTATACAACTTCTCAACTTTTGAGACTAAGGTACGTAGTGAGACGTACGAGCATCGGACGGTAAAACGTGCCATACGTTTGATTGTGTATATTGTGGATAGTGAATCCTTATACGTGATGGTATATGTGAAATGACTGTGATTTACTGTGATAATGGAATCAACTATTGTGTTTGATTAATGTGATGGAATTGATGAATGTTCCGGTAGCCTTTATCTCCGAGCGAGGGAGGTACTTGCCACTATCATATGAAGCGATGGTAATATGATATTTGCCGCTGTCATGTCTAAGCGAGGTAACATGCCGCTGTCATTGTCGAAGCGAGGGATATCATATGATGCCGCTATATGTCGAAGCGAGGGGTCCTAAAATTCCGCTGTTGTATTGGGACCGGAACAGTCACAATTCTAGTGTTTAATGTGGAATATCGTGGATATAATTGGAAACGCGTTATCGATCATTATATTGTGAACTAATGATTTTCTGCATAAGTTTGTGAAACAGGAACAACAATGAAATGTGCTAATGTGGTGATCAAGTAGCATATCTATTAATTGTCTCATGCGCTTAATTATTTTATTAAGTTGAATTATGCTAAGTGGTGATATGTATATGCTCATAGTGAGTTGTTCCTGTAGGTACGCTTTTGGACAAAAGGGGCTAAGGGTTGGGTTGAACTGTGAGCTGAAGGAGACATGAAAGAAGATAGAATACAGGATTTTTGCTAGTCTTAGCATTCATTTTGGGAATGTAACTAACTAACTATCGAAGTTTTATTTTTGGCCTGTAATTTCATTGAGCTCACATAACAACCAGAACTCTAAGATGTCTCTAATACATATTTAGCCCTGTTTACATCTTGATTTCGCTGTTAAGGTAGAGAGGCCTTACAATAGTGGTATCAGAGCAGTGGTTAGAGAACCCGGGAACGAGTGAAGGGTAGCCTTAGCAAAAAGTTGGCTAGGCGTCTACTTTTAAACATGTTGTGCGCATATGAAGTATGTGACTGTTATGCTAATGTGTTATGGCTTTCTAACGATGTATTATGTGAATTGTTTTTGTATATTGTTGTTAACCCTTGTGTTGCAGTATGGCAGCAAATGTCGATGTTGGTGATGCAGTAAGTGTAAATGCTAGTGCTAGGCACACAAATCCCCTACCGCCGCCAGCCTTGGGCGAAGAGCCGTCCGAACAGCAGTTATTGCCGACTTTCTAGCTTATCGACCCCCGACTTTTGAAGGGACTGAAACAGGGGAGAAGGCCGAGGAATGGCTAGAGAGGTTGGAGCAGATATTTGTAGCTGCCCCGTGCCCAAAGACAGCTTGGATACGGCTAGCAGAGTTTCAATTGGCCAAAAAGGCGCTGATGTGGTGGAAGACCACAGTGATTGAACAGGAGGCTCAGGGTCAGGAAATAAACTGGAAGCTGTTTAGGAATCGATTTCTGACCCGATACTTCTCAGCAGCGGCACGGCAGGCTAAAGAGGATGAATTCACTAGCTTGAGGCAAGGTACTATGCCGGTGTCTGACTATGCTCTCCAGTACTGTTCCTTACTTAGATATGTGCCTCATATCGCCACTAGCACCCAAGCAAAGATGAGGAACTTTATGAAAGGCTTGAGGCCGGAGTTGTATGATAGGGTGACCACTTATGACCCTACTTGTTTTGATGACGCCCTGGCACGAGCTGAGCTGGCAGAATTAGGAGTGGGTGCATATCCGACTGTGGCACCGCCTCCAGCACCATCACAGAGGCCGACCCCTGAAAACTTGAAGCCAAGGGGCGATCATTTTAAGTCAAAGGGAAACTCATCATCTTCCAGATTCAGTGGTAGATGGTCGGATGCTCGTGGAAGGGGTGGTCGTGGAAGTAATGCTCCGCCTAGGGGACATTCGCAAGCTAGCAGCTTCGAAAAAGTTAAGTGTTTTCTGTGCAGAGGACCCCATTCAGTGAAAGGATGCTCTGCTTGTTATGAATGTGGGAAACATGGTCACTTGGCCCGAAATTGTCCTAACCGAGGAGGGCCATAGAACACTATGGGGAGACCTTCAGACAGGCCAGCGCAGCAGAGACCACCATTTGCACCGAGGCCATTGGGAGGACAGCCGTTGGGGCCACCTCAAGGGCAAGTGTACGCCCTAACCAGGGAGCAGGCTACAGCAGCTCCAGAGGAAGTTATAGCGGGTACGTGTCATTTATTTACGCACCCTGCTTATATTTTGATAGATACAGGTGCGTCACACTCCTTTGTGTCGACGAGTTTTGTGGAGAGGCACCGTATATGCACGACTCCGTCACCCACGCCTCTTGTGGTTTCGACACCCGCTGGAAAGAGTGTGATTGCAGATCAGTTTGTTGATGGCGGCCTCATATATTTTGAGGGCAACAAGTTGAAGTTAGATTTGATTGTTCTTGGAATGTTGGACTTCGACTGCATTGTGGGTATTGATGTGTTGAACAGATATCAGGCAGTAGTGGACTGCAGTCAGAGGACAGTACGGTTCAGATCTGATTTAGGGGTTCGGTGGACTTTTTATGGGGATGGTTCCCGCTCAAGAATTCCGTTGATATCGGCCTTAAAGATGACTCAGTTATTGGAACGTGGGCATGAGGGTTATCTTATTTATGCCATTGACATTGCTGGAAATAAAGAAGAGTTAAGAGTCGAGGATACACCCGTAGTTGCCGAGTTTGCCGATGTATTTCCGGAGGAGATTCTCGGATTCCAGCCAGTTAGGGAAGTCAAGTTCGGGATCGAATTATTACCGGGGACATCCGCTATTTCTCGTGCCCCTTACAGGATGGCACCAGCGGAGTTAAGAGAGCTGAAAGAGCAGCTACAGGAACTACTTGATAAGGGTTACATACGCCCCAGCGTATCACCTTGGGGTACGCCTGTGTTATTTGTGAAAAAGAAAGATGGGTCGATGAGATTGTGCATCGACTACAGGCAATTGAATAAGGCCACAGTGAAGAATAAATACGCTCTTCCGCAGATCGATGACTTGTTTGATCAGTTGCAAGGTACGAGGTTGTACAGTAAAATGGATTTGAGGTCGGGGTACCACCAGATCCGAGTTAGAGAGGATGATGTGCAAAAGACAGCCTTCCGGACCCGTTATGGTCACTATGAGTTTTTGGTCATGCCGTTTGGAGTGACAAACGCCCCGGCTGTGTTTATGAGCTTGATGAACCGAGTGTTCCAACCCTATTTGGATCAATTCGTCATCGTATTTATTGACGATATACTTATCTATTCTCGAAGCGAGGAAGAACACAGGAATCATTTGAGGACAGTGCTCCAGATTCTGAGAGACAATCAGTTGTATGCAAAGCTGAGCAAGTGTGAATTTTGGTTGAGCAGCTTGGTATTTTTGGGGCATGTGATCTCTAGTGATGGGATATCTGTGGATCCCAGGAAAGTGGAGGTAGTGATGGATTGGTCTGCGCCTACATCTGTGCCCGAGATCCGTAGCTTCCTCGGTTTAGCGGGTTACTACAGACGTTTCGTCGAGGGATTCTCTAAGATCGCTAAGCCGTTGACGCTGTTGACTCAGAAGGGTGTTCCGTTTTCATGGTCTGAGGCATGTGAGCAAAGCTTCCAAGAGTTGAAGCACCGGTTGACTACAGCACCTGTTCTGGTGATCCCCTCAGAGAACGAAAGGTTTGCTTTTTACACGGATGCATCACTACAGGGATTGGGCTGTGTACTGATGCAGGATAAGCATGTGGTGGCTTATGCATCGAGGCAGTTGAAGCCTCATGAGACCAGGTACCCGGTTCATGATTTGGAACTGGCGGCCATTATTTTCGCTTTGAAAATTTGGCGGCATTATCTTTATGGTTCTTCTTTTACCATTTACACGGACCATAAGAGCTTGAAGTTCCTATTTACCCAAGCAGAACTGAATATGAGGCAAAGGAGGTGGATGGACTTGCTCAAGGACTATGATTGCGAGATAGAGTACCATCCAGGGAAGGCGAACCTGACAGCTGACGCCTTAAGTAGGAAGGTGAAGTATACGGCAGAGGATGTTATTCAGTTATCGGCCTTGATGACCTCTTGTTGTCATTTGGGATATGACTTTGATTTAGATGCATCGTCGGTGTTTGTATCGACCCTATTGGCAGAACCGGACATCTTTGAACTTATCAGGAAAGCTCAGGTGACAGACGTTGAGGTACAGAGATGGTTATCATATTTACGTCTGGGTCAGTTATCGAAGTTCAGAGTAGCAGAAGATGGTTCCTTGAGGCTTGGTAACCGTTGGGTAGTGCCGAGGGCACCAGAGTTGCGTCAAGAAATCTTGCATCGTGCTCATAGTAGCAGATTTAGCATCCATCCAGGTGGGAGAAAGATGTACAAGGACTTGTGTGATCAATTTTGGTGGAGACGGATGAAGATAGACGTTATATCATTCGTTAAGAAGTGCCTGATTTGCCAACAAGTGAAAGCAGAAAGGCAGAGGCCCGGAGGCGAGTTGAAGAGTTTAGAGATACCAGAATGGAAGTGGGAGCACATCTCTATGGATTTCGTGACCCACTTGCCAAGGACTGCCTCGGGGTTCGATGCGATCTGGGTGATTGTGGATCGACTGACGAAGGTGGCTCACTTCATCCCATATTGTATGTCTTACACATACTTAAAGATGGCCCAGTTGTATGTACGGGACGTGGTGAGATTGCATGGCATCCCAGTCTCAATTGTGTCTGATAGAGACCCGCGGTTCACATCGCACTTTTGGGAGGGTCTTCAATCGGCTTTTGGTACAGAAGTGAGGCTGAGTACGGCTTATCACCCTCAGACAGATGGTCAGACAGAGCGTACCATACAGACGCTTGAGGACATATTGGGGGCATGTGTTTTGGAGTTCGATACTCCGTGGCAAGATTCGGTGCCACTTGTGGAGTTCTCTTACAACAACAGTTATCAGGCGAGCATTCAGATGGCTCCATTCGAGGCCCTTTACGGTCGATTTTGTAGGTCACCGTTGTACTGGGAAGATTTGACTAGTAAAACGGTCGGAGGGCCGGAATTGATTCGAGAAATGGAGGAGAAAATCAAAGTGATCCGTCAGAAAATGAAAGCGGCTCAAGATAGGCAAGCGGCATATGCTAATAAACAACGGCGACCATTGGAATTCCAAGTGGGAGACAGAGTCTTTCTGAAAATCTCACCTTTTAGAGGTGTGGTTCGTTTCGGTATCCGTGGGAAGTTGTCTCCGAGATATGTTGGGCCGTACGAGGTATTGCAGCGCATCGGCATGTTGGCTTATCGTTTGGCCCTACCGCCGTCCTTGTCTGGTATACATGATGTCTTCCATGTATCTATGTTGAGGAAGTATGAACCAGACCCGTCTCATGTGTTGCAGCCTTCAGAGGTTCAGTTGAGTTCAGATGTATCCTATGTTGAACGGCCAGTCAGAATTCTGGATCGAGAGGATCGCAGACTTCGAAGCAAGGTTATACCGATGGTCAAGGTTCAGTGGGATCATCGGGGTGTCGCAGAGGCCACGTGGGAGACGGAACGGCATATGGTGCAGCACTACCCGGAACTATTCTCTGGTATGTGTTTATGTTTAGTTTCTTTTTGGGTAAGTGCATGCGATTTCGAGGACGAAATCTTCTAAGTAGGGGAGTATTGTGATGTCCCCGAAATGATTAATTGTGTTTTAAGGCATTAATTGTGTTCATATGATTAAATATGATTAATTATGGTGGTAATTGCCTTATGTGTTAGAATTAATTGCCATGTGGAAATGCTTGGTCATGTGGACTGGTAGAGCATTTCATGGTGCATGTTATGCATGTTGGGTAATTGGGTGTTTCAATGGCTTACATGTGTTGGTAGTCATTTATTTTGTGAAATATGCATTTAATTGGAATTTGGTGCATTGTGGTGAAATGTGTTTAAAATACCATGTTGGGGTATAATTTACATCATGTTAATTGTTGGGGTACAAATTTAAATAAAAGTTTAACCCTTTACCTCACCCCCTTTTATTCCACTTTATCCCTCCACTCAAAATCCCCAATCTCTCCCAAACCCTTACTTTCCCCTCAAACTCGATTTTGGCTTCTAAGTGGGAAGGAAGTGCTTGCAAAAGTTTCATTTTGGTGATTCTTGGTAAGATTTAATGTCTAGGATGTTTATATATCACTTCTTGTTGTTCTTGAAGTGTTTGGTTTGAGTTTTTGTAGGTTTTAAAAAGGGTTTGAAATGGGTTTGTTTGGGTTAGTGTGATTTTTGGTGGGATGTTGGATTTTTAGTGGTTTTATGATGTGTGTTGAAGGTTTTAAGTGTTTTAATGTTTTTGAGTTGTTGGTATAAATGGTGTTGAGGTTGGTGAAGGTTTCAAAGTGCAAAAATGGTGATTTTCGTGGTACAGGGGCTGGCGATCAATCGCCCGTTTTTGGCGATCGATCGCGAGCAGGCAGTAGGCTCCAGAAGCCTTTGGCGATCGATCGTCCACTTTTGGGCGATCGATCGGTGAGCTTGGCGATCGATCGCGCCAAAAGTGGCGATCGATCGCCGAAAGCAAAAATTTGTTGGTTCGGGCAGTGTGATCTCGCGATCGATCGGGACATCTTGGCGATCGATCGCGAGACACACAAATGTGTGTTTTTGGCTTTTTTTGTGGAATTTTTGGATATTGGACTATAATTGGCATCTAATATTGATTTGTATGGTTGTGTAGAACCATCCCAGGTACCAACAACATCGAGGAGATAAAGTTATACAACTTCTCCACTTTTGAGACTAAGGTACGTAGTGAGACGTACGAGCATCGGACGGTAAAACGTGCCATTCGTTTGATTGTGTATATTGTGGATAGTGAATCCTTATACGTGATGGTATATGTGAAATGACTGTGATTTACTGTGATAATGGAATCAACTATTGTGTTTGATTAATGTGATGGAATTGATGAATGTTCCGGTAGCCTTTATCTCCGAGCGAGGGAGGTACTTGCCGCTGTCATATGAAGCGATGGTAATATGATATTTACCGCTGTCATGTCTAAGCGAGGTAACATGCCGCTGTCATTGTCGAAGCGAGGGATATCATATGATGCCGCTATATGTCGAAGCGTGGGGTCCTAAAATTCCGCTGTTGTATTGGGACCGGAACAGTCACAATTCTAGTGATTAATGTGGAATATCGTGGATATAATTGGAAACGCGTTATCGATCATTATATTGTGAACTAATGATTTTGTGCATAAGTTTGTGAAACAGGAACAACAATGAAATGTGCTAATGTGGTGATCAAGGAGCATATCTATTAATTGTCTCATGCGCTTAATTATTTTATTAAGTTGAATTATGCTAAGTGGTGATATGTATATGCTCATAGTGAGTTGTTCCTGTAGGTACGCTTTTGGACAAAAGGGGCTAAGGGTTGGGTTGAACTGTGAGCTGAAGGAGACATGAAAGAAGATAGAATACAGGATTTTTGCTAGTCTTAGCATTCATTTTGGGAATGTAACTAACTAACTATCGAAGTTTTATTTTTGGCCTGTAATTTCATTGAGCTCACATAACAACCAGAACTCTCAGATGTCTCTAATACATATTTAGCCCTGTTTACATCTTGATTTCACTGTTAAGGTAGAGAGGCCTTACATCCCTCGCTCGGAGATAAAGGCTACCGGAACATTCATCAATTCTACCACAATAATCAAACACAACAATTGGTTCCATTATCACAATATATCACTATCATTTCACATTAATCATCACATGTAAGGATCCACTATCCACGATATACATAATCAAAGGTGTAACACATTTTACCGTCCGAAGCCCGTACGTCTCACCTTTCCTCATTTTCCTACAAAATCAGATCCTTTAACATGAAGTGCTAGACATCACCATTAATGCCATCACATCGCATTCTACACGATTCCTGCAATTATAATGATTAGCACCACTTTTCATATCATAAAAGCACATAAACAACTAGTTGTGTCATACAACATTAATGTCATAATGCATAAATATGTGCTATCAATAACTTCCTAGGCCCTTAACAGCCCCAAAGAGCAACCACTGCTCTGATACCACTAATGTAAGGACCCCAAGCCCTTAACCCTTGATTTGTGTATTAACCACTATGTGTGGCACATGCTTTCAATAAAAATCAATCGGGAAACTCAGATGATGCTTTACCATTGAATGGAAATTACAAAATTTTCTTTAATACTCAATGTTATAAGATCATCATCCTAACAACATATAGACTCATGAAGTTCGCCCATTACCATCCCCTTTTTGCCACTTTTTACATTGTGGACTTTTATAAAAATTTGGGCAGAGTCTCCCCATAAATTGAGCTATCCCGGCACAACACATAACATAATTCCCGGCCAGGGAAGCACAATACTTAATAAATACAGAAATACTAAGTAAATTCCCAGCCAGGGAAAGCACCACACAATAGGACAACAAGAGTGGGCTTCAACACCCACAAAATACACCAATGACTCTCATATCATTTAGCAATTCTACCTCTAATTGCATGCTACATAGAATGAAAGAGAGAAAGGCTCATGCCTTTATATACAACCCATATACAAGTATAATCGTGCTCACATGCGAGCATCATAAATATGTATATAACCCTCAGGTGTATATAAGTACTCTATACGATACCGTGCTCCATCAAGCCCTGGTACCACGATCCTGGGAGTACATCAAATCAACAGCTCGAGCTCAGCTCCACAGCCATCGATGTACCTGTTTACCTGCCCCAACAGAGACAGCCCCCAACGGGGTGAGCATACCAATACACAAAATCCCATAATCACAATAATGAAATTCATAATTTACAACAAAAGTAAATACTAATGAATTTTAAATGATACTCCCTGGATGGTAACATCCTCATCCGGGATTCCGTGTACTGTCCCTGTTCTCACAATCATCAAACTCATCAAATCTCAAAAATCAGTAAATCAACACATTGATTTAACTCATCGCATGCCTAATTCTCAAGTATCAATAGATAGTGATTCCAAATTCATTATACATGCAAATATAGATATCTCAATATCTAATACTGATTTCACAACCTCGCTATCAATCACAGATAGCTCAAATGCCTAGCATTTATTTTACCAATTCTTCATTATACTTAGACATCTCAAATGTCTTATAATGAATACATGATTCCACGATCATTATCAGGCATCTCAATGCCCTACATTGGTCATATACATGCAGTACCCCATATACCTCGTAAGAGTTATCCAACTCTAGTGTCACGCACGCTTGTGGCGGCGATATCAAGATTTGGTCGTTCTTTGGCTATATCAACATATATATATAACCACACACACAATTATTCAATGCAATCAAAATACATTATGCATTTCACAAATGCTCTCATATAAAGAAATGCTCGTACGTCGCACGTACCTTAAATCTCCGAAGTCCGAGCCAAACCTTGCTCGAGTTCCATGCCTCGAGGAACGATGTGCTAACACGATAAATAATTCACAATTATTTACGAACATGCAACCCATGCTCAAGCACACCCATAATCCTCATACAGAAAATTATTGTCAACACACGACAATTAATCATTTTAAAAGACCCGGGGCAGGGCACATGCAGGGAGGGAAAACGAATGAGACATTATCGAAAATTGCTCAAGAACTCCCCACAAATTTTCGAACCCTCACAACACCAATCGAACCCAATTAAGCACCATAATTCATCTAAAATGTGAATTAATCTATCAATAAAACGAATAATCGTCCCTCCTGCCAAAACCCCAATTTTCGAACCCTAACCCTCACGCCAACAGCAAGAATTCGAACCATAATGCATCACCAAAGATACTCAAAAGATGAACCATGTGAAGCATAAGAATTTATCCAAAAATCAACAAGATTTTCGAAAAAAAAGAACACCAAAATTCGAACCAATTGGCAACAAATTTATGAACCATAAAGTGTGAAATTTTTGACCAAATTAACAGCATAAAACGCCCCAAAAACACCTGAAGAAAAGCCCCAAAAACGTACCAAAAATCGAGCCCCAAATCGGACAGATTTCAGTTTCGAACCCTAGCGCTTTTCTGACAAATCCGAACGCGATTCTCGACGAAACTTCAAATTGTTGGTATGGGAAGGTGCGCCTGTACGAGACGAAGCCACCGGTGGGTCGGACGCGCCGAACGGCGGCCGGACGGCGGCGGGTGCGGCGCTTGAAGTGGCGGGGGTCGAAGCAGACGGAAATCGGACGGGGAGAGTGTGATGCCCCGAAATTAATTAATTGCAAGTAAGGACATTAATTATGTTTATATGATGTATCATGTGTTGATGGATTTATGTGTTGGGTATTAAGATGTTAACATGATTTAATTGTGTTAATTATTAAATATGAGGAGGATGTGATTTTAGATGAAGTTTGGAGCATTTTTGTAAAATGCTTTTAAAATACTATGTTGGAGCATTTTATACATCATGTTAAGTTTGGGGTACAATTTTTAATTAAGTTAAAGCAACCCCTTTTTTTAAATCCTCTACCCATCACTTTAACCCCCACTTTACCTTTCACCTTTTAAAAATCCCCAAATCACTTCCCAACCCCAAACCCTACCCATTTTCGAGTTCCACCAAAGGAGGAGAAGGAAGGTTCCACAAAAACTTTGTTTGTGTAATCTTTGCTAGGATTTGGAGCCTACAAGAGGTATGGAACCATTCCTATAAGTTTTATGATGTTTGGTGTTGAAATGGGTTAAGTTTTTGATGTTTTATGTGGGTTTGTTTGGGTATGTGTTGTTTATGGTTGGGGTATGATTTTTGAAGTGTTTTATGTGGGTTTTAGTGGGTTATGATGTTATTGAAGTTGTGAGGAAGTTTGGTTTTGGGTGGCATGAGGAGGAGTTTGAAAAATGAGCATTAATGGCGAAATTTCGGAGTACAACACTCGGCGATCGATCGCCCGTTCTTGGCGATCGATCGCGAGCCTCCAGTGTCCGCCAGTAGCATTTGGCGATCGATCGCCACTCTTGGGCGATCGATCGGCGAGGCTGGCGATCGATCGCGCCAAAAGTGGCGATCGATCTCCAAGAAGAGAATTTTTGCCCCTCGTCCAGTGTGATCTCGCGATCGATCGCGCCTGGGCAGCGATCGATCGCGAGCTGTAAAAAGGTGGATTTTTGATATTTATGTGGGATTTTTGGATATTGGACTATATTTAGCTTCTAATATCAATTTGTATGGTTATGTAGAACCATCCCAGGTGCCCACGACTTCAAGGAGATAAAGTCCCCCGACTTCTCCATTTTGGGAATTAAGGTACGTAAGAAGCGTACGGGCATCGGACGGTAACACCCTCCTAACTATGACTATGTATTGATTGCATAAGTATAAGATGATGATGTTTATGATGATGATGCTTACGATGATGATTATGATGATGATGTTTATGATGATTATGACGATGATGTTTATGATTATGATGTTTACGATGATGATTATGATGATGATGTTTATGATGATGATGCTTACGATGATGATTATGATGATGATGTTTATGATGATGATGCTTACGATGATGTTTATGATGATGATGTTTACGATGATGATAATGATAAGTAAGTTTATGATGATGATGTGTATAATGATGATGTTTATGATGATGATTGGGATAAGTAAGTTTATAATAATGTGATACGATGTTTATAAAAGGGTAAGATGCCCATATGGTAAGATGCCATACAATGTTATTATGTGGTAAGATGCCACGGGGTAAGATGCCCATATGGTAAGAGGTCACACGATGTTATTATGTGGTAAGATGCCACGGGGTAAGATGCCCATATGGTAAGAGGTCATACGATGTTATTGTGTGGTAAGATGCCACGGGGTAAGATGCCCATATGCATGAAGGTAAATCAGGGTTAACAAGAAGAAGCTAACGAATAACCAGTAAATTACTTAACCAAGACTTCGTACATTTACTGTTGTATCTTGTTATGATGCTTAAATGATGATGATGTTATAAGATGATGACGTTATAAGATGATGAAGTTATAAGATGATGATGCTTATAAGATGATGATGCTATAAGATGATGATATAAGATGATGATGCTTATAAGATGATGAAGTTATAAGATGATGATGCTTATAAGATGATAATGCTATAAGATGATATGTATAAGATGATAATGCTTATATGATGATGATGCTGTAAGACGACGATATTTATAAGACGACGATTTTAATCATTCATGTCAAGAATTAATGATTATATGTATGGCTATGAAACAGGGACAACCAAAAAGGGTTAATGCAATTAACCAGGAAGTATACGTTACCAATTACTTTCATGCATTTATTTATATGCCATTGCCCTATGATGTTAAGTAACGATATACATGCTCATGATGGGTTGTTCCTGTAGGTACACCTTTGGACTAAAGGACTAAGGGCCGGGTTGTGGCAGTGAGCTTTGAAGAGCATGAAAGAAGTTAGGATACAGGAATTCTTTGGATAGTCTCTACTCTAGGAGTAGAATTAATTCTATCGCCCTAGCATTCTTTTGCGAATGTAATAAGTTAAGTTTGAAATTTCATTTTCGGCCTGTAATCTTATTAGCTCCAAGCTACAACCGAAACCCTAAGACGTTATAAATGCATGTTTAGTCCCTAATAGGTGATTAACATGATGTTAAGGTAGGAAGACCCTACAGAGAGAGAGAGGCAAGGTGGGGAAAAATGGTTCCAATAATTAAAATCTCGGGTTCAACTGGTATTTATAGCAAAAATACCCCGAAATACTAATAGCCCCACATATACATCATGATTCATTAAAAATCATCTATTTTCAAAAATTCTCTCTCTAACTCCAAAACCCCCTACCGGTGCCCACACAAAGCACCCCAGATCCCGAGCACACTAAAAACCCAACTCTTAGGTTTTTCACCCAAATGAGAATACAATCTCAACCTCGGGATCCAACGATCCCAACTACCCAAATAAACGAGCCCAGAAGGTCCAGCACCGCGATTAAACTCCAAATCGCCACGTAAAACAACTTTAGGGGTTATTAACACTCCGGGATTAACATCTATAATCCCTGGTCATCACAGTTAATTTGGGCGTACACGATAAACGCACACCATCAGTTAATCATTTCATTGATTAACTAAATACATTCACCAATTGCCAATTTCATAATTAAGTATGAATAAATCATTCCACTAATGATTACAGATAACACATGTATCCATACCATGATTCCATAGTTCTATCATATCATATTTCATTGCTTGCTCAATAGTGACGGCATTCCATACTCTCGTACGCTCAACAGCGACGGCCTAATAACCGATGTTTGCTCCATAGCGACAACATCTCAACCGTTGCTCGCTCCATGGCGGCACCATGTAATTTGCAATACTTACCAATTTATTGCATTAACAGTATATCATGCATTTCACAATTGCCAATAATATAAAAGACTATGCTCGTATGTCATACGTACCTTATGATTCCGTAGTCCGAACCAAACCTTGTCTTAGTTCTGCGATCCAATGAATTACGTGATAAACACATTAAATAATTCATAATTAATTACAAGCATGCAACCACGTGCCCAAGCACGTTCACAACCTCCAATTATATCGTCAATCCATGACGATGAACCATTTTAAATGACCCCAGGCGAAACATGCATCGATTCCCCAACAACAAAACAATATTTACCACAAAACAGGGCCTCTCGATCGATCGACCATTTATGCTCGATCAATCGAGAGCGCCAGCGAAAAGATGCCCAATCTATCGATCGAGCAACCTTCTCGATCAATCGACCGACCATCTCGATTGATCGTCAACTTTGCTCGATCGATCGAGCGTACTGTTCATCGCCTTCCAAATTTACAAATTACGTGCGATTGATCGAGCCCTCTTGCCGATCGATCGGCGAGCTCTGCAACAACCCAAAAAATGGTGTTTTTATGGCTTAAACCCCCAAATAAACAATCCCAAACCCCATTATACCAATATTCCTCAACCAAGACACTATAAAACTCCTTAAACACAACAATGCAAAATCTCTAAAATTTTACAAACTCAAACTCAACCCAAATCCTAACCAAAATCCACAATACTATTATCAAATCGAAGATAGATGAGAGGAGAAGAATAATACCTAATTATCTTCGAGAAATCAGGCTCCGAAATCGAGCCTCCATCGATTTGGGTTGAGTGGGAAAGGGAGGGGTTGTGCGAGAGAGGGAGAGAGAGAGGAGAAGAAGGAAAATGATTGAACACCGAGCCCATTTGGTATATATAGTACCAAGACTCCAAAATCTCGAGTCCTCCACAAATACATCATGACTCATTAAAACTCATCTGTGTTCAATAAATACCTCTCAATCTCAATTTCATTACCAGCCCCAACACAAAGCACCCCAGACCCCAGATCCCACCAAAACCCCAATTCCAAGGTTTATCACCACGATCAGAATACAATCTCAACCTTTGGATCCAACGAACCCAATACCGGATTTAAAATCCTCGGGAGTCCCAACACCGTAATTAATTCATAATTGCCACAATTAAAATCCATTAAGGATCATTACCACACCGAGATTTACACCATTAATTTCCGGGCATCACAATTTAGCTTTATCGTGTAAAGAGAAAGGAAACAAACGTAACATGATGCGTCGTCAGTAACGCTATTATGTTTAAAGGTATCACAAATGTCCAAGAAGTTGGAGATGTAGGCATTTGGATCATCAGTAGCTGCTCCCCCAAACTGGACCGAATGTTGGATCATTTGTATGATAGCAGGCTTGATCTCAAAATTGTTAGCCTGGATGGTTGGTCTCGTGTTACTCGATAGTGATCCATGGAATGAAGGATGGGCGTAGTCCATGAGTGATGCAACTGGTGGTGCTGGAACCTCCTCATTATTAGCCATTAGTGCTCTCGCTTGCCTTAGCCTCCTTTGACAAGTGTGTTCGATCTCGGGGTCAAAAGGCTCAAGTGTAGGCTTGGTACTCCTTAACATGCACCAAGAGATAACAACCTTTAGAGATCAACACAAGAAACAAACAGTAGAAAAGTAGAGAGGAGGGAAAAAAATCGAAAATAAAAACAAATAAATGACTAAACTACAGTCAACTAATCTCGTTTGATATTATTAAACCTAGTCCCAACAACGGTGCCAAAAACTTGATCGCTATTATTTAAACAGTATTTTCCAGTGTAGCGATTGCGTACCACAAGTGCACGTGTCAAGTTTTAGTATAATGAAAAGTACGAGTGTAGCACCCAAATGGATTAGGAAATAAGTACCAAAGTTGTAGGGTCTTTGTGACATCCCCGAAATGGTTAATTGCTAATTGGTGCATTAATTGTGATTACATGATTAATTATGTGGTAATTGATTATGTGTTGGGATTTATTTATCTTATGTGGAAATGCATGGTCATGTGGATAGGGTGACCCGGGATTGCATTTCAGGGTGCATGTGGTGCATGTTGGGTAAATATTATTGGAAGCATGATTTATTTGCATTGGTTAGCAATTTATGAGGAATCATGTGTTAATTGATATTTGGTGCATTTTGAGTAAATGCTTTGAAAATATCATGTTGGGGTGTTTTATACACCATGGAATTGCCTTGGATTGCATTTTAATTTAAAAACCCACCTTTATACCCAACCCCACCCCATCCACTCATATTTTACTTTACCAAATTATCTCCAACACCCAAACCCTTCCCCTCTTCCCATATTTTCGAGTTCCACCTTTGAGGTGAAGAGGAGACCTTCCAAACTTTGATTTGTGGAAGATTGTTGGGTGATTTGAGATCCCCAAGAGGTATGGGTACCTCATGTATTAATTTTGTAAGGTTTTGGTTGAGTTTAGTTTGGTTTTGAAGGGTTTAAAATGGGTTGTGTTGGGTGTTGTGATTTTGGTAGTGTTTTGGTTGGATGTTGTTTATTTGAGTTTATGTTGATGTTTATGGGTGGTTTTGAGTTATTGGGTTTGATTTATGTTGGGGTATGTGGGTGTGTATGAGAAGGGGTTGAAGATGGGTGAATAGTGCCCAAATCCCGCTTGACCACAGCTCGGCGATCGATCGGCGATTTTCTCGCGATCGATCGCGAGCATCAGGGCTGAGGCAGTGAGCCTCAGCGATCGATCGCGAGCTTGGCGCGATCGATCGGCGAGGCCGCGATCGATCGGCGCTAGCTCCGCGATCGATCGCGGATTGTGCAATTTTGTTGCCCGAGACAGTGTGTTCTCGCGATCGATCGGGGCTTGATGGCGATCGATCGCGAGACACCAAAAATGATGTTTTTGGGTGTTTTTGTGGGATTTTTGGTATTGGACTATTATTGGGTTCTAATATTGGTATTTGTGAATATGTAGAACCAACCCAGGTGGCAACGCAGCCAAGGAATTGAGGTCCAATCACATTCCACATTTTGGAAAGGTACGTAGTGGACGTACGGGCACCCAACGGTAACATGTATTTTATATGCTCATTGTTTATGCATTGTGGATGCGAGTATATATGTGGTATTGCATAGTGGATGCATATACATGTTTATTTATGCCATATGAGGTATTGCATAGTGGATGCATATACATGGTAATTTATGCATATTGATGTTAGATGCATATTATGATTATTGGATGCACATCCCATGAGTCGTGGTCATCCTTTGATGATTTTAATGCTTGCCGCTTTTTGTATTGGTTCCGCTAAATGTGAAGCGAGGGGTGGGAGCGCCGCATGTCACATTTGAGCGTGGTTATCATATGGGGCGAGGAAAGGGTATTTGCCGCTCTCTGTGAAGCGAGGGGTGGGAGCGCCGCATGTCCATTGTAGCGAGGTTATCCTATGCCGCCCATATGAATATAAGCGAGGGGCATTAAAATACACTGTGATGGACAGACTAGGGAATGGTGACCAATATGTGGTACAGTTGAGATGGTACATGATGTCATGACATGTTTTGGCCATTAAAAATAATCTGTTGATTATACTCATGAGTTATGGTACATGGACAACCAAACGGGAAGCGTTTGAAATGCATGGAAAACAGGAAGTGTTTTATATTGATTATGCATTTACGCTTTATCTTCATATTGTGTTGAATATGAATGATTATTATTGCTCATGTTTGGGGGTTGTCCTTGTAGGTACCTTTTCGGCATGATAGATGGGCTTGAACGGGTTGAGACAGTGAGCTTCACGAGCATCTTTGGTAGATGAAAGGACAGGATTCTTTTGTATAGTGCCTACTCTAGGAGTAGCGTAAAACTATAGTGGACACATTCATTTGTTGGAATGTAATTAATCCTTTTGGTAGTCCTTTATTTTGGCATGTAAATGCTTAAAGCTCATAGACTCAACTTGTTTACTCTACTCTGATCATTTATTTAGCTCTATTATGCCTTTATTCCGCACTTAAGGATTAGGGTCCTTACATTAGTGGTATCAGAGCAGTGGTTAGAGAACCCGGGAACGAGTGAAGGGTAGCCTTAGCATGGTTGGCTAGGTGCTTACATTTGGAGCATGTTTATGCATGTGGTGCATATTATTGTATATCCTGTTATACTAACATGCTTATATCACTCCTGTTATCTAACGACATGTTATATATTGCTTTGGATTGTTGTTAACATTGGTGTTACAGCATGGCTGCTAATGAGGAAGTCGGAGATGTTGGGAGTGTAAATGCGAGTATTGGACAGGCTAATCCTCTACCTCCACCGGCTGTAGGAGTGGAACCAGTAGTCCAGTTATTGCTACCGGGCGAGATTAGCTTGACGCAGTTTCTGTCTTATCATCCGCCCCGGTTTGAGGGGACAGAGTCCGGAGAAGAGGCTGAAGAGTGGTTAGAAAGACTTGAGCAGATCTTTGTATCGGCTCCTTGTGCTGTGACGGCTTGGCTGAGGCTAGCGGAGTTTCAATTAGCCAAGAAACCTCTGATGTGGTGGAGGAGCACAGTGATGGAAATGAGAGCACTGGGTGCTGTGATTGACTGGACGCTCTTCAGGACCAGGTTCTTGAACCGATACTTCTCCGCGGCAGCAAGACAGACAAAAGAGGATGAATTTGCAAGTCTGAGGCAGGGGAACATGACAGTGGACAGACTATGCCACACAGTACTCATCACTACTGAGGTATGTCCCCCATATTGCATCTGATGGACGTGCCAAGATGAGAAATTTCATGAAAGGACTGCGACCGGAGCTCTATGACCGGGTTATCATCAATAACCCAACTTCTTTTGATGATGCTCTCACAAGAGCGGAGCTTGCTGAGCTAGGAGTGGGAGCTTATGCCATGCCACCACCGGTACCGCAACAGAGGCAGACTAGTGACAGTTTGAGGCCTCGGGGTGAGCCATTTAAGCCCCGTGGTGCCTCTTCATCTTCGCGGTATGGTGGAAAGAAATACTTTGGTCAGAAACAGGATGGCAAGAAAGGAAATTGGTCCGCCAGTCGAGGATCTTCACAAGGGGATAGACCGGGAGAGCCGAGGTGCAATAATTGTGGAGGGCCACATTCTTCAAACAAGTGTCCTGCATGTTATGTTTGTGGCAAGATGGGCCACATTGCTCAGTATTGTCCCACCAGGGGAGGCCAGTCAGAATATCAGGGCAGCAGGCCAAGGTTTGAGGACAGGACAGTGCAGCAGAGACAGCAGTTTGGGCCTCGTCCATCGGGAGGTCAGACAGTGGGACCACCCCAGGGACAGGTATATGCACTGACCAGGGAGCAGGCTCAGGCAGCTCCAGAGGAAGTGATTGCCGGTACGTGTCATTTATTTACGTACCCTGCTTTTGTTTTGATAGATACAGGTGCCTCCCATTCCTTTGTGTCAGTAGGATTTGTGGAAAGACACCATATGCGCACGTCTTCTTTGCCCACGCCTCTTTTGGTCTCGACACCCACTAGAAGAAATGTTGTTGCTGATCAGTTTATGACAGACTGCCTCATTTATTTTGAGGGCAACGAGTTGAGATCAGACTTGATTGTGCTGGGTATGTTAGACTTTGACTGCATCTTGGGAATTGATGTTCTGAACAGATATCAGGCAGTGGTAGATTGCCGGCAGAGAACAGTGAAGTTCAGACCTGAGTTGGGCAGTCAGTGGACTTTCTATGGCAACGGATCTCGTGCGAAGATTCCGTTGATTTCAGCGATCAAGATGTCTCAGCTGTTGGAACGTGGACACACGGGCTATCTTATTTATGCCGTGGACACGTCTGGAAAGAGTAAAGAACTGAGGGTTGAGGATGTACCAGTTGTGGCAGAATTTGCTGATGTATTTCCAGAAGAGATCCCAGGATTTCCACCGGCCAGGGAAGTTGAATTTGGGATCGAGTTACTGCCAGGGACATCCGCTATCTCTCGTGCACCTTATAGGATGGCACCGGCTGAGTTGAGAGAGTTGAAAGATCAGTTGCAGGATCTCTTGGACAAGGGGTATATACGCCCGAGCGTGTCGCCATGGGGCGCACCAGTTCTCTTTGTGAAGAAGAAGGACGGTTCGATGCGGCTGTGCATCGATTACCGGCAACTGAACAAGGCGACAGTGAAGAACAAGTATCCTCTCCCAAGAATAGACGACTTGTTTGATCAGTTGCAAGGTACCAGGGTGTATAGCAAGATTGATCTGAGGTCCGGGTATCATCAGATTCGGGTCAGAGAGGAAGATGTGCAAAAGACAGCGTTCCGGACTCGATACGGGCATTATGAGTTCTTAGTGATGCCGTTCGGTGTAACGAACGCCCTCGGCCGTCTTTATGAGTCTGATGAACAGAGTGTTTCAGCCGTATCTTGATCAGTTCGTCATCGTGTTCATTGACGACATTCTTATCTACTCCCGGAGTGAGGAAGATCATGTGAAACACTTGAGGACAGTGCTTCAGATTCTTAGAGAGCATCAGTTGTTTGCTAAGCTCAGTAAGTGCGAGTTTTGGCTGAGCAGTGTGGTGTTTCTGGGGCATGTCATTTCGAGCAGTGGGATATCTGTGGACCCCAAGAAGATTGAGGCTGTGATGGAGTGGGCTGCCCCCACTTCTGTGCCTGAGATCCGAAGTTTTCTTGGTTTGGCCGGGTATTATCGGCGCTTTGTTGAGGGCTTTTCGAAGATTGCCAAACCGCTGACTCAGTTGACTCAGAAGGGTGTGCCTTTCTTTTGGTCAGAAGCTTGTGAGGAGAGCTTCCAGGAGTTAAAGCACCGGTTGACGACGGCGCCAGTGTTAGTGATCCCGACGGAGAACTCCAGATTTGTTCTGTATACGGATGCATCACTGCAGGGCCTTGGATGTGTTCTGATGCAAGATAAGCATGTGGTAGCTTATGCATCGAGGCAGTTGAAGCCGCATGAGACCCGATATCCAGTTCATGACTTGGAATTGGCGGCTATCATCTTCGCCCTGAAGATCTGGAGACATTACTTATATGGCACTTCATTCACCATATACACGGATCACAAGAGCCTCAAATTTTTATTCACTCAGGCAGAGCTGAACATGAGGCAGAGGAGATGGATGGATCTACTCAAGGACTATGATTGCGAGATTGAGTACCATCCTGGGAAGGCCAATTTGACAGCAGACGCTTTGAGCCGGAAAGTGAGGAGTTCTGCTGAGGACGTCATCCATTTGTCGGCTATGATGACCTCCTATTGCCATCTCGGCTATGATTTTGATATAGATGCATCACCAGTGTATGTCTCTACCTTATTAGCTGAGCCAGATATTTATGAGAACATCAGGAGAGCTCAGAGATCAGATACTGAGGTTCAGAGATGGTTGTCTATAGTGCATCTTGGTCAGCCGATGAAGTTCAGAGTGGCCGACGACGGATCTTTGAGATTGGGTAACCGCTGGGTAGTTCCGAGTACGCCGGAGTTGCGTAAGGGGATCTTGGAGCGAGCTCACAGTAGTAGACTTAGCATCCACCCAGGCGGGAAGAAGATGTACAGAGATCTGCGTAGTCAGTTTTGGTGGAAGAGAATGAAGTCTGATGTCGTCGCTTTTGTGAAGAGGTGTCTAATCTGCCAGCAGGTTAAAGCAGAGAGGCAGAGACCTGGCGGCGAGTTGAGAAGCTTGGAGATACCGAAGTGGAAGTGGGAGCACATTTCCATGGACTTCGTGACTCATTTGCCGAGGAGTGCTTCAGGCTTCGATGCTATTTGGGTGATTGTGGACAGATTGACTAAGGTAGCCCACTTTATCCCCTATAGCATGACATTTACATTTTTGAGGATGGCGCAGTTGTATATTAGAGATGTGGTGAGATTGCATGGGATCCCCGTTTCCATTGTGTCAGATCGAGATCCGCGATTCACATCTCATTTCTGGGAAGGCCTTCAGTCAGCTTTGGGAACTGAGGTCAGATTGAGCACTGGTTATCATCCTCAGACGGATGGCCAGACCGAGCGCACTATTCAGACGCTCGAGGACATGTTAAGAGCTTGCGTTTTGGAGTTCGATGCCTCTTGGCAGGATTCAGTGCCTTTGGTAGAGTTTTCGTATAACAATAGCTACCAGGCAAGTATTCAGATGGCTCCGTTTGAAGCTCTTTATGGCAGAAGATGTAGATCGCCCTTGTGTTGGGATGATTTGGACAGTAGATCAGTCGGAGGGCCTGAGTTGATCCGGGAAATGGAAGAGAAGATAAAGACTATAAGGCAGAAAATGAAAGCAGCCCAAGACAGACAGGCAGCTTATGCGAATAAACGGCGGAGACCGTTAGAGTTTCAGTTGGGAGATAAGGTCTTTTTGAAGATCTCGCCTTTCAGAGGCGTTGTGCGGTTTGGGATGCGCGGGAAACTGTCTCCGAGGTATGTTGGACCGTACGAGATCTTGCAGCGCATTGGCACATTGGCTTACCGACTGGCTTTGCCGCCTTCTTTATCTGGTATACATGATGTGTTTCATGTATCGATGCTGCGGAAGTATGAGCCGGATCCGTCTCACGTGTTACAGCCTTCCGAAGTTCAGTTAGAGTCAGATGTATCTTATGTGGAACGGCCTGTTAGAATTCTGGACAGAGCAGACCGTAGACTTCGGAACAAAGTGATACCGATGATCAAAGTTCAGTGGGATCGCAGGGGTGTCGAGGAGGCTACGTGGGAGACGGAGCAGCATATGGTGCAGCACTACCCGGAACTATTCTCTGGTATGAGTTTATGTTTAGTTTCTGTTGGGGTAAGTGCATGTGATTTCGAGGACGAAATCTTATAAGTAGGGGAGTATTGTGACATCCCCGAAATGGTTAATTGCTAATTGGTGCATTAATTGTGATTACATGATTAATTATGTGGTAATTGATTATGTGTTGGGATTTATTTATCTTATGTGGAAATGCATGGTCATGTGGATAGGGTGACCCGGGATTGCATTTCAGGGTGCATGTGGTGCATGTTGGGTAAATAATATTGGAAGCATGATTTATTTGCATTGGTTAGCAATTTATGAGGAATCATGTGTTAATTGATATTTGGTGCATTTTGAGTAAATGCTTTGAAAATATCATGTTGGGGTGTTTTATACACCATGGAATTGCCTTGGATTGCATTTTAATTTAAAAACCCACCTTTATACCCAACCCCACCCCATCCACTCATATTTTACTTTACCAAATTATCTCCAACACCCAAACCCTTCCCCTCTTCCCATATTTTCGAGTTCCACCTTTGAGGTGAAGAGGAGACCTTCCAAACTTTGATTTGTGGAAGATTGTTGGGTGATTTGAGATCCCCAAGAGGTATGGGTACCTCATGTATTAATTTTGTAAGGTTTTGGTTGAGTTTAGTTTGGTTTTGAAGGGTTTAAAATGGGTTGTGTTGGGTGTTGTGATTTTGGTAGTGTTTTGGTTGGATGTTGTTTATTTGAGTTTATGTTGATGTTTATGGGTGGTTTTGAGTTATTGGGTTTGATTTATGTTGGGGTATGTGGGTGTGTATGAGAAGGGGTTGAAGATGGGTGAATAGTGCCCAAATCCCGCTTGACCACAGCTCGGCGATCGATCGGCGATTTTCTCGCGATCGATCGCGAGCATCAGGGCTGAGGCAGTGAGCCTCAGCGATCGATCGCGAGCTTGGCGCGATCGATCGGCGAGGCCGCGATCGATCGGCGCTAGCTCCGCGATCGATCGCGGATTGTGCAATTTTGTTGCCCGAGACAGTGTGTTCTCGCGATCGATCGGGGCTTGATGGCGATCGATCGCGAGACACCAAAAATGATGTTTTTGGGTGTTTTTGTGGGATTTTTGGTATTGGACTATTATTGGGTTCTAATATTGGTATTTGTGAATATGTAGAACCAACCCAGGTGGCAACGCAGCCAAGGAATTGAGGTCCAATCACATTCCACATTTTGGAAAGGTACGTAGTGGACGTACGGGCACCCAACGGTAACATGTATTTTATATGCTCATTGTTTATGCATTGTGGATGCGAGTATATATGTGGTATTGCATAGTGGATGCATATACATGTTTATTTATGCCATATGAGGTATTGCATAGTGGATGCATATACATGGTAATTTATGCATATTGATGTTAGATGCATATTATGATTATTGGATGCACATCCCATGAGTCGTGGTCATCCTTTGATGATTTTAATGCTTGCCGCTTTTTGTATTGGTTCCGCTAAATGTGAAGCGAGGGGTGGGAGCGCCGCATGTCACATTTGAGCGTGGTTATCATATGGGGCGAGGAAAGGGTATTTGCCGCTCTCTGTGAAGCGAGGGGTGGGAGCGCCGCATGTCCATTGTAGCGAGGTTATCCTATGCCGCCCATATGAATATAAGCGAGGGGCATTAAAATATACTGTGATGGACAGACTAGGGAATGGTGACCAATATGTGGTACAGTTGAGATGGTACATGATGTCATGACATGTTTTGGCAATTAAAAATAATCTGTTGATTATACTCATGAGTTATGGTACAGGGACAACCAAACGGGAAGCGTTTGAAATGCATGGAAAACATGAAGTGTTTTATATTGATTATGCATTTACGCTTTATCTTCATATTGTGTTGAATATGAATGATTATTATTGCTCATGTTTGGGGGTTGTCCTTGTAGGTACCTTTTTGGCATGATAGATGGGCTTGAACGGGTTGAGACAGTGAGCTTCACGAGCATCTTTGGTAGATGAAAGGACAGGATTCTTTTGTATAGTGCCTACTCTAGGAGTAGCGTAAAACTATAGTGGACACATTCATTTGTTGGAATGTAATTAATCCTTTTGGTAGTCCTTTATTTTGGCATGTAAATGCTTAAAGCTCATAGACTCAACTTGTTTACTCTACTCTGATCATTTATTTAGCTCTATTATGCCTTTATTCCGCACTTAAGGATTAGGGTCCTTACAGTCTTCCTACCTTAACATCATCTTATGCACGTCTTATGGACTCAACATGCATTCATAACATCTTAGGGTTCCGGTTGTAGCTTTGAGCTAATAAGATTACAGGCCAAAATAAAATTTCAAAAGCTAATTAATTACATTCTCAATAATGAATGTTAAAGCTACAGATTTACACTACTCCTAGAGTTGAGACTATCAAAATCCTGTATCCTATATTCATCTTGCTCCTTTTAGCTCACTGCCTGAACCCGACCCTAGACCCTTCAGTCCAAAAGTGTACCTACAGGAACAACTCATCATGAGCATGTACATCATTACTTAACATCATAAGGTAATGGCATATAAATAAATGCATGAAAATAATCGTAACATATACTTCCTGGTTAATCGTATTAACACACTTAGTTGTCCCTGTTTCATAGTCATGCATATGGGCATCTTACCCTATCGTATGGCATCTTACCATATCATAATCATCGTGGGACATCTTACAACGAGGGCATCTTACCCTATCATATGGCATCTTACCATATCATAAACATCGTGTGGCATCTTACCCTATCGTATGGCATCTTACCATATCATAAACATCGTGTGGCATCTTACCACGAGGGCATCTTACCCTATCGTATGGCATCTTACCATATCATAAACATCGTGTGGCATCTTACCACGAGGGCATCTTACCCTATCGTATGACATCTTACCATATCATAAACATCGTGTGGAATCTTACCACGAGGGCATCTTACCCTATCGTATGGCATCTTACATTATCATAAACATCGTATAATTATATAAACATCATATGAACATCATCACTTCATAGACATCATCATAAACTTACTTATCATTATCATCATCATAAACATCGTAAACACTTATACAATTATTGCGTAGTCATAGTATAAGAATGTGTTACCGTCCGATGCCCGTACGCTTCTTACGTACCTTAATTCCCAAAAATGGAGAAATTGGAGAACTTTATCTCCTTGATGTTGTGGGTACCTGGGATGGTTCTACATAACCATACAAAATTGATATTAGAAGCTAAATATAGTCCAATATCCAAAAATTCCATCAATTATGCCAAGAAAATAATTTTCAGCAAAATCGCTCTACCGATCGATCGGTCCAAGCTACCGATCGATCGGTAAACATCCGAAATTAAGAATTTAGCTATGGCCTTTCACCGATCGATCGGTCCAAGATACCGATCGATCGTTAGCCATCCACCGATCGATCGGTCACTTTCACCGATCGATCGGTAAATAGAGAAATTTCACCCCTCGCTACGCACTTGCACCAATCGATCGTTGCCCTGCCACCGATCGATCGGTCGCTGCGACATTTTCGGGTAAACTCCATTTTTTGGCACAAAACTACCAAATAAACCAATACATCTTAAACCAAAGACATCCCAACAACTTATCACCACAAAAACCTCATAAAACCATACCCCAACCACATACAACACATACTCAAAACAAACCCACCTAAAATACTTCAAAAATCATCCCATTTCAAAACCAAACATCATAAAAACTTTAGGAAGGGTTCCATACCTCTTGAAGACTCCAAATCTTAACAAAGATCTTAAAAACAAAGGTTTTGTGGAGCTTCCTTCTTCCTCCTTTGAAGAATTTCGAAAATGGGGTGAGGTTAGGGTTGTGGAAATGATTTGGGGATTTTAAGAGTGATTGGTAAAGTGAAGGGAAAAGGTATAGTGGGGGGTATATGGGTTAATTTAATTAAACTTGTACCCAATAATTAACATGATGTATAAAATACCCCAACATGTTATTTTAAAATCATTTTACAAAAATGCAACAAACCTCTAACTTCATATCTTCCTCATAATTGACAATCAATTCAATTAAATAATTTTAACACTTCATTACCCATCACATAAATCAATTACCATGATAAATAATCACATAACCATCATTAATGCCCAAATTGCATATAATTAATTTCGGGGCATCATATTACTCCCCTACTTATAAGATTTCGTCCTCGAAATCGCACGCACTTACCCAAAATGAAACTAAACATAAATCATACCAGAAAATATTCCGGGTAATGCTGCATCATATGCCGATCCGTCTCCCACATAGCCTCCTCGACACCCCGACGATCCCACTGAACTTTAACCATCGGTATAACTTTGCTTCGTAATCTGTGATCCTCACGATCCAAAATTCTGACCAGTTACATCTGATCTAACTGTACCTCAGTAGGCTGTAATACATGAGACGGGTGTGGATCATACTTCCGTAACATAGAGACGTGGAAAACATCATGAATATCAGACAAAGACGGCGGTAGAGCCAAACGGTAGGCCAATGTACCGATACGCTGCAATACCTCATACGGCCCAACATACCTCGGAGATAACTTCCCCCGCATACAAACACGAACTACACCCCTGAAAGGTGATATTTTCATGAAGACCTTGTCTCCCACTTGAAATTCTAACGGTCGCAGTCGCTTATTGGCATAGGCTGCTTGCCTATCCTGAGCTGCTTTCATCTTTTTGGCGTATCATCTTAATCTTTCCTTCCATATCCTTAATCATATCTGTTCCTCCAACCGCTTTACTAGTCAAGTCCTCCCAATACAGCGGTGACCTACATCGTCGTCCGTAAAGAGCTTCAAAAGGGGCCATTTGAATGCTCGCCTGATAGTTGTTATTGTAAGAGAACTCTACTAGTGGCAATGAATCTTGCCACGGAGTATCAAACTCCAGTACACATGCCCTCAACATGTCTTCGAGCGTCTGAATGGTACGCTCTGTTTGGCCCTCAGACTGAGGGTGATACATTGTACTCAGTCTCACCTCTGTGCCCAAAGCTGTCTGGAGACCCTCCCAGAAATGCGAAGTAAACCTTGGGTCTCTGTCAGACACAATCGAGACTGGAACCCCATGTAACCTCACCACATCCCGTACATATAATTGGGCCATCCTTAGATATGTGAAAGTCATACAGTAGGGGATGAAATGAGCTACCTTCATCAGCCTATCCACGATCACCTAGATCGCATCAAATCCCGAGGCCGTCCTTGGCAAGTGGGTCACAAAGTCCATAGAGATATGCTCCCACTTCCATTCGGGTACCTCTAAGCTCTTCAACTCGCCACCAGGCCTCTGTCTCTCTGCCTTTACCTGCTGGCAGATCAAACATCTTTTAACAAAAGTGATCACATCACGCTTCATGCGTCTCCACCAGAATTGACCGCATAGGTCCTTGTACATCTTCCTTCCTTCTGGGTGGATACTGAACCGACTACTGTGAGCTCGCTCCAATATTCCTCTATACAACTCTGGTGTATCTGGGACTACCAATCGGTTGCCCAGTCTCAAGGAATCATCTTCTGCTACTCTGAACTTTGATGGCTGTCCTTGAAGTATTATCGATGACAATCTCTGAACCTCATCATCCGACCTCTGGGCTTTCCTGATAGCCTCAAATATGTCTGGCTCAGCCAACAAGGTCGACACTAACACCGGCGACGTGTCCACATCGAAATCATAGCCCAGATGGCAATAAGAAGTCATCATAGCGGATAAACACATAGCGTCCTCAGCAGTACTCTTCACCTTCCGACTTAAGGCGTCTGCTATCAAATTTGCTTTACGAGGATGGTACTCAATCTCACAGTCATAATCCTTGAGCAAATCCATCCATCTTCTTTGACGCATATTAAGATCAGCCCGAGTGAATAGAAACTTCAGGCTATTATGGTCCGTAAAAATGGTAAATGAAGTACCATATAGGTAGTGCCTCCAAATCTTCAAGGCAAATATAATGGCCGCCAGTTCCAGATCCTGGACTGGGTATCTTGTCTCATGAGGCTTCAGCTGCCTCAAAGCATAAGTCACCACGTGCTTATCTTGCATCAACACACAGCCCAAACCCTGCAATGATGCATCCGTGTACAAAGCAAACCTCTTATTCTCAGAAGGAATCACCAATACAGGTGTCGTAGTCAAACGACGCTTCAGTTCTTGGAAGCTTTCCTCACAAGCTTCAGACCAATGGAATTGGACTCCCTTTTGAGTCAGCTGTGTCAAATGCTTAGCGATCATAGAGAATCCCTCGATGAAACGTCGGTAATAACCCGCTAAAGCAAGGAAGCTCCGTATCTCGGGTACAGAAGTGTGTATAGCCCACTCCATCACAGCTTCAACCTTCTTGGGATCTACAAATATCCCGCTGCTAGATATAACATGACCCAAGAACACCACACTGCTCAATCAAAACTCGCACTTACTGAGCTTTGCATATAACTGATGATCCTTAAGGATCTGGAGTACCGTCCTCAAGTGCTTCACGTGTTCCTCTTCGGTCCGGGAGTAAATGAGTATATCGTCAATGAAAACAATGACGAACTGATCCAAATACGGTTGAAATACTCTGTTCATCAGACTCATAAAGACAGCTGGGGCATTTGTCACCCCAAAAGGCATGACTAAGAATTCATAGTGCTCATACCTAGTCCTGAATGCTGTCTTCTGAACATCATCTTCCCTTACCCGAATCTGATGATACCCCGACCTTAGATCCATCTTACTGTAGAGCCTCGTACCCTGCAACTGGTCAAACAAATCATCGATCCTCGGAAGTGGATACTTATTCTTCACTGTGGCTTTGTTTAGTTGTCTGTAATCGATGCAGAGACGCATCAAACCATCTTTCTTCTTAACAAACAAAACTGGTGCACCCCAGGGCGATACGCTAGGGCATATATAGCCCTTATCAAGGAGCTCTTGCAACTGAATCTTTAACTCCCTTAGCTCTGCTGGTGCCATCCTATATGGGGCACGAGAAATGGCAGACGTCCCCGGTAGTAACTCAATCCCAAACTCGACCTCTCTTATCGGTGGGAATCCGGGAATCTCTTCCGGAAAGACATCAGGAAACTCCGCCACTACGGGCACATCCTCAACCTTTAATTCTTCCTTCTTTTCTGTAACATCAACGCGTAGATGAGATATCCTGTATGGCCTCGTTCCAATAACTGTGCCATCTTGACAGCAGATATCAACGGAATATTTGAACGAGAACCATCCCCAAAGAATGTCCACTGGACTCCCATATCAGATCTGAATCGGACAGTCCTCTGCCTGCAGTTCACAACTGCCTGATACCTGTTCAGAACATCAATGCCTACAATTCAGTCAAAGTCTGACATCCCCAGAACAATCAAATCTGACCTTAGTTCGTTATCCTCAAAATAAATGAGGCCATCATAGACAATCCGATCAATAATCAAACTTCTTCCAGCGGGGGTCGAGACTACAAGAGGCGTGGGCGACGGAGAAGTGCATATGTGGTGCCTTTCCACAAAACTTGTCGACATGAAAGAGTGTGACGCACCTGTGTCGATCAATATAAAAGCAGGGTGCGTAAATAAAAGACACGTACCAGCTATAACCTCCTCCGGGGCCGCTGTAGCCTGCTCCCTCGTCAAAGCATAAACCTGCCCCTGAGGTGGCCCTATGGGCTGACCTCCATACTGCCTCGGTGCAAAAGGAGGTCTGTGCTGTGCTGCCTTGTCCGCAGGCCTCCCCGCAGAGTTCTGTTGCCTTCCAATGTTGGGACACTGCCGAGCAAAGTGGCCTTTGTCGCCACAAACATAACATCCTACACAGTCTTTCGCCAAATGTGGTTTCCCACAAAGAGTGCACTGGACCTTCCCGAATCTGTCTCCTTGAGACTGCCCTCTTCCAGATGGGGCATCGTTCCTACGGCTTCCTTTCCATCGATTCTCGGGCTTCTTACCACTGAATCTCGACGCTGAAGTGTTCCCCCTAGGCTTAAACTGATCACCCATGGGCTTCAAATTGTCAGAAGTAGATTTTCTGAGGGGTTGCTGGAGGTGGCACAGCATCAGGATATGCACCAACTCCCAGTTCGGCTAGCTCAGCCCTTGAAAGTGCGTCGTCAAAGCAAGCAGGGCCATAAGTGATCACCCTGTCATACAGTTCATGCCTCAAGCCCTTCATGAAGTTCCTCATCTTTGCTTGAGTGCTTGCGGCAATGTGAGGTACATATCTGAGCAAGGAACAATATTGAAGAGCATAATCTGACACAGGCATGTTACCTTGTTTGAGGTTAGTAAACTCATATTCCTTAGCCTGTCATGCAGCAGCTGAAAAGTAGCGGGTCAGAAACTGAGTCCTGAACAGTTTCCAATTGATCTCCTGACCCTGAGCCTCTTGCTCTATCACTGTGGTCTTCCACCACATCAGTGCCTTCTTGGCCAATTGGAACTCTGCTAACCTTATCCAGGATGACTTTGTACAAGGAGCTGCCACAAATATCGGTTCTATTCTTTCTAACCACTCCACAGCCATTTGCCCAGTCTCAGTTCCTTCGAACATCGGGGGTCGGTATGTCAGAAATTGAGCCAAACTCAGCTCCCAGGGTAGCAACTGTTTCTCAGAAGGTTCTTCACCCAAGGCTGGCGGTGGTAGGGGATTCGACGCCCAGCAGTTGCATTAACACTTACCGCATCGCCCACTTCCATATTTGCTGCCATACTACAAGACAAGGTTAACAACAATACCCAAAAGCAGTTCATATAATATATCGTTAGATAATCAAACAAGTTAGTGTAACATCATATACTTCATATGCTACTTATGCACAAAACATGTTTAAAAGTGAGCACCTAGCTAACTTATTGCTAAGGCTACCCTTCACTCATTCCCGGGTTATCTAACCACTGCTCTGATACCACTAATGTAGGGTCTTCCTACCTTAACATCATCTTATGCACGTATTATGGACTAAACATGCATTCATAACATCTTAGGGTTCCGGTTGTAGCTTTGAGCTAATAAGATTACAGGCCAAAATAAAATTTCAAAAGCTAATTAATTACATTCTCAATAATGAATGTTAAACTATAGATTTACACTACTCCTAGAGTAGAGACTATCAAAATCCTGTATCCTATATTCATCTTGCTCCCTTTAGCTCACTGCCTCAACCCGACCCTAGGCCCTTCAGTCCAAAAGTGTACCTACAGGAACAACCCATTATGAGCATGTACATCATTACTTAACATCATAAGGTAATGGCATATAAATAAATGCATGAAAATAATCGCAACATATACTTCCTGGTTAATCGTATTAACACACTTAGTTGTCCCTGTTTCATAGTCATGCATATGGGCATCTTACCCTATCGTATGGCATCTTACCATATCATAATCATCATGTGGCATCTTACCACGATGGCATCTTACCCTATCGTATGGCATCTTACCATATCATAAACATCGTGTGGCATCTTACCACGTGGGCATCTTACCCAATCGTATGGCATCTTACCATATCATAAACATCGTGTGGCATCTTACCACGAGGGCATCTTACCCTATCGTATGGCATCTTACCATATCATAAACATCGTGTGGCATCTTACCACGAGGGCATCTTACCCTATCGTATGGCATCTTATCATATCATAAACATCGTATCATTATTTAAACATCATCACTTCATAGACATCATCATAAAATTACTTATCATTATCATCATCATAAACATCGTAAACACTTATACAATTATTGCGTAGTCATAGTATAAGAATGTTTTACCGTCCGATGCCCGTACCTTAATTCCCAAAAGTGGAGAAATTGGACAACTTTATCTCCTTGAATTGTGGGTACCTGGGATGGTTCTACATAACCATACAAATCGATATTAGAAGCTAAATATAGTCCAATATCCAAAAATTCCATCAATTATGCCAAGAAAATAATTTTCAGCAAAATCGCTCTACCGATCGATCGGTCCAAGCTACCGATCGATCGGTAAACATCCGAATTTAAGAATTTAGCTACGGCCTTTCACCGATCGATCGGTCCAAGATACCGATCGATCGTTAGCCATCCACCGATCGATCGGTCACTTTCACCGATCAATCGGTAAGTAGAGAATTTCAACCCTCGCTACGCACTTGCACCGATCGATCGTTGCCCTGCCACCGATCGATCGGTCGCTGCGACATTTTCGGGTAAACTCCATTTTTTGGGACAAAACTACCAAATAAACCAATACATCTTAAACCAAAGACATCCCAACAACTTATCACCACAAAAACCTCATAAAACCATACCCCAACCACACACAACACATACTCAAAACAAACCCACCTAAAATACTTCAAAAATCATCCCATTTCAAAACCAAACATCATAAAAACTTTAGGAAGGGTTCCATACCTCTTGAAGACTCCAAATCTTAACAAAGATCTTAAAAACAAAGGTTTTGTGGAGCTTCATTCTTCCTCTGAAGAATTTCGAAAATGGGGTGAGGTTAGGGTTGTGGAAATGATTTGGGGATTTTAAGAGTGATTGGTAAAGTGAAGGGAAAATGTATAGTGGGGGGTATATGGGTTAATTTAATTAAACTTGTACCCAATAATTAACATGATGTATAAAATACCCCAACATGGTATTTTAAAAGCATTTTACAAAAATGCAACAAACTTCCTCTAACTTCATATCTTCCTCATAATTGACAATCAATTCAATTAAATCATTTTAACACTTCATTACCCATCACATAAATCAATTACCATGATAAATAATCACATAACCATCATTAATGCCCAAATTGCATATAATTAATTTCGGGGCATCATATTACTCCCCTACCTATAAGATTTCATCCTCGAAATCGCACGCACTTACCCAAAATGAAACTAAACATAAATCATACCAGAAAATAGTTCCGGGTAATGCTGTAATACATGAGATGGGTCTGGATCATACTTCCGTAACATAGAGACGTGGAAAACATCATGAATATCAGACAAAGACGGCGGTAGAGCCAAACGGTAGGCCAATGTACCGATACGCTGCAATACCTCATACGGCCCAACATACCTCGTAGATAACTTCCCCCGCATACCAAAACGAACTAAACCCCTGAAGGGTTGTCTCCCACTTGAAATTCTAACGGTCGCCGTCGCTTATTGGCATAGGCTTCTTGCCTATCCTGAGCTGCTTTCATCTTTTGGCGTATCATCTTAATCTTTCCTTCCATATCCTTAATCATATCCGGTCCTCCGACCGCTTTACTAGTCAAGTCCTCCCAATACAGCGGTGACCTACATCGTCATCCGTAAAGAGCTTCAAAAGGGGCCTTTTGAATGCTCGCCTGATAGCTGTTATTGTAAGAGAACTCTACCAGTGGCAATGAATCTTGCCACGGAGTATCAAACTCCAGTACACATGCCCTCAACATGTCTTCGAGCGTCGGAATGGTACGCTCTGTTTGGCCGTCAGTCTGAAGGTGATACGTTGTACTCAGTCTCACCTCTGTGCCCAAAGCTGTCTGGAGACCCTCCCAGAAATGCGAAGTAAACCTTGGGTCTCTGTCAGACACAATCGAGACTGGTGTTGGGATATGCCCTAAGACAAATCATTGAATGATTGTTTGGACATACAATGTTATGATTTTATGAAATGGCAATTCATTATTATATATTATTCGATTAACTGTGCAATGTGTATTAATATATATGTTAATGTCCTTAGAATATTATTGTATTATTCTTAAAGATGTCCCTAGTCAAGTATTATCATGAATAGGGATAATGAAAATATGTAGAGACTAGTATGTGTTGATTGATGAATTGTTCATTGATAAGAGATATCAAATCAAGGGTACATGTTAGAGAACGATGTACTGGACAGACCCACCATGAGAATGCTACATGGATAGTTATATGAGTGTCATAAGCAAATCTCATAGTGATAATAATGTATGTAATCCTTACGACTTGTGATTATCAGAGATCCCAACATAAGGAGTTATGTATCTTGATATTGTCAAACGTTACCCGTAACAGGGTAAACTATAAAGGCGACTATTGGATACACTACGAATTATGTAGAGGGATGTTGACTGATCGAGATAGGATTTGTCCCTCCTATATAACAGGAGATGTGTTTGGCCCTTGATCAAGTGAGAACTAAAATGCATGGCCATGCATGAATGAGTCGATATGAGATATAAGGATTTAATTAAATCATGGGTTTGGGCCCATGAGGCTTTATGAAAGCCTTTAATTAAATCATATATAATGATAACAAGGTGATTAATTGTTTGATCATTCCTTGATATCACAATTCATCAAAACCTAAACCTACACTCAACTCTCGGCCGCCGAACTCAAAAGCCAACGCCACCGCCGCCGTCGTGTGGTGCTTGTTCATTTTGATTGGCCGTCGTTGATCGGTTTTGAACCGAGAGTTTAGATTTGGTTCAAGAATAAGTCTAGTAACTTGTTCTTGAACGTCCTTTTCGATTTGATCGTGTGGATACCGTAGAGGCAAGACCTTGGAGGTGTTGCTCGTGATTCGGAGTTCGTTGGACGTGCTGCTTCTTGGAATCTGCTCAAACACGCTACAAGGGTGAGACTTTTGTAATCCCTAATCCGATATGAACCCCTATGTATAGATCCGGTGTCTAGTAATCCAAAATTATTTTATTCCGCTGCGTTGCTATGCATGTTGGATTACCTACAGTGGTATCAGAGCCGTGTACAAGGCTCATATCGGATTTATGTGGTTAAATAGTTTAATCATATTTAGATTTGTATTGCATGCTTTAAAACTGTATAATTCATATATGATATGAAATAAATTGAATTTTTATAATTATCATAAAATTATATTTGATATAATTGTAGTTCAATGTATACGATACATGAAGGCGAAAAACCGAGCCCATAGCTTAAGTTGGTTCGGCCACCACCATCACAAATGCCACACGGCTGCCACATGAGGGCTAGGGTTTTCGAACCCTTGGCTCGAGATGGTTTAGCCGTTGTGGCTAATAATTGTGCATGGAAGTGTCGAAACATGGCTAGGGTTTAGATCCCACATCTTGGCTCGAGACATTGTTATCATCGGCGCATGGCTCACGATAAATGATGTGTGACGGCTAGGGCCACATGAGGGCTAGAGTTTTCGAACTCATTGGCTCGAGATGGTCAAGCCGCCAACATCATGATTCGTGCATGAAAGGCCGAGAACCAAAACAAAATTCGAACCATTGAGGCTCGTGACGGCTAGGGTTTCGAACCCTAATGGCTCATGGCCGCCGTCCAAAAATGTTAGGGTTTTGAACCCTCATGGTTGGACGTGGACCATTGGGCTAAAGTTACGTGACATGTGATGTCCCGAGCGTACGATAATTTTCATAAAATTTATTTTACAATTTTATTGGGATTAAATTTTAAAATGTTTAGAATTTAATACATTAATTGTTATAGCATGTTTTATATGTTGGTTGAGCATGGTGCGTGGTTATAGCCCCTTTGACCTATTAGATAGGATTTGTGAATGTTTGTAATATTTAATACGGCCTGTGAGTCGTGCCTTCTCTATTTTCCTCTAAATGTTATCCCTCCCCTATGTTCCCCTCGAATGTGAATCGAGGAATTCTATATCTTGTAAATGTTATAAAGTATAGTTTGTTTATTGATGGTGATCAATGAAGATGGAGCTTGGCGCCGGGATGAGGAGGCCATTCACTATTTGGAGCCAAAGGAAGGTGCTTGTGAAGTTACCTTAGGTTGACTCTTAGGATTTTCTAATTGGCTTGAGAAAATCGCTAGTAGGGGCTATAACCATGTCACATTTAATTATGTATGTTGAGGCATGATTTATCTTATGCTTTAGATTGATAATTGTATTACACATATATGTAGATATGTATACACCTATATGTAGTGGACATATTTTAAATTATCAAACTAAGAATGATATCAATAAATCCCTCTAAAATATTAAGTTTTAGATGCCTTCCAAAATTAAAAGTACTTGTCAAAAACTTCGATTGTACATGTGTGGGTTTGCCAAAGCAAAGCACTGTGGCAATCTTGGTAAGGCGCGAAAGGATAATTGTGATATCCGTTAGACTTTAAATTGGGTACGACTTAACTAGGTTATCTCAATAGGATTGGGAACCTAGAGGCATGGGTTGGATAATAATTCATTTGATGAATTGAACAAAGCGTTGTTCGTCCAACTATCCAAGAATTACATATGATGTAATTGACAAAGTGTTGTCTACCTAAATAACCGAGTCTTGGGCGATTAGCCAAAGCTAACTCAAGATTAGGTGAAATATGGATCTTGGCCCACTAAAGGTTTCGAGGGTTGATATTTTTTTTAAAAATAGTGGGAGTATCATTTACTATAAGACCATGTTAAATGATTAAATCATAAACTTATTTTGCATATTTATATTGTAGAGATCCATGGCAACTAACAATATAACAATCACATTATCACTGCGATCAGTCCTTGAGAAGGACAAATTAAATGGGACAAATTTCCTAGACTGGCATAGGAACTTGAGGATAATCCTCAAACAAGAAAATAAACAATATGTCCTAGAGGAACCCTTACCTGCTGAGGAAACTCCCCTGATAGCTACTAGAGCCGATAAAGATGCTTACAAGAAGCATCAAAGTGACACACTTGATGTGGGGTCTTCCCACCTTAACAGTGATTAATAGACATAAGAAGGACTAATCATGCATTAATAACGTCTTAAGGTTCTGGTTGTTACATGAGCTAACAGGATTACAGGCCAAAATAAAAGACTTCAAAAATAATTCATTACATTCCCAAAAGAATGTTAATATTTAGATTTACACTACTCCTAGAGTAGATACTAATCGTGACTTGAATCCTAAACATTCCTGTGTTCCTTGTAGCTCACTGCCTCAACCCGACCCTTAGTCCTTTAGCCCAAAACCGTACCTACAGGGACAACACATCATAAGCATATACAATCTCATTTAACATCATAAAACATCATAGTAAATGCATGAAACATTGGTTAAGTAAATATGCTGGTTATTCATTAACTTCTTATCGTTGTCCCTGAATCATAATCATGCATATGGGCATCTTACCCTGTGGCATCTTACCACATTATAAACATCGCATGGCCTCTTACCATGTGGGTCATCTTACCCCGTGGCATCTTACCACAAATAATATCGCATGGCCTCTTACCATGTGGGGCATCTTACCCCGTGGCATCTTACCACAAATAACATCGCATGGCCTCTTACCATGTGGGGCATCTTACCCCGTGGTATCTTACCACAAATCACATCGTATGAATATATATAAACATCTTATCGACATCGTAAACTTCTTATATACATCATCATTTCATCATCAATACTCATGCAATAAAAGCATAGTCGTAGTGTAAAGATGCGTTTTACCGTCCGATGCCCGTACGTCTCTTACGTACCTTTTCAAAAGGAGGAGGAGTCAACAGACTTATCTCCTTGATTGTGCTGGTACATGGGATGGCTCTACACAACCACATAATACAATATTAGGCACCGATACGAGAATCGAAATCAATTTTTCAAAAAAAAAAAATGAACATAAAATTTTATAACATATGAACAGTAACTACCGATCGTTCGGTCTCTCTTACCGATCGATCGCTAACTGTTCATCATTTCTTCTTTTAGCTACGGCATTTGCCGATCGATCGGTGTTCATCACCGATCGATCGGTCGTTCACATTCATGCGAGATTTTCCAAAAATCTCGAACACCTCAATTCACACCCTTCAAACTACTTCATAACATACATACAATGCCTAAACAAGCATATCAATAGCTTCATCATACTTCCATGCATGTATTAAAATTAAAGGTTCACTCATAACTTAAACCGACATGCATTAAAATTTCCCAACTTTATCAGTGCTCATCAATTCTTTCAGAAAAACAGGGCATCATAATTTCTACCCAGATTTTCGAGCACTACATTTCATAACAAGAATTCTCACACATAAACCATGCAACATGTTCAAACAATTATGCTAGGGGCTTCATAAAACTTCTATGTAAGCACTTAAATTCAAGGTTTCATAAAACCTATGCTAGCATGCATCATAACATCCTCATAAACTTTGAGCTCATCCAAACTTACAGAAAAACAGGGCATCATAACATTACCCAGATTTTCGAACACCTAGTTTCCAAGCCAGGAATCTATCACATAAAACGTATAAAGTGTTCGATCTAACATGCTAGTAGTTACATAACACTAACATACAAGCACCCAAACCAAGGTTTCGACAAACCCTTATACTAGCATGCTGAAAACCACACAACCAAACCCTATCTTAACCAAGCTTCCAGAAAACAGAGTCATGGATTACCTCACCCTTTTTGCTCCCTTTTTGGCAAGGATTTTTCAACACAATCCACAAGCCAAATCTCCTCCTATCTGCAGCTATCTTGGGCGATTTTTGGGGAGAGGAAGGGGAGAGGAAGGATTACTTTGCAGGTAATGAGTGAGCATGGTTGAAGGATGTGATGGGGTATGGGCTGCCAAGTGAGGGGGGGGGGGGGGGGGGTGGCCGAGTGGCAGGGGTGGGTGGTGTGGGTTGGGTGGTCATGTGGTGTTTAATTGTGTCCCGGTATATAGTACGATGTATTAAAATATCCTCACTCGATATTTTATAACTTCATTTAAATTAATACATCCTTTAAAACACCCAACATGCCCCCCTAAAACATATCATCATATCATAATTATACTCCCCCAATTTAAATACACCACAACCCTTAAACATATCATAAATCATCATCATAGCACATAATCATATAACATTTCGGGGGTATTACACTTGATGTTGGGTGCCTTATGCTTGCCACCATGAACTCTGAGCTTCAGAAGCAACATGAGGAAATGGAGGCGTTCGATATGATCGAACACTTAAAGCAATTGTACCAACAGCAAGCTAGACAAGAGAAGTATGACGTCTCTAAAGCATTGTTTCAGTGCAGAATGGTAGAGGGAAGCCTAGTTGGAACTCATGTGCTCAAGATGATTGGGTACATTGAGAATCTGGAGAAGCTGGGTTTTCCATTGGACCAAGAGTTGGTCACCGATGTGATCCTGCAATCGTTGCCTGAGAGCTTCAGTCAATTTGTAGTAAATTACAATATGACTGACATGGAAAAGACTCTACCACAATTACTTGGTATGTTGAGAACATATGAAGCGAATACAAAGAAGACTAAGGCCACTAATGTTCTTATTGTGAATAAGGGCAAAGGAAAGGCCAAAGCTAAAGGCAATAAGAAAGCAAAGAAGGTCTTTGTTAAATCTAAGCCAAAGTCTTATGCACTGAAGCCAAAGGGAGGGATAGCAAAGGAAGGGAACTGTTTTCATTGCGGTGAGACCGGACATTGGAAAAGGAACTGCAAAGTATATCTGGAGGATCTCAAGAAAGGAAGTGTGACTTCCACTTCAGGTATTTCTGTTATAGAAGTCAATTTATCTACTTCTTCATCATGGGTATTAGATACTGGATGTGGATCTCATATTTGTGTAAATGTGCAGGACCTCAAAAAGAGTAGATTGTTGGCGAAAGGCAAAGTAGATCTCCGAGTTGGAAATGGAGCAAGAGTTGCTGCATTAGCTATAGGAGATTATCATTTATCTCTGCCTTCTGGTTTATCGTTAATTTTAAAAGATTGTTATTTTGTGCCTTCAATTACCAAAAACATTATTTATATTTCTTGTTTGGACAAGTATGGATTCTCATTTATTATAAAGGACAACTGTTGTTCATTTATTTAAATGATATGTTTTATGCTAGTGCACAAATGGTGAATGGTCTTTATTTATTAAATCTTGATATACCTGTCTATAACATAAATACTAAAAGGATTAAAAATAATGATTGTAATCCGACTTATCTCTGGCATTGTCGCTTGGGCCATATAAACGAGAACCGCATATCTAAACTTCATAAGGATGGAGTATTGGATTCATTTGATTTTGAATCATATGAAACATGCGAGTCTTGTTTAATGGGCAAGATGACTAAAGCCCCTTTCAAGGGACATGTTGAAAGGGCAAATGTTTTATTGGGACTAATACATAGTGATGTATGTGGGCCAATAAGTACACAAGCTAGATGTGGTTTTCAATACTTCGTTACATTTACTGATGACCTCAAAAGATATGGGTATGTGTACCTAATGAAGCATAAGCATGAAACCTTTGAAAAGTTCAAAGATTTCAAGAATGAAGTACAAAACCAACTTGGCAAAAGTATCAAAATCCTTCGATCAGATCGAGGAGGTGAATACTTAAGCCAAGAGTTTCATGACTATCTAAAGGAGTGTGGGATAGTCCCACAACTCACTCCTCCGTATACTCCACAATGGAATGGTGTATCCGAGAGGAGAAATCGAACCTTGTTGGACATGGTTAGATCAATGATGAGTCATGCAGATCTTCCGATATCATTTTGGGGACATGCTCTAGAAACAGTGATTTTCTTACTTGACCGTGTTCCATCTAAATCAGTGGAAAAGACACCATATGAGATATGGACTGGGAAGCGTCCTAGTATGTCTTTTATGAAGATTTGGAGTTGTGAGGCTTTTGTTAGACGTCACGCCACTAACAAACTTGGACCCAAATCTGATAAGTGTTTATTTGTGGGGTATCCTAAGGAAACGAAAGGATACTATTTCTATTCTCCCACCGAGAACAAAGTAGTTGTTGCTCGGACTGGTGTATTTCTTGGAAGAGAATTTATTTCTAGAAAAACCAGTGGGAGAAAAATAGAACTTAGTGAAGTTCAACCACAAGAAAACACTGAACCTGAGATTGAGATGGAAACAGAGCAGGCACCGCAAGCTATTGTGAAAGAAGTACCTGCTCAAGAGACACAAGCCCAGTGTAGGTCCATAAGGGAACACCGGGAGCCACAGAGATATGGATTTCTTGTGACTCAACAAGGTGACTTACTACTTATTGACGAGGATGAGCCGTCATCTTATCAACAAGCTATAATGGGCACTGATTCTGAGAAATGGCAAGAGGCCATGAAATCTGAGATGGAATCCATGTATGCAAACCAAGTATGGACTTTGGTTGATCCACCTGAAGGGGTACGACCCATAGGGTGCAAATGGATTTTCAAGAAAAAGACCGATATGGATGGTAATGTACAAAGCTATAAAGGTCGGCTGGTTGCAAAAGGATTCAAACAAATTCATGGTATTGACTATGATGAAACCTTTTCACCAGTGGCCATGGTTAAATCCATAAGGATCTTACTTGTAATAGCTGCATTTCATGATTATGAAATCTGGCAGATGGATGTCAAAACTGCTTTCCTTAATGGAAATCTGCTCAAGGATGTGTACATGACACAGCCTGAGGGTTTTGTCGATCCAAAGGATGCTGGAAAGATATGCAAGCTACAACGATCCATTTATGGATTGAAGCAAGCTTCTCGGAGTTGGAATCTTCATTCTGATGATGCAATCAAAGAGTTTGGTTTTATCAAAAACGTAGATGAACCTTGTGTCTACAAGAAGGTCAGTGGGAGCATAATCATTTTCCTAGTGTTGTATGTAGATGACAAACTTCTCATTGGGAATGATATCCCTGCCTTACAATCTGTAAAGATTTGGCTAGGGAACTGCTTTTCGATGAAAGACTTGGGAGAAGCCACCTATGTATTAGGAATCAAGATCTATAGAGATAGATCGAGAAGGCTTCTCGGCCTAAGTCAAAGTACATACATAGACAAAGTGCTTAAAAGGTTTAGCATGCAAGAATCAAAGAAAGGATCCGTGCCTATGACACATGGTATATATCTCTCGAAGGAACAGTGTCCTTCAACACCAGATGAGAGACAACACATGAGTAAGATTCCATATACGTCAGCTATTGGATCTATCATGTATGCCATAATATGTACTCGTCCCGATATATCGTATGCTTTGAGCATGACGAGCAGATATCAAGTTGATCCAGGTGAAGGTCACTGGATTGCAGTCAAGAACATCCTGAAGTACTTGAGAAGGACTAAGGATACATTTTTGATTTATGGAGGTGAGGAAGAGCTCAATGTAATGGGTTACACTGATGCAAGCTTCCAAACCGACAAAGATGATTATCGATCACAATCTGGATATGTGTGTTGCCTAAATGGAGGTGCTGTGAGCTGGAAGAGTTCAAAGCAAGAGAAAGTAGCCGATTCTACAACAGAAGCTGAGTATATTGCTGCCTCGGATGCAGCAAAGGAAGCTGTTAGGATTAGGAAGTTCATTTCTGAACTTGGAGTGGTGCATAGCATTAAAGATCCGATAGAACTCTATTGTGACAACAATGGAGTGATCGCATTGGCTAAGGAACCTAGATCTCACCAATGATCCAAGCACATACTTTGGCGCTTTCATTTCATTCGAGAAATCGTTGAAAGGGGAGATGTTAAAATATGCAAAGTACCAACAGATGATAACATATCTGACCCATTGACGAAGCCACTGTCACAACAGAAGCATGATCGTCATACTAGATCTCTAGGCATTAGGTTTATGTCTGAGTGGTCTTAGTGCAAGTGGGAGATTTGTTGGGATATGCCCTAAGACAAATCATTGAATGATTGTTTGGACATACAATGTTTATGATTTTATGAAATGGCAATTCATTATTAGATATTATTCGATTAACTGTGCAATGTGTATTAATATATATGTTAATGTCCTTAGATTAATATTGTATTATTCTTAAAAATGTCCCTAATCAAGTATTATCATGAATAAGGATAATGATAATACGTAGAGACTAGTATGTGTTGATTGATGAATTGTTCATTGATAAGAGATATCAAATCAACACATGGGTACATGTTAGAGAACGATGTACTGGACAGACCCACCATGAGAATGCTACATGGATAGTTATATGAGTGTCATAAGCAATTCTCATAGTGATAATAATGTATGTAATCCTTACGACTTATGATCATCAGAGATCCCAACATAAGGAGTTATGTATCTTGATATTGTCAAACGTTACCCGAAACAGGGTAAACTATAAAGGCGACTATTGGATACACTACGAATTATGTAGAGGGATGTTGACTGATCGAGATAGGATTTGTCCCTCCTATATAACAGGAGATGTGTTTGGCCCTTGATCAAGTGAGAACTAAAATGCATGGCCATGCTTGAATGAGTCGATATGAGATGTCGAGCTTATTCGTTTATTCTAGTTCTACTTGGGGATCAAGAAATAAAGATTGAATATACGAGTATGACTATTCCATGACTCGTGTTCAATTTAAACACAAAGGACAAAGGGATTAAGTTACATGGTTAATATTATCACAAGTTCTAAGGTTATGTCGAGTCAAAGACATTCTTGTAATTTGGGTAGCCTTGATGCGTTGCTAGACACCGCTCTTTGCTTGTGACGTAAAATGTGATTTTATGTCACTGCCAACATTACAAGATCCTATCGGGTCGCACAAAAGATTAAATCGATAAAGGAAATTAAATTCATTGGATGAATTAATTAATTAAGAAGAGTCTTAATTAAATGATTATAAGGATTTAATTAAATCATGGGTTTGGGCCCATGAGGCTTTATGAAAGCCTTTAATTAAATCATATATAATGATAACAAGGTGATTAATTGTTTGATCATTCCTTGATATCACAATTCATCAAAACCTAAACCTACAATCAACTCTCGGCCGCCGAACTCAAAAGCCAACGCCGCCGCCGCAGTCATGTGGTGCTTGTTCATTTTGATTGGCCGTCATTGATCGGTTTCGAACCGAGAGTTTAGATTTGGTTCAAGAATAAGTCTAGCAACTTGTTCTTGAACGTCCTTTTCGATTTGATCGTGTGGATACCGTAGAGGCAAGACCTTGGAGGTGTTGCTCGTGATTCGGAGTTCGTTGGACGTGCTGCTTCGTGGAATCTGCTCAAACACGCTACAAGGGTGAGATTTTTGTAATCCCTAATCCGATATGAACCCCTATGTATAGATCCGGTGTCTAGTAATCCAAAATTATTTAATTCCGCTGCGTTGCTATGCATGTTGGATTACTTACAACTGGAACCCCATGTAACCTCACCACATCCCGTACATATAATTGGGCCATCCTTAGATATGTGAAAGTCATACAGTAGGGGATGAAATGAGCTACCTTCGTCAGCCTATCCACGATCACCCAGATCGCATCAAATCCCGAGGCCGTCCTTGGCAAGTGGGTCACAAAGTCCATAGAGATATGCTCCCTACTTCCATTCGGGTACCTCTAAGCTCTTCAGCTCGCCACCAGGCCTCTGTCTCTCTGCCTTTACCTGCTGGCAGATCAAACATCTTTTAACAAAAGTGATCACATCACGCTTCATGCATCTCCACCAGAATTGACCCCATAGGCCCTTGTACATCTTCCTTCCTCCTGGGTGGATACTGAACCGACTACTGTGAGCTCGCTCCAATATTCCTCTACGCAACTCTGGTGTATCTGGGACTACCCATCGGTTGCCCAGTCTCAAGGAATCATCTTCTGTCACTCTGAACTTTGATGGCTGTCCTTGAAGTACTATCGATGACCATCTCTGGACCTCATCATCCGACCTCTGGGCTTTCCTGATAGCCTCAAATATGTCTGGCTCAGCCAACAAGGCCGACACTCGCACCGGCGACGTGTCCACATCAAAATCATAGCCCAGATGGCAATAAGAAGTCATCATAGCGGATAAACACATAGCGTCCTCAGCAGTACTCTTCACCTTCCGACTTAAGGCGTCTGCTATCAAATTTGCTTTACCAGGATGGTACTCAATCTCACAGTCATAATCCTTGAGCAAATCCATCCATCTTCTTTGACGCATATTCAGATCAGCCTGAGTGAATAGAAACTTCAGGCTCTTATGGTCCGTAAAAATAGGTAAATGAAGTACCATATAGGTAGTGCCTCCAAATCTTCAAGGCAAATATAATGGCCGCCAGTTCCAGATCGTGGACTGGGTATCTTTTCTCATGAGGCTTCAACTGCCTCGAAGCATAAGCCACCACATGCTTATCTTGCATCAACACACAGCCCAAACTCTGCAATGATGCATCCGTGTACAAAGCAAACCTCTTATTCTCATAAGGAATCACCAATACAGGTGCCGTAGTCAAACGACGCTTCAGTTCTTGGAAGCTTTCCTCACAAGCTTCAAACCAATGGAATGGGACTCCCTTTTGAGTCAGCTGTGTCAACGGCTTAGCGATCTTAGAGAATCCCTCGACGAAACATCGGTAATAACCCGCTAAACCAAGGAAGCTATGTATCTCGGGTGTAGAAGTGGGTACAGCCCACTCCATCACAGCTTCAACCTTCTTGGGATCTACAGATATCCTGCTGCTAGATATAACATGACCCAAGAACACCACACTGCTCAACCAAAACTCGCACTTACTGAGCTTTGCATATAACCGATGATCCCTAAGGATCTGGAGTACCGTCCTCAAGTGCTTCACGTGTTCCTCTTCGGTCCGGGAGTAAATGAGTATATCGTCAATGAAAACAATGACGAACTGATCCAAATACGGTTGAAATACTCTGTTCATCAGACTCATAAAGACAGCTGGGGCATTTGTCACCCCAAAAGGCATGACTAAGAATTCATAGTGCCCATACCTAGTCGTGAATGCTGTCTTCTGAACATCATCTTCCCTTACCCGAATCTGATGATACCCCGACCTTAGATCCATCTTACTGTAGAGCCTCGTACCCTGTAACTGGTCAAACAAATCATCGATCCTCGGAAGTGGATACTTATTCTTCACTGTGGCTTTGTTCAGTTGTCTGTAATCGATGCACAGACGCATCGAACCATCTTTCTTCTTAACAATCAAAACTGGTGCACCCAGGGTGATACGCTAGGGCGTATATAGCCCTTATCAAGGAGCTCTTGCAACTGAATCTTTAACTCCCTTAGCTCCGCTGGTGCCATCCTATATGGGGCACGAGAAATGGCAGACGTCCCCGGTAGTAACTCAATCCCAAACTCGACCTCTCTTATCGGTGGGAATCCGGGAATCTCTTCCGGAAAGACATCAGGAAACTCCGCCACTATGGGCACATCCAACCTTTAATTCTTCATTCTTTTCAATAACATCAACGGCATAGATGAGATATCCTATATGGCCTCGTTCCAATAACTGTGCCATCTTGACAGCAGATATCAACGGAATCTTTGAACAAGAACCATCCCCAATGAATGTCCACTGGACTCCCATATCAGATCTGAATCGGACAGTCCTATGCCTGCAGTTCACAACTGCCTGATACCTGTTCAGAACATCAATGCCTACAATGCAGTCAAAGTCTGACATCTCCAGAACAATCAAATCTGACCTTAGCTCGTTATCCTCAAAATAAATGAGGCCATCATAGACAATCCAATCAGTAATCAAACTTCTTCCAGCGGGGATCGAGACTACAAGAGGCGTGGGCGACGGAGAAGTGCATATGTGGTGCCTTTCCACAAAGCATGTCGACACGAAAGAGTGTGACGCACCTGTGTCGATCAATATAAAAGCAGGGTGCGTAAATAAAAGACACGTACCCGCTATAACCTCCTCTGTAGCCTGCTCCCTCGTCAAAGCATAAACCTGCCCCTGAGGTGGCCCCATGGGCTGACCTCCATACTGCCTCGGTGCAAAAGGTGGTCTGTGATGTGCTGCTCTGTCCGCAGGCCTCCCCGCAGAGTTCTGTTGTCTTCCCCTGTTGGGACACTGCCGAGCAAAGTGGCCTTTGTCACCACAAACATAACATCCTCAACAGTCTTTCGCAAAATGTGGTTGCCCACAAAGAGCGCAATGGACCTTCCCGAATCTGTCTCCCTGAGACTGCCCTCTTCCAGATGGGGCATCATTCCTACGGCTTCCTTTCCATCGATTCTCGGGCTTCTTACCAATTGAATCTCGACGCTGAAGTGTTCCCCCTAGGCTTAAAGTGATCACCCCTTGGCTTCAAATCTGACCTTAGCTCGTTTTCCTCAAAATAAATGAGGCCATCATAGACAATCCGAGCAGTAATCAAACTTCTTCCAGCGGGGATCGAGACTACAAGAGGCGTGGGCGACGGAGAAGTGCATATGTGGTGCCTTTCCACAAAGCATGTCGACACGAAAGAGTGTGACGCACCTGTGTCGATCAATATAAAAGCAGGGTGCGTAAATAAAAGACACGTACCCGCTATAACCTCCTCTGTAGCCTGCTCCCTCGTCAAAGCATAAACCTGCCCCTGAGGTGGCCCCATGGGCTGACCTCCATACTGCCTCGGTGCAAAAGGTAGTCTGTGATGTGCTGCTCTGTCCGCAGGCCTCCCCGCAGGTTCTGTTGTCTTCCCCTGTTGGGACACTGCCGAGCAAAGTGGCCTTTGTCGCCACAAACATAACATCCTCAACAGTCTTTCGCCAAATGTGGTTGCCCACAAAGAGTGCACTGGACCTTCCCGAATCTGTCTCCATGAGACTGCCCTCTTCCAGATGGGGCATCGTTCCTACGGCTTCCTTTCCATCGATTCTCGGGCTTCTTACCATTGAATCTCGACGCTGAAGTGTTCCCCCTAGGCTTAAAGTGATCACCCTGGGATGGTTCTACATAACCATACAAATCGATATTATAAGCTAAATATAGTCCAATATCCAAAAATTCCATCAATTATGCCAAGAAAATAATTTTCAGCAAAATCGCTCTACCGATCGATAGGTCCAAGCTACCGATCGATCGGTAACATCCGAATTTAAGAATTTAGCTACGGCCTTTCACAGATCGATCGGTCCAAGATACCGATCTATCGTTAGCCATCCACCCATCGATCAGTCACTTTCACCTATCGATCGGTAAGTAGAGAAATTTCACCCCTCGCTACGCACTTGCACCGATCGATCGGTTGCAGGACCGATCGATCGTTGCCCTGCAACCGATCGATCGGTCGCTGCGACATTTTCGGGTAAACTCCATTTTTTTGGCACAAAACTACCAAATAAACCAATACATCTTAAACCAAAGACATCCCAACAACTTATCACCACAAAAACCTCATAAAACCATACCCCAACCACACACAACACATACTCAAAACAAACGGCACCTAAAATACTTCAAAAATCATCACATTTCAAAACCAAACATCATAAAAACTTTAGGAAGGGTTCCATACCTCTTGAAGACTCCAAATCTTAACAAAGATCTTAAAAACAAAGGTTTTGTGGAAATTATTTGGGGATTTTAAGAGTGATTGGTAAAGTGAAGGGAAAAGGTATAGTGGGGGGTATATGGGTTAATTTAATTAAACTTGTACCCATTAATTAACATGGTGTATAAAATACCCCAACATGGTATTTTAAAAGCATTTTACAAAAATGCAACAAACTTCCTCTAACTTCATATCTTCCTCATAATTGACAATCAATTCAATTAAATCATTTTAACACTTCATTACCCATCACATAAATCAATTACCATGATAAATAATCACATAACCATCATTAATGCCCAAATTGCATATAATTAATTTCGGTGCATCATAAAATTTCACTAGTTTAACTATATTTAGCCTACGAAAATTGGTTGTGATTAATTAACTAAATTGACTAATTAACTCGATAATCAACCGAACAAGCAAGTAAGAAGATTAGAATCAATAGAGACAATTATCAAGACTTTCGGTTCACCCATGCAATCCCCCACAATTCACCTATAGTTAAGAATTAAATTCAAACGTTCTAAGGTGACGAGTTTTCCAAATGCACTTGTTATACCTTGGTCCGGTTACAACAAGTCTAATACTAAGATGCAACAAGGCAATGATCATGCACTTATTTAACACTCAATATTGTATGTCGATTTATGAAAACTTCTAGACTTTGATTTTGGTCAATCTATTGCTATCACACATGTATTTGACTTTATCTTTCGATCTTAGTATGAAATCCACAGTTTAATTTACTAAATCGTATCGCAATCTCCTATGGTCAATTCAATCGCAATAAATAATCAATCAAGGATGATTAATCCATTGAAAGCATGAATAACAATAAATTAAACTCGAAGAATTGTAAGAATCAATCAAAACTTAATTAAAGTTGTGGGTTCAAAACATGGGATCCCCCTAAGTTTTGACAAACAAAACTTAGCCAACTATAGTCATCAAATGATAATGAGAAATCATGTTTTTCAACAATCTAAACATTAATATTTGATAAATACAAAGAGCAAAGTTTAGGAATACTAAAGTAACGATAGGCGTTGACTCCTTGCGTTGCTCCGCCGTCCCTTCTCTTCCGATGTCTTTTTCTTCAATGGTTTGATGATGGTAGAAGATGGAGAGGGTGTGGAGGCTTTGTTGTAGGGTGAATTATGAGCCAAAATATTCCTATTTTCGTCCCCAACAAACCTCATATAGTGGTGGAGGAGTTTTCATAATTTAGGACAAAAAATATCCAACAAGGAAACAAAATCTCGAAAATTTCGGGTCTGGCGATCGATCGGTAAAAAGCGGCGATCGATCGCCAAATGTTTCTCATTTTATTTTTAAAATTTCTCAAAGCGGCGATCGATCGGTAAAAATTGGCGATCGCCGCTTTGAGAAATTTAAAAATAAAATCAGAAACATTTGGCGATCGATCGCCGCTTTTTACCGATCGACTAGGTAAAAACTGGCGATCGATCGTGAGAATCTTGTGGTCAGCGGCGATTGATCGATAAAAACTTACGATCGATCGCGAATTCTAAAATTTTACAATTTGCCATTTCCTCCCTCCTTTTCAGTGTTTGCTCGGTTTGGTCCTTTTTCATCATTTTAAGCTTAATTCCTCCACTTTTATGCATTTGAACCTGGATTCCTGAAATATACAAATATATACCAAAAAGCGTTATAAATTTGACATGCTTCCTATCATAATCAAACACGGCCCACCTTACTCCGTATACAACTCAACCCATCCCAATTTTATCTTTTATAGATAGAGTTGTCAATTAACTCAAGCATGTAGTGCATGTCTTTCTAAGGTTAAATACATGTAACATTAATTCATTATTAAAGATTCACCAAAATGTTCTAATCATCGTCAAAATCGATTATATAAAAAAAATGCCCCATCTCAAATATTCCAAGAATCAGCCAATTTTTCAAATATTCTTGGCTCGCTATCGATCGTTAGCCATCTCGCCATAGCCATCTCGCCATTGATTGCGAGATGTCAAAAATTGCTGCCAAGTTTCGTCTCCTCGCGATCGATCGCGAGTCCTGCAAAAATTGATATTTCTTCTTCGCCTGCTCGTGATCAATCGGTACCTCATCCACGATTATTCGCGAGCTCTGTAAAAATCCGATTTCCTGCACTCTTCACCAAAAAATTCCAACACCAAAACTTATCCAAATCAAACAACCATCTTTAAAAAAACTAATATTAAGATTTATAGCTCTAAACTTCATAAGAACTCAACTCAACAAGTACCAAACCAAAACACCATTATTCAACTATGTACCAAGATTGAAAAAAACAATTCACATACCAACTTAAATCTTGTCATACAAAATTTATTTACTACTTCCACGATTACAAAATAAACCAAAGAACTAAAATTCTTTACAACCCACACCCTTAATTAAACTCTTCCCAACTCAAGCAATAATGGCCCAAAGCCAAATACCATCAGCAAGAAGAAGGGTTGAGGTGAAATAATACCTTACAACTACAACTTTGAGCAACTCAAGAGCTTGGATTTGAATTTGGGAAATCTTTTCTCCTCTTGAGCAATTTGAGCGTGGAGTGGGAATGGGGGGAAGAGAAAAGAGTTGTAAAAGGTATGTGTTTGAGGTGTAATGTGTATTGCCCAATAATCTCCTACTTAGCCAATAATAAGCATCATGCATCAAAACGCATATAGTTTAGCATTCATCGTTGATTTATCTCATACAAATAATGTGATTGCACGGACATGAATACTTGCTAATTTGGTCCATATGCATGAAATCTACTAATTATATGAATCAACTTGTTCTAGAATAAACGTAGGTATAGTAAAAAGTTAGTCCACAATTAAAAGAAGATCGATGTGCGAATTGGTTATTTAGTTAATTACTCATATTCCTATTTATTAATGGAATATGACAATGATTAATGAGCTATGTAATTACTTGAAAAAGTTCATGCTTGAATATGAACTAAAAGTATGTGAATGGTACATTATAATTGGTTATAAGTTTCACTAATTCCTTGTTTTATTACATGATTTTAATATACCAATACAATGTTTTGTTACTATCCTAGAGTAGACACACGTTCCAAGCTCAATTTAACACTACAAAACCATAGCTTAACCACTCAAGGAATTATCCTCATTTTTTTTCATTTGAAAAGTCAAACTAGTAGATAATTATGTATTTATCAATATTTATCTTCAATTACCACCTCCATCCCCTAACTCACGGCCACCCTCTCTTCTTCATGCTTCTTTCTGTTTCTCTTATGTATTTCATGCTCACAAAGTAAAGCCAAGCTCATAAGAACCTAGAAATACAACCTATAACAAGTTCTTACCATTTACTAGCTTCAATTTCTTCATGTTTGAGGTCTAATCTTGTCTTGAACAAGGTATTTTTTCCCTACTATCCTTGTTGTTCATTTACTGTATTTAAGATAATTTTGTGCTTTAGTATTGTCACTAATGATGAAGAAGTCAAAAGAAATGCAAAGGAAGTTAAAGTTGGCTAGTAGCTAAATTCCTACAAGATAGCAATATTAGGGAATTTATTATGTAACTTGTTCCTATTGAGGTTGTTATATTTTTGTATTGTTAATAATTGAATATGAAGTGAATATGATCAATATAATGGTTGTTTAGTTGTTGGATAGGACAATTTAATTTAGAACCAAAGTAATGTCATTTAAAGTTTTCATGTTGGAATAATAGCAAGATTGATTCCCTATGACTTGAATATTGATGTGTTACGGATTTTAAATCAATAGAGTTACAATAATACTTTAATAAGGATTGGATAGATGTCCATTTTTATTAACATGAAGGTTCAATTAAGAAATCATATAGATGATATGATATAGTTTAAAGACATGAGAAGTAAGTTTTCATTTTTCTGTAATCATTGTAGGAAAGGTTATAATGCATGAATGAGTGTTATGCTACTTAATTAAAAATAACATAATTAAACTTAATATAGGTCCTATAGCACATCATATCTTCTAAAAGGATTGACTTCTACACAGCACCTCACAAATTGGATCGATGTAAGTTGAAGCTTTCATTTGCTGCATCATAAGAATCATATAACGCTTGCAATGTCCTGAATTGATTATTACTACTTGTTTATGTATAACATGTGAAAATATTTATGATTTATAATGTGTGATGTTGATGTACATGTAAAGAAAAGGTTTTTGGAAATGGAAGTATGGTACTTGATTGATGGTCGTGTAGGCAAGGGACGCGGGAGGGACCGGCGGACCCAACACATGGTGGTGAATACTTGAGGTGTAAAAACCGGTATAGGAAAACCACAATAAAAATGAGACAGGATACGGCTAATACCATAGGGTTGACTACCGGTATGGGAACCCCGTATTGTTTCTTCAAATGATTATGAACAGGTTCCGAAAACCAAAGTCTATCGCTACCAATTAAGTACCACACTCAAGGGTACCCAAAAGAAAGAATAAATATGACAAAATTTTCAATTGAATAATGTATTTATTGATTGATGAATGTGATATGTGATATCTTGTTATTATATCAGTTTCAACTTATTGAGCCATTAGCTCACTAGCTTCCTATGATGCAGGTAATAATGTACATGTGTAGAGATTGACTCGGTCTTTAGAGCGGTAAGATAGAGATTTGTTCATATGCCGCAGTTTTGTTGAAATCTTAAAACCTCTTTGTTATTTTGATTAAACCGCTCTGTTATGGTGTTTGTGTAAACTTATATATGGTAAACCGATATGCATGGATGGTTGTTGTTAATGTAAAGGGTTTGAGTTTTTTTTTATTTCAAGAAAACCATGTTATTCTCTTACGAACCATAACATTTCACTGTTTATAGAAGATTAACATTTCTTGACTTAATTGTATAACTCGATTGAGTTCTGCAATCTTGATAAGGGTTGTTACAGTTTTGGTATAGGGCTGTTACATAATGTGTGGGGATATATTTGGTTATATTATTTCCAATTTAGTCCCCCGACTTTACTTCACCTCACAAAATATAGTCCGTTATTATTTATCCCCCAATTCCATAATCATTGCTCAACTTCTATAATGCCTCCAAATACATACTCATAGTTACATTCATAATTCAATGATTCATTTCAACATTTATCAATTCAATAATTATGAACCAATCATAATTTTCAACCACACTCGATTTGTTCCAAAAATCGAACACAATGCAAAATGATACTCAATCATAATTATCTTTTCATTATCACTTTAAATTCCATTTAATCAAAGTAATTAATTTGCAGGTGTGATGTCCCCGAAATGATTAATTGCAATTTGGGCATAAATTTATGTTATGTGATTAATTATGATGGTAATCGATTTATGTGTTGGAAATTAATTATCTAGTTGAAATGCTTAGTCACATGGTAGGCGTGACCGGAGGTGCATTTCTGGATGTATATTGTGCATGTTGGGAAAATTTGGTATTAACATGGTTTATTCATGTTGGTTGTTAATTATTTGGAAAGCATGAATTTATTGGGAGTTTGTTGCATTTTTGTAAAATGCTTTTAAAATACCATGTTGGGGTATTTTATACACCATGTTAATTGTTGGGGTACAATTTTAATTAACCTTTATAACTCATTACCCCACTATACCCACCTCACTTTATCCTTCACTTTTAAATCCCCAATTCTCATCCCCAACCCTAACCCACCTCACATTTTCGAAATTGAGCAAAAGAGGAAGGAGAAATCTTCTCAAAATCTTTGTTTGTGAGATTTTTAGTGGGATTTGGAGCCCTCAAAAGAACCATTCCAGGTACCAACAACTTCAAGGAGATAAAGTTCTTCAACTTCTCCACTTTTGGGATTAAGGTACGTAAGAGGCGTATGGGCATCGGACGGTAAAACACACTCCTATACTATGAATATGCAATGATTGCATAAGTATTTTTGTAACATGTTGATGATGTTTATGATAAGTAAGTGTATGATGACGATTATGTTAAGTAAACATACGATGATGTTTATGATAAGTGAGGATGATGTTTATGATAAGTAAGGATGCTATGATGTTTATGATGTATGTTAAACTATGTTATTAGAAATGGTAGAGTGTTCCAGTGGTTGTTATGGGCAAGCGAGGAAGGTACTTACCGCTGACATAGCTAGCGAGGAGATATATCTGCTATCAAGGAGTAGCGAGGGATATCACAGTACCGCTATATGTCGAGCGAGGGGTCCAATTGTGCCGCTGTCATAACAGGACCAGGACAGTCACATTTCTAATTAACATTGTTGATTATGGGCATGTAAGTGAAGTACGATTTTAATCATTTATGTCAAGAACTAATGATTATATGCATGAATATGAAACAGGGACAACAAAAGTGGGTTAATGCGATTAACTAGGAAGTATATGTTAACGATTATTTCATGTATTTATTTATACGCCATTATCTTATGATGTTAAGTAATGATGTACATGCTCATGATGGGTTGTTCCTGTAGGTACACTTTTGGACTGAAGGGCTAAGGGTCAGGTTGAGGCAGTGAGCTACGAGGAGCATGAAAGAATTTAGGATACATGATTTTTTTGAATAGTCTCTACTCTAGGAGTAGTGTAAATCTATAGCTTTAACATTCATTATCGAGAATGTAATTAGTTAGCTTTTGGAATTTTATTTTTGGACCGTAATCCTATTAACTCAAGGTTACAACCGGAACCCTAAGATGTTATTAATGCATGTTTAGTCCATAATACATTATTATAACCATGTTAAGGTAGGAAGACCCTACATTAGTGGTATCAGAGCAGTTGTTAGAGAATCCGGGAATGAGTGAAGGGTAGCCTTAGCAATAAGTTGGTTAGGTGGTTCTTTTTAAACATGTTTTGTGCATATGTTGCATATGAAGTATATGACTATTATACTAAATGTTATGATTTTCTGACGATGTATTATATGAACTGCTTTTGGGTGTGGTTGTTAACCCTTGTGTTGCAGCATGGCAGCAAATGTGGAAGTGGGTGATGCAATTAGTGTTAATGCAAGTGTTGGGCGTACAAATCCCCTACCACCGCCAGCCTTGGGCGAAGAACCCTCTGAGCAATAGTTACTACCTGGGGAGCTAAGTTTGGCTCAGTTTCTGACATACCGACCCCCGATGTTCGAAGGAACTGAGACAGGGGAACTGGCCGAGGAGTGGTTAGAAAGGATGGAACAGATATTTGTGGCAGCTCCATGTGCGAAGTCAGCATGGATAAGGTTAGCGAAATTCCAACTGGCCAAGAAGGCATTGATGTGGTGGAAGACCACACTAGTAGAGCAAGAGGCTCAGGGACAGGAAATAAATTGGAAGATGTTTCGGACTCGGTTCCTGACCCGCTATTTCTCAGCTGCTGCACTACAGGCTAAGGAGCATGAGTTTACTAACCTTAAGCAAGATAACATGCCTGTGTCAGATTATGCTCTCCATTACTGCTCTTTGCTCAGATATGTGCCCCACGTCGCTTCAAACACTCAAGCAAAGATGAGGCATTTCATGAAAGGCTTGAGGCCTGAACTGTATGACAAAGTGGTCACTTATGGCCCTGCTTGCTTTGATGACGCCCTTTCACTGGCTGAGCTAGCTGAACTGGGAGTTGGTGCGTATCCTGATGCCGTGCCACCTCCAGCACCCCCTCAGAAATCTACTTCTGATAATTTGAAGCCGAGGGGAGATCAGTTCAAGCCAAGGGGGAACACATCAGCTTCGAGGTTCAGTGGTAAGAGGCCCGAGAATCGTTGGAAAGGAAACCGTGGGAATGACGCCACGTCAGGAAGAGGACAGTCTCAGGGAGGCAGATTTGGGAAGGTCCAGTACTCTCTTTGTGGGCAACCACATTCGACGAAAGACTGCGTAGGTTGTTACGTATGTGGCAATAAGGGCCACTTTGCTCGGCAATGTCCCAATCGGGAGGGAAAACAGAACTCTGCGGGGAGGCCTGCGGACAGAGCAGTCCAGCACAGGCCACCGTTTGTACCAAGGTAGTATGTAGGTCAGCCTATGGGGCCACCTTAGGGGCAAGTTTATGCATTGACAAGGGAGCAGGCTACAGCGGCTCCGGAGGAAGTGATAGCGGGTACGTGTCTTTTATTTACGTATCCTGCTTTTATATTGATAGACACAGGTGCGTCACACTATTTTGTGTCGACGAGTTTTGTGGAAAGGCACCACATATGCACTTCTCCGTCGCCCACGCCTCTTGTAGTCTCGACACCCGCTGGAAGAAGTTTGATTGCTGATCGGATTGTCTATGACGGCCTCATTTATTTTGAAGGTAACGAGCTAAGGTCAGATTTGAATGTTCTGGGAATTTCAGACTTTGACTGCATTATGGGCATTGAAGTTCTGAACAGGTATCAGGCAGTTGTGAACTACAGGCAGAGGACTGTCCGGTTCAGGTCTAATATGGGAGTCCAGTGGACATTCTATGGGGATGGTTCCCGTTCAAAGATCCCGTTGATATCTGCTGTCAAGATGGCACAGTTGTTGGAACGGGGCCATATAGGATATCTCATCTATGCTGTTGATATTACTGAAAAGAGGGAAGAATTAAAGGTCGAGGATGTGCCCGTAGTGGCGGAGTTTCCTGACGTCTTTCCGAAAGAGATTCCCTTATTTCCGGGGACGTCTGCTATTTCTCGTGCCCCAAGGATGGCACCAGCGGAGTTAAGGGAGTTGAAGGTTCAGTTACAAGAGCTCCTTGATAAGGGTTACATACGCCCTAGTGTATCGCCCTGGGGTGCACCAGTCCTATTTGTCAAAAAGAAAGATGGTTCGATGCGTCTGTGCATCGATTACAGACAGCTGGACAAAGCCACAGTGAAGAATAAGTATCCATTTCCGAGGATCGATGATTTGTTTGACCAGTTGCAGGGTACGAGGCTCTAAGGTAAGATCGATCTGAGGTCGGGGTATCTTCAGATTCGGGTAAGGGAAGATGACGTTCAGAAGACAGCTTTCAGGACTAGGTATGTGCACTATGAATTCTTAGTCATGCCTTTTGGGGTGACAAATGCCCCAGCTGTCTTTATGAGTCTGATGAACAGAGTATTTCAACCGTATTTGGATCAGTTTGTTATTGTTTTCATTGACGATATACTCATTTATTCTCGGACCGAAGAGGAACACGTGAAGCACTTGAGGACAGTACTCCAGATCCTTAGGAATCATCAGTTATATGCAAAGCTCAGCAAGTGCGAGTTCTGGTTGAGCAGTGTGGTGTTCTTGGGTCATGTTATATCTAGCAGCAGGATATCTGTAGATCATAGGAAGGTTGAAGATGTGATGGAGTGGGCTGCACCCACTTCTGTACCCGAGATACGGAGCTTCCTCGGCTTGGCCGGTTATTATCGACGTTTTGTCAAAGGTTTTTCAAAGATTGCCAAACCCCTGACACAACTGACTCAGAAAGGAGTCCCGTTCTATTGGTCCGAAGCTTGTGAGGAAAGCTTCGAAGAATTGAAGCGTCGTTTGACTACGACACCTGTATTGGTGATTCCTTCTGAGAATAAGAGGTTTGCCTTGTACACAGGTGCATCACTGCAAGGTTTGGGCTGTGTGTTGATGCAAGATAAGCATGTGGTAGCTTATTCACCAAGGCAGCTGAAGCCACATGAGGCTAGGTATCCAGTCCATGATTTAGAGTTTGCAGCCATTATATTTGCCTTGAAGATTTGGAGGCATTACCTGTATGGTACGACGTTTACCATCTATTCAGACCATAAGAGCCTGAAGTTTTTGTTGACACAGGCTGAATTGAATATGCGACAAAGAAGATGGATGGATTTACTCAAGGATTATGATTGTGAAATTGAGTACCATCCTGGTAAAGCAAACTTGATAGCGGACGCCTTAAGTCGGAAGGTGAAAAGTACTGCTGAGGATGCCATGAGTTTATCAGCTATGATGACTTCTTATTACCATCTGGGCTATGATTTCGATGTGGACATGTCGTCGGTGCGAGTGTCGACCTTATTGGCTGAGCCAGACATATTTGAGGCTATCTGGAAAGCCCAGAGGTCGGATGATGAGGTTCAAAGATGGTCATCGATAGTACTTCAGGGACAGCCATCAAAGTTCAGAGTGGCAGAAGATGGTTCCTTGAGGCTTGGTAACCGTTGGGTAGTCCGAGGGCACCGGAGTTGCGTCAAGGGATCTTGCACCGTGCTCATAGTAGCAGGTTTAGCATACATCCAGGTGGGAGAAAGATGTACAAGGACTTGTGTGACCAGTTTTGGTGGAGGCGGATGAAAAGAGACGTCATCACCTTTGTCAAGAAGTGTTTGATTTGTCAGCAAGTAAAAGCGGAGAGGCAGAGGCCTGATGGCGAGCTGAAGAGTTTAGAGGTACCAAGAATGGAAGCGGGAGCACATATCTATGGACTTCGTGACCCACTTGCCAAGGACGGCCTCTGGATTTGATGCGATCTGGGTGATCGTGGATAGGCTGACGAAGGTGGCTCACTTCATCCCTTACTGTATGACTTTTACATATCTAAAGATGGCCCAATTATATGTACGGGATGTGGTGAGGTTGCATGGGGTTCCAGTCTCGATTGTGTCTGACAGAGACCCAAGGCTGACTTCACATTTCTAGGAGGGTATCCAGACAGCTTTGGGCACAGAGGTGAGACTGAGTACAGCTTATCACCCTCAGACAGACAGCCATACGGAGCGTACTATACAGATGCTCGAAGATATGCTGAGGGCATGTGTATTGGAGTTTGATACTCCATGGCAGGATTCAGTGGCACTGGTGGAGTTCTCCTATAATAACAGCTACCAGGCGAGAATTCAAATGGCTCCATTCGAAGCTCTTTACGGATGACGTTGTAGGTCACCGCTGTATTGGGAGGACTTGACTAGTAAAGCGGTCGGAGGACCGGATATGATTTGGGATATGGAAGGAAAGATTAAGTTCATACGCTAGAAGATGAAAGCGGCCCAGGATAGGCAAGCAGCCTATGCCAATAAGCTACGACGACCGCTAGAATTCCAGTTAGGAGACAAGGTCTTCTTGAAAATCTCACCCTTCAGGGGTGTGGTTCGTTTTGGTATGCGGGGGAAGTTTCTCCGAGGTATGTTGGGCCGTATGAAGTATTGCAGCGTATCGGTACTTTGGCCTACCGTTTGGCTCTACCGCCGTCTTTATCTGGTATTCATGACGTCTTTCACGTCTCTATGTTACGGAAGTATGAGCCAGACTCGTCTCATGTATTACAGCCTACTGAAGTACAGTTGGACTCAGATGTATCCTACGTAGAACGACCAATCAGAATTCTAGATCGAGAGGATCGCAGATTACGAAGCAAGATTATACAGATGGTCAAAGTTCAGTGGGATCCTCGGGGAGTCGAGGAGGCTACGTGGGAGACGGAGCAGCATATGATGCAGCATTACTCGGAACTATTTTCTGGTATGTGATATATGTTAAGTTTCGTTTTGGGTAAGTGCATGCGATTTCTAGGACGAAATCTTATAAGTAGGAGAGTATTGTGATGTCCCCGAAATGATTAATTGTAATTTGGGCATTAATTTATGTTATGTAATTAATTATGATGGTAATCGATTTATGTGTTGGAAATTAATTATCTTGTTGAAATGCTTAGTCACATGGTAGGCGTGACCGGGGGTGTATTTCTGGATGTATATTGTGCATGTTGGGAAAATTGGGTATTAACATGATTTATTCATGTTGGTTGTTAATTATTTGGAATGCATGAATTTATTGGGAGTTTGTTGCATTTTTGTAAAATGCTTTTAAAATACCATGTTGGGGTATTTTATACACCATGTTAATTGTTGGGGTACAATTTTAATTAACCTTTATAACCCATTACCCCACTATACCCACCTCACTTTGTCCTTCACTTTTAAATCCCCAACCCTAACCCACCTCACATTTTTGAAATTGAGCAAAAGAGGAAGGAGAAATCTTCTCAAAATCTTTGTTTGTGAGATTTTTAGTGGGATTTGGAGCCCTCAAGAGAACCATCCTAGGTACCAACAACTTCAAGGAGATAAAGTTCTTCAACTTCTCCACTTTTGGGATTAAGGTACGTAAGAGGCGTACGGGTATCGGACGGTGAAACACACTCCTATACTATGACTATGCAATGATTGCATAAGTATTTATGTAACAAGTTGATGATGTTAATGATAAGTAAGTGTATGATGATGATTATGTTAAGTAAAGATACGATGATGTTTATGATAAGTGAGGATGATGTTTGTGATAAGTAAGGATGCTATGATGTTTATGATGTATGTTAAACTATGTTATTAGAAATGGTAGAGTGTTCCGGTGGTTGTTATGGGCAAGCGAGGAAGGTACTTACCGCTGACATAGCTAGCGAGGAGATATATCCGCTATCAAGGAGTAGCGAGGGATATCACAGTACCGCTATATGTCGAGCGAGGGGTCCAATTGTGCCGCTGTCATAACAGGATCAGGACAGTCACATTTCTAATTAACATTGTTGATTATGGGCATATAAGTGAAGTACGATTTTAATCATTTATGTCAAGAACTAATGATTATATGCATGAATATGAAACAGGGATAACAAAAGTGGGTTAATGCGATTAACCGGGAAGTATATGTTAACGATTATTTCATGTATTTATTTATACGCCATTATCTTATGATGTTAAGTAATGATGTACATGCTCATGATGTGTTGTTCCTGTAGGTACACTTTTGGACTGAAGGGCTAAGGGTCGGGTTGAGGCAGTGAGCTACGAGGAGCATGAAAGAATTTAGGATACAGGATTTTTTGAATAGTCTCTACTCTAGGAGTAGTGTAAATCTATAGCTTTAACATTCATTATCGAGAATGTAATTAATTAGCTTTTGGAATTTTATTTTTGGCCTGTAATCCTATTAGCTCAAGGCTACAACCGGAACCCTAAGATGTTATTAATGCATGTTTAGTCCATAATACGTTATTATAACCATGTTAAGGTAGGATGACCCTACAGCAGGAATCACATAACGCAATTTAATTGACTGGCCTTTGATTGAATTGCCTTATATATTTATGATCTATCACTCGGGAGAGAAGATTGTGAATAGGACATAGGAAAACACATCGCGGATGTTTATATCGTCGACAGGCGTATAATCACATCGAAGTCTTGCAAAGAATTATTGTGCAAATTGTTTAATATTAAATCTTAGAGAATGATATCAAGGTTGATATTGAATGATAGCTCTACTATCACTTGGACAAGGGAGTAGGAAATAATTAAGAATTCTTGGCTAATATACTAGAAAATCTACAATATTGCAATTGATCATAAGAAATATAACTGATAATCAAGTGAAATCGGACATCTAGAATCCTTCTCATTATCAATTCTCTTGAATTGTGCAAGTGCTAGTTTAGTGGTATCTGTGATATCCCCGAAATAATTATATGCATTTGGGCATTAATTACGTTTATGTGGTAATTATTGTGTTAATTAATTTAGTGTTGAATTAATTGATTTGGTGAAATGCTTAGTTATGCGGTGGGCGTGACCTGGTAATGCATTTCAGGGTGCATATGATGCATGTTGGGAAATTGGGTGTTGGCATGGTTTAATAGTGGTGAATAATGATTATTTTGGTAAATCATGTTTTAATTGAGGTTATGGTGCATTTTTGGAAATGCCTCTAAAATATGATGTTGGGATATTTTATACATCATGCTAAATACCGGGGTATAATTTTAATTAACCCTAATACCCCAACTCCCCTCATTTCTCTCAAATCCCTCATTTATCTACAACTTTCCCCAAACCCTTCCCCAAACCCACCATTCACGTTTTTGGGAAAAAGGAAGAGGAGGAGAACTTTGCAAAACTTGATTTCTTGCTAGCATTTGGAGCAAAGTGGTAAGGAATCCTCCATTTTAAAATATGAAGGTGTTTGGTGTTGTTTTGGGTTTGTGTTTTAGGGATTTTAAAATGGGTTTGTTTGGATATATGTTGTAGTTGGTTGGGTTATGGTTTTATGGTAAGAAATGTGTTGGTTTTTTGATTGTTGGTAGTATTGTGATGGTTGGTGTTTTTATTGTTGGTTTTGAAGTTTTGATGTTATTGGTTGGGAAAGTTTTGAAGGGAATTGGATTGGGGAAGAAGAAATGTGAATAGTGGACGAAAATCGCGTGTACAGGCCTCCGCGATCGATCGGGGCATTTTCCCGATCGATCGCGAGCCCCGTGGAGGCTCCAGAACGCTTGGGGGATCGATCGCGAGTTTGGCATGATCGATCGGCGAAGCCGCGATCGATCGGCACAAACTCGGCGATCGATCGCGGATTCGAATTTTTTGAGCATTATGGCTGCTGGACCTCGCGGTCGATCGAGGCATTATGGCGATCGATCCCGAGATGTTTGAAATTGATATTTTGGTTATTTTTGTGGGATTTTTGGTATCGGACTATTTTTTGGCTTCTAATATTGATTTGTGTGAATGTGTAGAATCATCCCAGGTGGCAAAACAGCCAAGGAGATAAAGTCCTACGACATCTCCACTTTTGGAACAAAGGTACGTAGTGAGACGTACGGGCATCGGACGGTAAAATGTATTTTATGCATTGGATTTGGTTATGCATTATGGTTGCATATACACATTGGTTGATGCATTATGGTTGCATACACACATGGAATGCATTGGTGCATGTGATTGTAAGTCGAGGTTATATTTCAGTGATGAAGAATACATGCCTCCTTCATGGCGTAGCGATGAAGAATACTTGCCGCTGTCATACCGTAGCGATGAGAGAATATTTGCCGCTAATATGTCAAAGTGAAGGATAATTCCCCTGTCATATTATTTTAGCGAGGGATATTATTTACCGCTGGTATTGTCGAAGCGAGGGGTATTATTGCCGCTGTCATGTCAACGCGATGGGTATTATGCCACTGATATAATAAGACTTGGAAACTGGTTATTGGTATTAACGGAACTGGTGCATGTCATGACATACATTTTTGGTATTATAATCTATATTATGATTGTGGTACAGGGACAACAAAAAGGGAGCATTTAACTGTATTAAATACATGAAGTGATTCGTATTTACAGTTTACACATTTCTATATTACAATCATTTTATTGTGAATATAGTTTGTTAGATGCTCATGATTTTGGGGTTGTTCCTGTAGGTACATTTTGGGCGGAAGGGCTAAGGCGGGTTGATGCGGTGAGCTTGTGAGGAGTGCTTTTGGTATAGCAGATGTGATTCTTTTGTATAGTCTCTACTCTAGGAGTAAAGCTATTGGATTAACATTCATTTGGTTGGGAATGTAATTAATCCTTTTGGAATTTTATTTTGGCACTATAATACTAATAGCTCGGGGCATCAACACTAATCATTATACTCTGATTATGCATGTTTAGTTCTTATTGTACCTAAATCCACACTTAAGGGACTAGGGTCCTTACATTAGTGGTATCAGAGAAGTTGTTAGAGAACCCGGGAATGAGTGAAGGGTAGCCTTAGCAACAAGTTTGCTAGGTGGTTATTTATGAGCATGTTTATGCATGTGGTGCATATTGGTGTATATAATTGTTATACTAACATGCTTATTATCATTTATGTTATCTAACGGTGTAACATATGTATTGTTTCTGGTATTGTTAGTATTACAACATGGCAACCAGAAATCTGGAAAACTTAAATGAGGAAGTTGGTGATGTGAGGAGTGTGAACGCGAGTATCGCACAGACTAATCCCCTACCACCACCGGTTGTGGGTGTTGAACCTATTGCACAGCCATTACCTGGGGAATTGAGCCTAACACAGTTTCTGACTTTCCATCCGCCTAGATTTGAGGGGACATAGACTGAGGAGGAAGCATATGAATGGCTGGAAAGGATTGAGCAGATATTTGTGTATGAACCCTGTGCTAGGACTGCTTGGTTAAGGCTAGCGGAATTCCAATTGGCTAAGAAGTCTTCCATGTGGTGGAAGACGACAGTGATGGAGTTGAGGGCTCAGGGTATGTTGGTGGACTTAACTTTATTCAGGACCCGGTTTCTGAACCGTTACTTTTTTGATGCTGCTAGGCAGATGAAAGAGGATGAATTCACCAACTTGAAGCACGACAATATGACTGTCTCGGACTATGCCATGCATTATTCATCGTTGTTGAGGTATGTCACTCATATCGCTACTAATGGGAATGCCAAGATGAGGCATTTCTTGAAGGGATTGAGGCAAGAACTGTTTGACCGGGTTATCTCCAACAACCCCAACTCTTTTGACGATGCTCTTACTAGAGCGGAACTGGCGGAGATAGGAGTCAGTGCTTACACGGATTTGTACCCCCAGAAGTTCCACCACCGAGGCCGGTATCTAATAATCTAAGGCCGCTTGGAGAATCATTTAAACCTCGTGGGGATCCTTCTTCTCCTCGGTTTAGTGGAAGGCGAGTTGACAACCGGAGGGGTAATACCTCTACCAATAGGGGGCAAACTCAAGCAAGTTGAGTTGGGGAAGTGAAATGCCATTTCTGTGGAGGACCTCATATGATGCATGACTGTTCTGCATGTTACAGATGTGGCAAGAGGGGCCACATTGCTCGGCGTTGTCCTAACCGTGAAGGACAAATGGACCTTAGGGAAGGCAGAGGGAGGTTTACTAGCGGGACAGTGCAGCAGAGGACAACCAGTTGTAAGGACCCTAGTTCCTTAAGTGCGGATTAAAGGCGTAAATAAAAATTTCTATGCATAAACAGAGTATAACGATTGTGTTGATGCCCTGAGCTATTAAATTACAGTGCCAAAATAAAGTTCAAAAGGGATTAGTTACATTCCCAACCAATGAATGCTAATCATATAGCTTTACACTACTCCTAGAGTAGATACTATACAAAAGAATCAAGCCTGCTACCAAGAGCACTCCTCACTAGCTCACCGCATCAACCCGCCTTAGCCCCTTCCGCCCAAAATACCTACAGGAACAACCCCAAAGCCACGAGCATGTATATAAATCATATCCACAATAATATGATCATAATTCAATGCATAAACCGTAAATGCAATTCACTTCCTGTATTTAACACATTTAAAAGCTCCCTTGGTTGTCCCTGTACCACAATAATAATCAAAGGATTATAATGCCAATATGCATGTCATGACATGTATCCATTCCGTGTATATCAATGGCCAATTTCCAGTCTTATTATATCAGTGGCATAATACCCCTTGCGTTTATATGACAGCGGCATTAATACCCCTCGCTTCGACATATTAGCGGCATAATATCCCTCACATCAATATGACAGCGGCATTATCCTTCGCTTCGACATATTTGAGGCAAATATTCTTCATCGCTAAATATGACAGCAGTAAGTATTCTATCATCGCTTCGACATGACAGCGGCAAGTATTCAATCATCACTGCAATATAATCTCGGCTCACAATATATATGCAACCGTAATGCATATCCAACCATGTATGCAACCATAATGCATAACCAACCATATATGCAACCATAATGCATGTCCAATCACGTATGCAACCACAATGCATAATTAAGACCATTTATGCAACCATAATGCATAACCAATCAAAGCGTAATAAATACTTTTTACCGTCCGATGCTCGTATGTCTCACTACGTACCTTAGTTCCAAAAGTGGAGATGTCGTGGGACTTTATCTCCTTTGATGTGTGGCTACCTGGGAATGTTCTACACAATCACATGAATCCATATTAGAAGCCAATAAATGAACCATTACCAAAAACATCATCATTTAGAACAAAATCCCAAAATCCACATTTTTAGCCTTGCGATCGATCGGTCCCCAAGCCCCGATCGATCGCTAAGTGAAGAAAAATAGGCATCCAAGTACTGCCTCCACCGATCGATCGAAACATATTTTCGATCGATTGAGACTTCACACTTCGATCGATCGGAACTTTTTCCCGATCGATCGGTGAGCTTGTTTCAACCCTTGTTCAGGCTCTGCTCTGCTCGATCGATCGGACCCATTTTTCGATCGATCGAGCAGCCCTGTTCCTGTGAGAAACTTCCAAGTATGAGCTTCCAACAACACCTTAACTTACATACAACCAAGATCAACCACCATTCTCAACATTTAACCACAAAACAACCTTAAAATACATCCCCCAAACATAAACAACATGATGGACCAAGATCCACCCTTTTAGCCCCCAAAACAAGCTATAAACTCAACCAAAACCCAACAAGACTTCACCATAATGAAAGCTTACCACTTGAGCTTTAAGTTTTTGGCAAGAACTCACAAAGCTTTCTCCTCCTCTCTTGTTGCAGAAACGAAAATGGAAGCTTTTTGGAGAATGGAGGGGGGTTGAGGGATATAAAGTTGATAGAGAGGGGTGATGGGATATAAAGGTATGCAAGTGGCTCCCTTGCCATGTTATGGGATTTAAATGTTCATCTAAACAAAAGCATGGTATATAGAATACCCCAACATGATATTTTAAAAGCATTTTACCACAATGCACCAAAATCACCATTAAAATCATGCTTTACCAAAATTACAAACCAACACATTTAAACCATTATAACACCCAATTTCCTAACATGTATAACATGCACCCTGAAATGCTCTACCGGGTCACGCCTACCATGTGACAAGCATTTTACCAAGGTAATTAGTCCCAACACATAATCTAATTATCACCATAAGATCACATAAACATAATTAATGCCCAAATTGTAATTAATTATTTCGGGGATATCACACCAGTGGTGCCTCGACAGTTGGGAGGTCAGGCGATGGGACCACCAAAAGGACAGGTTTATGCACTGAATAGGGTGCAGGCCGAGGCAGCTCCAGATGAGGTGATTGCAGGTACGTGCCTTCTATTTACATATTCCGCTTTTATTTTGATAGACACAGGTGCTTCACACTCCTTTGTGTCTGTGGATTTTGTGGAGAGACATCATGTGTGCACGTCTCTGTTACCCACGCCTCTTTTGGTCTCGACACCCACTAGAAAGAAAGTTATTGCTGATCGGTTTCTTGCTGACTGCCTCATTATTTTGAGAGCAATGAATTAAAGATGGACTTGATTGTTTTGGGTATGTCAGATTTCGATTGCATTGTGGGCATCGATATACTGAATAGATATCAGGTAGTGGTAGATTGCTGGCAGAGGACGATTCGGTTCCGATCTGATATGGGGATTCAATTGTCTTTCTATGGGAACGGTTCTCGTACGAATATTCCGTTGATATCGGCTGTCAAAATGTCACAGTTATTGGAACTTGGGCATACAAGTTATCTTATCTATGCCATGGACATGGCGAAAAAGAAGAAGGAATTGAGGGATCGAGGGTGTACCCGTGGTGGCAGAGTTTGCCGATGTGTTACCGGAAGGAATTTTAGGGTTCCCGCCGACTAGAGAGGTCGAGTTTGGGATTGGGTTGCTACCGGGAACGTCCGCTATTTCTCGTGCCCCTTATAGGATGGCACTGGCGGAGTTAAGGGAATTGAATGAGTAGTTACAGGAACTCCTTGACAAAGGATATATACGCCCTAGGGTATCTCCCTGGGGCGCGCCTATTCTATTCGTTAAGAAGAAGGATGGTTCGATGCGTTTGTGCATCGATTACCGACAACTGAATAAGGCAACGGTGAAGAACAAATATCATCTCCCAAGGATTGACGACTTATTTGATCAGTTGCAGGGTACTAAGTTGTATAGCAAGATTTATTTGAGGTCAGGTTACCATCAGATACGGGTCAGGGAGGAGGATGTTCACAAGACAACATTCCGGACTCGGTATGGGCACTACGAGTTCCTAGTTATGCCGTTCGGTGTGACGAACGCCCCGGCTGTCTTTATGAGTTTGGTGAACCGGGTGTTCCAACCATATCTTGACCAGTTCGTCATAGTGTTTATTGACGATATACTTATCTACTCTCGGAGTGAGGAGGAGCACGTGAGACACTTACGGACAGTGCTCCAGATCCTCAGAGATAATCAGTTGTTTGCCAAGCTTAGCAAGTGTGAATTCTGGTTGAGCAGTGTGGTGTTTTTGGGGCATGTCATCTCTAGCAGTGGGATATCAGTGGATCCCTGGAAAGTGGAGGCAGTGATGGAGTGGTCTGCACCCACATCTGTGCCCGAGATACGGAACTTTCTTGGTTTGGCAAGGTATTATCGACGCTTTGTCGAAGGATTTTCTAAGATTGCTAAGCCATTGACTCAGTTGACTCAAAAGGGAGTACCATTCTATTGGTCTTAGGCTTGTGAACAGAGCTTCCAAGAACAGAAACACCGGTTGACAACAGGGCCTGTGTTAGTGATTCCTACGGAGAACAAGAGATATTTTCTATATACTGATGCATCACTACAAGGCTTGGGATGTGTACTGATGCAAGATAAGCATGTGGTAGCTTATGCATCGAGGCAGTTGAAGCCGCATGAGACTAGATATCCAGTCCATGACTTGGAGTTGGCGGCTATCATTTTTGCCTTGAAGATTTGGCGGCATTACTTGTGTGGTACGTCGTTTACTACTTATACGGATCACAAGAGCCTAAAGTTCTTGTTTACTCAGGCGGAGCTAAATATGAGACAGAGGAGATGGATGGATTTACTCAAGGATTATGATTGTGAAATAGAGTACCATCCTGGAAAGGCAAACTTGAAAGCAGACGCCTTGAGACTGAAGGTGAAGTGTACTGCTGAGGAAACCATGCATCTATCGGCTATGATGACTTCTTACTGCCATTTGGGATATGATTTCGATGTGGATACATCACCAGTACGGGTATCGACTTTATTGGCAGAGCCAGACATTTATGAGAATATCCAGAGGGCTCAGAAGGCAGATGATGAGATTCAGAGGTGGTTATCATTGGTACTTCTTGGAAAGCCTTCGAAGTTCACAGTGGCTGAGGACGGTTCCTCGAGATTGGGTAACCGTTGGGTAATTCCGAGTACGCCGGAGTTGCGTAGAGGGATCTTACAGCGAGCTCATAGCAGCAGGCTTAGTATCCACCTAGGCGGAAGGAAGATGTACAAAGATCTATGTGATCAATTTTGGTGGAAAAGGATGAAACGAGATGTGTTATCATTCGTTATGAGATGCTTGATCTGTCAACAGGTGAAGGCAGAAAGGCAGAGGCCTGATGGCGAGCTGAGGAGCTTGGAGATACCGGAATGGAAGTGGGAACACATATCCATGGACTTCGTGACCCACTTGCCGAGGATTACTTTGGTTTTGACGCCATTTGAGTGATTGTGGATAGATTGACCAAAATGGCTCATTTTATTCCGTACAGTATGACATACACATACTTTAGGATGGCTCGGTTGTATGTCCGGGATGTAGTGAGACTGCACGGAATTCCAGTTTCCATTGTATCTGACCGAGATCCGCGGTTTACATCTCACTTTTGGGGAGGTCTTCAGTCAGCTTTGGGTACTGAAGTAAGATTGAGCAAGTCATATCATCCTCAGACAGACGGTCAGACCGAGCGTACTATATAGATGCTCGAGGACATGTTGCGGGCATGTGTGTTGGAATTTGATACTTCGTGGCAGGATTCATTGGCCTTGGTATAGTTCTCGTACAACAATAGCTATCAGGCGAGTATTCAGATGGCTCCATTCGAGGCTCTATATGGTTGATGTTGCAGGTCGCCATTTGTACTGGGATGACTTGACTAGCAAATCGGTCGGAGGACCAGAACTTATCCGGGAAATGGAGGAAAAGATAAAGGTTATCCGTCAGAAAATGAAGGTAGCCCAGGATAGGCAGGCAGCCTATGCAAATAAACGGCGATGACCGTTGGAATTCCAGTTGGGAGATAAAGTCTTTTTGAAGATCTCACCTTTCAGAAGTGTGGTGCGGTTTGGTATGCGGGGGAAATTATCTCCGAGGTATGTGGGACCATTTACGATCTTATAACGCATTGGTACATTGGCTTACATTTTGGCTTTGCCACCGTCATTGTCTGGTATTCATGACGTGTTCCATGTATCTATGTTGCAGAAGTATGAGCCGGATCCGTTGCATGTGTTGCAGCCTTCTGAGGTACAGTTAGATTCTGATGCGTCTTACGTAGAATGGCCAGTCAGGATTCTGGATAGAGCTGATCGTAGACTTCGGAACAAAGGTGATACCGATGGTCAAGATTCAGTGGGATCGGAGGGGTGTCGAGGAGGCCACGTGGGAGACGGAGCGGCATATGGTGCAGCACTACCCGGGACTATTTTCTGGTATGTGATTTATGTTTAGTTTCGGATTGGTAAGTGCATGCAATTTCGAGGATGAAATCTTATAAGTAGGGGAGTATTGTGATATCCCCGAAATAATTATATGCATTTGGGCATTAATTACGTTTATGTGGTAATTATGGTGTTAATTAATTTAGTGTTGAATTAATTGATTTGGTGAAATGCTTAGTCATGTGGTGGGTGTGACCTGGTAATGCATTTCAGGGTGCATATGATGGATGTTGGGAAATTGGGTGTTGGCATGGTTTAATAGTGGTGAATAATGATTATTTTGGTAAAACATGTTTTAATTGAGGTTATGGTGCATTTTTGGAAATGCCTTTAAAATATCATGTTGGGATATTTTATACATCATGCTAAATACCAGGGCATAATTTTAATTAAACACCCTAATACCCCAACTCCCCAACACTCCCCTCATTTCTCTCAAATCCATCATTTATCTACAACTTTCCCCAAACCACCATTCACGTTTTTGGCAAAAGGAAAAGGAGGAGAACTTTGCAAAACTTGATTTCTTGCTAGCATTTGGAGCAAAGTGGTAAGGTGTGATGCCCGCCGATTATTGATGTTAATCCCGGTGTGGTAATAATCCTTAATTGATTTTAATTGTGGCAATTGTGTATTAATTGCGGTTTTGGGACTCCCGGGGATTTTAAATCCGGTTTTTGGAGTCGTTGGATCCAGGGGATGAGATTGTATTCTCATCGTGGTGATAACCTTGGAATTTGGTTTTTGGTGGAATCTGGGGTCCGGAGTACTTTGTATTGGGGCTGGTGATGGAATTTGAGTTGGAGAGATAATTATTGAAAACAGATGATTTTTAATGAATCATGATGTAGTTGTGGAAGTATTGGTATTTTGGAGCCTGAGTGATATATATACCAAATGGACTCTGTATTCCGTCATTATACGGAATCATTTCCCTCTCTCCTCTCCCTCACGCCTCTTTCCCCTCACCCCAAACCCTTCCCCTCTTTTCCTTTTGGGAACAAATCGATGGGGGCTCGTCCAGGGAGCCCGATTTCTTGAAGAAAGGCTGGTAATCTTCTTCTCCTCACCTTTAGCTTTGTATTGATTATAGTTTTGTGCTAAATGGCTGAGTTTTGGGTTGGATTTGAGAATTGGGGTTTTTTGATAAAAATCCAAAGTTGAGTTTTTGGAGCTTTGATAGGTTTTAAATGGTGTATTTGAGGTGTTGAAGGTGTGTGGGGTGTTGGTTTTGAGTTTGGGTGTGAAAAACACCATTAAAGCTCGAATTTTTTGGAAACCCGCAGGTCGCGATCGATCACGGCTTGGCGCCGATCGATCGCGACATGTTGCTAATTTTTGGAAGGCGATGAATAGTGCTCGCGATCGATCGCGACATTGCACCGATCGATCGCGAGGCAACAGTTAGAGTTGGCGATCGATCGCGCATGGATGGCGATTGATCGTGGCCTTTATATTTTTGGGCAGTAGGAACTCGCGATCGATCGCGGCTTGGTGCCGATCGATCACGGCACTGTTCCCCTTTGATTTTCGAAAATTTTGGAAAATTTCAGGATTTTGGAATCGAGGTTAAAGTGGCCCATTTCCGGGGCAATGTCTACATTTGGGAATGCCATACTTTTAAAATGGATTGGTTGGAGCCAAAGTTTAATAAAAATGGAATACTCGGTTGAGTAATTGGCTAACTTTTGAACTTGTAAAATGGAATGTTTTGGGTATTATGCATGCTTGCTTTTATTTTTGGTAATCGTCATGGATGGACGATAGATTTGGATGTCGTGAACGTGCTTGGGCACGTGATTGCATGCCTATGTTTAATTGAGAGTTATTTGCATGTTAGCACTTAAACTCATCGGGTCGTGGGACTCATGCAAGGTTGGACTCGAACTACGGAATCATAAGGTACGTATGACGTTCGGGCATAGCCCTTTATTATAATTGCAATTGTTGGGTGCATGGTACGCTATATTGCAATAAATGTATATTGAATTGCATGGTCTATGGTAATAACTATGAATGGGCATATATACATTGGGAATTATATGGTGCCGCTTTTGAGAGAGCGATGATTGGGATGTTGTCGCCTTTGAGCGAACATCGGTTATGACGCCACTGCTGTTGAGCATGAGTGAGAATGAAATGCCGCTATTGTAGAGCGAGCAATGAGATAGAACTATGGGACCATAAATGAGATATATGGGATAATTGTAATCATTGTTTAATGATTTGATATTATTGTAATGATATCGGAATGTGGCAAATTGATTTGTTAATCAATGTAATGATTAACTGGCATTTGGGAATTTGATAGTTTCAGTTATTTTGAGAACAGGGACAGTACAGGGAATCCCGGATGAGGATGATGCCATCCAGGGAGCATCTTTTATATTTCATAGCATTTACATTTTTGTAAATTATGAATTGTATTATTGTGATTATGGGATTTGGGATATTGGTATGCTCACCCCGTGTGGGGGCTGTCTCTGTTGGGACAGGTTATTAGGTACCTCGATGGCTTGGAGTTGAGCTCAAGCTTTGGATTTGAGGTGATTCTAGAGATTGAAGTACCAGAGACGGTATTGAGCACGACATTTATACATTTGATACACATAGACTTATTCGATGCTCGCATGTGAGCACTATTATGTGTATATGGTATGTATAAAAAGGCGAGGGCCTTTCTCTCTTCATTTATGAGTAGCATGCAATTATTTATTGAATTGCTAAATGAATTGAGAACATGTTAATGTATTATTGTGATGTCCCCGAAATGATTATGTGTAATTGAACACTAATTACGTTATGTGAGGATTATTGTAAGGACCCCCGTGCCCTTAATCCGTTATTAGTGTATTAAGCCATATCATTAGTGCATATAATCATACTATCAGGTGAAAAACCATATGCAAGTGCAACACCATATGCTATCCAGAAAATTTCTTGCATTTAAACCACATAATATTCATATTCCCCAACCATGATTATCCATAGCATGCACCCTCATAATACACTAACATACTCTTAGTTCATTTAGCAATTCTATATCTAATTGCGTGTAAACCATAAATGAACAGAGAAGAGTCGTAACCCATTTATACATTCCATATACACGTAATATGTACTCACATAAGAGCACCCCAATGAATAAGCGTGTATCTAATGTATAAAACACTCTGCTGGATACCGTTACTGGTGTTTCGATCCTGGAAGCACCTCTCAAGCGCAACTCGATCTCGACTCTGGATCTGAGCGCCTATCCATCCAGCTCTGGTACCTCGATCCTGGAAGTACCTCAACCAACAGCCCGAGCTCAACTCCAAAGCTGCTGCTACACCTGTACCACCTGCCCCAACAAAGACAGCCCCACACGGGGTGAGCATACCAATATCCCAATCCAATAACCACAACAATACAATTCATAATTTACAACAATGTAAATGCTATGAAATACAAAATATACTCCCTGGATGGCATCATCCTCATCCGGGGTTTCCTGTACTGTCCCTGTTCTCAAAACACTGAAACCATCAAATTCCCAAATGCCAGTTAATCATTACATTGATTAACAATTCTATGAGCCATATACCAATGTCAAAATCAATAACATCAAATCATTAAACAATGATTATAGACAATCCATGTTTCTCACTTATGGTTTCATAGATCTATTTCATTGCTCGCTCTACAATAGCGGCATTCCATTTCCACGCATGCTCGATGGCAGCGGCGCCATAATCGATGTTCGCTCACGGGCGCAACATCCCAATCATTACTCGCTCAAAAGCGGCACCATGCAATTCTCAATGCATATATAGATATTTGAAGCAAGTACAATAAACCATGCATTTCAACCTCCGTTTATTGCTAATACCATGTGTCATGCATTTCCACACACATTCATTGCAATACAGTGTACCAAGCACTCAACAATTGCAATTATATTAAAGGGCTATGCTCGTACGTCGTACGTACCTTATAATTCCGTAGCTCGAGTCCAAACTTTGCTTGAGTTCCATACTTCGAGAAATATGTGGGGTCTTCCCACCTTAACAGTGATTAATAGACATAAGAAGGACTAAAAATGCATTAAAGTAACATCTTAAGGTTTTGGTTGTTACATGAGCTGACGGGATTACAGGCCAAAATGCAAAACTTCAAAAACAATTCATTACATTCTAAAGGAATGTCATTTAGATTTACACTACTCCTAGAGTAGATACTAATCATCACTTGAATTCTATACATTCCTGTGTCCCTCGCAGCTCACTGCCTCAACCCGACCCTTAGTCCTTTCGTCCGAAAGTGTACCTACAGGGACAACACATCATGAGCATATATAATCTTACTTAACATTATAAACATCATAGTAAATGCATGAAACGTTGGTTAAGTAATATGCTGGTTATACATTCGCTTCTTATTGTTGTCCCTGATTTAGAATCATGCATATGGGGCATCTTACCCCCGTGGCATCTTACCACAACATCTTAGTATGGCCTCTTACCATATGGGGCATCTTACCCCGTGGCATCTTACCACAATACATCGCATGGCCTCTTACCATGTGGGGCATCTTACCCCGTGGCATCTTACCACAATACATCGCATGGCCTCTTACCATGTAGGGCATCTTACCCCGTGGCGTCTTACCACAATACATCACATAAATGTCATATAAGCATCGTATAAGCAATAAACATCATATGAACTTCATCGTATAAACATCATATAGACATCATCGTGTAAACATCGTATAAACACCGTCATTTCATCGTGAATACTCATGCAATAAAAGCATAGTTGTAGAATAGAGATGTGTGTTACCGTCCGATGCCCGTACGCTTCTTACGTACCTTTTCAAAAAGAGGAGGAGTCAACAGACTTTATCTCCTTGATGGTGCCGGTACCTGGGATGGTTCTACAAGACCACATAACACCATATTAGATGCCTCAAAACCATCTTACATCATAAACTTAACAAAATAAAACATTATCATAATTTTCAACTTTCTGCCTCCCTCGATCGATCGGCCCTAGGTCTCGATCGATCGAGACACTGTGCACCAACAGTGTCTTGGCTTCCTGCCTCGCTCGATCGATCGAACATTTTACCGATCGATCGAGGAGCTTCACCGATCGATCGAGAAATCCTTCGATCGATCGGCACCAAATTTTTGAAAACATGTTTAGACCTTCTGTCTCGCTCGATCGATCGGGACCAAATCTCGATCGATCGAGAGCTCTGAAAAAATCGGGATTTCCCCAGATTTTTGAGCACCTCATTACACACCATCTTTTCTACTTCATAACATATCTTTCTTGCTGAAAATAACATGTGAAGAACTTCATAAAACATCCATGTAAGCACTTAAATCAAAGGTTTAGCAAAACCTAAGCCAACATGCATCATAACATCATCAAAAACTTAGAGTTCAACCAACTTACAGGAAAACAGAGCATCATGGCATTACCCAGATTTTCGAGCACATAGTTTCATAACTAGAAATCTATGATATAAAACATGTAACATGCTCGAATAAACATGCTAGTAGTTACATAATACTACCATGTAAGCATCCCTACTAAGGTTCCCCCATACTTATATTTATCATGCAATAAAACATCCCACCAAAACCCAAGCTTAGCCAAAGACCTCCGAAAAACAGAGTACACATTCTTACCCCTCTTCTTGCTCCTCTTTTTGCAAGGACTTTGAACTCTTTTACCAAGCTTTCCTTGCCTTAATGCAGCTTGTTCTGGACGACCATGGAGGAGAGAAGGAGAGGAATTGATTGGAATGGGAGGAGAGTGGGGGCATGGTGGTGATTGGGTATGGGTTAAGCAAGTGGGGGGTATGGGTTTGTCAAGTGGGGGGGGGGGGGGGGGGGGGGGGCGAGTGGCAGGGGGTGGTGTGGGTTGGGTGGCCATGTGGTATTTAATTGTGTCCCGGTATTTAGTACGATGTATTAAAATATCCTCACTCGATATTTTCTAACTTCATAAAATTAATACATCCCTTAAAATACCCAACATACTCCCCACATCATATCATCATAACATAAATCGTGGCCCCCAATTTAAATACACCATAACCCTTAAACACATCATAATTCATCATCATAGAACATAATCATATTACATTTCGGGGGTATTACATTACTCCCCTACTTATAAGATTTCGTCCCCGAAATCCACATGCATCATCGTATCGAAACTAAACATAAAAACATACCAGAGAATAGTTCCGGATAGTGCTGCACCATATGACGTTCCGTCTCCCCGTAGCCTCCTCGACACCCCGACGATCCCACTGAACTTTGACCATCGGTATAACTTTGCTTCGTAGCCTGCGATCCTCTCGATCCAGAATTCTGATAGGTCGTTCAACGTAGGACACATCTGAATCTAACTGTACTTCAGTAGGCTGTAAGACATGGGACGGGTCTGGCTCATACTTCCTCAACATAGAGACATGGAAAACATCGTGTATGCCAGACAAGGATGGCGGTAGAGCCAAACGATATGCCAAAGTACCGATACGCTGTAAAACTTCATATGGCCCAACATACCTCGGAGATAACTTTCCCCGCATCCCAAAACGAACCACGCCCCTGAAGGGCGAGATCTTTAAGAAGACCCTGTCTCCTAACTGGAATTCTAGCGGTCGTCGCCGCTTATTGGCATAGGCCGCTTGCCTATCCTGGGCCGCTTTCATCTTCAGGCGTATCAACTTTATCTTACCTTCCATATCCTTGATCATATCCGGTCCTCCGACCGCTTTGCTGGTCAAGTCCTCCCAATACAGTGGTGATCTACATCGTCGTCCATACAGAGCTTCAAAAGGGGCCATTTGAATGCTCGCTTGATAACTGTTATTGTAGGAGAACTCCACCAGCGGCACTGAATCCTGCCACGGAGTGTCAAACTCCAAAACACACGCCCTCAACATATCCTCGAGCGTCTGAATGGTACGCTCTGTTTGGCCGTCTGTCTGAGGGTGATAGGCCGTACTCAGTCTCACCTCTGTGCCCAAAGCTGTCTGGAGACCCTCCCAGAAATGTGAAGTGAACCTCGGGTCTCTGTCAGACACTATCGAGACTGGAATACCATGCAATCTCACAACATCCCGTATATACATTTGAGCCATCTTTAAGTATGTATAAGACATACTATAAGGGATGAAATGAGCCGTCTTCGTTAGCCTATCCACGATCACCCAGATCGCATCAAATCCTGAGGTCGTCCTTGGCAAGTGGGTCACGAAATCCATAGATATATGCTCCCACTTCCATTCAGGAACCTCTAAGCTCTTCAGCTCTCCACCAGGCCTCTGCCTCTCTGCCTTTACCTGCTGGCAGATCAAACATCTTTTAACAAAAATGATTACCTCACGCTTCATGCGTCTCCACCAGAATTGATCGCATAGATCTTTGTACATCTTCTTTCCCCCTGGGTGGATACTGAAACGACTACTGTGAGCCCGCTCCAATATTCCCTTACGTAGTCCTGGTGCATCTGGGACTACCCATCGGTTGCCCAGTCTCAAGGAATCATCCTCAGCCACTCTAAACTTGGATGGTTGGCCTTGAAGTACCAATGATGTCCACCTCTGAACCTCACTATCCGACTTCTGGGCCTTCCTGATCGCCTCAAATATGTCTGGCTCCGCCAATAGGGTCGACACTCGCACAGGCGACGTGTCTACATCGAAATCATAGCCCAGATGGCAATAAGACGTCATCAAGGCCGACAAACACATAACATCCTCCGCAGTACTCTTCACCTTCCGACTTAAGGCATCTGCTATTAGGTTCGCTTTACCTGGATGGTACTCAATTTCACAATCATAGTCTTTGAGCAAATCCATCCATCTTCTTTGCCTCATATTCAACTCTGCCTGAGTGAATAAGAACTTCAGGCTCTTATGGTCCGTATATATAGTGAAAGACGTGCCATACAAGTAATGCCTCCAGATCTTTAAGGCGAATATGATGGCCGCCAATTCCAAATCATGCACTGGATACTTAGCTTCGTGTGGCTTCAGCTGCCTCGATGCATAAGCCACCACATGCTTATCTTGCATCAACACACAGCCCAAGCCCTGCAATGACGCATCCGTATACAAGGCGAACCTCTTATCCTCAGACGGAATTACCAGTACAGGTGCTGTAGTCAAACGATGCTTCAGCTCTTGGAAGCTTTCCTCACAAGCCTCAGACCAAAAGAAGGGGACTCCTTTCTGAGTCAGCTGTGTCAGGGGTTTGGCAATCTTCGAAAAACCCTCGACGAAACGTCGGTAATATCCTGCCAAACCGAGAAAACTCCTTATCTCAGGTACAGAAGTGGGTGCAGCCCACTCCAATACAGCTTCAATCTTCCTTGGATCCACAGATATCCCGTGGCTAGATATGACATGGCCTAAAAATACCACGCTGTCCAACCAGAACTCGCACTTGCTGAGCTTCGCATACAGCTGATGATCCCTAAGGATCTGAAGTACTATCCTCAAGTGCCTTACATGCTCTTCTTCCGTCCGAGAGTAGATAAGTATGTCGTCAATGAAGACTATGACGAACTGATCCAAATACGGCTGGAACACCCTGTTCATCAAACTCATGAAGACCGCTGGGGCATTCGTCACCCCAAAAGGCATGACCAGGAATTCATAGTGCCCATATCTAGTCCTGAAAGCCGTCTTCTGAACATCATCTTCTCTTACTCGAATTTGATGGTACCCCGACCTCAGATCGATCTTACTATAGAGCCTCGTACCTTGCAACTGATTGAACAAGTCATCGATCCTCGGGAGTGGATACTTGTTCTTTACTGTAGCTTTGTTCAACTGCCTGTAGTCAATGCATAGACGCATCGATCCATCTTTCTTCTTAACAAATAAGACAGGCGCACCCCATGGCGATACTCTAGGGCGTATGTAGCCCTTATCGAGGAGTTCCTGCAACTGTATCTTTAACTCCCTTAACTCTGCTGGTGCCATCCTATACGGGGCACGAGAAATTGCAGACGTCCCTGGTAGCAATTCAATCCCAAATTCGACCTCTCTCGTCGGTGGGAATCCGGGAATCTCCTCCGGGAAGACATCAGGAAACTCCGCCACTATGAGCACATCCTCAACCTTCAATTCCTTCCCCTTATCCGTTATGTCAACAGCATAGATAAGATATCCTTCATGGCCTCGTTCCAATAGCTGTGTCATCTTGACAGCAGATATTAACGGAACCTTCGGACGGGAACCATCCCCATAAAATGTCCAATGGACTCCCAATACAGATCTAAATCGGACAGTCCTTTGCCTGCAGTTTACCACTGCCTGATACTTGTTCAGAACATCGATGCCCACAATGCAATCGAAGTCTGTCATTCCCAACACAATCAAATCTGATCTTAACTCATTATCCTCAAAATAAATGAGGCCATCATAAACAATCTGATCCGTAGTCAAACTTCTTCCAGCGGGGGTCGAGACCATAAGAGGCATGGGGTTCGGAGAAGTGCATATGTGGTGCCTTTCGACAAAACTTGTCGACACAAAAGAGTGTGACGCACCTGTGTCTATCAATATAAGAGCAGGGTGCGTAAATAAAAGACACGTACCCGCTATAACTTCCTCCGGGGCCGCCGTAGCCTGCTCCCTCGTCAAAGCATACACCTGTCCCTGAGGTGGCCCCGCGGGCTGACCTCCATACTGTCTTGGCACAAAGGGTGGCCGGTGTTGTGCCGTTCTGTCCGCAGGTCTCCCCGTAGAGCTCTGCTGTCTTCCCCTGTTGGGACACCGCCGAGCAAAGTGGCCTCTGTCGCCACAGACATAACATCCTACGCAGTCCTTTGCCAAATGTGGCTGCCCACAAAGAGTGCACTGAACTCTTCCAGATCTGTCTCCCTGAGACTGTCCTCTCCCAGATGGAGCATCATTCCTACCTTTCCCTTTCCATCGATTCTCGGGCCTCTTGCCACTGAATCTCGATGCTGAAGTGTTCCCCCTAGGCTTGAACTGATCACCCCTGGGCTTCAAATTATCAGCAGTGGGTCTCTGAGGGGGTGCTGGAGGTGGCACAGCATCAGGATATGCACCGACTCCCAGTTCAGCTAGCTCAGCTCGTGAGAGTGCATCATCAAAACAGGCAGGGCCATACGTGATCACCCTGTCATACAGTTCAGGCCTCAAGCCCTTCATGAAATTCCACATCTTCGCTTGAGTGCTTGCAGCTATGTGTGGCACATATCGTAGTAAGGAACAGTAATGTAGAGCATAGTCAGATACCGGCATGGTACCTTGTCTTAAACTGGTAAACTCATCCTCCTTGGCCTGTCTTGCAGCGGCTGAGAAATAGCGGTTTAGAAACCGCGTTCGGAACATCTTCCAATTCACTTCCTGTCCCAGAGCCTCTTGCTCAATCACTGTGGTTTTCCACCACATCAGTGCCTTCTTGGACAGCTGAAATTCTGCTAATCGGATCCAGGCCGTCTTTGCACAAGGCGCTGCCACAAATATCTGTTCGATCCTCTCTAACCATTCCTCAGCTTTCTCTCCTGATTCAGTTCCCTCGCACATCGGAGGTCGATACATCATAAACTGAGCCAAGCTCAATTCCCCAGGTAGCAACTGCTGTTCAGAGGGTTCCTCTCCCAAGGCTGGTGGTGGCAATGGGTTCGTACGCCCAGCACTTGCATTTACACTAATGGCGTCACCCACTTCTATATTTGCTGTCATGCTGCAACACAAGGGTTAATAACAACACCAAAAGTAGTTCATAATGCACATCGTTAGATAATCAAACATGTTAGCATAATATAGAAACTTCATATGCAAAATACGCATAAAACATGTTCAATAGTAAGCACCTAGCTATCTTATTGCTAAGGCTACCCTTCGCTCATTCCCGAGTTATCTAACCACTGCTCTGATACCACTAATGTGGGGTCTTCCCACCTTAACAGTGATTAATAGACATAAGAAGGACTAAAAATGCATTAAAGTAACATCTTAAGGTTTTGGTTGTTACATGAGCTGACGGGATTACAGGCCAAAATGCAAAACTTCAAAAACAATTCATTACATTCTAAAGGAATGTCATTTAGATTTACACTACTCCTAGAGTAGATACTAATCATCACTTGAATTCTATACATTCCTGTGTCCCTCGCAGCTCACTGCCTCAACCCGACCCTTAGTCCTTTCGTCCGAAAGTGTACCTACAGGGACAACACATCATGAGCATATATAATCTTACTTAACATTATAAACATCATAGTAAATGCATGAAACGTTGGTTAAGTAATATGCTGGTTATACATTCGCTTCTTATTGTTGTCCCTGATTTAGAATCATGCATATGGGGCATCTTACCCCCGTGGCATCTTACCACAACATCTTAGTATGGCCTCTTACCATATGGGGCATCTTACCCCGTGGCATCTTACCACAATACATCGCATGGCCTCTTACCATGTGGGGCATCTTACCCCGTGGCATCTTACCACAATACATCGCATGGCCTCTTACCATGTAGGGCATCTTACCCCGTGGCGTCTTACCACAATACATCACATAAATGTCATCATATAAGCATCGTATAAGCAATAAACATCATATGAACTTCATCGTATAAACATCATATAGACATCATCGTGTAAACATCGTATAAACACCGTCATTTCATCGTGAATACTCATGCAATAAAAGCATAGTTGTAGAATAGAGATGTGTGTTACCGTCCGATGCCCGTACGCTTCTTACGTACCTTTTCAAAAAGAGGAGGAGTCAACAGACTTTATCTCCTTGATGGTGCCGGTACCTGGGATGGTTCTACAAGACCACATAACACCATATTAGATGCCTCAAAACCATCTTACATCATAAACTTAACAAAATAAAACATTATCATAATTTTCAACTTTCTGCCTCCCTCGATCGATCGGCCCTAGGTCTCGATCGATCGAGACACTGTGCACCAACAGTGTCTTGGCTTCCTGCCTCGCTCGATCGATCGAACAACCGATCGATCGAGGAGCTTCACCGATCGATCGAGAAATCCTTCGATCGATCGGCACCAAATTTTTGAAAACATGTTTAGACCTTCTGTCTCGCTCGATCGATCGGGACCAAATCTCGATCGATCGAGAGCTCTGAAAAAATCGGGATTTCCCCAGATTTTTGAGCACCTCATTACACACCATCTTTTCTACTTCATAACATATCTTTCTTGCTGAAAATAACATGTGAAGAACTTCATAAAACATCCATGTAAGCACTTAAATCAAAGGTTTAGCAAAACCTAAGCCAACATGCATCATAACATCATCAAAAACTTAGAGTTCAACCAACTTACAGAAAACAGAGCATCAAGGCATTACCCAGATTTTCGAGCATATAGTTTCATAACTAGAAATCTATGATATAAAACATGTAACATGCTCGAATAAACATGCTAGTAGTTACATAATACTACCATGTAAGCATCCCTACTAAGGTTCCCCCATACTTATATTTATCATGCAATAAAACATCCCACCAAAACCCAAGCTTAGCCAAAGACCTCCGAAAAACAGAGTACACATTCTTACCCCTCTTCTTGCTCCTCTTTTTGCAAGGACTTTGAACTCTTTTACCAAGCTTTCCTTGCCTTAATGCAGCTTGTTCTGGACGACCATGGAGGAGAGAAGGAGAGGAATTGATTGGAATGGGAGGAGAGTGGGGGCATGGTGGTGATTGGGTATGGGTTAAGCAAGTGGGGGGTATGGGTTTGTCAAGTGGGGGGGGGGGGGGGGGGGGCGAGTGGCAGGGGGTGGTGTGGGTTGGGTGGCCATGTGGTGTTTAATTGTGTCCCGGTATTTAGTACGATGTATTAAAATATCCTCACTCGATATTTTCTAACTTCATAAAATTAATACATCCCTTAAAATACCCAACATACTCCCCACATCATATCATCATAACATAAATCGTGGCCCCCAATTTAAATACACCATAACCCTTAAACACATCATAATTCATCATCATAGAACATAATCATATTACATTTCGGGGGTATTACAAAATATGTGCTAAAACACATAAACAACTCACAATCAAGTATAAGCATGCAACCACGTGCCCAAGCACGTTCAAGACTCCCAATCATATCGTCAATCCATGACGATTACCAAAATAAGCCCCCGGGCTAAGCATGCATAATACCCAAAATATTCCATTTTATAAGTTTAAAGGATAGCCAAAGACTCAATCAACAATTCCGTTTAAATAACTTTGGCTCCAGCCAACCCATTTTAAAAGTATAGCATTCCCAAAGGAATGTAGACATTGCCCCGGAAACGGCCCCTTAAAACCTCGATTCCCAAATCCCGACATTTTTTTCCAAAAATCAAAAAAACAAAAGGGGACAGGGCCGCGATCGATCGCCCATCAGGCGCGATCGATCGCGCAAGTCTACTGCCCGAAAAAAATCAATCCGCGATCGATCGCCACATTTCGCGATCGATCGCTGAGACCCTCGCGATCGATCACCCACTTTTCGCGATCGATCGCCGATACTGTACATCTTCCTCAAATTTCCAGTAGCTCTTCGCGATCGATCGGTGCCTCGCCAAGATCGATCGCGGACTGCGATTTTCCAAAAAACTCGTGCTTTAATGGTGTTTTTCACACCCAAACTCCAAACCAACATCCCAAACAACCTCAACACCTCAAATACAACATTTAAACTCCATAAAAACACTAAAATCAACATTTAGATTTATAACCCAAAACCCCCAATGCCATAATCAAGACAATACCCAACCAAACTCTACAATACTACTACCAAATCGAAGACAATGACGAGGGGAAGATTAATACCTGATTATCTTCGAGAAAAACCGGCCCCTAAATCGAGTTCTATCGATTTTGCTTCAACCAAAGGGAAGGGGAAGGGTTTGGGGTGAAGGTGGCGTGAGAGGGGGGAGAGGAGAGAAATGGATTCCAAATGACGGAATCCCGAGTCCAACTGGTATATATAGCAAAAATGCCCCCAAATACCAATACCTCCACAAATACATCATGATTCATTAAAAATCATCTGTTTTCAAAAACTCTCTCTCCAACAGCAAATCCCCAAACTGGCCCCAACATAAGGCACCCCGGACACCAAGTCCCACTAAAAACCAACTCATAGGTTTTTCACCAAAATGAGAATACAATCTCAACCTTTGGATCCAAAGATCCCAAATGCCCGATTTAAAAACCTCGGGAGACCCAAAACCGTAATTAATTCTTAATTGCCACAATTAATAATCCGATAAGGATTTCTACCATGCCGGGATTAACACTATTAATCCCCGGACATCACATTATGGTGTTAATTTATTGTTTATGATATATTAATATTGGGAAATGCTTAGTCATGTGGTGGTCATGACCTAGTAATGCATTGCAGGGTGCATGTGTTATATGTTGGGAATTTGAGCTATGGCATGATTATTTGGGGTGGGTGTTGTCCGTTTTGGTAAAGCATGTTTAATTTGAATTTGATGTATTTTACTGAATAAATACTATAAAATATCATGTGATGATATTTTAATACATCATGCTAAATACCCGGACAAAAACATAACATATCACTCATTAATCACCCAACCCATACCCATCTCTGCAGAAAAGCCATGCCCATACCCACTTTTTGACCCTCCCACCACTCCATCTCTATCACCCCTTTTGTAAGGCCCCAACGTCCCAACACGTCAATAATGCAATTATGACGTCATTTGTGTAAGTAAAATTTTTTTTTCTTTTAAAGAATCATATTACATGCTTCACATAAGCCCCATGACTTTTATAAAAATTTGGGCAGAGTCTCCCCATAATTGGGCTATCCGAAAATATAACACATCACTAGAATCACTCCCAGCCAGGGAAAAACACAATACTAAACAAAATCATCGCCATAAGTAAGTTCCCAGCCAGGGAAAACACAATAATAAGAAGATATAAGAAGTGGACTCCCAACACCATTATTACAGTCCATTTACCCGACTCCAAGTGCTCACATGCGAGCAACAAATAATGGATAACCATCTAGTGGCATAAATAATGTATATCATTTACCCAATCTCATTCTACGCTTCGGGAAGCAATATTATCCAACCAAGCTCGAGCTTGCTATGCCAAAATAACATTGTAGCTGTAATACCTGTTTCAACAGAAAACAACCATCACACAGGGTGAGCATACCAACATCACACTACCCATATCGTAACAATGCATAAAGATCATGATACGATCATAATATCACAATTTACAATTATTGAAAATCTACAAAAATGAACTCCCTGTACAGTTCTGAATCTGTATAGCTTCCACACACTGTTCCTGTTTCAAACTCACACACTTTCATAACATCAAGTTCAGTATCGGTATTTAAACATGATACTCCATAACACGATAAATTCAATACAAACAAAATCTATTATTTATGCTTAATCATAAACAATTTCATATCGCATATGATCCTGCCTATCAATCTATCTCATTCTCGACATTTTCTCATATTGATCATGCCCCAGGCATCAATACTCAGCTCGTATACTCGGATCACGTATAACTACGCATCCATCATACCACACACACACATATATATATATATATATATATACATATTCATATTTTCGGATCACGTACAAATACGTATCCACCATGCCACATATGTCATACTCAACACACATATACATTTCATACGTTCCATAATGACATTTAATAATTCATGAATATATGAATGTGTAAGTACTTCATAATAAGTATACCTGCTCGTACGTCACTACGTACCTTATAGTCGACAACATGAACAGGCTACCCTCGACTTCCAAAAATTCATGGAGTATCTATATCGAATATCAATTCAATATTAGTTCATTAATAATATAATTGTTAACAATAAGTATTGCCAACTCCCAATCTAATACCATAAATCGATAACTCAATAACCATAAGATGTAGTATATATACACATCAATACATGCAAGGTCACACATTCATGTTTATACATCACCCATGAACCTCAATATATGCTTAATAATTCAATGTGTTCCATCACTTTAAATCAATGCAGTCCATACTACTTCCTCATGTATCTACGTCTTGTTCGTACATTTACTCAACATTCTCAGCATCTAGTAAAGTATTGCACACATTCAAGTACATTCATTATTATACACTTTAATACATGTTTAGCACACCTTAACATGTAACTAACTCACTTATTTACACAACCACGCATGCTCTAAGTTATTAGTACCTCAAATTATAGCTCAATACTCAACAAAACACCACCATTATATAATCCAAAAAAGTAGACTTTCTTACTAAACATTTAGTATAACTTTTGGCCAACACTAGAACATCACTTAAACATATTATCAAACACCTTATAAGCATGATTTTTAAGCTTGCAATAGCTCCAAAATTTCGATCAAGAAGCCCTCATTTTCGTCCAAAGTGTGTCTTAGATTCAAGCAATTCATAACAAGTTCTCAAGACAACAATAAATCAAAAATAAGTCTCCAAATCAACAAAACAAAACAGTTTGAAACAGCCATAAATTTGGCCAACAATAGCTACGAATTTCGAACATAAACAACCCAAATTTTTGCCCCAAAAATCCTCAAGAGTTCGACCAAGTTTCCCCCAAAAATGGCAGCAGATTTTGTTGGGATATGCCCTAAGACAAATCATTAGATGATTGTTTTGACATACAATGTTTACGATTTTATGAATGGCAATTCATTATTATATTTTATTCTTTTAACTGTGCAATGTGAATTAATATATATGTTAATGTCCTTAGAATAATATTGTATTATTCTTAAAGATGTTCCTAGTCAAGTATTATCATGAATAGGGATAATGATAATACGTAGAGACTAGTATGTGTTGATCGATGAATTGTTCATTGATATGAGATATCAAATCAACATATGGGTACATGTTAGAGAACGATGTACTGGACAGACCCACCATGAGAATGCAACATGGATAGTTATATGATCGTCATATGCAATTTTCATAGTGATAATAATGTATGTAATCTTTACGACTTGTGATCATCAGAGATCCCAACATAAGGAGTTATGTATCTTGATATCGTCAAACGTTACCCGTAACAGGGTAATCTATAAAGGCGACTATTGGATGCACTACGAATTATGTAGAGGGATGTTGACTGATCGAGATAGGATTTGTCCCTCCTATATAACAGGAGATGTGTTTGGCCCTTGATCAAGTGAGAACTAAAATGCATGGCCGTGCTCGAATGAGTCGATATGAGATATCGAGCTTATTCGTTTATTCTAGTTCTACTTGGGGATCAAGAATTAGAGATTGAATATACGAGTATGACTATTCCATGACTCGTGTTCAATCTAAACACAAAGGACAAATGGATTAAGTTACATGGTTAATATTATCACAAGTTCTAAAGGTTATGTCGAGTCATTGACATTCTTGTAATTTGGGTAGCCTTGATGTGTTGCTAGACACCGCTCTTTGCTTGTAACGTAAAATGAGATTTTATGTCACTGCCAACATTACAAGAACCTATCGGGTCGCACAAAAGATTTAAATCGATAAGGGAAATTAAATTCATTGGATGGATTAATTAATTAAGAAGAGTCTTAATTAAGTGATTAAAAGGTTTTAATTAAATCATGGGTTTGGGCCCATAAGACTTTAAGAAATTCTTGAACCTTAATTAAAAGCCTTATAATATAAATACCAGGTTTTGATTAATTGTTAATCATACTTTTCATATCATACCTTGATATCAAAATAACCTTGCCACCTTAAACCCTAAAGCTCTCGGCCGCCTATTCCTTGAAGCTCACGGCCGCCGCCTTCTACATCACGGCCGCCGTCGTTGCTTCTTGGTGGAGTTAGGCTGCTGTTAATCGGTTTTGAACCGAGAGTTTGGTTTTTGTTCAAAAATAAGTCTAGTAACTTGTTCTTGAACGTCCCTTGTTTGATTTGGTCGTGTGTATACCGTTGAGGCAAAGCTAGACAAGCTTTGCTAGTGACTCGGAGGAGGCGTTGGACGTGGTGCATCTCCGTGGAATCTGCTCAAACACGCTACAAGGGTGAGAATTTTGTAAACCTTCCGATATGAATCCCTATGTATAGATCCATTGTTCTAGTAATCCAAAATATTTTATTCCGCTGCGTTGTATGCTCTAAGGAATACTAACAGTGGTATCAGAGCAGTGTACAAGGCTCATATCGGATTTATGTGGTTAAATAGTTTAATCATATCAGAATTAATATTGCATGCTATTTAAAACTGTATGAACATATATGATATGTTAATATTTAGTTTGTGAAAATCATCGTAAAATTGTATTTGATATAATTGGCGAATAATCAAATTTATTGGGCAATATTTTCGGCCATCACCATCACAAATGACACCACGGCTAGCCACATGAGGGCTAGGGTTTTCGAACCCTTGGCTCAAGATGGCTTAGTCGTTGTGGCTAATAATTGTGCATGGAAGTGTCGAAAATTGATTAGGGTTTAGAACCCATTGGCTCGTGACGGCTAGCTCATGACGGCTAGGGTTTCGAACCCTAGTAGCCGTGCATGGGCTCGGCCATCGTCGCCTCTTATGCTAAGGTTTTGAGACGTGGATGAGTTTTGAACTCTTTGGCTCGATAATGGTTCACGCATGCATGGATTAGAAGCTTTACCACATGAGAGCAAGGTTTTTCGAACCCTTAGCTCGAGATGGTTGAGCCAACCCCGTGCATGGCCTGACCGTGACTCGTGGCTAACAAATTCCGGCGTTTCGAACAAGATGGCTCAATGAAAACCCAAGGTGGTGCGTGGCGGCTAGGGTTTGGAACCTTAGCGCCGCCGCCGCTCGAGCTTGGCTCGGCCATGGGCTAGGGTTTCGAACCCTAGGCCCATTATTGGTCCAGCCGTGTGCTTTTGTGGTTCGAACCATGGTGGTTCGTGTCTTAGTCGCTTAAGTTCGTGGCATGTGATGTCTCGACCGTACGATAATTTTTCAAAAATTATTTTTCAGTTTTAATTAGAATTAAATTTAAAATGTTTAGAATTTAATTAATTAAACGTTAATGCATGCTTTATGTGTTGTTTGAGCATGGTGCGTGGTTATAGCCCTTTGACCTATTAGATAGGATTTGTGGATGTTTGTAATATATAATACGACCTGCGTGTCGTGCCTTCTCTATTTCATTCTAAATGTAATCCCTCCCCTATGTTCCCCTCGAATGTGAATCGAGGAATTATATATCTTGTAAATAGTGTAGTTTATTTTATTGATGGTGATCAATGAAGATGTAGCATCGTGCCGGGATGAGGAGGCCATTCACAAATTGGAGCCAAAGGAAGGTTCTTGTGAAGTTACCTTAGGTTGACTCTTAGGATTTTCTCATTGGCTTGAGAGAATCGTTAGTAGGGGCTATAACCATGTCACGTTTAATTATGTATGTTGATGCATGATTTATCTTATGTTTTAGATTGATAATTGTATTACACATATATGTAGATATGTATACAACTATATGTAGTGGACATATTTTAAATTATCAAACTAATCATGAGATCAATAAATCCCTCTAAAATATTAAGTTTTAGATGCCTTCCAAAATTAAAAGTACTCGTCAATAACTTCGATTGTACATGTGTGGGTTTGCCAAAGCAAAGCACCGTGGCAATCTTAGTAAGGCGAGAAAGGATAAAAGTGATATCCGTTATACTTTAAATTGGGTACGACTTAACTAAGTTATCTCAATAGGATTGGGAACTTAGAGGCATGGGTTGGATTATAATTCATTTGATGAATTGAACAAAGCGTTGTTCGTCCAACTATCCAAGAATTATATGTGATGTAATTGACAAAGTGTTGTCTACCTAAATAACCGAGTCTTGGGCGATTAGCCAAAGCTAACTCAAGATTAGGCGAAATATGGATCTTGGCCCACTAAAGGTTTCGAGGGTTGATATTTTTTTAAACAAAATAGTGGGAGCATCATTTAATATAAGACCATGTTAAATGATTAAATCATAAACTTATTTTGCATATTTATATTGTTGATATCCATGGCAACTAACAACGTTACTAGCACATTATCACTGCGATCGGTCCTTGAGAAGGAAAAATTAAATGGGACAAATTTCCTAGACTGGCATAGGAACTTGAGGATAGTCCTCAAACAAGAAAAGAAACAATATGTCCTAGAGGAACCCTTACCAGCTGAGGAACCTCCCCTAACAGCTACAAGAGCTGATAAAGATGCTTACAAGAAGCATCAAAGTGACGCACTTGATGTTGGGTGCCTAATGCTTGCCACCATGAACTCTGAGCTTCAGAAGCAACATGAGGAAATGGAGGCGTTCGATATGATCGAACACTTAAAGCAATTGTACCAACAGCAAGCAAGACAAGAGAGGTATGACGTCTCTAAGGCGTTATTCCAGTGCAGGATGGTAGAGGGAAGCCTAGTTGGAACTCATGTGCTCAAGATGATTGGGTACATTGAGAATCTGGACAAGCTGGGTTTTCCATTGGACCAAGAGTTGGCCACCGATGTGATCTTGCAATCGTTGCCTGAGAGCTTCAGTCAATTTGTAGTAAATTACAATATGACTGACATGGAAAAGACTATACCACAATTGCTTGGTATGTTGAGAACATATGAAGCAAACACAAAGAAGACTAAGGCCACAAATGTTCGTATTGTGAATAAGGGCAAAGGAAAGGCCAAAGCTAAAGGCAACAAGAAAGCAAAGAAGGTCTTTGTTAAATCTAAGCCAAAGTCTTCTGCACTAAAGCCAAAAGGGGGGATAGCGAAGGAAGGGAACTGTTTCCATTGCGGTGAGACCGGCCATTGGAAAAGAAACTGCAAAGTATATCTGGAGGATTTAAAGAAAGGAAGTGTGACTTCCACTTCAGGTATTTTTGTTATAGAAGTCAATTTATCTACTTCTTCATCATGGGTATTAGATACTGGATGTGGATCTCACATTTGTGTAAATGTGCAGGATCTAAAAAGGAGTAGGACGTTGGCGAAAGGTGAAGTTGATCTCCGAGTTGGAAATGGAGCAAGAGTTGCTGCATTAGCTATAGGAGATTATTGTTTAGCTTTACCTTCTGGTTTATCGTTGATTTTAAAAGACTGTTATTTTGTGCCATCTATTACTAAAAACATAATTTCTATTTCTTGTTTAGACAAGTATGGTATTTCATTTATAATAAAGGACAACTGTTGTTCAATTTATTTAAATGATATGTTTTATGCTAGTGCACAAATGGTGAATGGCCTTTATGTATTAAATCTTGATATGCCTATCTATAACATAAATACTAAAAGGATTAAAAATAATGATTGTAATCCGACTTATCTCTGGCACTGTCGCTTGGGCCACATAAACGAGAACCGCATATCTAAACTTGATAAGGATGGAGTATTAGATTCATTTGATTTTGAATCATATGAAACATGCGAATCTTGTTTAATGAGCAAGATGACTAAAGCCCCTTTCAAGGGACATGTTGAAAGGGCAGATGTTTTATTGGGACTAATACATAGTGATGTATGTGGACCAATAAGTACACAAGCTAGAGGTGGTTTTCAATACTTCGTTACATTTACTGATGATCTCAGTAGATATGGGTATGTGTACCTAATGAAGCATAAGCATGAAACCTTTGAAAAGTTCAAAGATTTCAAGAATGAAGTACAAAACCAACTTGGCAAAAGTATCAAAATCCTTCGATCAGATCGAGGAGGTGAATACTTAAGCCAAGAGTTTCATGACTATCTAAAGGAATGTGGATAGTCCCACAACTCACTCCTCCGTATACTACACAATGGAATGGTGTATCCGAGAGGAGAAATCGAACCTTGTTGGACATGGTTAGATCAATGATGAGTCATGCAGATCTTCCGATATCGTTTTGGGGACACGCTCTAGAAACAGCGATTTTCTTACTGAACCGTGTTCCATCTAAATCAGTGGAAAAGACACCATATGAGATATGGACTGGGAAGCGTCCTAGTATGTCTTTTATGAAGATTTGGGGTTGTGAGGCTTTCGTTAGACGTCACGCCACTAACAAACTTGGACCCAAATCTGATAAGTGTTTATTTGTGGGGTATCCTAAGGAAACGTAAGGATACTATTTCTATTATCCCACCGAGAACAAATTAATTGTTGCTCGGACTGGTGTATTTATTGAAAGAGAATTTATTTCTAGAAAAACCAGTGGGAGAAAAATAGAACTTAGTGAAGTTCAACCACAAGAAAACACTGAACCTGAGATTGAGATGGAAACAGAGCAGGCACCGCAAGCTGTTGTGGAAGAAGCACCTGCTCAAGAAACACAAGGCCAGCGTAGGTCTGTAAGAGAACACTGGGAGCCACAGAGATATGGATTTCTTGTGACTCAACAAGGTGACTTACTACTTATTGATGAGGATGAGCCGTCATCTTATCAACAAGCTATAATGGGCAATGATTCTGAGAAATGGCAAGAGGCCATGAAATCTGAGATGGAATCCATGTATGCAAACCAAGTATGGACTTTGGTTGATCCACCTGAAGGGGTACGACCCATAGGGTGCAAATGGATTTTCAAGAAAAAGACCGATATGGATGGTAACGTACAAACCTATAAAGGTCGGCTGGTTGCAAAAGGATTCAAACAAATTCATGGTATTGACTATGATGAAACCTTTTCACCAGTGGCCATGGTTAAATCCATAAGGATCTTACTTGCAATAGCTGCATTTCATGATTATGAAATCTGGCAGATGGATGTCAAAACAGCTTTCCTTAATGGAAATCTGCTCGAGGATGTGTACATGACACAGCCCGAGGGTTTTGTCATTCCAAAGGATGCTGGAAAGATATGCAAACTACAACGATCCATTTATGGATTGAAGCAAGCTTCTCGGAGTTGGAATATTCGTTTTGATGATGCAATCAAAGAGTTTGGTTTTATCAAAAACGAAGATGAACCTTGTGTCTACAAGAAGGTCAGTGGGAGCGTAATCATTTTCCTAGTGTTGTATGTAGATGACATACTTCTCATTGGAAATGATATCCCTGCCTTGCAATCTGTAAAGATTTGGCTAGGGAATTGCTTTTCGATGAAAGACTTGGGAGAAGCCACCTATGTATTAGGAATCAAGTTCTATAGAGATAGATCAAGAAGGCTTCTTGGTCTGAGTCAAAGTACATACATAGACAAAGTGCTTAAAAGGTTTAGCATGCCCGAATCAAAGAATGGATTCGTGCCTATGACACATGGTATTTATCTCTCGAAGGAACAGTGTCCTTCAACACCAGATGAGAGACAACGCATGAGTAAGATTCCATATGCGTGTATGCCATGATATGTACTCGTCCCGATGTATCGTATGCTTTGAGCATGACGAGCAGATATCAAGTTGATCCAGGTGTAGGTCACTGGATTGCTGTCAAGAACATCCTGAAGTACTTGAGAAGGACTAAGGATACATTCTTGATTTATGGAGGTGAGGAAGAGCTCAATGTAATGGGTTACACTGATGCAAGCTTCCAAACCGACAAAGATGATTTTCGATCGCAATCTGGATATGTGTATTGCCTAAATGGAGGTGCTGTGAGCTGGAAGAGTTCAAAGCAAGAAACAGTAGCCGATTCTACAACGGAAGCTGAGTATATTGCTGCCTCGGATGCAGCAAAGGAAGCTGTTTGGATGAGGAAGTTCATTGAACTTGGAGTGGTGCCTAGCATTAAAGATCCGATAGAACTCTATTGTGACAACAATGGAGCGATCGCATTGGCTAAGGAACCAAGATCTCACCAAAGATCCAAGCACATACTTAGGCGTTTCCATTTCATTCGAGAAATCGTTGAAAGGGGAGATGTTAAAATAAGCAAAGTACCAACAGATGATAATGTATCTGACCCATTGACGAAGCCACTGTCACAGCAGAAGCATGATCGTCATACTAGATCTCTAGGAATTAGGTATATGTCTGAGTGGTCTTAGTGCAAGTGGGAGATTGGTTGGGATATGCCCTAAGACAAATCATTAGATGATTGTTTTGACATACAATGTTTATGATTTTATGAATGGCAATTCATTATTATATATTATTCTTTTAACTGTGCAATGTGAATTAATATATATGTTAATGTCCTTAGAATAATATTGTATTATTCTTAAAGATGTCCCTAGTCAAGTATTATCATGAATAGGGATAATGATAATACGTAGAGACTAGTATGTGTTGATCGATGAATTGTTCATTGATATGAGATATCAAATCAACATATGGGTACATGTTAGAGAACGATGTACTGGACAGACCCACCATGAGAATGCAACATGGATAGTTATATGATCGTCATATGCAATTCTCATAGTGATAATAATGTATGTAATCCTTACGACTTGTGATCATCAGAGATCCCAACATAAGGAGTTATGTATCTTGATATCGTCAAACGTTACCCGTAACAGGGTAATCTATAAAGGCGACTATTGGATACACTACGAATTATGTAGAGGGATGTTGACTGATCGAGATAGGATTTGTCCCTCCTATATAACAGGAGATGTGTTTGGCCCTTGATCAAATGAGAACAAAAATGCATGGCCATGCTCGAATGAGTCGATATGAGATATCGAGCTTATTCGTTTATTCTAGTTCTACTCGGGGATCAAGAAATAGTGATTGAATATACGAGTATGACTATTCCATGACTCGTGTTCAATCTAAACACAAAGGACAAAGGGATTAAGTTACATGGTTAATATTATCACAAGTTCTAAAGGTTATGTCGAGTCATTGACATTCTTGTAATTTGGGTAGCCTTGATGTGTTGCTAGACACCGCTCTTTGCTTGTAACGTAAAATGAGATTTTATATCACTGCCAACATTACAAGAACCTATCGGGTCGCACAAAAGATTTAAATCGATAAGGGAAATTAAATTCATTGGATGAAATAATTAATTAAGAAGTCTTAATTAAGTGATTAAAAGGTTTTAATTAAATCATGGGTTTGGGCCCATAAGACTTTAAGAAAGTCTTGAACCTTAATTAAAAGCCTTATAATATAAATACTAGGTTTTGATTAATTGTTAATCATACTTTTCATATCATACCTTGATATCAAAATAACCTTGCCACCTTAAACCCTAAAGCTCACGGCCGCCTATTCCTTGAAGCTCACGGCCGCCGCCTTCTACCTCACGGCCGCCGTCGCTGCTTCATGGTGGAGTTAGGCTGCTGTTAATCGGTTTTGAACCGAGAGTTTTGTTTTTGTTCAAGAATAAGTCTAGTAACTTGTTCTTGAACGTCCCTTGTTTGATTTGGTCGTGTGGATACCGTTGAGGCAAAGCTAGACAAGCTTTGCTAGTGACTCGGAGGAGGCGTTGGACGTGGTGCAGCTCCGTGGAATCTGCTCAGACACGCTACAAGGGTGAGAATTTTGTAAACCTTTATCCGATATGAATCCCTATGTATAGATCCATTGTTCTAGTAATCCAAAAAATTTTATTCCGCTGCGTTGTATGCTCTAAGGAATACTAACATATTTCGGCCAAAACAAACAACAAAATTCGAGCAAGATAGTAGTATTTTCGACCCAGAACATCAGCTCATTTTCGAGCATGAACAAAACCTAACATCAATGTTTCCTTAAAAATCACGACCAAAATCGAAACAAACCAGAAACATTTAAGGGAATGAGCAATAACTAATAATGAGGTAGAATCTTACCCTCAAAACCCGATGAAATCGCAAGGAATCTCTTTGGAATAATCGTTCCTCTTAGTGCTCGGTTCTTGGTCGAGAAAAGTGGGGGAAATGAGTTGTAAGGACCCCCGTGCCCTTAACTCGTTATTAGTGTATTAAGCCATACCATTAGTGCATATAATCATACTATCGTGGGGAAAACCATATGCAAGAGCGACACCATGTGCTATCCAGAAAATTTCTTGCATTTAATCCATATAATATTCAAATTCCCCAACCAAGGTTATTCATATAACATGCACCCTCATAATACACTAACATGCTCTTTATTCATTCAGCAATTCCATATTTAATTGCATGCAAACCATAATGAATAGAGAAGAGTCGTAGCTCATTTATACATTCCATATACACGTAAAATGTACTCACGTAAGAGCACCCAATGAACACGCGTGTACCTAATGTATAAAACACTCTACTGGATACCGTTACTGGTGCTGCGATCCTGGAAGCATCTCCCAAATGTAACTCGATCTCAACTCTGGATCTACGTGCCCATCCAACCAGCTCTGGTACCTCGATCCTTGAAGTACCACAAATCAGCAGCCCGGGCTCAACTCCAAAGCCGATGCTACACCTGTAACACCTGCCCCAACAGAGACAGCCCCCACACGGGATGAGCATACCAATACCACCAATCCAATAATCATAACATTGCAATTCATAATTTACAGAGTGTAAATGCCATAATTTAAATGATACTCCCTGGATGGTAACACCCTCATCCGGGATCCCCTGTATTGTCCCTGTTCTCAAAATAACTGTAAGGACCCCAAGCCCTTAACCCTTAATTAGTGTATTAACCACTATGTGTGGCACATGCTTTCAATAAAAAAGTCAATCGGGAAGCTCAGATGATACTTTACCATTGAAAGGCAATTACAAAATTTCCTTTAATACTCAATGTCATAAGATCATCAGCCTAACAACAAATAGATTCATATGTTCGCCCTTTACCATCCCCTTGGTGCCACTTTTTACATTGTGGGCTTTTATAAAAATTTGGGCAGAGTCTCCCCATAAATTGAGCTATCCCAAAACAAAAGCACATCACATAATATAATTCCCGGCCAGGGAATACACAATACTCAACAGAATACAGAACACAAAGTAAATTCCCAGCCAGGGAAGACACCACACATAAGACAACATAAATGGGTTTCAACACCCACATAATACACCCATGACTCTCATATCATTAGCAATTCTACTCTTAATTGCATGCAACATAGAATGAAAGAGAGAAAGGCTCATGCCTTTATATACAACCCATATACAAGCATAATCATGCTCACATGCGAGCATCATAAATATGTATAAAACCTTCGGGTGTATATTAGTACTCTATACGATACCGTGCTCCATCAAGCCTTGGTACCACGATCCTGGGAGTACATCCAATCAACAGCTCGAGCTCAGCTCCACAGCCATCGATGTACCTGTTCACCTGCCCCAACAGAGACAGCCCCCAACGGGGTGAGCATACCAATACACAAAATCCCATAATCATAATAATGAAATTCATAATTTACAACACAAGTAAATACTAATGAATTTTAAATGATACTCCCTGGATGGCAACATCCTCATCCGGGATTCCGTGTACTGTCCCTGTTCTCACAATCATCAAACTCATCAAATCTCATAAATCAGTAAATCAACACATTGATTTAACTCATAGCATGCCTGATTCTCAAGTATCAATAATTAATGATTCCAAATTCATTATACATGCAAACATAGATATCTCGATATCTAATACTGATTTTCAAACTTTGCTACCAATCACAGATAGCTCAAATGCCTAGCATTTATTTTACCAATTTTCCATTTCACTTAGACATCTCACATGTCTTACAATGAATACATGATCCCACGATCATTCTCAGGCATCTCAAATGCCCTACAATAGTCATATAAACCCAGTACCCCATATCTATTATAAGGTCATACTACTCTAGTATTACACACACTTGTGGCAGCGATATCAAGACTAGGTCGTTCCATAGTCATATCGACACATATATATATAACCATACCCACAACCATCTAAAGCAATCAAAACACATTATGCATTTCACAAATGCTCTACTATATAGTAATGCTCGTACGTCACACGTACCTTAAATTTCCGAAGTCCGAGCCAAACCTTGCTCGAGTTCCATGCTCCGAGGAACGATGTGCTAACACGATAAATTAATTCACAATTAATTATGAACATGCAACCCATGGTCAAGCACACCCATAACCCTCAAAAATATTGTCAACACACGACAATTAACCATTATCCAAAATTGCTCCATAACTCCCCACAAATTTTCGAACCTTCACAACACAAATCGAACCCAAACTAAACACCATAATTCATCTAAAACATGAATTAATCGATTACTAACAAGAATCATAACTCCCTGCCAAAAACCCCAATTTTCGAACCAAACCCTCGCCCAACAGCAATAAATTCGAACCAAAAGCCATGCAACCAGCGCTCAAATCGAATCAATTGGCAAACAAGATCTTTGAACCACAAAGCATAAAATTTTCGACACAAAAAGCAGCACAAAACGCCAAAAAAACACTGGAAGAAAAGCCCCAAAAATCGTACCAAAATCGAGCCACAAAATCGGACAGAAATCCAGTTCGAACCCTAGCGCTTTTCTGGCAAATCCGAGCTCAAATCGCGATCAAACTTCGAATTGTTGGTACGGGGAGGAGCGCCTGGAAGAGACAAAGCCGGCGGCGGGTCGGACGCGCCGAACGGCGGCCGGACGGCGGCGGGCGCGGCGTTTGAAGCTGCGTGGGTCAAAGGGGATCGGGAATGGCCAGCGTGCGCGAGGAGAGAGAGAGAAGGTGAGGAAAATGGCTCCGATAATTAAAATCTCGGGTTCAACTGGTATTTATAGCAAAAATACCCCGAAATACTAATAGCCCCACAAATACATCATGATTCATTAAAAATCATCTGTTTTCAAAAATTCTCTCTCTAACTCAAAAACCCCCTACCGGTGCCCACACAAAACACCCGAGATTTCGAGTCACACTAAAAACCCAACTCACAGGTTTTCACCGAAATGAGAATACGATCTCAACCTCGGGATCCAACGATCCCAACTACTCAAATAGACGAGCCCGGAAGGCCCAACGCCTCGATTAAACTCCAAATCGCCACGTAAAACAACTTTAGGGGTTATAAACACTCCTGGATTAACATCCCTAATCTCAGGTCATCACAATATCCCCCCCTAAAAGAATTTCGTCCTCGAAATTAGCACCGGTGTATCACGTAACACCCGGGCTACACAACAACATGAAGTCATAACCTCGATTCCTGATCATATCAGAATCGTCTTAAAAACCTCGAGAATACTTATCTCACATCAAACTCTGAAACAGAGCGACATACCAAAACCAACACCAACTTATCACCCAAGAGGCAAAACGTACCTCGATGCGGTTCATCCCAAAAGTCAGTCCCTCATGACTGCAAAACAACCAATACTTACGACCGTAGATCGGACAGTCATCCTTCGTTCTAATACCACTAGTAAGAACGCATCATGAATGACACCTCAACCGTGAGAACGTTGACCTCGTGTCAACTATGGAGTGGAATAGACTTCCAATTCCATCATAACGTCAAAGAGCGTCAGCACAACTCAACGCTAACAACCCAAAAGCAGTTAGTCAACTGAAACTGCAAGGATTCGAATCGCTCCCGATTCTATCGTAGATATCATCCAATGACATCTCTATCATGACTCACGACGTCTAACATACATCGTTACGGGGGAAACATTAGTCTACCACGATGTACACATACCAAACCTGGTCTCCACTTCCAAACCTCCTCCATCGAAAGAGCAGTCGCATCATTGCAACTCAATTTGGGCAACTCACGGCCACAGATTCACACAAATGACATCTCACAAGATGTCCACCTCCGGATATTCCAAGGATCACATCCTGATCATAAATAAACCATCGAGACTCCACAGAGTTCAAATTCTGAAAGGACATGCAATAAACCCATTGCATCCTCAACGCTTGTGTCGACAGCGACACCCAATAAATCCGAATTCCTGCCATCTCTTGATAATCCTAGGATTTAACAATCCAAACTTGGGAAGGCTATCGCATAACTCGAAGGAAAACACCAACAATGAAACACCTCAACCCACACAAGATAATCCCTCCTCAAAGGGTGTCAACTAACTTCACGATTGTTTCTCATAATTTATTGTGCCATGGAGATTCCCAATCTCAAGGTCTTCAATATCTCTCATCAGAGATTTAGCCATCCAAAATAGCATAACTCTATGCTTGTCAAAAGGAAATCGATAACTAGTATCCGTACACTTACCGGTATACCTGCCTAAGCACTGACATCACATGCATACTCAATGCACCTGGCTCGGGTATCTACAACATACCCCTAAGCCCCAAACACAACTGTCAATTCTGAGTTATTCCCATCCAGAGGAGGATGATAATTGGCGATCAACAACACGGCGTGATTTCCAGAATCAACACCCCACGTACCAATTTACCGAATCTTTCAAAGATTCCCAAATAGATATTATACTACCTCCTTCCCCACAAGGAAAGTGCTATCGAACTCGAGATCCACTAGTCTCGAACCACCGTTCGGAAAAAAACTGGATACAATAACACCCATTGCATCCCAAGTACACGGATTCTCCTGATCGAGTCAATGACGACTTGATGACTCTCTTGTTGGTACTTCAACATTATGAGCTGTCTCAGACAAGTCTCACCAAGATTTAACATCAACGTATACATGTTTCAGTGAGGCATGCACAACCTCAACCTCAAATGACGTGGTGATTACTAGAGTCCACCACGATCCACATCGTATCACTTTACGATTTGCCAAACTTGGTTCCAACGAGCAGTATCATGGCCCCAACAAGCACACTATATCATCACTACGATATCTGGCTAGCAAAGTGCTGTCTCCATAGGTTCATATCAAGTCCACCAACAAACCATATGTTCCATCTCGGTATGCCATACCGTACAAACCGTTAGAGTAATGGGTCAGCGCCCAGCATATCTCTAAAATACCAAGCACAATGGACAACCCGGTGTCCTTGCTCACTTATGATACAATCATAATCCGTTAAAACTTATCCCACACCCTCAGGGTGGGTGTAACCATGTCTACCCTACGTCACAACACAAGCGAGTAGTTTCCTCAATGATTACTCTTACCACCAATCACTTGGCCCTAGCCAAACCAACGAGCATACCCAAGGGTATCACTCTATAACATGATGTGGTACATTTACCAGTACAATACATCCAATACTCCACCGAGCAAACCTGCTCGGCAAAAGGTCTCGTCAACTAGTGACCTAGACTCTACCATGTGCTCATCATCGGCACTCAAACCATACAACCTAATACATAACATAAATGTATTAATCATCAAAACGACGCTACACGTCTACATAGAACATCCACCATGACATTGTCATCCCGTGACGGTACCTGTCAACATATGACTTTGAAACAATATTGTCGACTCGTAACGGTATATGTCGATACACGACGTCTATAATCTAATCGTCAAACACATGATAATATAAGTAAATCAACACATGATATCCACAATAGTGCTAAATAAACAGTAATATGCCATACCTCATTGCTAACAATATAGCGGCATACCTGTCTCCGTCATCCAACAGTGGTACGCAATCAGCACCCATCGCTCGTAGGTGGCGTAATCCAGCGTCATGTACATAGCGGCATAACCCGTCGCTATGAAATCAGTGGCATAATCCATCGTCATAGAGTCAGCGGCATAAAACATCGCTATAGACATCTGGTGGCATGAACCATCGCCATAGATGTAGCGGAATGTACCATCGCTATGAATATACCCGGCGGCAAGAATCATCGTCAATCAATATAGCGGAATGAGACATCGCTATCAATATATCCGGCGGCAAGAACCATCGCCAATCAATATAGCGGAATGAGACATCGCTATCAATATATCCGGCGGCAAGAACCATCGCCAATCAATATAGCGGAATGAACCATCGCTATCAATACATCTGGCGGAATGAACCATCGCCAATCAATATAGGGGAATGGACCATCGCTATCAATATAGATAATGTGGTTGTTCCAGTCCTGTTATAGCAGCGGAATTTTAGGACCCCTCGCTTTGACATATAGCGGCATCATATGATATCCCTCGCTTCGACAATGACAGCGGCATGTTACCTCGCTTAGACATGACTGCGGCAAATATCATATTACCATCGCTTCATATGACAGCGGCAAGTACCTCCCTCGCTCGAATATAACAACTACCGGAACTTCCACTAGCTCCATGTACCTGCATCCAGGTTAATACCACAGTTCACAATATAATGATCGATATCACTTTTCAGTTATAATCACAATATTCCACAATAATCACAATATTCCACTTTAATCACAATATTCCACATTAATCACTAGAATTGTGACTGTTCCGGTCCCAATACAACAGCGGAATTTTAAGACCCCTCGCTTCGACAATGACAGCGGCATGTTACCTCGCTCAGTCATGACAACGGCAAGTACCTCCCTCGCTCGGAGATAAAGGCTACCGGAACATTCATCAATTCTACCACAATAATCAAGCACAACAGTTGATTCCATTATCACAATATATATCACTATCATTTCACATATACCATCACATGTAAGGGTTCACTACCCACGATATACATAATCAAAGGCGTAACACGTTTTACCGACCGAAGCCCGTACATCTCACCTTTCCTGATTTTCCCACAAAATCAGATCCCTTAACACATAATACATGAAGGGCCAGACATCACCATTAATGCCATCCCATCTCATGCTACACGATTCCTGCAATCACAATGATTAGCAACACCACTTTTCATATCATAAAAAGCACATAAACAACTAGTTGTGTCATACAACATTAATGCCATCATGCATAAGTATGTGCTATCAATAACTTCCTAGGCCCTTAACAGCCCCAAAGAGCTAACCACTGCTCTGATACCACTAATGTAAGGACCCCAAGCCCTTAACCCTTAATTAGTGTATTAACCACTATGTGTGGCACATGCTTTCAATAAAAAGTCAATCGGGAAGCTCAGATGATACTTTACCATTGAAAGGCAATTACAAAATTTCCTTTAATACTCAATGTCATAAGATCATCAGCCTAACAACAAATAGATTCATATGTTCGCCCTTTACCATACCCTTGGTGCCACTTTTTACATTGTGGGCTTTTATAAAAATTTGGGCAGAGCCTCCCCATAAATCGAGCTATCCCAAAACAAAAGCACATCACATAATATAATTCCCGGCCAGGGAATACACAATACTCAACAGAATACAGAACACAAAGTAAATTCCCAGCCAGGGAAGACACCACACATAAGACAACATAAATGGGTTTCAACACCCACATAATACACCCATGACTCTCATATCATTAGCAATTCTACTCTTAATTGCATGCAACATAGAATGAAAGAGAGAAAGGCTCATGCCTTTATATACAACCCATATACAAGCATAACCGTGCTCACATGCGAGCATCATAAATATGTATATAACCTTCGGGTGTATATTAGTACTCTATACGATACCGTGCTCCATCAAGCCTTGGTACCACGATCCTGGGAGTACATCCAATCAACAGCTCGAGCTCAGCTCCACAGCCATCGATGTACCTGTTCACCTGCCCCAACAGAGACAGCCCTCAACGGGGTGAGCATACCAATACACAAAATCCCATAATCACAATAATGAAATTAAAATTTACAACACAAGTAAATACTAATGAATTTTAAATGATACTCCCTGGATGGCAACGTCCTCATCCGGGATTCCGTGTACTGTCCCTGTTCTCACAATCATCAAACTCATCAAATCTCATAAATCAGTAAATCAACACATTGATTTAACTCATAGCATGCCTGATTCTCAAGTATCAATAATTAATGATTCCAAATTCATTATACATGCAAACATAGATATCTCGATATCTAATACTGATTTTCAAACTTTGCTACCAATCACAGATAGCTCAAATGCCTAGCATTTATTTTACCAATTTTCCATTTCACTTAGACATCTCACATGTCTTACAATGAGTACATGATCCCACGATCATTCTCAGGCATCTCAAATGCCCTACAATAGTCATATAAACCCAGTACCCCATATCTATTATAAGGTCATACTACTCTAGTATTACGCACACTTGTGGCAGCGATATCAAGACTAGGTCGTTCCATAGTCATATCGACACATATATATATAACCATACCCACAACCATCTAAAGCAATCAAAACACATTATGCATTTCACAAATGCTCTACTATATAGTAATGCTCGTACGTCACACGTACCTTAAATTTCCGAAGTCCGAGCCAAACCTTGCTCGAGTTCCATGCTCCGAGGAACGATGTGCTAACACGATAAATTAATTCACAATTAATTATGAACATGCAACCCATGCTCAAGCACACCCATAACCCTCAAAAATATTGTCAACACACGACAATTAACCATTATCCAAAATTGCTCAATAACTCCCCACAAATTTTCGAACCTTCACAACACAAATCGAACCCAAACTAAACACCATAATTCATCTAAAACATGAATTAATCGATTACTAACAAGAATCATAACTCCCTGCCAAAAACCCCAATTTTCGAACCAAACCCTCGCCCAACAGCAATAAATTCGAACCAAAAGCCATGCAACCAGCGCTCAAATCGAATCAATTGGCAAACAAGATCTTTGAACCACAAAGCATAAAATTTTCGACACAAAAAGCAGCACAAAACGCCAAAAAAACACTGGAAGAAAAGACCCAAAAATCGTACCAAAATCGAGCCACAAAATCGGACAGAAATCCAGTTCGAACCCTAGCGCTTTTCTGGCAAATCCGAGCTCAAATCGCGACCAAACTTCGAATTGTTGGTACGGGGAGGAGCGCCTGGAAGAGACAAAGCCGGCGGCGGGTCGGACGCGCCGAACGGCGGCCGGACGGCGGCGGGCGCGGCGTTTGAAGCTGCGTGGGTCAAAGGGGATCGGGAATGGCCAGGGTGCGCGAGGAGAGAGAGAGAAGGTGAGGAAAATGGCTCCGATAATTAAAATCTCGGGTTCAACTGGTATTTATAGCAAAAATACCCCGAAATACTAATAGCCCCACAAATACATCATGATTCATTAAAAATCATCTGTTTTCAAAAATTCTCTCTCTAACTCAAAAACCCCCTACCGGTGCCCACACAAAGCACCCGAGATTCCCAGTCACACTAAAAACCCAACTCACAGGTTTTCACCGAAATGAGAATATGATCTCAACCTCGGGATCCAACGATCCCAACTACTCAAATAGACGAGCCCGGAAGGCCCAACGCCTCGATTAAACTCCAAATCGCCACGTAAAACAACTCGCGTCGCCCCTTTCCCGTCTGGACCAGCCCCCGCCGCTTCAGGCGCTTCGCCCGCCGCCGTCCTGGCCGCCGTTCGGCGCGTGCGACCTATCACCGGCTTCGTCTCGTCGAGGCGCAGCTATCCCCTCCGTCAATTCGAAGTTTCAGTCGCGTTTTGAAGTCGGATTTTGCAGATGAGCGCCGATCCCCAAATTCTAGGGTTCTTCGATTTCGGTCGATTTTACTTCCGATTTTCGATTGGGTAACGTTCTTTACCTCTTTTTCGTCCCTCTCGTGTATTTCCCTGCTATATTTGGTGGTTTTGGTTCGAAATTATTTTCGAATTTTGTGGGGTTTGGTTCGAAAATTGGGGGTTTTTGGCAAGGGTGATGATTCTTGCTATTGATGGTTTAATTCATGTGTTTAGATGATTATGATGCTTTATTGGGTTCGAATTGAGATGTAAGGGTTCGAAAATTTGTAGGGTGTTCTTGAACAATTTTCGATATTGTCTCATTTATTTCCCTCCCTGCATGTACCCTGCCCCGGGTCTTTTAAATGATTTATTGTCGTGTGTTGACAATATTTTGAGGGTTATGGATGTGCTTGAGCATGTGTTACATGTTCGTAAATAATTGTGAATTATTTATCGTGTTAGCACATCGTTCCTCGGGGCATGGAACTCGAGCAAGGTTTGGCTTGGACTTCGAGGATTTAAGGTACGTTTAGCGTACGAGCATAGCTTAAATGATGTTTTACAAGTATGATGCATGATTTAATATACATGAAACGTTTTACTATGATGGCACCGGGACTTGGTTACGTTATTTTGATTCACATGGTGAAATGCTTGGTGCCGCTATGAAGCGAGCAAATGATGGGGTGTGGTTGCTACGGAGCGAACACCGATAGTATGACGTTACTTTGAAGTAAGAAATGAAAATGTGGTATTTGATTAGATATCTAAGATATCTGTATTTTATTCCCTATTGGTAATGTATAGGAACAGAGACGTAGTTACTCAGAGAAGTGATTAACTAGTATCGAAGTTAAGGAAATCTCAATATGATATCTAGAATTATGATAATTGCTAGATAAAGAAAGATGTTATGAAATGTTGTTAATTTGAAACCGGCTAGGGTTAACCAATGTGATGATTAACTGCATATTCAGGATTTGATGATTTATCTGTTTTGAGAACAGGGTTATTACAGGGGTACGCTAGGATGAGGATGATACCATCCAGGAAGTATCACATATGTTCCACAACATTTACATTTTTGTAAATTATGTATTATGTCATTATGATTATGAAATTGTGGAATTGGTATGCTCACCACGTGTGGGGGCTGTCTCTGTTGGGACAGGTGAACAGGTACATCGATGGATGTGGAGCAGAGCTCGAGCTGTTGATTGGATGTACTCCCAGGATCGTGGTACCAGGGCTTGATGGAGCACGGTATCGTATAGATTACCTATATACCAATGATGGTTATATACATATTCATGATGCTCGCATGTGAGCACGATTTTACTTGTATATGGGTTGTATATAAAGGCATGAGCCTTTCTCTCTTTCATTCTATGTTGCATGCAATTAGAGGTAGAATTGCTAAATGATATGAGAGTCATTGGTGTATTGTGGGTGTTGAAACCCACTTTTGTTGTCATATGTGGTGTCTTCCCTGGCTGGGAATTTACTTGATATTGCTGTATTCTGATGAGTATTATGTTTCCCTGGCCGGGAATTATGTTATGTGTTGTCCTTTTATTTCGGGATAGCCCTATTTATGGGGAGACTCTGCCCAAATTTTTATAAAAGTCCACAATGTAAAAAGTGGTGTAATGGGGATGGTAATGGGCGAACCCTATGAGTCCATTGTTGTTAGGATGATGAACTTATAACATTGTATGTTAAAGAAAATTTTGTAATTGCCATTCAATGGTAAAGTATCATCTGAGTTTCCCGATTGACTTTTTATTGAAAGCATGTGCCACACATAGTGGTTAATACACTAATCAGGGGTTAAGGGCTAAGGGGGTCCTTACATTAGTGGTATCAGAGCAGTGGTTGCTCATTGGGGCTGTTAAGGGCCTAAGAAGTTATTGATAGCACATATTTATGCATGATGGCATTAATGTTATACGACATGACTAATTGTTTATGTGCTTTTATGATATGAAAATTGGTATTGGTAACCATTGTGGTTGCAGGAATCGTGTGGAACACGATAAGATGACATTAATAGTGATGTCTAACGCTCTATATGCTACGTGCCAAGGAATCTGATTTTGGAAGAAAATCAGGGAAAAGAAAGATATGACGTATTGTCTGAGGACAGACTGGGTAGACAACCGACAGTGGAATACTTCGGTATGGTCTCAATTATTATTGAATATACTAATGCGTTTGTTCATGTAATGTTCAGGCAAGGAAGGTACGTAAGAAACGTACGGGCATCAGACGGTAAACCATACTTCTACACTATGATTATGCGATGATTGCACAAGCACATATGATAAGTAAGTTATGATGATGATGTTTATGATGAGTAAAAAAAAAAAGGATATGATGTTTATGATGATAATTATGATGAATAAGTTTATAATGATGATGTTTATATGATGTTTATATAATGATATGAGGTTGTTTGTGGTATGATGCCACGGGGTAAGATGCCCCACATGGTAAGAGGCCATGCGATGTTATTTGTGGTAAGATGCCACGGGGTAAGATGCCCCACATGGTAAGAGGCCATGCGATGTTATTTGTGGTAAGATGCCACGGGGTAAGATGCCCATATGGTAAGAGGCCATACGATATTATTATGTGGATTTACGATGACTCACTCTTTTATGAGGATTGGCGATGATTTATGCCGCCGGATATGATGATAGCGATGCCCCATTCCGCTATTTTACGATGACTCATTCTTTTATGAGGATTGGCGATGATTTATGCCATCGGATGTGATGATAGCGATGCCTCATTCCGCTATTTTACGATGACTCACTCTTTTATGAGGATTATCGATGATTTATGCCGCCGGATATGATGATAGCGATGCCCCATTCCGCTATTTTACGATGACTCATTCTTTTATGAGGATTGGCGATGATTTATGCCACCGGATGTGATGATAGCGATGCCTCATTCCGCTATTTTACGATGACTCACTCTTTTATGAGGATTAGCGATGATTTATGCCGCCGGATATGATGATAGCGATGCCCCATTCCGCTATTTTACGATGACGCATTCTTTTATGAGGATTGGCGATGACTTATGCCGCCGGATATGTTGATAGCGATGCCCCATTCCGCTATTATGTGGATTTACGATGACTCATTCTTTTATGAGGATTGGCGATGATTAGTGCCGCCAGATACGTTGATAGCGATGCATCTTTCCGCTATTATGTGGACGATGATTCATGCTCAGGTGTATAGCGAGGTTTCATGCCACTTATTATATGACGAGGTATTATGCCGTCGATTCTATAGCGATGGATTGTGCCGCTATGTACTCAGCACAGTATTATGCCGCCTTCGAGCGATGAGTGCTGATTTCGCACTATTATCGAGCGACGGAGACAGGTATGCCGCTATATTGTTAGCGATGAGGTATGAGATATTGCTATTCTATTAGCTTTATTGTATCTGGCATGCGTTGATATACATGTTTTATTATGACTATTTTACTAGCATGATAGTGGATGACATACGCTGATATACATGTATCGTCACTAGTTGACAATGTCTTAGATGCCATGAGTTGGCATGTGTCGTCACAGGATGACGATGACGATGGTGTAGGAGATGTCTTATTAGACATGCATCATCGTTACGATGATCGATGCGTTGAGTATACGTATTCAGTGGTATGCCTTGGGTGCCAGTACCGAGCACAAGGTGGTGTGTGCGGCACCGATTGACGTGACCCTTATACCGAGCGGGTTGCTCGAGGAATGGTTGGATGCGCTGTACATGTGATTGTACCGCAGCTTACGTTTGGGTGATCATATTACGAGTGGTGATACCCTTGAGGTATGCTCGTTGGAATGGCTTTTGGCCATGTGATTTGACGACAGGAGTAATCATGGAGGAAATTACTCGCTTTCTGTCGATGTGACATGTGGTAGACATGGTCACACCACCCTTGAGGGTGTAGGATGGGTCCTAAGGGAGTAGGATCAGGTTATGTTAAGTACATAGGGACATTGGAGTGTCCATGGTGTATAGGCATTAGAGGGATGTTGGGTAAAGACCCACTACTCTATTGATTTTCTTCCCACAGTATGGTATGCCGTGCGGAAACGTCCGTCTTATTGGTAGGTTTGAGGTGAACCTAGAGAGGCAGCGACTAGTTTGTCTGCCGTGTGTGTGCAGCACCATGAGGGGCTTGCTAGAGCCGTTATACTGCTCGTTGGAACCAAGTTTGGCAAATCGTAAGGTGATACGATGTAGATTGTGGTGGACTCTAGTAGTCACCATGTCATTTGAGGTTGAGGTTGTGCATGCCTCACTGAAACGTGTATACGTTTATGTTTAATCTTGGTGAGACTTATCTGGGACAGCTCATGATGTTGGAGTACCAACAAGAGAGTCATCAGGTCGTTATTGACTCAATCTAAGGGAACCCGTGTATTAGGGATACAATGGGTGTTATTGTATCCAGTTTTTCCGAACGGTGGTTCGAGACTAGTGGATCTCGAGTTCGATGGCACTTCCCTTGTGAGGAAGGAGGTAGTATTATACCTATTTGGGAATCTGTGAAAGATTCGGTGAGTTGGTGCTTGTGGTGTTGATTTTGAGAATCACGCCGTGTTGTTGATCGTCGATTTTCATTCTCCTTTGGATGGGAATGACTCAGGATTGACGGTTGTGTTTGGGGCTTAGGGGTATGTTGCAGATACCCGAGCATAGTGCATTGAGTATGCATGAGGTGTTCGTGCTTAGGCAGGTATACCGATGAGTATACGGATGCCAGTGGTTGATTTTCCTTTCTGTCAAGCATAGAGTTATGCTATTTTTGGATGGTTAAATCTCTGATGAGAGATATGAAACACCTTGAGATTGGGAATCTCCATGGCACGATGATTATGAGGAATAATCGTGAAGTTAGTTGACTTCCCTTGAGGAGGGATTATCTTGTGTGGGTTAAGGTATTTCCCTTGTTGGGCGTTTTCTTTCGAGTTTTCGATAGCCTTCCCAAGTTTGGATTGTTAAATCCTAGGATTATCAAGGGATGGCGGGAATTCGGATTGGTTGGGTGTCACTGTCGACACAAGTGTTGAGGATGCAATGGGTTTATTGCATGTCCTTTCAGAATTTTAAACTCTGTGGAGTCTCGGTTGTTATTTATGATCAGGACGTGATTCATGGGACATCCGGAGGTGGACATCTTGTGAGATGTCTTTTGTGTGAATCTGTGGCCGTGAGTTGCCCAATTGAGTTGCAATGATGCGACTGCTCCTTCGATGGAGGAGGTTTGAGAGTGGAAACCAGGTTTGGTATGTGTACACCGTGGAATACTAGTGTTTCCCTCGTAACGATGTATGTTAGACATCGTGAGTCATGATAGAGATGTCATTGAATGATATCTACGATAGAATCAGGAGCGGTTCGAATCCTTACAGTTTCAGTTGACTAACTGCTTTTGGATTATTAGCGTTGAGCTGTGCTGACGCTCTTTGACGTTATGATGGATTTGGAAGTCTATTCCACTCCAGAGTTTGACACGAGGTCAACGTCTCACGGTTGAGGTGTTTTTCAGGATGCGTTCTTACTAGTTGTATTAGAACTAAGGATGATTGTCCGATCTACGATCGTAAGTATAGGTTGTTTTGCAGTCATGAGAGACTGACTTTTGGGATGAACCGCACCGAGGTACGTTTTGCCTCTTGGGTGATATGCTGGTTTTGGTAAGTCGCTCTGTTTCAGAGTTTGATGTGAGGTAAGTATCCTCGCGTTTATTAATACGATTCTGATATGGTCAAGAATCGAGGTTATGGCTTCGTGTTGTGGTGTAGCCTGGGTGTTATGTGATACACCGGTGCTAATTTCGAGGACGAAATTCTTTTAGTGGGGGATATTGTGATGACCAGGGATTATAGATGTTAATCCCGTAGTGTTAATAATCCCTAAAGTGGTTTTACGTGGCGATTTGGAGTTTAATCGAGTGTTGGGCCTTCTGGGCTCGTTTATTTGGGTAGTTGGGATCGTTGGATCCAGAGGTTGAGATTGTATTCTCATTTGGGTGAAAAACCTAAGAGTTGGGTTTTTGATGTGTCTCGGGATCTCGGGTGCTGTGTGAGCACCGGTAGGGGGTTTTGGAGTTAGAGAGAGAATTTTTGAAAACAGATGATTTTTAATGAATCATGATGTATTTGTGGGGCTATTAGTTTTTCGGGGTATTTTTGCTATAAATACAAGTTGAACCCGAGATTTTAGAATTAATTTCATTTCAGCCACTTTTCCCTCTCTCTCCTCGCGTCGCCCCTTTCCCGTCTGGACCAGCCCCCGCCGCTTCAGGCGCTTCGCCCGTCGCCATCCGGCCGCCGTTCGGCGCGTGCGACCTATCACCGGCTTCGTCTCGTCGAGGCGCAGCTATCCCCTCCGTCAATTCGAAGTTTCGTCGCGTTTTGAAGTCGGATTTTGCAGATGAGCGTCGATCCCCAAATTCTAGGGTTCTTCGATTTCGGTCGATTTTACTTCCGAATTTTTGATTGGGTAACGTTCTTTACCTCTTTTTCGTCCCTCTCATGTATTTCCCTGCTATATTTGGTGGTTTTGGTTCGAAATTATTTTCGAATTTTGTGGGGTTTGGTTCGAAAATTGGGGGTTTTTGGCAAGGGTGATGATTCTTGCTATTGATGGTTTAATTCATGTGTTTAGATGATTATGATGCTTTATTGGGTTCGAATTGAGATGTAAGGGTTCGAAAATTTGTAGGGTGTTCTTGAACAATTTTCGATATTGTCTCATTTATTTCCCTCCCTGCATGTACCCTGCCCCGGGTCTTTTAAATGATTTATTGTCGTGTGTTGACAATATTTTGAGGGTTATGGATGTGCTTGAGCATGTGTTACATGTTCGTAAATAATTGTGAATTATTTATCGTGTTAGCACATCGTTCCTCGGGGCATGGAACTCGAGCAAGGTTTGGCTTGGACTTCGAGGATTTAAGGTACGTTTAGCGTACGAGCATAGCTTAAATGATGTTTTACAAGTATGATGCATGATTTAATATACATGAAACGTTTTACTATGATGGCATCTTTAAGAATAATACAATATTATTCTAAGGACATTAACATATATATTAATTCACATTGCACAGTTAAAAGAATAATATATAATAATGAATTGCCATTCATAAAATCATAAACATTGTATGTCAAAACAGTCATCTAATGATTTGTCTTAGGGCATATCCCAACAAATCTTCCACTTGCACTAAGACCACTCAGACATATACCTAATGCCTAGCGATCTAGTATGACGATCATGCTTCTGCTGTGACAGTGGCTTCGTCAATGGGTCAGATACATTATCATCTGTTGGTACTTTGCATATTTTAGCATCTCCCATTTCAACGATTTCTCGAATGAAATTGAAACGCCTAAGTATGTGCTTGGATCTTTGGTGAGATCTTGGTACCTTAGCCAATGCGATCGCTCCATTGTTGTCACAATAGAGTTCTATCGGATCTTTAATGCTAGGCACCACTCCAAGTTCAGAAATGAACTTCCTCATCAAAACAGCTTCCTTTGCTGCATCCGAGGCAGCAATATACTCAGCTTCTGTTGTAGAATCGGCTACTGTTTCTTGCTTTGAACTCTTCCAGCTCACAGCACCTCCATTTAGGCAATACACATATCCAGATTGCGATCGAAAATCATCTTTGTCGGTTTGGAAGCTTGCATCAGTGTAACCCATTACATTGAGCTCTTCCTCACCTCCATAAATCAAGAATGTATCCTTAGTCCTTCTCAAGTACTTCAATATGTTCTTGACAGCAATCCAGTGACCTTCACCTGGATCAACTTGATATCTGCTCGTCATGCTCAAAGCATACGATACATCGGGACGAGTACATATCATGGCATACATGATAGATCCAATAGCTGACACATATGGAATCTTACTCATGCGTTGTCTCTCATCTGGTGTTGAAGGACACTGTTCCTTCGAGAGATAAATACCATGTGTCATAGGCATGAATCCTTTGTTTGATTCTTGCATGCTAAACCTTTTAAGCACTTTGTCTATGTATGTACTTTGACTCAGACCAAGAAGCCTTCTTGATCTATCTCTATAGATCTTGATTCCTAATACATAGGTGGCTTCTCCCAAGTCTTTCATCGAAAAACAATTCCCTAGCCAAATCTTTACAGATTGTAAGGCAGGGATATCATTTCAAATGAGAAGTACGTCATCTACATACAACACTAGGAAAATGATTACACTCCCACTAACCTTCTTGTAGACACAAGGTTCATCTTCGTTTTTGATAAAACCAAACTCTTTGATTGCATCATCAAATCGAAGATTCCAACTCCGAGAAGCTTGCTTCTGTGATGACCTGGGATTGGAGATGTTAATCCCGGAGTGTTAATAACCCCTAAAGTTGTTTTACGTGGCAATTGGAGTTTAATCGAGGTGTTGGGCCTTCCGGACTCGTTTATTTGGGTAGTTGGGATCGTTGGATCCCGAGGATGAGATTGTATTCACATTACGGTGTAAAACCTAAGAGTTGGGTTTTTAATGTGTCTCGGAATCTCGGGTGCTTGTGTGAGCACCGGTAGGGGGTTTTGGGGTTAGAGAGAGAGTTTTTGAAAACAGATGATTTTTAATGAATCACGATGTATTTGTGGGGCTATTAGTATTTCGGGGTATTTTGCTATAAATACAAGTTGAACCCGAGATTTTTATTAAAAATCCCATTTTAGCCCCCAACCCGCCTCCCTCTCTCTCTCCCGCCGATTCCCGACTTTCCCCCCAGCCCCGCGCACGAAAACGCCTCGCTCGCCGCCGTCCGGCCGCCGTTCAGCGCGTGCGACCCGCAGCCGGCTTTGTCTCGTCGAGGCGCAGCTATCCCCTCCGGAAATTTGAAGTTTGGTCGCATTTCTCGTTCGGATTTTGGCAGAAAGCGCCGATCCCCAATTTCTAGGGTTCTTCGATTTTCGTCCAATTTCTTCCGATTTTCGATTGGGTAACCTCCCTTGCCCCTTTGTCGTCGTTATTGTGTAATTCCCTGCCATTTTTGTGTTCAATTTGTTCGAATTATTGCTGTTGGCGTGAGTTGGTTCGATTTGAGCGCTGATTGCGTGAATAAGGTTCGAATTTTGGGGGTTTTTGGCAGGGGTGTGACGATTCTTGTTAGTGATCGATTATTACATGTTTTAGATGTATTATTGATGCTTATTGGGTTCGAATTTAAGGGCTTGAGTTCGAAAATTTCGGGGTTTTTGGCAAGGATGATGATTCTTGCTATTGATGGTTTAATTCACATTTTTTAAATGATTTATGGTGTTTAATTGGGTTCGATTTGTGAGATAAGGGTTCGAAAATTTGTAGGGTGTTCTTGAACAATTTTCGATATTGTCTCATTTGTTCCCTCCCTGCATGTACCCTGCCCCGGGTCTTTTTAAAGGTTAATTGTCGTGTGTTGACAATATTTTGAGGGATATGGGTGTGCTTGAGCATGGGTTGCATGTTCGTAAATAATTGTGAATTATTTATCGTGTTAGCACATCATTCCTCGGGACATGGAACTCGAGCAAGGTTTGGCTCGGACTTCGAGGATTTAAGGTACGTTTAGCGTACGAGCATAGCTTAAATGATGTTTTATAAGTACGATGCATGATTTAAAATACATGAAATGTTTTACTATGATGGCACCGGGACTTGGTTACGTTATTTTGATTCACATGGTGAAATGCTTGGTGCCGCTATGAAGCGAGCAAATGATGGGTGTGGTTGCTACGGAGCGAACACCGGTAGTATGACGCTACTTTGAAGTAAGAAATGAAAATGTGGTATTCGATTAGATATCTAGGATATCTGTATTTTATTCCCTATTGGTAATGAATAGGAACAGAGACGTAGTTAATCAGAGAAGTGATTAACTAGTATCGGAAGTTAAGGAAATCTCAATATGATATCTAGAATTATGATAATTGCTTGATAAAGAAAGATGTTATGAAATATTGTTAATTCGAAACTGGTTAGGGTTAACCAATATGATGATTAACTGCATATTCAGGATTTGATGATTTATCTGTTTTGAGAACAGGGTTATTACAGGGGTACGCTAGGATGAGGATGATACCATCCAGGAAGTGTCATATATGTTCCACAATATTTACATTTTCGTAAATTATGTATTATGTCATTATGATTATGAAATTGTGGAATTGGTATGCTCACCCCGTTGGGGGCTGTCTCTGTTGGGGCAGGTGAACAGGTACATCGATGGCTTTGGAGATGAGCTCGAGCTGTTGATTGGATGTACTCCCAGGATCGTGGTACCAGGGCTTGATGGAGCACGGTATCGTATAGAGTACTTATATACCCCTGAGGATTATATACATATTCATGATGCTCGTATGTGAGCACGATTATACTTGTATATGGGTTGTATATAAAGGCATGAGCCTTTCACTCTCTCATTCTATGTTGCATGCAATTAGAGGTAGAATTGCTAAAGGTTATGAGAGTCATTGGTGTATTGTGGGTGTTGAAACCCACTTTTGGTTGCCATATGTGTGGTGTCTTCCCGGGCTGGGAATTTACTTGATATTGCTGTATTCTGATGAGTATTATGTTTCCCTGGCCGGGAATTATGTTATGTGTTGTACTTTTATTTCGGGATAGCTCTATTTATGGGGAGACTCTGCCCAAATTTTTATAAAAGTCCACAATGTAAAAAGGGGTGTAATGGGCGAACTCTATGAGTCCCTTGTTGTTAGGATGATGAACTTATAACATTGTATGTTAAAGAAAACTTTGTAATTGCCATTCAATGGTAAAGTATCATCTGAGTTTCCCGAATGATTTCATGGAAAGCATGTGCCACACATAATGATTAATACACTAATCAAGGGTTAAGTATATGGGGTCCTTACATTAGTGGTATCAGAGCAGTGGTTGCTCATTGGGGCTGTTGAGGGCCTATGAAGTTATTGATAGCACATATTTATGCATGATGGCATTAATGTTATACGACATGACTAATTGTTTATGTACTTTTATGATATGACAAGTGGTATTGCTAACCATTGTGGTTGCAGGAATCGTGTGGAACACGATAGGATGGCATTAATAGTGATGTCTAACACTCTATATGCTACGTGCCAAGGAATCTGATTCTGGAAGAAAATCAGGGAAAAGAAAGATATGACGTATTGTCTGAGGACAGACTGGGTAGACAACCGACAGTGAAATACTTCGGTATGGTCTCAATTATTATTGAATATACTAATGCGTTTGTTCATGTAATGTTCAAGCAAGGAAGGTACGTAAGAAACGTACGGGCATCGGACGGTAAACCATGCTTCTATACGATGATTATGATAAGTAAGTTTACGATGATGTTTACGATGATGATGATTATGATGATGTTTATGATGATGATGTTTACGATGATGTTTACGATGATGATGATGTTTATGATGATGATGTTTACGATGATGATGATCATGATGATGTTTATGATGACGTATATGAGAGTGGGTAAGATGCCCCTGTGGTAAGATGCCACACAATGTTTATGATATGGTAAGACTCCATATGATTGGGTAAGATGCCCATATGGTAAGAGGCCATACGATGTTATTATGTGGTAAGACGCCACAGGGTAAGATGCCCATATGGTAAGAGGCCATACAATGTTATTATGTGGTAAGACGCCACGGGGTAAGATGCCCATATGGTAAGAGGCCATACAATGTTATTATGTGGTAACACGCCACAGGGTAAGATGCCCATATGGTAAGAGGCCATACAATGTTATTATGTGGTAAGACGCCACGGGGTAAGATGCCCATATGGTAAGAGGCCATACGATGTTATTATGTGGTAAGATGCCACGGGGTAAGATGCCCATGTGCATGAATATGAACCAGGGAAAATGAAAAGAAGTTAATGAATAACCAGCAAGCTTACTCAACTATGATTTCGTACATTTACTGTTATAGCTATAAGATGATGATGTATAAGATGATGATGCTATAAGATGATGATGTATAAGATGATGATGCTATAAGATGATGATGCTTATATGATGATGATGTATAAGATGATGATGCTATAAGATGATGATGCTTATATGATGATGATGTATAAGATGATGATGCTTATATGATGATGATGTATAAGATGGTGATGCTATAAGATGATGATGTATAAGATGATGATGCTATAAGATGATGATGTATAAGATGATGATGCTATAAGATGATGATGCTTATATGATGATGATGTATAAGATGATGATGCTATAAGATGATGATGTATAAGATGATGATGCTATAAGGTGATAATGCTTATATGATGATGATGTATAAGATGATGATGCTATAAGATGATGATGCTTATATGATGATGATGTATAAGATGATGATGCTTATATGATGATGATGTATAAGATGATGATGCTATAAGGTGATGATGTATAAGATGATGATGCTATAAGATGATAATGCTTATATGATGATGATGTATAAGATGATGATGCTATAAGATGATGATGCTTATATGATGATGATGCTATAAGATGATGATGCTTATATGATGATGATGTATAAGATGATGATGCTATAAGGTGATGGTGTATAAGATGATGATGCTATAAGATGATAATGCATATATGATGATGATGTATAAGATGATGATGCTATAAGATGATGATGCTTATATGATGATGATGTATAAGATGATGATGCTTATAAGATGATGATGTATAAGATGATGATGCTATAAGATGATGATGCTTATATGATGATGATGTATAAGATGATGATGCTATAAGATGACGATGCTTATGTGATGATGATGTTATAAGATGATGATATTTATGAAATGATGATGCTCATATGATGAAGATGTTATAAGATGGTGATAATTATAAGATGATGATTTTAATCATTCATGTCAAGAATTAATGACTATATGCATGGCTATGAAACAGGGACATTGGAGTGTCCAGGGTGTATAGGCATTAGAGGAATGTTGGGTAAAGACCCACTACTCTATTGATTTTCTTCCCACAGTATGGTATGCCGTGCGGAAACGTCCATCTTATTGGTAGGTTTGAGGTGAACCTAGAGAGGCAGCGACTAGTTTGTCTGCCGTGTGTGTGCAGCACCAAGAGGGGCTTGTTAGAGCCGTTATACTGCTCGTAGGAACCAAGTGTGGCAAATCGTAAGGTGATACGATGTGGATTGTGGTGGACTCTAGTAGTCACCATGTCATCGAGGTTGAGGTTGTGCATGCCTCACTGAAACGTGTATACGTTATGTTTAATCTTGGTGAGACTTGTCTGTGACAGCTCATGATGTTGGAGTACCAACAAGAGAGTCATCAAGTCGTCGTTGATTCGATCTGGGAATCCATGTATTTGGGATGCAATGGGTTTATTGCATGTCCTTTCAAGTTTGAAACTCTGAGGAGTCTCGATTGTTTGTTTATGACCAGGATGTGGTTCTTGGGATATCCAGAGGTGGACATCTTATGAGATATCTTTTGTGTGAATCTGTGGCCGTGAGTTGCCAAATTTGAGTTGCAATGATGCGACTGCTCCTTCGATAGAGGAGGTTTGAAAGTGGAAACCAGGTTTGGTGTGTGTACACCGTGGAATACTAGTGTTTCCCTCGTAACTGATGTATGTTAGACATCGTGAGTCATGATAAGAGATGTCATTGAATGATATCTACGATGGAATCGGGAGCGATTCGGATCCTCGCAGTTTAAGTTGACTAACTGCTTTTGGATTGTTAGCGTTGGGTTGCGCTGACGCTTGTTGACGTTATGATGGATTTGGAAGTCTATTCCACTTCAGAGTTGACACGAGGTCAACATTCTCACGGTTGAGGTGTCATTTATGATGCGTTCTTACTAGTTGTATTAGAACTAAGGATGACTGTCCGATCTACAGTCGTAAGTATCGGTTGTTTTGCAGTCATGAGGGACTGACTTTTAGGATGACCCGCATCGAGGTACGTTTTGCCTCTTGGGTGATATATTGGTTTTGGGTAAGTCGCCCTGTTTCAGAGTTTGATGAGAGGTAAGTATCCTCGCGTTTATTAATACGATTCGGTTATGATCAAGAATCGAGGTTATGGCTCCTTGTTGTTGTGTAGCCCGGGTGTTACGTGATACACCGGTGCTAATTTCGAGGACGAAATTCTTTTAGTGGGGGATATTGTGATGACCTGGGATTGGAGATGTTAATCCCGGAGTGTTAATAACCCCTAAAGTTGTTTTACGTGGCAATTGGAGTTTAATCGAGGTGTTGGGCCTTCCGGACTCGTTTATTTGGGTAGTTGGGATCGTTGGATCCCGAGGATGAGATTGTATTCACATTACGGTGTAAAACCTAAGAGTTGGGTTTTTAATGTGTCTCGGAATCTCGGGTGCTTGTGTGAGCACCGGTAGGGGGTTTTGGGGTTAGAGAGAGAGTTTTTGAAAACAGATGATTTTTAATGAATCACGATGTATTTGTGGGGCTATTAGTATTTCGGGGTATTTTGCTATAAATAAAAGTTGAACCCGAGTTTTTTATTAAAAATCCCATTTTAGCCCCCAACCCGCCTCCCTCTCTCTCTCCCGCCGATTCCCGACTTTCCCCCCAGCCCCGCGCACGAAAACGCCTCGCTCGCTGCCGTCCGGCCGCCGTTCGGCGCGTGCGACCCGCCGCCGACTTCGTCTCGTCGAGGCGCAGCTATCCCCTCCGGCAATTTGAAGTTTGGTCGCGTTTCTCGTTCGGATTTTGGCAGAAAGCGCCGATCCCCAATTTCTAGGGTTCTTCGATTTTCGTCCAATTCTTCCAATTTTCGATTGGGTAACCTCCCTTGCCCCTTTGTCGTCGTTATTGTGTAATTCCCTGCCATTTTTGTGTTCAATTTGTTCGAATTATTGCTGTTGGCGTGAGTTGGTTCGATTTGAGCGCTGATTGCGTGAATAAGGTTCGAATTTTGGGGGTTTTTGGCAGGGGTGTGACGATTCTTGTTAGTGATCGATTATTACATGTTTTAGATGTATTATTGATGCTTATTGGGTTCGAATTTAAGGGCTTGAGTTCGAAAATTTGGGGGTTTTTGGCAAGGATGATGATTCTTGCTATTGATGGTTTAATTCACATTTTTTAGATGATTTATGGTGTTTAATTGGGTTCGATTTGTGAGATAAGGGTTCGAAAATTTGTAGGGTGTTCTTGAACAATTTTCGATATTGTCTCATTTGTTCCCTCCCTGCATGTACCCTGCCCCGGGTCTTTTTAAAGGTTAATTGTCGTGTGTTGACAATATTTTGAGGGATATGGGTGTGCTTGAGCATGGGTTGCATGTTCGTAAATAATTGTGAATTATTTATCGTGTTAGCACATCATTCCTCGGGACATGGAACTCGAGCAAGGTTTGGCTCGGACTTCGAGGATTTAAGGTACGTTTAGCGTACGAGCATAGCTTAAATGATGTTTTATAAGTACGATGCATGATTTAAAATACATGAAATGTTTTACTATGATGGCACCGGGACTTGGTTACGTTATTTTGATTCACATGGTGAAATGCTTGGTGCCGCTATGAAGCGAGCAAATGATGGGTGTGGTTGCTACGGAGCGAACACCGGTAGTATGACGCTACTTTGAAGTAAGAAATGAAAATGTGGTATTCGATTAGATATCTAGGATATCTGTATTTTATTCCTATTGGTAATGAATAGGAACAGAGACGTAGTTAATCAGAGAAGTGATTAACTAGTATCGGAAGTTAAGGAAATCTCAATATGATATCTAGAATTATGATAATTGCTAGATAAAGAAAGATGTTATGAAATATTGTTAATTCGAAACTGGTTAGGGTTAACCAATATGATGATTAACTGCATATTCAGGATTTGATGATTTATCTGTTTTGAGAACAGGGTTATTACAGGGGTACGCTAGGATGAGGATGATACCATCCAGGAAGTGTCACATATGTTCCACAATATGTACATTTTCGTAAATTATGTATTATGTCATTATGATTATGAAATTGTGGAATTGGTATGCTCACCCCGTTGGGGGCTGTCTCTGTTGGGGCAGGTGAACAGGTACATCGATGGCTTTGGAGATGAGCTCGAGCTGTTGATTGGATGTACTCCCAGGATCGTGGTACCAGGGCTTGATGGAGCACGGTATCGTATAGAGTACTTATATACCCCTGAGGATTATATACATATTCATGATGCTCGTATGTGAGCACGATTATACTTGTATATGGGTTGTATATAAAGGCATGAGCCTTTCTCTCTCTCATTCTATGTTGCATGCAATTAGAGGTAGAATTGCTAAAGGTTATGAGAGTCATTGGTGTATTGTGGGTGTTGAAACCCACTTTTGGTTGCCATATGTGTGGTGTCTTCCCTGGTTGGGAATTTACTTGATATTGCTGTATTCTGATGAGTATTATGTTTTCCCTGGCCGGGAACTATGTTATGTGTTGTACTTTTATTTCGGGATAGCTCTATTTATGGGGAGACTCTGCCCAAATTTTTATAAAAGTCCACAATGTAAAAAGGGGTGTAATGGGCGAACTCTATGAGTCCCTTGTTGTTAGGATGATGAACTTATAACATTGTATGTTAAAGAAAACTTTGTAATTGCCATTCAATGGTAAAGTATCATCTGAGTTTCCCGAATGATTTCATGGAAAGCATGTGCCACACATAATGATTAATACACTAATCAAGGGTTAAGTATATGGGGTCCTTACAGCTTCAATCCATAAATGGATCGTTGTAGCTTGCATATCTTTCCAGCATCCTTTGGATCGACAAAACCCTCGGGCTGTGTTATGTACACATCCTCGAGCAGATTTCCATTGAGGAAAGCTGTTTTGACATCCATTTGCCAGATTCCATAATCATGAAATGCAGCTATTGCAAGTAAGATCCTTATGGATTTAACCATGGCCACTGGTGAAAAGGTTTCATCATAGTCAATACCATGAATTTGTTTGAATCCTTTTGCAACCAGCCGACCTTTATAGGTTTGTACGTTACCATCCATATCGGTCTTTTTCTTGAAAATCCATTTGCACCCTATGGGTCGTACCCCTTCAGGTGGATCAACCAAAGTCCATACTTGGTTTGCATACATGGATTCCATCTCAGATTTCATGGCCTCTTGCCATTTCTCAGAATCAGTGCCCATTATAGCTTGTTGATAAGATGACGGTTCATCCTCATCAATAAGTAGTAAGTCACCTTGTTGAGTCACAAGAAATCCATATCTCTGTGGCTCCCGGTGTTCTCTTACAGACCTACGCTGGGCTTGTGTCTCTTGAGCAGGTGCTTCTTCCACAACAGCTTGCGGTGCCTGCTCTGTTTCCATCTCAATCTCAGGTTCAGTGTTTTCTTGTGGTTGAACTTCACTAAGTTCTATTTTTCTCCCACTGGTTTTTCTAGAAATAAATTCTCTTTCAAGAAATACACCAGTCCGAGCAACAACTACTTTGTTCTCGGTGGGATAATAGAAATAGTATCCTTTCGTTTCCTTAGGATACCCCACAAATAAACATTTATCAGATTTGGGTCCAAGTTTGTTAGTGGCGTGACGTCTAACGAAAGCCTCACAACCCCAAATCTTCATAAAAGACATACTAGGACGCTTCCCAGTCCATATCTCATGTTGTGTCTTTTCCACTGATTTAGATGGAACACGGTTCAGTAAGAAAATCGCTGTTTCTAGAGCGTATCCCAAAAATGATATCGGAAGATCTGCATGACTCATCATTGATCTAACCATGTCCAACAAGGTTCGATTTCTCCTCTCGGATACACCATTCCATTGTGGAGTATACGGAGGAGTGAGTTGTGGGACTATCCCACACTCCTTTAGATAGTCATGAAACTCTTGGCTTAAGTATTCACCTCCTCGATCTGATCGAAGGATTTTGATACTTTTGCCAAGTTGGTTTTGTACTTCATTCTTGAAATCTTTGAACTTTTCAAAGGTTTCATGCTTATGCTTCATTAGGTACACATACCCATATCTACTGAGGTCATCAGTAAATGTAACGAAGTATTGAAAACCACCTCTAGCTTGTGTACTTATTGGTCCACATACATCACTATGTATTAGTCCCAATAACACATTTGCCCTTTCAACATGTCCCTTGAAAGGGGCTTTTGTCATCTTGCCCATTAAACAAGATTCGCATGTTTCATATGATTCAAAATCAAATGAATCTAATACTCCATCCTTATGAAGTTTAGATATGCGGTTCTCGTTTATGTGGCCCAAGCGACAATGCCAGAGATAAGTCGGATTACAATCATTATTTTAATCCTTTTAGTATTTATGTTATAGATAGGCATATCAAGATTTAATACATAAAGACCATTCACCATTTGTGCACTAGCATAAAACATATCATTTAAATAAATAGAACAACAGTTGTCCTTTATTATAAATGAAAAACCATACTTGTCTAAACAAGAAATAGAAATTATGTTTTTAGTAATAGATGGCACAAAATAACAGTCTTTTAAAATCAATGATAAACCAGAAGGTAAAGCTAAACTATAATCTCCTATAGCTAATGCAGCAACTCTTGCTCCATTTCCAACTCGGAGATCAACTTCGCCTTTCGCCAATAATCTACTCTTTTTGAGGTCCTGCACATTTACACAAATGTGAGATCCACATCCAGTATCTAATACCCATGATGAAGAAGTAGATAAATTGACTTCTATAACAAAAATACCTGAAGTGGAAGTCACACTTCCTTTCTTTAGATCCTCCATATATACTTTGCAGTTTCTTTTCCAATGGCCGGTCTCACCGCAATGGAAACAGTTCCCTTCATTTGCTATCCCTCCCTTTGGTTTCAGTGCATAAGACTTTGGCTTAGATTTAACAAAGACCTTCTTTGCTTTCTTGTTGCCTTTAGCTTTGGCCTTTCGTTTGCCCTTATTCACAATAAGAACATTTGTGGCCTTAGTCTTCTTTGTATTTGCTTCATATGTTCTCAACATACCAAGCAATTGAGGTAGAGCCTTTTCCATGTCAGTCATATTGTAATTTACTACGAATTGACTGAAGCTCTCCGGCAACGATTGCAAGATCACATCGGTGGCCAACTCTTGGTCCAATGGAAAACCCAGCTTGTCTAGATTCTCAATGTACCCAATCATCTTGAGCACATGAGTTCCAACTAGGATTCCCTCTAACATCCTGCACTGAAATAACGCCTTAGAGACGTCATACCTCTCTTCTCTTGCTTGCTGTTGGTACAATTGCTTTAAGTGTTCGATCATATCAAACGCCTCCATTTCCTCATGTTCCTATGCCAGTCTAGGAAATTTGTCCCATTTAGTTTGTCCTTCTCAAGGACCGATCGCAGTGATAATGTGTTTGATACGTTGTTAGTTGCCATGGATATCTACAATATAAATATGCAAAATAAGTTTATGATTTAATACTTTAACATGGTCTTACATTAAATGATGCTCCCACTATTTTGTTTAAAAAAATATCAACCCTCGAAACCTTTAGTGGGCCAAGATCCATATTTCGCCTAATCTTGAGTTAGCTTTGGCTAATCGCCCAAGACTCGGTTATTTAGGTAGACAACACTTTGTCAATTATATCACATATAGTTCTTGGATAGTTGGACGAACAACGCTTTGTTCAATTCATCAAATGAATTATTATCCAACCCATGCCTCTAAGTCCCAATCATATTGAGATAACCTAGTTAAGTCGTACCCAATTTAAAGTATAACGGATATCACTTTTATCCTTTCGCGCCTTACTAAGATTGCCACGGTGCTTTTCTTTGGCAAACCCACACATGTACAATCGAAGTTATTGACGAGTACTTTTAATTTTGGAAGGCATCTAAAACTTAATATTTTAGAGGGATTTATAGATCTCATGATTAGTTTGATAATTTAAAATATGTCCACTACATATAGTTGTATACATATCTACATATATGTAGGACCCCAATATCCCTCTAAAACCTAGATAATAGTGTATTAACCACTATGTGTGGTACATGCTTTCTATAAAATGTCAATCGGGAAGCTCTGATGATACTTAATCATTGCCTGTCAATATAAAAGACTCATATGTTTGCCCCTTTACCAACCCCTTGGTGCCACTTTTCACATTGTAAACTTTTACAAAAATTTGGGCAGAGTCTCCCCATAAATAGAGCTATCCCAAAACAGAGTACAACACATAACAAAATTCCCGGCCAGGGAACACATAATACTCAACAGAACGCATTAGCAGTAATACAAGTAGATTCCCAGCCAGGGAAGACACCACACATAGTCAACAAAAGTGGGTTCCAACACCCACATAATACACCAATGACTCTCATATCATTCTAGCAATTCAACCTAATTGCATGCAACCTTAAATGAAAGAGAGAAAGGCTCATGCCTTTATATACAATCCATATACAAGTATAATCGTGCTCACATGCGAGCATCATGAATATGAATATGTATAAATCCTCAGGTGTATATATAGGTACTCTATACGATACCGTGCTCCATCAAGCCCTGGTACCACGATCCTGGGAGTACCTCAAATCAACAGCTCGAGCTCAGCTCCATAGCCATCGATGTACCTGTCCACCTGTCCCAACAGAGACAGCCCCCAACGGGGGTGAGCATACCAATACACAAAATCCCATAATCATAATAATGAATTCATAATTTACAACAAAGGTAAATGCTAATGAATTTAAATGATACTCCCTGGATGGCAACATCCTCATCCGGGATTCCGTGTACTGTCCCTGTTCTCACAACATCAAACTCATCAAATCTCATAAATCAGTAAATCAACACATTGATTTACACATCGCATGCCTGATCCTCGAATATCAACATATAGTGATTACAAATTCATTAAACATGCAATTACAGATATCACAATATCTAATACTGATTTCACAACCTTGCTATCAATCACAGATAGCTCAATGCCTTAGCATTTATTTTACCATTCCTTCATTATACTTAGACATCTCAAGTGTCTTATAATGAATACATGAGTCTACAAACTTAGACATCTCAAATGTCTCATAATGAATACATGATTCTACGAACCTAGACATCTCAAATGTCTTACGAAGAATGCATGATTCTACAAACCTAGACATCTCAAATGTCTCATAATATAGTCATATAAACCCAGTACCCCATATATCATGCAAGAGTCATCCTACTCTAGTGTCACGCACGCTACAAGCGGCGATATCAAGATTTGGGTCATTCCTTGGCTATATCAACATATATGTATAACCATACGCAAAACATTCAATGCAATCAAAAACACCTTATGCATTTCACATATATATAGTAATGCTCGTACGTCGCACGTACCTTAAATCTCCGAAGTCCGAGCCAAGCCTTGCTCGAGTTCCATGCCCCGAGGAATGATGTGCTAACACGATAAACAATTCACCATTATTTACGAACATGTAACCTATGCTCAAGCACACCCATATCCCTCACAACATTGTCAATACACGACAATTATCCTCTTAAAAGACCCGGGGCAGGGGGTACATGCAGGGAAGGAATAAATGAGACAATCGAAATTTGTTCAAGAATGCCCTACAAAAATCGAACCTTAATCTCACAATTTCGAACCCAATAAAATACCATAACTCATCTAAAATGTCAATTAAGCTATCCAAGCAAGAATCAACATCCCTTGACAAAAACTCCCCATTTCGAACTCAACCCCCATAATTTCGAATCCAAACAAGCCCTTAAATTCAAACCCTTAAAATCCTTCAAATTCGAACCAAAGCTTTTCAATTCGATCTCAATCAAGCATCATAATACTCTTAAAACTTGCAATAATCGATCAATTGCACGAAACAACACCCATGCCAAAAAACCCCCAATAATTCGAAATTTAATCCCTACGAAATTGGGGAAATTCGAAACAATAAAGGCATGGAAATACATGAAAAAGACGAACAAGGGGGGTAGGGAGGTTACCCAACGAAAATCGGAAGCAAAATCGGACGAAATCCGATGAACCCTAACTTTTGGGGATCGACGCATTCCAGCCAAATTCGACTCCAAGACGCGACGAAATCTTCAATTGAGGAGGGGAAAGAAGCGCCTCGTCGAGACGAAGACGGCGGTAGGTCGCACGCCCCGAACGGCGGCCGGACGGCGGCGGGCGGAGCGCTTTGCGCGCGGGCAGCGCTTTGTAGCAGCGGGGTCGCATCGCGGGAGAGAGGGGAAGAAATTGGGGCTGAAATTGAAATTATGTCTAAAATTTGGGTTTTTTAAATGGTATTTTATAGCAAAAATACCCCCGAAAACTTAATAGCCCCACAAATACATCATGATTCCTTAAAAATCATCTGTTTTCAAAAACTCTCTCTCTAACTCCAAAACCCTCTACCGGTGCTCACATAGCACCCGAGATTCCGAGACACATCAAAAACCCAACTCTTAGGTTTTACACCGTAATGTGATGACTACAATCTCAAACCTCTGGATCCAACGATCCCAACTACCCAAATAAACGAGCCCAGAAGGCCCAACACCTCGATTAAATCCCAAATCGCCACGTAAAACCACTTTAGGGATTATTAACACTACGGGATTAACACCTATAATCCCTGGTCATCACAATATCCCCCACTAAAAGAATTTCGTCCTCGAAATTAGCACTGGTGTATCACGTAACACCCAGGCTTGCACAACAACATGAAGCCATAAACCTCGATTCCTGACCATATCAGAATCGTCTTAATAAACGCGAGGATACTTACCTCTCATCAACTCTGAAACAGAGCGACATACCAAAACCAACATATCACCCAAGAGGTTAAAACGTACCTCGATGCGGGTCATCCCAAAAGTCAGTCCCTCATGACTGCGAAACAACTGATACTTACGACTGTAGATCAGACAGTCATCCTTCGTTTCTAATACAACAGTACGAACACATCCTGAATGACACCTCAACCGTAAGAACGTTGACCTCGTGTCAAACTCTGGAGTGGAATAGACTTCCAAATCCATCATAACGTCAAAGAGCGTCAGCACAACTCAACGCTAACAGTCCAAAAGCAGTTAGTCAACTGAAACTGCAAGGATTCGAATCGCTCTTGATTCTATCGTAGATATCATCCAATGATATTTTACTATGACTTACGATGTCTAACATACATCGTTACGAAGGAAACACTAGTACAACCACGGTGTACCCATATCAAACCTGGTTTCCACTTCAAACTTCCTCCATCGAAGGAGTAGTCGCCTCATTGCAACTTAATTTGGGCAACTCACGGCCACAAATTAAAACAAAAGACATCTCACAATATGTCCACCTACGGATGTTCCAAGAATCACGTCCTGATCATAAATAACAACCGAGACTCCGCAGAGTTTTAAATTTCTTAAGGGGCATGCAATAAACCCATTGCATCCTCAACGCTTGTGTCGTCAGCGACACTCAACCAATCCGAAATCCTGCCATCCCTTGAAAATCCTCGGATTTAACAATCCAACTTGGGAAGGCTGTCGCATAACTCGAAGGAAAACACCAACAAGGGAAATACCTTAACCCTCACAAGAAAATCCTCCTCAAGGGAGTCAACTAACTTCACGATCATTCCTCATAATCATCGTGCCATGGAGATTCCCAATCTCAAGGTGTTCCATATCTCTCATCAGAGATATTTAACCATCCAAATAGCATAACTCTATGCTCTAACAGAGAGGAAATCAATAACTGGCATCCGTATACTCACCGGTATACCTGCCTAAGCACTGATGTCGCATGCATACTCAATGCACTCGGCTCGGGTATCTACCACATATCCCTAAGCCCCAAACACAACCGTCAATTCTGAGTCATTCCTTACTCAGTGGAGGATGAAAATCGACGATTAACCAATACACGGTGTGATTCCCAAAATCAACACACTTGTACCAACTTACCGAATCTTTCAAAGATTCCCAAATAGGTATAATACTACCTTCTTCCTCGCAAGGGAAGTGCCATCGAACTCGAGATCCACAAGTCTCGAACCATCGTTCGGAAAAACTGGATACAATAACACCCATTGTATCCCAATACACGGGTTCCTTTAGATTGAGTCAATAACAACCTGATGACTCTCTTGTTGGTACTCCAACATCCTGAGCTGTCCCAGACAAGTCTCCAAGATTAAACATAAACGTATACACGTTTCAGCGAGGCACGCACAACCTCAAATGATGTGGTGACTACTAGAGTCCACCACGATCCACATCGCATCACTTTACGATTTGCCAAACTTGGTTCCAACGAGCAGTGTAACGGCTCTAGCAAGCCCATCATGGTGCTACACACACGCGGCAGACAACCTAGTCTCTGCCTCTTTAGGTTTACCTCAAACCTACCAATAAGACGGACGTTTCCACATGGTATAACATACTATGGGAGAAAACTCAATAGAGTAGTGGGTCTTTATCCAACATTCCTCAATGCCGATACACCCTGGACAACCCAATGTCCCTATGTACTTAACATAACCTGATCCTACTCCTTAGGACCCATCCTACACCCTCAAGGGTGGTGTGACCATGTCCACCACATGTCACATCGACAGAAAGCGAGTACTTTCCTCCATGATTACTCCTGTCGTCAAATCACATGGCCAAAAGCCATTCCAACGAGCATACTTCTAGGGTATCACCACTCGTAAAATGATTACCCCCAAACATAAGCTGCGGTACAATCACATGTACAGCGCATCCATCCATTCCTCGAGCAACCCGCTCGGTATAAGGGGTCACGTCCATCGGTGTCGCACACACCACCTTGTGCTCGGTACTGGCACCCAAGGCATACCACTGAATACGTATACTCAACGCATCGATCATCGTAACGATGATGCATGTCTAATAAGACATCTCCTACACCATCGTCATCGTCATCCCGTGACGACACATGCCAACTCATGGCATCTAAAACATTGCCCACTAGTGACGATACATGTACCTCAGCGTATGTCATCCACTATCATGCTAGTAAAATAGGCATAATAAAACATGTATATCAATGCATGCCAGCTACAATAAAGCTAATAAAATAGCAATATCTCATACCTCATCGCTAGTGATTATAGCGTCATACCTGTCTCCGTCGCTCAATAATAGTGCGTAATCAGCACCATCGCTCGAAGGCGGCAAAATCCTGTGCTGAGTACATAGCGGCAAAATCCCTCGCTATAGAATCGACGGCATGACACCTCGTCATATAATAAGTGGCATGAAACCTCGCTATACACCTGAGTATGAATCATCGTCCACATAGTAGCGGAAAGAGGCATCGCTATCAATACACCTGGCGGAATGAACCATCGCCAATAGATATAGCGGAATGAACCATCGCTATAAATACTCCTGGCGGAATGAACCATCGTCAATAGATATAGCGGAATGAACCATCGCTATCAATACACCTGGCGGAATGAACCATCGCCAATAGATATAGCGGAATGAACCAGTCGCTATAAATACTCCTGGCGGAATGAACCATCGGTCAATAGATATAGCGGATAATGAACCACGCTATCAATACACCTGGCGGAATGAACCATCGCCAATAGATATAGCGGAATGAACCGTCGCTATAAATACACCTGGCGGAATGAACCATCGCCAATAAATATAGCGGAATGAACCGTCGCTATAAATACGCCTGGCGAATGACACCATCGCCAATAAATATAGCGGAATGAACCGTCGCCTATGTAAACCCTGTCCTCACTAGAGAAAGAAAATGAATATAAACTCGTTTACAGCGGGACATCATCACCGCTATCATCCGTGTCATCACATAGTAATGAATCATCATCCTAACAAGCGGCATCTCATCATCGCTTCTTGACTCATACAAGCGGCTACTCATCTCGATTCGTCTGGCATTACCCAGCCTTCCAGTGCGAAGCAGCATCCCGCCCGCTGCCACATTTTTAGCCCCGGTACTACAGCCAGTAAGCTTCTTCATACAAGCGGGTATATCATCCTCGATTCGTATGGAATACCCCGCCTCCATGTGCAAGCGAGCATCCCCGCCCGCTCCACATTTTTAGCGGGTCAAGCATAAGTATAAAAATTCTCACTGTCATAAGCAGGACTCCTGGAATGCAATAATCATCATTCCATTTTTTATACTCCATATTTCCTGTAACCTGCAACCATCAGGTTAACAACAATAGCCATATACGCTATGCATCCACATTCAATTCATAATAAAAACACATTCTAGAATGTATGGTTTTCACAAATAAATGTCATGATATCCTTCTTTAAATCTTATTTCATCCTGAGCCCTTATCATTAGTACATTTTAATTGCTTCTTGCTACTCCAGGAAAGCGGAATTCTTCCTCGCTTCCACTGGGACTTTAGCGTTGCTACTCCATGTAAGCGGAACTCTTCATCGCTTCCAATGGACTTTAGCGTTGCTACTCCATATAAGCGGGACTCTTCATCGCTTCATATGGACTCTTTAGCATAATGGCCATTAAAATCCTTAATAAGATAACTTGACTCAAGACATGCATATGCAAAAACAATGCACAATAACATATATCATAACCTCAATGCACCACTTTGCATTCATCATGTGTCAACAAGACAACGTAAAATACATGTTACCTCGGAAATATCCCTTTATCTGATTTTTCTTAAAACCAGCTTCCTTGGCACATAAACACACGGAGGCCCAGACATCCCATAAATGTCATCCTATCGTGTTCCACACGATTCCTGCCAACCACAATGGTTAGCAATACCACTTTTCATATCATTAATAGCACATAAACAATTTGCTATGTCATACAACATTAATGCCATCATGCATAAATATGTGCTATCAATAACTTCCTAGGCCCTTAACAGCCCCAATGGAGCAACCACTGCTCTGATACCACTAATGTAAGGACCCCCAAAGCCCTTAAAACCTTGATTAGTGTATTAACCACTATGTGTGGTACATGCTTTCTATAAAATGTCAATCGGGAAGCTCTGATGATACTTAATCATTGCCTGTCAATAAAAGACTCATATGTTTGCCCCTTTACCAACCCCTTGTGACACTTTTCACATTGTAAACTTTTACAAAATTTGGGCAGAGTCTCCCCATAAATAGAGCTATCCCAAAACAGAGTACAACACATAACAAAATTCCGGCAGGGAACACATAATACTCAACAGAAAGCAGTTAGATAATACAAGTAGATTCCCAGCCAGGGAAGACACCACACATACGTCAACAAAAGTGGGTTCCAACACCCACATAATCCACCAATGACCTCTCATATCATTCTAGCAATTCAACCTAATTGCATGCAACCTTAAATGAAAGAGAGCAAGGCTCATGCCTTATATACATCCATATACAAGTATAATCGTGCTCACATGCGAGCATCATGATATGAATATGTATAAATCCTCAGGGTATTATAGGTACTCTATACGATACCGTGGCTCCATCAAGGCCCTGGTACCAACGATCCTGGAGACCTCAAATCACAGCTCGAGCTCAGCTCCATAGCCATCGATGTACCTGTCCACCTGTCCCAACAGAGACAGCCCCCAACGGGGGTGAGCATACCAATACACAAAATCCCATAATCATAATAATGAAATTCATAATTTACAACAAAGGTAAATGCTAATGAATTTAAATGATACTCCCTGGATGGCAACATCCTCATCCGGGATTCCGTGTACTGTCCCTGTTCTCACAACATCAAACTCATCAAATCTCATAAATCAGTAAATCAACACATTGATTTACACATCGCATGCCTGATCCTCGAATATCAACATATAGTGATTACAAATTCATTAACATGCAATTACAGATATCACAATATCTAATACTGATTTCACAACCTTGCTATCAATCACAGATAGCTCAAATGCCTTAGCATTTATTTTACCATTCCTTCATTATACTTAGACATCTCAAGTGTCTTATAATGAATACATGAGTCTACAAACCTAGACATCTCAAATGTCTCATAATGAATACATGATTCTACGAACCTAGACATCTCAAATGTCTTACGAAGAATACATGATTCTACAAACCTAGACATCTCAAATGTCTCAATATAGTCATATAAACCCAGTACCCCATATATCATGCAAGAGTCATCCTACTCTAGTGTCACGCACGCTACAAGCGGCGATATCAAGATTTGGGTCATTCCTT